>JALIGW010000002.1:11380812-12043312 GCA_023053685.1 Diadophis punctatus similis | reverse complement strand
AGCCCTAGTCTTTGATGTTGTTGTTGAATAGACTTGTTGAATAAACGGCTATTTTTATGTAAAGCCGCCTTCTGCTTTTTCATTCGAACAAGCCGACTTCCGGCTTTAACACTGTGGAAGCCTAGTGTCCACAGCAGGGGCGGGTTCCTAATTTTTTTACTACCACTCTGTGGGCATGGCTTATTTTGTGGGTGTGGCTTGCCAGCCATGTGACCGGGTGGGCGTGGCTTCTTGGACTGCTGAAGGGAGGGGAACTGAGATAGGTCCTGCCGCCCATTCCCCCTCCCCTCAGCAGCTCGAGAAGCCTCAAACATGCGAAAATGCCTAGGATCATCACTGCGCGTTCTTGGACTGCTGAAGGGAGGGGAATCGAGATAGCTCCTGCCACCCGTTCTTTCAGCGTCTCACGCGCTCCCTCAGCCATCCTCCTCTGCTTGGACTCATCACTGTGGGGTAGGAAGGCAGCGCATGTACAGTGCCGGAAGCTCAGCTTCTGGGCATGCACAGAAGAAAATTTTTTAAAAAATTAAAAAAATTTTTTGAAAAATTGGTGGCGCCCAGGCACCGGCAACCGACCGCACCGGTACTGTGATGTCACCAGAGGGCCACTACCGGTGCTATAGAGTGGACCGCACCGGTAGGAACCCACCACTGGTCCACAGGGCAGGGTCTCAAGGGTGGACAAGAGTGATGAAAACAGCACCTGTTAGTTTGGTGTGAAGAAAGTTAGCACCCACTCCTCTTACAAGAATGAAATATTTTAGGACATATTAAAAAGGCAGAATATTATATTTCCCTGGATGAGAAAAGGAGAAACATGTTTTTAAAGACAAAGAGCAGCTCCCTGCAGCTCCTTGCCCCCAGCAGATATTTGGTGCCCATTGAGAAAGACTGGGCCAGCCTATCTACAAGACAAAAGGCCTCCAGCTCCAGGGTGATGGGATGAAGACATGACCCCTCAGGACGTAATAGGATTAACCCTCTACCCATCTAGCAGCAGGACTCACTGCATTGCGAAATCAGCTGGGGACATTACATCACCCAGCACAGTTCAACCAAACTTATCTCAGACAAACTCCTAGGATTTGCACATGACCCCTACAGCAGCCAATAGAATACATGCCCTTGCCACAGGAACAGGAAGCTCACGTTCAAAGCCCCAGAGAGGGTATAAATACCTTTCACTCTCCACTCCATGTGGTTCAGCTGCCCAGAATCACACGTGTTTGGTGGTTCTGCTTCATCATTAAACCATAGTTCCAATCAGCCTTCAATGTTTCCAGTGTCTTTCTCCCCATTTGGAACTGAACCCAGATGGACATTTCTTCCAACAGGTGTAATGGTCAAGGTGCTGGCCTAGAAACCGGGAGGCTGAGAGTTCTAATCCTGCCTTACGCATGAAAGCCAAGTGGGTGACTTGGTGGGGGTGTCACTCTTTCTCAGCCCAACCCACTTCACAGGGTTGTGGGGAAAAGAGGAGGAGGAAGGAGTATTCCGTATCATTGCCACTTTGAGTTATTTATAAACATAATAAAAGTGGGGTTATAAAAAATAAATAAATAAATTGCAGTGCCATGACATAAACCCCACTTCTTTTCTACATGCAACTTGATGGGGTGTTCCCAATCTAAACAGGCAAAATGTCTGGCTTGTAGGTGCCAGGAAGAAGATAGTAGTGCCTTTCTCTAGGCAAAGTAATAGTACAGATGATTTTCCTGATGTATAAACACAACAGTCGACCCAAAGTACCAAGAATGTGAGGCTACTTAAAACTAGTTTCCTTTGTTGTTCTTCACCCGTAGACAGAATCTTGCCAGACTAAAGCAATTATCTGCATAACGATAGAGGTACTCTAGGAATAGCTAGGGAGGAACTGTCTTAACTCTCTTTCTGCTGACCAAACTTTCCAAGCTCTGCTGCCTCTTTGCCCTCTGGAAAGCAGCCCCTCCCTTCTGGGACTCCAGACTACATTCCCACCACAACCTATTTCATTTGCTTAAGCCTTTGAGCCACTGTCATTAAAGATACAAGCCTATTCCTAACAAACATAATCTATCCGTAATGGGAGCTATAAAAATGTATTTCTCAGTACTCCTGTCTGGTTAATCCTCTGCTAATGGCCAGCATTAGCAGGAGCCCTGGTGGCTCAGTGGTTATAATGCGGTATTGTAGGCTAACACAGCCCACAGCAGGAGTTCGATCCTGACCAGCTCAAGGTTGACTCAGCCTTCCATCCTTCTGAGGTCCATAAAATGAGGACCCAGATTGCTGGGGGAAATATACTGACTCTGTAAACTGCTTAGAGAGGGCTGTAAAGCACTATGACGTGGTATATAAGTCTAAGTGCTATTAGAATAGAATAGAATAGAATAGAATAGAATAGAATAGAATAGAATAGAATAGAATAGAATAGAATAGAATTCTTTATTGGCCAAATGTGATTGGACACACAAGGAATTTGTCTTTGGTGCATATGCTCTCAGTGTACATGAAAGAAAAGATACATTTGTCAAGAATCATGAGGTAAAAAACACTTAATGATTGTCATAGGGTACAAATAAGCAATCAGGAAACAATCAATATTAATATGAATCGTAAGGATACAAGCAACAAGTTACAGTCATACAGTCATAAGTGGGAGGAGATGGGTGATAGGAACGATGAGAAGACTAAGAGTAATAGTAATTGCTTATATTATATATTGCTTATATTAGCAGCAGCTCATCACCAAAAAGCAAGGTACTCACAGGTTCTTCTTTAATCAGATTTATTGAAAGACACAAATCTTGGAGACTATATGTACAGTATACTTGGCTCATGTTCCTTCTTTCCTTCACAACTAGTGATAAAAGGCAATGTCCAAAGTGATTTTTGCTTGCCAAAGGGACACTACCGAAAATCAGTGAACATAATTGACTGGTACCAAAACCTCTGCGGTGATTACAGCATTGGTATATAAATACACAGGGTAAATTGTCAACCATTGATTAACATCACTAATCCTAACCAGTAGTGGGTTCTAAAACCCTTTACTACCAGTTCGTGCATGTGCTATGCTTCTGCGCATGTACAGAAGCGTCCCAGGTGGGTGGGCGGAGCCTCCTGCCGCTGGCACTACCGGTTTTAGAACCGGGCCGAACCGGGAGCAACCCACCGCTGATCCTAACCCATTTGGCAGGGGAAAAATGACAAGACAGCTGAAATAAGCACAAGTAACCAGTTGATTCACTGGTGATGGGCCAAAAAGGAATAAAAGCTATTTAAGTTAACACATTTATTTATCTTTAAATGTGTTAGGATGGAGTTTACTGAGGCACTGGGAAGATGGTTAACGTTTTTAAATAAACAAACAATGTACAGGCAATCCTTGACTTACAACAGTTCATTGAGTGACCGTTCAAAGTTACAACGGCACTGAAAGAAGTGACTTATGACCATTTTTCACACTTACGACGACTGCAGCATCAGCATGGTCACATCATTAAAATTCAGACGTGGTTCATATTTATGATGGCTGCAGTGTCCTAGAGTCACATGAGCCCCTTTTGCGACCTTCCAACAAGCGCAATCAATGGGAAATCCAGATTCACTTAACAATCATGTTACTAACTTCACCAATGCAATCCTTCACTTAACAACGGCGGCAAGAAAGCCACAAAGCGGGGCAAAACTCACTTAACAGATGTTTCACTTAGCAACATAAAGTTTGGGCTCAATTGTGATCCTAATTCGAGGACTACCTGTACAGGTTTTCTGCAGTTGTAATGTTTTGCAAACCACCCTTCTTCTCGGCCTCTGGGAAGCCCCATCCTGTTGCCTGTGGCTCACAGATTCGCTCTGCCTTCTGAGGGGTTGTGCAGCCGCTCCTGCCAATATCAAAGCCAAAGATTTGTGGCTGAGCATCATTCTCAGCCCTCTGGCATTTCCCTTTCGTGTAAGCAAGCTGCTTCAGCTCTCCAAAACTGTCTTGTTGATTCTGGACGTGGTTGCGGCTGGGCAGGAGACTAGAAACGATATTTCCTCTCCACTCCCTTCCTGCTGCAATGCCAGATGCCAGAAATTAGACGTGCAGGCAATTCAGTGCAATTTACTTGGATGCAAGGATCAGAATATTCAAATCATTTCTCGGAGACAATTAGAAAACAAAAACCTACTAAGACCGAGGCTCATGTATGTGTATGAGGAATTCAGGGAAGCTGTGGACATTACACTAAACAAATAGAGAGCTAAGCATATTATTTGACATACTGGGGGAAAAAAGCCAACAGTAGATGTGTACCCATCATGCTGTTCTGTTTTATTTTATTTTATTTTATTTTGTTTTGTTTTATCAACAAGTCTCAGCAAGATTTTGGCTATAAAAATATTGTAAAGAAAAAAATAAGGCGAACTTACTTGCCCAAGCAGTGGTAATATTGCTAATGATAAATTAGATGTGACTGCCCTCTAGTGGTCTGTTGGATTTCTCAACCCAGAGGAAAAATATTCTTTCTCATATATAGGAGGAATAGAAAAATGTATTTTTATTTTATTTATTTATTTTATTTTGTCAAGTATGTATTGGTAATATACATAGATATAACATTGTTTATATACATAAGATGGGTACTGATAAGAGGGAACATTAGGACAGGGACGGTAGGCACGCTGGTGCGCTTATGCACGCCCCTTACTGACCTCTTAGGAATTGGGTGAGGTCAACAGTGGACAGTCTAAGGGTAAAGTTTTGGGGGTTTGGTGATGAAACCATAATTATATATAATTAGGGCTCTGCTTAGTTGAAAAATGATTCAGAAGAATTGCTTTGGTCTTTCCAGGAGACATCACCTTTTTGTGTTCTTCATTAAAGCAGCACTTTTTTAAAAATTCCCTTTTGAAAGTCACTTGGAGTGAGGTAGTATCATAATATTGTTAAAGGGTCCAAAGCATTTCTTTTGAATAATTTTCAAACTGGGCTCAGTCCTGCAGTATATTGTATACAGTACTCCTCACTTAGTGGCCATTTGGTTAGCTATTTGCTTAGCAACCATTTGAAGATGTGATGGTGCTGAACAAGTGGTAACAACCATTTCTTAAAGTTGCAGCTGTCATCATAGTCCCAAGATCATGTGATCACAATTCAGACCTATGGCAACCTGCTCGCACTTAAGATAGTTGCAGCATCCCAAGATCACATGATCGTAATTTGAGACTTTTTCTGTCAGCTTCCCACAAAGCAAAGTCAATGGGTCAACCGTACTATGGTTTTCTATTTCAATTTGGAGGTTACTTTATGGACATCATTCAGAAAAGGGGATGCTGTAAGGAGCAAATAAATTTTGAACCACTGCCATTCCTTCACACAATAACATTAATTGCATCCAACTATGTTGGCCAAAGAGGGGACCCACTCACTTTTGTTGTCTAGTATTTGTTTTCCTAGTGTTTGTGTCTCTTGAAGATTCAGTACAGAGTTGATAATGTTTTTGGATTTGTTCAATGGAAAAGTTTTACAGAGGCATTGAAACATAGATTTTGACTTCATCCTGGGCCAGGGGTGGGTTCCTCCTTGTTCGGATCAGATCGCCCGAACCATTAGCGACCCACTGGTGATGTAATTTTGGCGTCATGGATCTGGTTCTGTCTGTGCCGGTCCGTGCTCGCCGCCATCTTTTTTTCTGAATGTTCAGCCGATTTTCCTGTGTTTGGATGGCTTCACAGTGTTCTGTGCTTTGAAAAAAGCCCTCCCGCCAGCCCCCGGGTTAATACCGACCTTTATTTCTTTGCCCAAAGCACAGCTGATGAGCTCCTCAGCTGTGTTTCAGGCTGAATCCACCTTCTGAGCATGCGGGGAAGTGAAATCGTGTAAGGAAACTCGACGCGAACTGGTGGCGAAGGTAAGTGAAACCCACCCCTGTCCTGGGCTAGTAGATTAGAGGTGTATCTTAAATTAACAGAGGAACTGGAGTGGGAGGGAGGTAACAGCTGGCAGCCATGAAGAACCTAGATAGGTCTGGCAATGTCAGCCCTTTGAGGTATTCTAGGCAGAAAACCATGAGAAGCGAAAGGTCTTCAAGAAGATACATCTGGTGGGACCCAGAAGAAGGGCCTTCTCCATGGTGGCTCCCTCTCTCTGGAACATCATCCCCCAGAGATTAGACTGGCCCCCACTCTAACACTCTTTCGGAAGGCCCTGAAGACGTGGTTCTGCCAGTGAGCCTGGATGGAGACCCTTAAATGGCTAGAATGAATGTGTGTTGTTGCCAGAGTGGGTGGTGGGTTATTATTTTATTATTTTTCTTTTTATTTCTTTTATATAGTGTTTTTAATATCCTTGAACCTTGAATCACCATGTGCAAGTATGCAGCAATGTAAAATTTCTAAATCTATATATATAAAAGCCAAATACCACTCATGCATCATCACGAAATCTTCAGAACCATAAAGCCTACAAACTTGAAACTTGGCACGTATGTTCCTCTTGGCTTCTAGGTGCTCGCTAAGAAATGATTTTTCAAAATGACCATCAGATCATTAGTTATTTCTTATATTATTATTAACATGCTTTGATGCTAAGGAGTTAGGCATTCTACTCCCCCTCCCCACCTGAAAAGAACTCTGTTCCAACTGCCAGTGGGCATGGCCAGCGTGTGACTCATCTGGTCTGTGGGCTGGGAGTTTAGACATTCTACTCCATGCTAAGGAGTTCAGTTTCATAGCAAAGCACAGGTATCCAGCTACTAGTAAAGAAATAAAAAAAACAAAAAAAGCAAGTCCAGTTACCTTTTGAAAAAGCACCTTTGAGACACACATCTGGATAAATCTCAGGCTGACAAAAGTTAGGCATCCCTGCCCCAGAGCCCAGATAGGCAATGGGGGTTCTTCCAGGGACTATTAGATGTGTCCATCATCCCTCAGCACTGGGAATGCTTGATGTGGGCTGAGTCCTTCCAGTTGGATGCATCATCTAAGGAGGCCTCCAGACAGTCCATCGCTGATCTGTTGTGGAGATACGTAAGAGGAAAGGAATAAGAGCTGAGATAGCGCAGTGGTTAAAAGCAGCATTGCGACCTTCAGCTGATTGCGACCTTCAGCAGCATTGCGACCTTCAGCTGATTGCTAGTTTAGCAGTTCAGCTGTTCAAATCTCACTAGGCTCAAGGTTGACTCAGCCTTCCATCCTTCCGAGGTGGGTAAAATGAGGACCCAGATTGTTGGGGGCAATATGCTGAACTCTGTAAACGGCTTAGAGAGTGCTGTAAAGCACTATGAAGCGGTATATAAGTAAAGTGCTATTGCTATTGCTAATACACACAACCGAACATTTCTTTCACCCTTCTGCTCTTTTGAAAGGAATTCTGTTTTAAATCAATCCTTTCCCTCAGCAAAATGCAACTAAATCAGTCTGGAAGCAGATGGCAACCAAGAAAGCTGACACTACCGGGACATTTCCCAGATGCTGCCTTGTTCAAATGTGTGTCAAGTGGTGTTCATAAAAAACGGGATGTCTGATTCCGTGAATTGTTGCATGGTTGCGGACGCTGCAGGCCAAACAGTTTCTCAACTCCTGCACTTGAGACAGACACCTTTATCCCCTCTGACAAATTCTGACATGTTTTCTGGCTGCATTCTTGTTTCTCCTTACTCAACTGCAGTAAGATACAAAAAGGCCATTGTGTTAAAGATACAATGAATCCGTGGGAAAAAAAGTTGGCAGCCCTAGGAAAATCATGAGATCCTTTCTGCCAACATTTTATTCAGCTTTTTTTTTTTTTTGCAAGAGGGCCGATTTGTTAGGGGCTGCTATACCATGATATTCTCAAGCTGGATCTTGAAAGCTAAACATACTCACGTACTTCAGTTTGAGAGTATGAGGTAGTTTTTCCCAAACCAGAGCCTACCTGCTCCCTCTGTAGAAAGTTAGCACCCACCCCTCTCCTAGAAGAGTGAAATATTTTAGAAAATATTAAAAAAAGGCAGAATATTATATTCCCCTGGACGATAAAAGAAGAAACATGTTTTAAAGACAGAAAACAGTTCCCTATCCCCCAGCAGATATTTGGTGCCCATTAAGAAAGACGGGGCCAGCCTATCTACAAGACAAAAGACCTTCAGCTCCAGGGTGATGGGATTAAGACATGACCCTCCAGGACATAATAGGATTATCTAGCAGCAGGGCTCACTGCATTGCGAAATCACCTGGGGACATTGCATCACCCACCAGGCTTCAACCAAACTTGATTCAGACAAACATGACCCCACATGGCCCCATGGGAGTCTGACAGCAACCAATAGAATACATGCTCTTGCCACAGGAACAGGAAGCTCAAGTTCAAAGCCCAGAGAGGATATAAATAACCCCCACTCTCTACTCCATGTGGTCAGCTGCCCAGGGCCTCAAAGCCATGTGGTCCTGTCCATCAATAAACCATTTTTCCAGTCAGCCTCCATGTTTCCAGTGTCTTTCTCCCCGCTTGGAACTGAACCGAATGGATATTTCTTCCAATATCTCCAAATAACCGAAAATGCAACTTCTGGCTTCCCACTCAGACCAACCTAATTTAGAATACTAAGAACGAATTGCAGAGTGAAGATATCTGGGGAGTGAGGTGCCCAGCTGGGGAATGTTGGCATACGGCAAAGTGGAGAAGTAAATTTATTTTCTGATGTGTGTTTATATCATGGGTCCTCAAACTACGGCGCCATAGGAGCCGCCATCTTGTTTTTGGCTTCTGCGCACAGACAGAAGCTGTTTTTTGCTTCTGCGCATGCACAGAAGCTTGGTTTTCGGCACTGTACATGTGCAACCATGGTATGGCTGCACAGTGTGCAATGCGCACGTCCCCACACAGCGTGGGAGGAAGCGAACCAGTGGCGAGGTAAGTTAGAACCCACCCATGGTTTAATGGACTGTTAAATTGGCCATGCCCACCTAGTCACATGACCTAGCCATGCCACCCAGCCAGCCCAGCCCCCCAACAGTCTGAGGGATCGTGAATTGGCCCCCTGTTTAAAAAGTTTGAGGACCCCTGGTTTATATGATGACCAGATAGGACACCTACATATTCTCTTAATGGTCAATTTATAAAAGTTTCACAAATGGTATGAAATTTAGTATTGGTCTACAGCTCACAGATGTTCAATAGCAACCATTATTGACTGAGCTGTATTGATATACTGCTAAACCTCATTTCAGGGGCTGGGGGGGGGTGGAACTATCCTTACACTAGGATCTGGCTTTTTATAAACCAGTTTTTTGTTTGTTCCTGGGGGTGGAAATGACACAAATCAATAACACTAAGCTATTTTAAAAAATGAAGTTTCTTATCTGCCCACAATATTACACATTAACTTTAATAACATATATAAGCAGACATGGAGGATGAGGAGGGAAGGAAATGGCGTAGCTTTATTTTGGGAATGACTAAATATTAATACCATTAAATATTTCAGAATCACAATGGCTGAATAGATTTGTCTGCTTCCTTCTTTTCTCTTTTCATGGTTTAGGTCCCATGCCTTCAAGAGTGCTCCATGTACATTAAAAGTCAGTCCTTGGAATGGTTTAGAGCAGTGGTTCACAACCTGTGGTCCGCAGACCACTGGGGGCTGCAATGTCATCACAGGAAGTCCACGAAGATTGAAAAAAATGCTATGATTTAAATCTTGAATTTAGTCTTGTGGAGTTTGTGGACATGGTCCCTGGCCACAAAAAGAATTTAAAGGAGGTCCGTGGTGAAGAAAAGGTTGAGAGTCACTGGTTTTGAACGATGTTTCTCAATTTTGGTAGCTTTAAGATGTGTAGACTTCAACTCTTCTGGTTGGGGCATTCTGGGAGTTGAAGTCCACACATCTTGAAGCGCCCAAGATTGAGAAACCTGACCCAAAATGATGGAGGACAATCCATTTGTGCAAATCCCCTGGAGAACCATTGTAGTGCCTGTTAAGAAGAGAAATCAATCCTCCGGAGGTCGATGGATCTTTGCTTCCCTTTGAAGTCATTCTCATTAGAAAATAAAACCGAGATTCAAATCTAATTAACAAAATATTTATTTCAGTAGAAAATAATAAAAAGAATCCTTATTAAGCTACATCTTCTCGGCTAAAGAATAAATCACTTCTACCTTCGGCAGAAATGGCGAAGAGAAAGGAAAGGAGTTAACTTCAGGAATGCAGACATGCGTAATAGAATATATCATATGTCTGCTTGACCATAAATACAAGAAACAGTAGAAAACATAGAGATGCACAAACTGACAATATTCACATCGTGACAGTGCCAAAGGGGAGATGTTGAACTTTGACCCAGAGCCTCAAGTTTGAGTGATTGGCCCAAAGCCACACAGCTGGCTTTCATGCTTAAGGCAGGACTAGAATTCACCTTCTCCTGGGTTCTAGCTTTACGTCTTAACCATTAAATCAAATTGGCTCTGTCTGGCAGGTTAGAGAGCCATTCCAGGTTCTGAGGAGCTATAGAGATACATGAACTTGTAGAAGTTAATAAATAGTTGAAAAGAATAGAATGAAGGTATGCTAGGGATATTGTGGAAATTTAAAATGGGCAACTTAGCTTAAACAAGGTCCAGGCAGAAGAAGAACATCATGGCTTAAAAACCAAAGGGACTGGTTTGGACAAAACTCAGCTGCACTTTTTCATACGGCTGTTGACAAAAATAGGATTGCTAACATGATTGCCAACCTCCGATGATGGATATGGCACAAGAAGAAGAAGAAGAACTTAACTCAGTAGACTCTAATAGCAATAGCAACAGCACTTAAACTTATATACTGCTTCATAGTTTTTTGCAGCATTCTCTGCCATGGGTATAAAACTTGCCATGTCAATGTTACATTTTGCCATGTTTTTCCCATTCATGGAGCTGGGGTGGGCATGACCTGCACGTGACGCATCTGGCCCGCGGGCCGCCAGTTTGACACTCCTGCTCTAAGCAGTTTACAGTGTCAGCATATTGCCCCCAGCAATCTGGGTCCTGAACTCAGAAGGATGTAAGGCTGAGTCAACCTTGAGCCGGTCAGGATTGAACTCCTAGCAGCGGGCAGAGTCAGCCTGCAATATTGCATTCTAACCACTGCACTACCATGGCTCAGTAATATTGAGTGACAACAGTTTTATTAAGGGAAAACTAAGTATAAGTATTACTTTAGGCCTGATTAATGAGTCCTTGGCAGTTTTTGATACCAGCTAGAAACCAATTTTGCAGACTCAGAATAGCTGCTAAAGTTCATATATTTGTCCTCTGTAAGTCAAAACACCTATTCATTCATCAAATGACCAGCAAATCAATCTGAAGCCAAATAATGAAATAAATATGCAAATAAAATACTTCATTTAGTCATCTTATCAGGGGTGGGTTGCTCCCGGTTCGGACCGGTTCTTTTGAACCGATAGCGGGAATTTCCCCCCCCCGCTCGCCGAACCGGAAGCAATTGCTGGTTGTCCATGCCCCCAAACTTGCTCTAATGGTGGCGCCATAGGAGGCGCCATCTTGTTTTTTGCTTCTGCGCATGCGCAGAAGCTGTTTTTTGCTTCTGCGCATGCGCAGAAGCTTAGTTTTCGGCACTGTGCATGCACACGCGTACTCACATGGCGTGCAATGTGCGCGCGCCCATGCGATGCAGGAGGAAGCGAACCGGCGGCGAGGTAAGTTAGAACCCACCCCTGCATCTTATGTTCCATTTCCCATGCCATGGGAAAGAAGTCTTGGCTCCAGTAGTTTTTAAAACTTGGTTGTTAGTTCTTATTATAGAAATAAATATTATAGAAGCAAAATGGTTAAATAATTGGAATGATGGTAGTTAAAGAAAGAACCCAGGGGGGATTTTCAATTGACAAATATAATTAAAAGGCAGAAAAGATCAAAGTTTTGGAATAAAGCTGTGTTTATTTCAACTTTTGCTCAAGCAATAAAACCATGAAACCACACCTTCTTTGATTCTTCCCCTTGTCCTTTCCAATGTATGTCTGCTGTGAATGGGCATTACTCATCTGGAAACATTTTGCACTTAATGTCACAGGAAACTGCAGAAAATCTCTACCACCAGCTGAAAACAGCAGGGCTGTCCTAGGATTTGCTGAATCAAACCGTAATGTGCCAAGCAGATTTTTTTTTCTGAATTGTATCTTCCAAATCCAAGTGTTAACCCCTTGTCTACAAGGAAAATGTTGTTCCTGTTAAGAAAACAAAAATATAGAAATGGGATAGCAGTAGTTCCATACTGGTAGCTCCAGCACATTCACAGCTGGTCTGCAAAGATCAGTATGTCCATTAGATGGCAATAGAATAGAATGGAATGGAATGGAATGGAATGGAACCGAACCGAACCGAACCGAACCGAACCGAACCGAACAGAACAGAACAGAACAGAACAGAACAGAACAGAATAACAGAGTTGGAAGGGACCTTGGAGATCTTCTAGTCCAGCCCCCTGCTTACGCAGGAAACCCTATACCAGTGATGGCGAACCTTTTTTGGTTCGCGTGCCAAAAGGGGGGGGGGTCCGCGCTAGCGCGCGCACGCATAACCATAACCCATTCCCTCCCCCCCACGCATGCGCACAACACCCCCCCATGCTGCCCCCTGTGCATGCGCACACCCACCCATCCCCACGCAAAGGCCTTACCAGAGCCTGGGACAGTAAAAAACGACGAAACGGGCAAACCGGAAGTTCAGAAAATCGCACTTCCGGTTTGTCAGTTTCGTCGTTTTTTGCATTCCGGGGCTTCAGGAAGCTTCCCTGAACCCTCCGGAGTGCAAAAAACAGCTCACCGGCAAAACGAAAGTGCGTTTTTCAGCACTTCCGGTTTGTCCGTTTCATTGTTTTTTGCATTCTGGGGCTTCAGGAAGCTTCCCTGAACCCTCCGGAGTGCAAAAAACAGCTCACCGGCAAACCGGAAGTGCGTTTTTCCGCACTTCCGGTTTGCCGGTGGGCAACGCTCGCATGCCCTCCGCTATGGCTCCGCGTGCCACCTGTGGCACGCGTGCCATAGGTTCGCCATCACGGCCCTATACCATTTCAGACAAACAGTTGTCCAATCTCTTCTTAAAAATTTCTAGTGTTAGACCATTCACAAATTCTGGAGGCGAGTTGTTCCACTGGTTACCGTATTTTTCGGACTATAAGATGCACCGGTGTATAAGACGCACCAAGATTTCAAAGAGGTAAGTAAGGAAAAAAAAACATTTTTGCCCTCCCCCAGCCCTAGGAGCACTGTGCAGAGCTCCCAAACTCTCTGCACACCCTGTTTTTGCAAAAAATGGGCTGTTTTTGCCCGTTTTTTCAAAAACGGGGGCGTTTTTGCCCTCCCCCAGCCCCCAGGAGCACTCTGCAGAGCTCCTAAACCCTCTGCGCACCCATTTTCGCACTGGACGGGGCTTCGGGAGGCCAAAAATGGCTGTATTCAGTGTATAAGACGCACCAACATTTCCACCCTCTTTTTTTGGGGGGGGAAAGTACGTCTTATACTGTGAAAAATATGGTAATTATTTTAACTGTCAGGAAATTTCTTCTTAGTTCTACGTTGCTTCTCTCCTTGAATACATATTCTTCTTTTTCTTGTGTCATATCTGTCACTGAACATTGGTGATCATGTTGGCAATCCTATTTTTATCAACCACACACACACACACACACAATATATATATATATATATATATATATATATATATATATATATATATATATATATATATATATATATATATATATATATATATATATATATATATATATATCCTACATATATATATATATATATCCTACATATATATATATATATATATATCCTACATATATATATATATATATATCCTACATATATATATATATATATATATATATATATATATATATATATATATATATATATATATATATATATATATATATATATATATATATATATATATGAGAGAGTGGGAGTGGGAGGCAGAGACAGACAGACAGACAGACAGACAGACAGACCGAGACCGAGACAGAGGGACATAGAGAGACAGAGACAGAGACAGAGAGAGACAGAGACAGAGACAGAGAGAGAGACAGAGACCCATATACCGGTATATATTTTAAAAATTGGTATGTGTCTTCCTCAATCTCAGGTCCTTGACCACAGACCTGGGAGTTTGAAGAATTTGCGTAGTACAGTCCTTGACTTATGACCACAATTGAGCCCAAAAATTCTGTTGCTAATTGAGACAATTGTTAAGTGATTCACTGCAGTTTTTAAGTTAGTAACATGGTTGTTAAGTGAATCTGGCTTTCCCATTGACTTTGCTTGTCAGAAAGTTACAAAAGGTGATCAAATTGCAACCGTCAAAAAGATGAACTGGTTGCCAAGCATCTGAATTTTGATCATGTGACCATTGGGATGCTGCAACATAAGTGTAAATGTAAAAAACGGTCATAAGTCACTTTTTTCAGTGCCATTGTAACTTTGAACGGTCACTAAATGAACTGTTGTAAGTTGAGGACCATGTGTATCTTAGCTGATCTTGGTACTGCACTCTTCTAGGCAGTCCTCATAACTGTGAGGACTAGTTGTAAGTAACTTCTTTTAGTGCCGTCATATCTTTGAATGGCTGTAAATGGCAAGAAAATGACAAGTCATATGCATCAACCACTGGAAGCTGGCTATTATTCCTTCTCTCTTTTATGTATTTTTAGGAACTGGAAGTGAGAGATTTGTTGTTTCTGGATATATATATATATATATGTAGGTCTTTGGTTATTCGGGTTTTCTCCCGCGTGAAATTGGAAGTATCTTTGCAACGTTTCGACGAAGTCCCATTCGTCATCATCAGGCTGGAGTCTTCAGCTTGCTGCTTCTAGGAGCAATGTGAGATTGCAGCTGTTTCTTCCTTTTAACTGCCACTGGGGGTTTGAACTGATAGGGTGGGAGCTTGGCTGTGTTCTGATTGGGTGGAGGTGTGTTCTGATTTGTTGGGGGCTTGGCTGTGCTCTGATTGGATGGGGGGTTGGCTGTGCTATGATTGGCTGGGGTCATAGCCAACCCCCCATCCAATCAGAGCACAGCCAAGCCCCCAACAAATCAGAACACACCTCCACCCAATCAGAACACAGCCAAGCTCCCACCCTATCAGTTCAAACCCCCAGTGGCAGTTAAAAGGAAGAAACAGCTGCAATCTCACATTGCTCCTAGAAGCAGCAAGCTGAAGACTCCAGCCTGATGATGACGAATGGGACTTCGTCGAAACGTTGCAAAGATACTTCCAATTTCACGCGGGAGAAAACCCGAATAACCAAAGACCTACATACAAACACCCGCGAAAACCTCAGAAAACATATATATATATATATATATATATATATATATATATATATATATATATGTATGTATGTATGTATGTATGTATGTATGTATGTATGTATGTATGTATGTATGTATGTATGTATGTATGTATGTATCTGCTATGCTTGAGAGTTGATAGCTTCCTCCAACACGAAACTGTCTACATTTTCACTTCTCATAATTTGTTGAACTATGGTATATTGCAGTGATGGCGAACCTTTTTGATGTTGCGTGCCAAAAGTCCAAGCGCGAGAGCGCTGTTTTGCTCGCGCGTGCCGGCACCCGTAATGCAATGCATGCCCCCATTTGCGCATACGCGCATGACCCCCATGCCCCACACTGTGCATGCACCCTGCACTGCCATGCTCACATGCAATCCCCCACTGTGCATGTGCCCCCCCACTTCTTCCAAGAGGGCCGGTGCTCCTCTTACTGCTCTTACCAGCCTGTGCCCTGTCAAGACAAAGGAGCAGCCATTCCCCAGCCGGCAGCAGCACTCTCGGCCCTGCCACCTCGAAAGCACCATGTGCCAGCTGGAGAAGCTCTGAATGCGAGGCCTTGCCTGGGCTCCTCCCCGCTGGGAGCCACAGACCAAGTAGGTGTGGCTGGTGGGGCCTTGGCAGACCAGCAGCCGGTGAGGACGGGGTGGGGGTGGGGGTTGCTTGTGCAGATGACCCTGTGGCTGCCGTCAAAGCGGGGCCAAGACGCCCCTCTTTGCTCAGTCCACCAGCCACACGGGTCCCCTGGTGAATGTCTCCAGCATTCTTCCTGCGCAGCCCCACCGGCCGCCCAGCCAGCAAATGCTGCCCCATGCACCTGAGCCGCCCAGTCGCTCTTGCCTTTCTCCATTCAGCTGCCACTGCTGCTGCTCTTCTGGGGCTGTGGGGGGGCAGAGAGTCTGCCGCCAGCCGGGGAATGGCGGCTCCCAGCAAGGCCGCGCATTCGGAGCTTCCCCGGACGAGTAGCCAGTGAGGGCGGGGTGGTGGTGGTGGGCTATCTGCACAGATGACCCCACTCTCTGCCCCCCCACCTCGGCAGATGTGCCGGCTGGAGAAGCTCTGAACGTGCGGCCTTGCTGGGGCTCCTCCCTGCTGGGAGCCGCCATTCCCCGGCTGGCGGCAGGCTCTCTGCCCCCGACAGCCCAAGAAGAGCAGCAGCAGCGACAGCTGAAGGGAGAAGGGCAAGAGCGACCAGCCGGCTCAGGTGCATGGGGCAGCATTTGCTGGCCGGCCGGCCGGCCGATGGGGCTTTACAGGAGGAATGCCAGAGACAGGCAGCGACACCCATAGCCCAGGGGACCCGCATGGCTGGTGGAGCGAGCAAAGAGGGGCGTCTTGGCCCCGCTTTGATGGCGGCCACAGGGTCATCTGCGCAGGCAGTCCCCACCACCACCCAGCCCTCACTGGCTGCTGGTCCGCCAAAGCCCCGCCAGCCGCACCTGCTCGGTATGCGGCTCCCAGCGGGGAGGAGCCTAGGCAAGGCCACATGTTTGGAGCTTCTCCGGCCGGTGCATGACGCTTTTGAGGTGGGGGGGCAGAGAGCGCTGCTGCCCGCTGGGGAACAGCGGCTCCCAGTGGGGAAGAGCCCAGGCCACGGGGTCATCTGCGCAGGTAGCCCACCACCACCACCCCGCCCTCACTGGCTGCTTGTCCACTGGTGCTCCAGACTGCCTGGGGGCGCACAAGAAGCCCGCGTGGACAGGGAGGGAGGGAAGCCCAGCTTACCTTGCTCTGCTCCCTTAGGAAGCAACCGCCGGAATCCCCTATCTACATCTTTTGGCACGTGCACCTGTTGCTGGTCTTCGCACGCGCATGAGTGCCAGAAACCAGACCAGCTGGCCTATGCGTATGCACACACTGGAAACAGGAAGATCAACAGGTACACGCATGCACAATGGGCGGCTGCTCTTCTGGTTTCTGGTGCGCTCGTGCTCATGAAAACCAGCTGGCTGGCGCACTGGAACCCGGAAGAGCAAGGGGCGATGGCTCCGCGTGCCCAGAGAAATGGCTCTGCATGCCACTTCCGGCACGCGTGCCATAGGTTCACCATCACGGGTATATTGAATTAATTTGCTTATCAGTGATCACAGAACAGATTGAATTATATATTTCACTGGTTGGGTGGGTCTAACACTTTGATTCACAAACCAGCCAAACACATCTCAGTTCCTTCTTTATGTCTGCTGTTTTTAAGAGATCGGGGTCAAGCTAGTAGCCCTCAGCACATTCCTGTGGTAGTAAATTGTGTAATTTAGCTACATCCCTGAATGAAAAACATATCCTTTCATCTGCCCTATTTCCCCCCCCCCCTATTCTTCAGTTTCATAACATGATCCCTTGGCTCTAACATTAGTAAAGGAAGTAAAAAGTGTCTCTTCCTCCACTTTTCTCATATTGAATCCTCTAGTACCACGATGGTGAACCTATAGCACGTGTGCCACAGGTGGCATGCGGAGCCATATCGGAGGGCATATGAGGCGTTGCCCTATGTCAGCTCCATGGCATATGCATGCTGGCCAGCTGATTTTCGGCCCTGGGCAAGTCCGTTTTCACCCCCCCCGGAGGCATCAGGAGGCTTCCCAGAAGCCTCCAGAGTGCGAAAAATGGCCCAATGGCCCAACCGGAAGTTCGGAGCCCATTGGGCCATTTTTCACACTCTAGAGGCTTCAGGGAAGCCTCCTGAAGCCTCTGGAGGGTGAAAAATGGCCCAATGGACAAATGGGAAGTTCAGAAAAACGGACTTCCGGTTTGCCTGTTCGGCCATTTTTCGCACTCCAGAGGCTTCAGGGAAGCCTCCTGAAGCTTGGGGATGGCAAAAAACGGCCCAACGGACCAACCGGGAGTTCATTTCTGAATATCCGTTTGGCCCGTTTGGCCATTTTTCGCCGTCCTCAGGCTTCAGGAGTCTGGAGGCTCCAGTGAGGCTGTGTGCATGCGCGGGGGCAGCAGGGTGGGTTTGTGCGCATGCACAGGGGGGCAGCACAGGGGTTGTGTGTATGCACAGGGAGAGGGCATGGGTGTGGGTACGGCCGCACGTGCTAGCGCGCGCACGCCGCACACCCTTTTGGCACGCGAGCCAAAAAAGGTTCGCCATCACTGCTCTAGTAGTTCAGTCTATCCCTTTTTTCTAAACATTGGCAGAGTTCACACATTATAGTAAGCCTGGCTTCTTTTAAATTTATTTATTTAATGTTAATTTTGTATGCTGCTTGACTCCAATGACTCTTGGGGATTGACATGTAAGAACATTGTTTTTTTTTTAAAAAAAGATACAGCCAGGAATAAACTAAGGGGCAAAAAAGATAAAATAAAGAATAATTTGTTGCCTAAACCCTATAATCCACGGTTCATAATGGCTGATATGACAAATCTCACTAAACTAAAACTGATCAAAGCAGATTATAGCTTAATATGATGAATGAAACCAGTCACTGGCTTCCTTCCCCACAGTCACTTTAGCATTTTGTATAGGATTCCCTGCTGTCCAATATATCTTCTTCTTTAAAACCATTCATTGGTATAAAGGCACCGTTTTTCTTTCAGTCTCTTTCTGAGATGATTTCCCAACAGGGAATTCACATTTTTTCACTTGGTCAATATTTTCATAGAATTCCAGAGTTGGAAGCAGTCAGAGATGGGGGGAGGGGGAGAGAGGAGGTGCCTGGAAGGTCTGAATTTCTGCAAACAATTGTTGTAAGGAATATCCTTTCTGGGTTCGGTTCCAAGTGGGGAATAAGACACTGGAAGCATGGGACTGCTTGGAAAGATGGTTTAATGGAGGACAGCAGGACCACATGGTCTGAGGTCCCGGGGAAAAGGGGGATCACTGTCAAATTCCCATAGGGCCATGCAGGGGCAACTCTGTAGGCTGTCCTGAGTCCCAGGCTAGTTTGAGTGCTGGCTGATGCAATCTTCCCAGGTGCCATGTGGTGAATTTCTGTTTGCTAGATGGGTCTGCCTGAAGTGGGTAGATCTTTGTTATGTAGAATAGACTGGTCCGGGCTATTAACAAAGGTGGGGGCTACTAGGAGTGAGTCTGTTTCCTGCCTAAAAGCATGTTTCTCCATTTCTCAGCCAGGGATATTCTATATAATATTCTGCCTTTTTAATATTTCCTAAAATATTTTATTCCTCTAGGAGGGGGGTAGGTGCTAACTTCCTACACTATACATAGATGTTGGTAACTTGGACTACATGTTATGAACTTAACAATTCTGTGATTAGCTTCCCAAAAGTTAATCGCAAACGTGGAGGATATTTTCTGAATCAGTGTCCTAGAGTGTATTGAGAGGGATATGATATTTCCTTTAAATGTTTGTTTCCCCTCTTCTCTTTCTTACATCTATTGCATTTGGAATCAGCAAGATATTATAGTTAGGTTATCCACTTGGAGCAGCATATTAATATACCTTTTATTAATAATTAATTAATTATTAATTAATTAATAATCAATACCATTAGATTATCTAGCTTGGTATTTTCTACGCTGATTAACAGAAGCTCTTTTAGGTTTCAAACTAAGGTCTACCAAGAGTTGTGGTATGTTTTATTACAATCCTTTCCAACTTCTCTCTCCGAAAGTCTATCTTGGGTTTTCTATCTCAATTTGGTGAAGGAGACAAATCCTATAAGATTTGCAGGAGTTTATTTTTCACAGAGGTGTTTCTACAGTTGATTAATATTTATGTCCTTTTTATTCATGGATAGAAGATTTATTCTGAAAATGACTATCAACAGGGTGCCATGTTCAGAACGGAATTCCAAAATGCTCTCTGTCAAGCAATCTGTTGAATTCCTTAACAGAAGAGCAACACCAAGGAAGCAAGATCATATGGACTTTCTTTAATGAGTTATGTTCAGAGGGTTCTCAAAAACCTTGAATATCGAGATAAAAGTCTTCCAGCCCTCCTTTATCACAGATGTCATTAAGGCAGGATCTCTCTGAAGCTTTTAAATCTTTTCCCCAAGCTGTTTATATGACAGGCTAAGAATCAATTTCTTCGATATGTCTAGAGTAACTTCTCCCATCTGCTAATCCTTTATCTCTGGAGATCTACTCCTCCCCTTCTGAGCCTCAGAGCAATCTCTCACACAATCCATTAAATGTGCTGATTGGGAGGTTCATCTGGGACTCATCATCTGATAGAATTGGAGGGCACCAGGTTGGAGAAGTCAGTTCTTAAAGATCTGGGACTGCACCAGGGGCGGGTTCATATTACCCGGCTACCGGTGCACTGCGCGCGCATCATCACGTTTCGCGTGTGTGCACGCTTCCTACACACGCACATCCCCTTGCGCAATTTTGCTTCCGCACATGCACAGGAAGCAAAAAAGCACTGAAATCTTGCGAGGGGACGCAGAAGCAAAAAATTGCCAAAATCTCACACGCGCAAGCGTCCCCTCGTGAGATTTTGCTTCCGCGCATGCGCAAGAAGCAAAAAAAGGCCAAAAATTTGGGGGGAAAATGGCGCCATGCAACGGACCGGCAAAGACGGCACCAGAGCCGTCGCACGAAAGTTGCGCAATTGGCGGGTCCCTACCGGAATGGTGCACTGGACCGCACCGGTAGGAACCCACCACTGGGCTGCACGTCTTTCTTTTGCTCTATCTTATGAATGCATGTATGCATATAAATATAAATGTGGGCATTTAATAGATTTGGAACAGAAGGTAGTGATTTTCTTGGTTGCTGAGCTTCAAGACAGATGATGTCCTAAAATAGAAGGGTGTAGATGATTGGTAAAATAGAGGACTGTAGATGTTCAGTGAAATTGCTTTGTTAGGATAATTTCTTAAGATGGAAATATTTAGAATGTGGTCTCTTGTATTTTTAGGGTCATAGGTGTTCATTTGTGGATAAAAGTTACAAATCTGAAGACCAGGATAATTTTATAGGGCAATATTATTTAAGAGATTCAACCACATTTCTTAAGTTCATGGTCATTTATCTTTATTTGGCAGGAAAACCAAATTTGGTTTGGCAATTGCCTTTAGGAAAACGTTAGAAATTAGAAGAGCATGCATGGAACCAAGATGGTTGGTTGGAAAAAAATATGTTTTATACTGAGAACTGGGAATCAGTAAATGCCTAAATCTAACTGTTTTCAGGTTGTTTCCCCAATATTTTCTGAAGTCATTTAAGCACAGTAAGAAATCTAGTTGATAAGTACAATCTCTCCCCCACCCATTCCTTTGTTTCTTAATTGGTAAATCAAATGTACACTTGGTTTGAGATTTGCCTGTAGCTAGTAAATACAGTAAATGCAGCACTGTTTGCAAACTCCAGATTTTATTTTTTTAATAATCTGAGTGGCTAGCCTCTCTATATCTAATCAAGAAGCCTAAAGCATTTGCCATATGGGCTTCATTTCATCACTCTAAAACAAACCAAAAAAACCCGGCCCTCCCCCATTTAAAAAGAAGGAATAACATTTGTCAGTGCCCCCCAACAGGGACCACAGCTGTCCATTAAATGTGGTGGACATTTCCAGCATGCAAATCAATTTTTCTGGTACTGGGGGATGTGGCGAATAATGACTGGGTTGTTTCAGGAAGCATGACTGATTTGGGATGAAGGTTTCTGCCTCTCTGACATTTTCACAGGGTAATTTATTACACGCAGCGTATAAAGTGATGGTCACCAGGTCTTGCTGACACACTCGGTAGAAGAAAGGCTTCATCACACCAAAGCTTCTCCAAGGCTTCATCACACCAACAGCAGAGGTTTTTTTTCCTCCTAGCAGAAGGACCACACTCTAAGGGAGCTAGCAATGTTGAGTCATATAGGACAACCAAAGGACAACCTCAACTGGAGTCTCCTGCTTTTGCTTCTGTTCCTTCATTTTTGCCTGGGCCAAGAAGAAAACATGGAGGTGAGCAGAAGAGATAATAGTCCAGTGGCCAAAGTTTTGGAGAGCCACCACCAGACCGGTCATAAAGGTTCCAGCAGCAGGGAAAACCTGAGACAGCGGAGCCAACTGTATAAGTGGACGGTTGAGGCAGTTGATGGTAATAGTCCTTCTACTGACCAAAATGCCTTGAAACCAGACGTAGATGATGTAGCACAGACTACCTCAGACAGAGTCCAGGTACTCTGAATTCATCTTCTAAGATACTATTAAGAAAGTGTGTGTGAGCTTTTTATTAACATTAGCAGTACTTTTCTCAGAAGCAATGGGTTCCTAACAATAGGATGACCATGCTATGCACAGATGTCTTTCAGGATAGGACTTTTCTTTTCTAGGAGCTTACTTTTCCATACAGATGTTTCCACCCCTCCCCCTTTATGACATCAACTATCTTTAATCTACCTATAATCCAATTTATGCATGTTTATTTAGATGTAAGTCCCAGTGTATGGATTTACATCTTAACGGGGCAATCCAGTCAATGTTTTAAGCATTTCAGATCGTAGTAAAAATTAGGGGCTTAATTTTAACTTTCTACGGATTGTGCCATACTGATACCTTAGAAATGTTATGAGAAAAGTATCTTGTATTGGAGCAAATTTTGTTCAACATGCATGGGGATAAACCCTCATGTTATAAACAGATATCTTCATCAAACAGGCTGTCAGACATGAACAAAGACTGCATACTTCAGTGGAATAAGGAAAAACTCTCTGTATCTCAGTATTTTTCAATGCATCTTCTATGTAAATTTGCATAGGATTGTAATTTGCACAAACATTTACAGGAGATGGTTCTTAATTGAAGGTAGAATTTATGCAGAGGATTCTGTTCATAAGAATGGCAAAAGATAATACTTATTTTTAAAGTAGAGTATATGCTTTATAATTGAAAGAAGAGAATATGTTATAATTTAAATGATTAAATGCACTACCCTAGCTCAATAGATGTTAGATACCACGATTACTGTGCTTATTGATGTTGTTATTACATTTTTAAAATCACTTAATTAAAACCAGTTTTACTGTATGGAATCTACTTTAAATAGAAGTAAATAGTTCAGGTTGTTCTTTACATGAACAAAACTATTTTATAGAAGAATTTTCAGATAGTAGGTATTAGAGATGGGCCAATGAGTGTGATCAATGCATACACATTAATTTAGATATGAGTAAAGAGACAAGCAAAGTACTTTTCTTGTACTGATTTTGAATTGTTCCCGTGTTTAAACTAATGCTTTTGTTGGCAGAAAAGGGGTTTCCAATTGGAATGTCATTGCACTTGTGGTAGTTAGTGTTCAGTACCTACTGTAGTGCTTTTAAGTTCAGTTAATAATAGCCAAGCCAGGGGTGAAATCCATCAGGTTCTAACAGGTTCTGCAGAAACAGGTAGCGAAAATTTTGAGTAGTTCGGAGAACTGGCAAATACCACCTCTGACTGGCCCCAGAGTGGGGTGGGAATGGAGATTTTGCAATATCCTTCCCCCAAGAGTGGGGATTTTGCAGTATCCTTCCCCTGGAATGGGATGGGAATGGAGATTTTGCAGTATCCTTCCCCTGGAGTGGGGTGGGATTGGAGATTTTGCAGTATCCTTCTCCCAGGAGTGGGGTGGGAATGGGGATTTTGCAGTATCCTTCCCCTGTCACGCCCACCAAGCCACGCCCACAGAACCGGTAGTAAAAAAAATGGATTTCACCACTGAACCAAGCAATGGCAAACTCCACTATATATTGGGGCCAACATCTTGACTTTCTGGACTATACCCTATAGATACTCTCTGAGGTGGCCTAACTGTGAAAGCAATCATGCCAGGCCTGTTCTTTAACTAGGGTTCCCATATCTTGGCTACAAAAAGACAGATGTCCATCTGCATTCTCTTTGCTGTCATTTAGAGATTGTCTATATTTCTGCAGCCCAAATATGACAGCTCTATATTTCTCCTCGATGGATGGAGAATGGAGTTTGTTTGGGAATTTAGTCAAGTGTCCCCTTGGATTTCTTCCTAAGAAGGAATAAGTTATAATCAATTGCATGTGCATACTGTACTCTGAAGCAGGGGTCTCCAACCTTGGCAACTTTAAGACTTGTGGACTTCAACTCCTCTGGAGACCCCTGCTCTGAAGCATTCTGCTCTTGGCTGGAGCTGCCTTTATTAAAATGGGACAGCAGCAGAGGTGGGTTCCTGCTGGAGCTGTCCAGTACAGAGCTCTGGTAGGGAGCGGCCGATTGCACAATTTGTGCGCGACCGCTCCGGAGCCCTCTTCCCCGGTCCGTCGCGCGCATCACCATCTTTTTCGGTGAATTTTTGGCCGATTTTGCTTCTGTGCATGCGCGGAAGCAAAATCTTGCCAAAATTTTGTGAGGGGGCACACGTGCGCACGAGATTTCAGCGAGATTTTGCTTCCGTGAATGCACAGAAGCAAAATCTCACCGAAATCTCTCTCGTGCGCGCATCCCCTCGCAAGATTTCGGCAAGATTTTGCTTCCGCGCATGCACAAAAGCAAAATTATGCAAGGGGGCGCGCGCACGTGCCCGAATCATGGAGATGCGCATGCAGCACACTGGCACCGGTAAGTAAGCAACCCGCCCCTGGACAGCAGATATAATATGTTATTTGTTTGATCCAATATTTGCCATGCCTCGTTTTTCAGCTGCAAGCACAAGCAATTCTCTCTATAAGTGATTAAGAGACACCCTGATTTATTACTGATGGCCCTAAAAGAAAGGCTTGTATTTATCACCAGATAGCAAGCTAATAGAAAAATGAGGCACTGCAGAGATGGAACCATCTCTTTATGCAGCAACGAAGAAATGGGGTCCCAAAGGTGTTTTTTTTTCAAGAGGCCACCGGACTTTCTGTTTTGTCTTTGAAAACGTTTCACTTCTCATCCAAGAAGCTTCTTCAGGAGTGGGGTCTACTGCTGCAGATAATCTATTACAAGGTAGTCCTTGACTTACAACCATTTGGTTTAGTAACCATTCAAAGTTACAAAGTTGCTGAAAAAAAGTGACTTACATACACACTTCCTTCCGGTTGTACTTCTGGTGCCTTCGGAAGCCTGGTCCACGAGCTCCGCGGCCGGCTCCAAGCTCTCCTTGTTGGAGGCTCCAAATTTGGACCATAGCCACCCTGGAGGGGTGGTCAAGTAAAAGGGGACCACCTAGCAGATAGGGGGGGTGCATCTCCCTTCCCTGACTTGGAAAGCCCCCTCAGCCGAGGACAAGGAGCAGCAGCAGCAAACATGGCTGCCATGAAGCCGAAGACAGCCTTCCCAATTGACTTCTGACAAGCAAAAGTCAATGGGGGAAGCAGGATTCACTTAATGACCACATGCTTCACTTAACAACTGCAGTGATTTGCTTAATGACCATGGCAAAATAGGCTGTAAAGTCAGGCACGACTTGCTTAACAACCACCTTGCTTAGCAATGAAAATTCTGGTCCCAATTGTAGTTGTAAATCGAGGACTACCTATATTAATATATGCTGTAACTGTGATACCCTATAAATTGTTTTTGAATGATCTGTCTACAGACAACACAGAGTGGACCTCAAAGCCCACCGGAATGCGGTTGCCGGGGAGATTTTGGATTTCGAGGTTATCAAGGCCCACCTGGACTTCCAGGACCTGCTGGAATCCCAGGTAAATAATTAGAAAGCAATTGTATAATGATGAACACTTGAAGGGGTTGCTTGGTTTCTGTGGTACTTTGCATAGCAGAGGAGATATATAGGGCTTCCTGCTGCATCAAGTCTCAGTGCTCTTGGACCTTCTCGATCAGAAGGTTGGCAGTTCAGCAGTTCGAATCCCTAGCGCCGCATAATGGAGTAAGCTCCTGTTGCTTGTCCAACTTCTGCCAACCTAGCAGTTTGAAAGCATGTAAAAAATGCAAGTAGAAAAATAGGGGCCACCTTTGGTGGGAAGGTAACAGCGCTCCATGCACCTTCGGTGTTTAGGCATGCCGGCCATATGACCACGGAGACATCTTCGGACAGCGCTGGCTCTTCAGCTTTGAAATGGAGATGAGCACCACCCCTAGAACTGGAAATGACCAGCACGCATGTGTGGGGGAACCTTTACCTTTACCTTTATACACAAGAATCAGTCAACTAATAGCCAATACTAAACTGGTGCTAGATAAAAGTCAGCGGAATTCAAATGGGGTTGGACTTAGACCATTTGTGGGAATGTAATGATTCTAGGCCAGTGATGGTGAACCTTTCTTTGGTTCGAGCGCCAAAAGGGAAGGTCGCGCGGGGGGTCACGTGCATGTGTGCCCACACCCATAATTCCATGCCCCCCCACGCATGCACACGTGACCCCCCCCCGCTCCCAGCACGCAATGGCATGCCCGTTTTTCACTCTCCCAGGCTTCAGAGCAGGTAAGAAATCGCTCTTACCTGTCGGTCGTCGCAGAGCCGATGGAGCCAGTGGCGGTCACCGGGCTGCCCCCACCCGCTTCCCCTGCCCGCCTGGATGCCGCCATTTGAGTTCTTTTGCCCTCTGCACATGCAGAACGCTTTGCACATGCACAGAGGGCAAAAGAATTCAAATGGCGGCGTCCAGGTGGGCGGGGGAAGCGGGCGGGGGCATCGGCTCTGCGACGACCGACAGGAAAGAGCGAACCGGGAGGATTTCACCCCTGCTTCAGAGCCTTTCTAGGAGCCTGGGAAGGGCGAAAACGGCCTTCCTCCCCCCAGAGGCCCTCCAGAGGCAGAAAATGACCCATTTGACAATTTACGATTAAACCGGAAGGCCCATTTTTTTGCTCTCCCTAAGCTCCAGAGCCTTTCTAGGAGCCTAGGGAGGGCAAAAATGGCCTCCCCCCCCCAGAGGCCCTCTGGAGGCCAGAAATGGCCCGTTTCAAGTTGGGAAGCTTGGGGAGAGCAAAAAATGAGCCTTCCTCACCCCCTCCGGAGGCTGGAAACAGCCTGTTTCCCGACTCCCAGTGGGCCCAGAAGGCCCAAAAATTAGCTGGCCGGCGCGCACATGCGTGCTAGACCTGAGCTCATGTGCCCACGCGTGCCATAGGATTGCCATCATGGTTCTGCCCCCAGGCTCTGCCTGCTCCTCTCCTATATCTTCTCAACTGACTTACAACAAGCAAAGTCAATGCTATATGTAGAAAAAAAATCCTAGGACAGAAATGAAGGAAATTCCTCTATTGTCTAAGAAAGCCATCGTCATTATCGGTTCATCAATATAGTTTTGCTTCTTAACATACTCTTAATTTTTTTTGGGGGGGGGCACTGGTTTTTTCAACCTTGACAATGTTAAACTGTGTGAACTTTGACTCCCAGAATTCCCCAGCCAGCATGTTCAAAAATCCAGCTCCTATCAAGTTGCTTCTTATCTATCCCTATCCTTTTTCCTACTATTTTAAAAAGGATATCTGGATCTCAATACTTACTAGTGCTCCAGATGTATTGAACTATAATTTCCATCTTCCCCGGTCGTTGGTGGTTAGGGAAGATGGATGCTGTAGTAGAATATATATCTAGAGCAGTGTTTCCCAACCTTGGCAACTTGAAGATGTCTGGACTTCAACTCCCAGAATTCCCCAGCCAGCATTCGCTGGCTGGGGAATTCTGGGAGTTGAAGTCCAGACATCTTCAAGTTGCCAAGGTTGGGAAACACTGATCTAGAGGATACCAGAATGGGAATGGTTAAATCCAATTTTGCCCAAAGAAGTCTAGTTTAAAAATGAAAAAAATAAACCTTGCATGGAGTCTTTTAAAGCTTGCATTTCACCGAGCAAACCTATTGATTGACTGCCCTAAGGAAACCATGGGAACAATGGGAATAATGGATTACCTGGCACAGAAGGATCGAAAGGTGACAAAGGAG
Source organism: Diadophis punctatus similis (assembly GCA_023053685.1). Lineage (NCBI taxonomy): Eukaryota > Metazoa > Chordata > Lepidosauria > Squamata > Dipsadidae > Diadophis > Diadophis punctatus. The sequence continues at coordinate 12,015,250 of JALIGW010000002.1, read as the reverse complement.
ACAAGGGGGACTTGGGACCCAGAGGCGAGCGGGGTCCTCAAGGACATAAAGGAGAAAAAGGTTATCCTGGCATCCCGACAGAGCTTCAGGTAATTTCCCCCTAATTTTCGTGACAGCATGATATTTCCAAAAGTGACTGCCTGTTGCAAGTCCATAAATGTATGTATGGGTTTCTTTGTTTAGCAATAGCAATATCACTTAGACTTATATACCACTTTACAGTGCTTTAAAGACCTCTCTAAGCGGTTTACAGAGCCAGCATATTGCCCCCAACAATTTGGGTCTTCATTTTACCCATTTCAGAAGGATGGAAGGCTGAGTCAACCTTGAGCCTGGTGAGATTTGAACTGCCAAATTGCAGGCAGCCGGCAGTTAGCAGACGTAGTCTGCAGTACTGCACTCTAACCACTGCACCACTGCACCACCTGGCTATGATACAGAAGATTTGGGGCTGGGTGGGCTGGGTCAGCTCTTTGAGGCAGTCCTGACAATGTCAGAGTTACGCAATAAATCAGAAGCTTCAAAAGATAACTGCATTTTGCTGATTCAAATAACTTCTTTATAAGTAGAATAAAACATTTACAATACCACACTTTGTTTCAGATCACATGTTGAGATGTTTTCATACTGGAGTATAATGGTGGACAGAGTAAACCACGCCCTTCTTCTTGCTAAGTTTCTGGACATGCTCAATTAACACTTCAGCCCGATTGGCTGACTCAATCACATGGCTCTCCCAGTCATGAATATTCCAACACTCCTCCCTTCATTACTGGGAGAGACATCAGACCTATTGGATTTAAACATTTCCTATAATGGACACCACCCAATGGTTTGGTCATCATGTCTGCTAAATTATCCTCTGAAGAACAATGATGTAAACGTATCAATTTTTCTTTTACAGCTTCCCTGACATTACAATACTTAATGTCCACATGTTTACTTCTGTTCTTCACTCTGTCACCTGTTGCCATTTTTATACAAGCAGCATTATCTTCATAAACAGTTACAGCTTCATTTACATTTACATTTAAATCTTGTAACAACTGTACATACCAAACTACTTCAGAACATAACTCAGACAATGCAATAAACTCTGCTTCCGCAGTTGAAATAGCAACCGTTGTTTGTTTTCTGGACTTCCAACCAATTAAAGCCCCTCCAAACATTATTACAATTCCAGAATTAGACTTTCTGGTTTTTACATCATTTGCATAATCACTATCAACATAACATTTCAATTTTAATTCTTCAGTGACCTGTATTTGAAGACCCAAATTCACAGTTCCCTTCAAATACCTGAGAATTCTTTTCACACCCATCCAATGCAACTTTGTAGGTGTAGCAGTAAAGCGACTTAAGATGCTCACTGCACAAGCTATGTCTGGTCTGGACCACTGTGACAGATATAACAAACTCCCTATTGCAGAGTGATATATCTCCTGATCACAGGCTTCACTTTTATCCTCACCCAAACTATTGTAAAAATCTGTGCTCATAGGTGTAGGAGCAATATTACAATCTTTCATGTTATACTTCTCTAATAATTGTTCAATTTTTCTCCTTTGACTGAGAATATAACCACCTTTTTCAGTTTTTTGTATTTCTACACCGAGATAATTCTTTATTTCTCCCAAATTCTTTAATTCAAATTTCTTTTCTAACTTATTAGCAAATTCTTTAACTTGTGATGCATCCTTTGCAATGAAACAAAGATCATCCACAAATGCTAATAGTAGACAATTCCCACCTTGTAACTTTCCAGTGTATATGCAACCATCAGCTTTGCAACTCTTGAACCCAAGACCTTTCAATGCAGTATCTAAACAGATATTCCAATTTCTGGCTGACTGCTTCAGCCCATAAATGGCCTTGTTCAATTTATACACCATGTTAGGTTTTTTATTTTCATACCCTGGCGCTTGAACCATATAAATTTCTTCCTCTAATTCAGCATTGAGAAATGCAGTGGTTATATCAAAATGCCAAATTCTATGCCTGTATGCTGATGCTAATGCCAGTGCTAGTCTTATGCTCTCACCTTTTACAGTTGGCGCGAACACCTCATCATAGTGCACATTCTTTAATTGAGAAAAACCTTGTGCCACCAATCTTGCCTTACACTGTACTTCATTATTGGGTAATACCTTTTTCTTATATACCCACTTACATCCTACAGCTTTCGTACCCTGTGGCAAAGTCACAGATGTGAACACTTCATGATCGCCCATGGATTTCATCTCTTTATCCATGGCTTCCTTCCACTTTTCTTGTTCAACTTTTGGTAATGCCAATACTTCCTTATAGTTTCTTGGCTCATACCACACATTACACACTTTAACTTTACTGGCAGAATACCTGTCTGGCGGAACCCCTCTGTTCCTACGCTCTGACCTACATGGCATTGCCTGTACTTGTGTTTCAAGCTTTTCTGGCTTCATATCTTGTTCAGACTCTCCTCCCTGAACATTGACACCTTCAGTAAATGATTCACCATCATTACATGAGTTATTGTCACTAAGTGGATCACCGTCGCTAAGTGGATCACCGTCATTAAGTGAGACATTTTCAGAATTTGCATTAATTCTGTTCCAATTTTGTTCTGCAAAACTAGCAGACCTTGAAATCACTATCCTTTTACTTCCATCGCTAAAGCGATACCCTTTTGAGCCTGGCTCATAGCCCACAAATCTGAGCTTTCTAGCCTTTTGTTGTCCCTTTCTTCTGATTGCCTTTGGAATATGTACCCAGGCAGTACTTCCAAATATTTTTAAATGTGCTAAAGAAGGCTTTCTCCCATATAGCATTGCATATGGAGTATTATTGATGGATGAACTCCACAACCTATTTACTAAATAATTGGCAGTCAGTATGGCTTCACCCCAATATGACCTGCTCATACCAGAATCCTCCAGTAATGAGTCTTTCATTGTTTGCAAAACACCATTCCTCTTTTCAGCCACTCCGTTCTCCCCCGGTGTGTAAGGATTTATGCGCCTGTGTCTTATTCCCAATTGTCTCAACCATTGTTGAAAATTTGTTGACATAAACTCAGAACCTCTGTCAGTTTGCAACTGACATACCTGTTGTTTGTACCTTCTCTCTACAAAACTTAACCATTGCTTAAATTGCTGTAGCACCTCTGTTTTACTCTTAAGTAAGTAGCAAAACCCAAACCTGCTGTAGTCATCCACAATGACCAGCGCATACTTTGCTCCTCCCAAACTGGCTTGCATAGGCCCAATTAAATCAGCATGCACCAGTTCTAGAGCTCTTGTGGTTTGTCTTGTGCTAAACTTGCTAACTGGGAATGCTTTGGATTTCGATGCTTTGCATACTGCACAATCCAAATATGCCTTACATCCCTTCAAATCTAATCCTTCTGCAAATTCTTTCATTTGTTGAACAACCTTAAAATTAGCATGACCAAGTCGTCTGTGCAGAAGATGAACACACGAATTATGTTCTGCTACATTTTTAAATATCTGGGAACAATGTGGCACCTTTTGTCCCTGCAATACATAAAGATTATCCTCTTTTATGCCCTGTGCACAAACAATCCCATTTCTTTGGATGATACACTTCCCATTAACAAATATGGTTTCATAACCTTGCTTGTCTAAACTAGACACACTTAACAAATTATGCTCCATTTCAGGTACACATAACACATCAGTAAACCTGGATTCCAAATATGGAATTTGCACATCGCCTCTTCCAATGATTTTAGCCTTTTGACCATTGGCTAAGGCCACTTCTTCATGGTTTCCTGGGAAAAATCTGGAAAATAAGTCAGAATTATTAACAATTGTTTGACTAGCCCCACTGTCAATCAACCATTTGTCTCTATTGTTATTATAACAAACTTTTGCAACTGCAATCTGTCCTTGCAAATAATGTCTCTTGTCTTGCACATTTCTTTTCTGTGCACAGCTTTTCTGCAGATGATTTGTCTCTCCACAAATGAAACATGCTTTTTTAACTTGCTTGAAGAATTGTTGCTGTGTAACTTGAGCTCTCCTGCCTCTGCTCTCCTCTTTTCTGCAGACACCTCGGCTGTTGCTAGAGATAGGCAGCCTGTGGAAAATTTTGCTGGAGACTTGCTGTAAGTTTCCACTGTACTCCTTGTTGGGCCCCCGCCTGTGGAATTTTCCATCAGCATGGCTGAAAAGCCTTTTCTCATATTCATTCAATAAACACGATTTCAAAGCCTCCAAATTCAAATCTGCTTCTGGCTTACTTTCAAAAATAGCTGATACAGTCTCCCAGCTCTGATCCAAACTGTTTAACACTAATAAAACTTTTTGGGACTCTAGAAACTTTACTCCACGTTGCTCCAATTCTAGAAAATTAGACTGCATTTTCATTAAATGATCTTCCATAGAATCTCCTGGCTGCATAATGGCTCTGAAAAGCTTTCTCGAAAGTTGGACCACATTACACGCAGAAACATTGACATGTACTGCTTTCAATTTCTGCCATATTTCTTTTGCAGACTTTAATTCAGCTACATTTAAGAATTGATCATCCCCCAGACTTAACAGAAGATAAGCCATAGCTTTGTCATGAGCCTTTTGATCTGCTGCTCCAAGCACTTGCGGGGGGTCTGCTACTATGTCCCATAATTCTTTTGCTTTCAAAAAACATTCCATTTTTGCAGCCCAAATTAAATAATTTTTCTTCCCCAATTTGGGTATTGGACTGTCTTTAAATTCCATAGCAGTAGCCATCCTGCTTTATTTTTCTTCTCTGCCTGTTCCTTTAACAACACAGCTTCTTATCAGCTTTAAATTACAATTCAGTTTTTATTTTACTTCTTGAGAGGTTCTGGGCCCATAACCTGTCAGAGTTACGCAATAAATCAGAAGCTTCAAAAGATAACTGCATTTTGCTGATTCAAATAACTTCTTTATAAGTAGAATAAAACATTTACAATACCACACTTTGTTTCAGATCACATGTTGAGATGTTTTCATACTGGAGTATAATGGTGGACAGAGTAAACCACGCCCTTCTTCTTGCTAAGTTTCTGGACATGCTCAATTAACACTTCAGCCCGATTGGCTGACTCAATCACATGGCTCTCCCAGTCATGAATATTCCAACAGACAAGAAGCATCCTACCTCATACTTCCCTTTGACCAGTGAGGTCCCACAGAGTGGGCCTCCTCCGGGTCCTGTCAGCCAAACAATGCCGACTGGCGGGGCATAGGGGGAGGGCCTTTTCTGTAGGGGCCCCTGTTCTCTGGAACCAACTTCCCCCAGAGATCCGAATTATCCCCACCTTGCTGGCTTCCAAAAAGCCATTAAGACATGGCTCTTCCTGCAGGCGGGCCTTACATCTGATGTCTCCCCCATGTATCTATGGTGTTATATGTGTTTTTAATCATTTTTTAAATTGTTTTTAAAGATTTGTTTGGTTGTTTTCTTAAAATGCTGTACGCCAACCTGAGTCCTTAGGGAGTAGGGCGGCATAGAAGAACCTCCAAATAAATAAAATAAGTAAATAAGCGTCAACCAGGAATACTACAGGTAGTCCCCAATTTACAATGGTAGTTGTAACACAACATTAATGATAAAGTTACAATATTAACAGAATGTTTGCAACTCTGAAGTACCTCACCTTTACCGCCCTGCAGTCATGTGATTGAGACTCTGGCACTTGGCAACTGACTAGCACTTATGGTGGTTGCAGTATCTCATGGTCACATGATCACCATTAACTAGTTTTCTTGCCGGCTTCCCACAAGCAAAGTCAATGGGGAAGCTGGTAGGGAAGGTCAGAAATCACTCCCATAAGTTTCTCCCATTGCTTTTTCTCCCGAGGAGCCCACTATGGATTATGACAGGGGTGTCAAACTTGATTTCATTGAGGGCCGCATCAGGATTGTGTTTGACCTTGGGGGCGGGGTGGGTGTGGCCAGGATGGGCATCATTCATGTCGGGGGCACCTGTGGTGGCCCGAGTGCTCTGCCAGCGAAAACAGGCACCCGAGCAACCCTCTGCCAACGAAAACGGAGCTCGGGAGGACCGCATGCGGCCTTCCTGAGCTCTGTTTTCGCTGGCAGAGGGTTGCAGGAGGCTGTTGCAGGCAGAAATGGAGCTCAGGAGCCCATTTTCGCTGGCAGAGTGCTTGGGCCACCACCAGGCGCCCCCGACACGAGTGATGTTGAGCTGGCCATGGCCAGTCTGGCCACACTCACCCTCCCCCCCAAGGTCAAACACAACCCTGATGCGGCCCTCAATGAAATCGAGTTTGACACCCCTGATGTAGATGTTTTTCTTTCTTCATAAGAGTGGTTCTCTGTTCATGCATAAATCAATGGCAGTGTTGTTAGTCAGGTTGGCTAAGTGCTGTCCCAGATCCTAGTGATACATTTAGGAAATTAAAGTTTATCTCCCTTTCTCTCTCCCCTCTCTTCCTTCCCCAACTAAAGAAGTTAATACAGAATTGATTGCTTTCAACCGTGTCTTCCTGTCTGTCTTTCTCCTGTTTTTTCAAATACTAACTCTATTTCGCTTAGGTTGCATTTATGGCTTCAATGGCCACCCACTTTAGTAATCAGAACAGCGGAATAATCTTCAGTAGCGTGGAAACCAACATTGGCAATTTCTTTGATGTAATGACTGGACGATTTGGAGCTCCAGTGAATGGTGAGTACAGTAGATAATATACTCTGTGCAAATTTTGTGCAAAAGAAACAATAATTTGCCTTGGACATTCTTGATGCAATCAAGCAGAATTTTTTCCCCTTGAAACTTCAGACTGATGTTGTGTTTTACTTTGGATCGAATGCAAAGATAAACATTCTGATGTTTTCTAAAGATGTTTTCTTAATTAATTGGACTATGATGTCCATAGCAAATTATTATTTTTGCAGAACCGAAATATAACATTTTAACTGTGATTGCTTAATCAGAAAGGATGCATTCTGCCAGATTCTATAAAAACAACAACACATTCTGTTTGGACCCTTTTTTAAAAAATTGGAAGTTTTTTCCTTTATTGTTCTTGCGTAGGTAATTTGCATGAATGTAATTTATAACTGAGAAATGTCTTTGTGTAAGTAGCCTATGAAATTTCAACAGGAAATAATTGAAAATATAATAAAGAGAATAAAAAAGGCAATATTTGATTTTTGCAAATGTATTTATTTCTGTCCCTTATATATTGCTGTACTCTGTATCAGTGGTGGGATTCAATTTTTTTTACTACAGGTTCTGTGGGTGTGGCTTGGTGGGCGTGGCAGGGGAAGGATACTGCAAAATCTCCATTCCTTCCCGATCAGCTGGGACTCGGGAGGCAGAGAATAGATGGGGGGGGGGCAGGGCCAGTCAGAGGTGGTATTTAAAGGTTCTTCGAACTACTCAAAATTTCCACTACCGATTCTCCGGAAGTGGTCAGAACCTGCTGAAACCCACCTCTGCTCTGTATGGATTCCCAGCACTTTGCAATAAAGCAATAAAGCAATACTGAATTAGGACAATACCATGGTGACACAGTAGAGCAGGGGTCCTCAAACTTGGCAACTTTAAGACTTGTGGACTTCAACAGGACTTCAACAGGACTTCGCCCTGAGTCCCTCAGGAGTAGGGTGGCATAGAAGAACCAATAATAATAAACAATAGCTGGCTGGAGAATTCTGGGAGTTGAAGTCCACAAATCTTTTTTTTTTTGTAGATTCATTTTCATTTCATTTTTAATACATTCCATTCTTATTTTATATGTACATTTCTCGTATTTTCCTTAATGCTTTATTTAATTCAGGGTTGCTTTTCTCCACTTCCTTATTCTCTCTCCTCTTCTCTCCTCTACAACCCCTTCTACCCTCTCTCCTACTTCTCTACCCCTCTCTTACCTTCTCCTCTTCCCTATCCCTCTACCTAACCACTCCTTCTATGCTGTATTTTCTCATCAATAATCTAATTTTCAACAACCCTGAATTTTTATTTTTATTTTACTTAGTCTCATATTTTCCCCATTTTATTCCTTTCCTAAATTCTCCATTTAATTTTCCCCTTTTTATGTGTTTGTCGATCAATATACTACCAATTTTGGTTTCCCCCCTTTCCCCCTCTCTCTCCCCTTCCCTCCCCTCCCCTTCCCCCCTTTACCTCCCAACCCCCTACTTTCTTTGTAAGTGTTACATCTAGATCAAATCATTTTTCATTTGATCTTCTTCATTTATATTCAATTTCAAACCATTTATAAAACTTCCCCCATGTCTTATAATACAAAGAGTCTTCATTATCATTTAATCTTAGTGTTAGTCTATTCATTTCAGCACAGTCCAAAATCTTCTTTATTATCTGTTCTTCCTCTGGGATCTTTCCTGCTTTCCAGTTTTGTGCAAATACAATCCTCGCTGCTGTTATTATATGTATCATCAAATATATTTCTTCTATCTTATAATTTTCTGGCGCAATTCCCAATAGGAAGATTTCTGGTCCACAAGTCTTAAAGTTGCCAAGTTTGAAGACCTCTGCAGTAGAGTAATACAGATGGTACACTCATAATTTCTTGAGTACATTCTGGAAAAGTTTTTATGGATTTCTTGGAATAGAAGTAACTCAAATTTGCTGTACATATTCAGTAATCTGATTCTCCAGGCTTCAGCAGATCAGTAACGAGTTATCGATCAGGTTCTTTGCGTGTTGACAAAGCCTTATGGGATGCTGGGCAAAACATCTGTAGAAAAACCTGATCAATACAGAAACCCAGCTGCTAAATATATTAAGTTGTTTTATTAGCGTCTAATAACTAATAACAAGCTCAAGACAATATCAAAACAGAAGCTGTAAACAGTCCAAAAATTAGATTTTGGAAACCCAGAAAATAATATTCTTCCTAAAACTTTTTAAAGGCAAAACCTAGTTAAGCTATTTAAGCTAAGCTTTTACCACACTAAAATAAATTAAACAGTGTGCCTTTATTATTCACTGTTCTTTCAATATGTCCACATTCACTGGTAAACGTACCGTATTTTTCGGAGTATAAGACGCACTGGAGTATAAGACGCACCTAGATTTTAGAGGAGGAAAACAAGGAAAAAAGTATTCTGAACCAAATGGTGCAGTAATATATTATTTAATAAAATACCAGTGTAGCAGAATACTTTTTACAATCATGTATACTTTTTACAAACTTCAAACTTGACAGCTTTAAGACTAGTGGACTTCAACTCCCAGAATTCCTCCTCCAGTCATGCTAGCTCAGGAATGGGAGTTGAAGTCCACAAGTCTTAAACTTGCCAAGTTTGAAGACCCTTGCACCCCTAACCCCTAACCCAGGGGTCTTCAAACTTGACAGCTTTAAGGTAGTGGACTTCAACTCCCAGAATTCTTCCTCCAGTCATGCTAGATGGAGTAATGAGAAGGCAAAAACACCCCAATTTTTGCAAAAAAGGCTCGTTTTTCGGTCATTTTTTTTTGCAAAAACAGGGCATGCAGTGGACTCCTAGGGGGTGGGGGAAGGCAACCCCCCATTTTTGCAAAAAAAAGGCCCATTTTTTGAAAAAATTGGATGCGGGGGCGGGGCTTCGGGAGGCTAAAAATTGCTGTATTCGGTGTATAAGACGCACCGACATTACCACCCTCTTTTGGGGGCAAAAAGGTGCGTCTTATACTCCGAAAAATATGGTAATAGTAGACTGGAAATGAAATCTGTCAGTCACAAGAATCTATCCGTCTTTTTATACCTTTCATTTCCCCCACATCTTCAATTTATGGAAAATTTATGGAGCTTAGGAGAGCTTAAAAATTCTGCCAAATTGGCATTAAAAAATAATGATAGTCTTTTAAAATCCAAAATACATTCTAAGCTTCAGGTTACCTCATCTTGGATTGTTTCAAAGATGAAACAAAATATTTTGCAAGTGTGGCTATTCCTCTTGGACAAGAAAATGAAAGAATTCTTAACAATTGTGACTAAATGTGTGCACTCTTTAAATTTGGAGGGATTCTTATTATATTTGGTAAGGATTAGTCCTGAATATATTTATAGGTAGTCCTTGACTCATTTAGTGACCATTCAAAGTTACAGTGGCACTGAAAAAAGTGACTTATGACTGTTTTTCAAACTTATGACCCTTGCAGCACCCTATGGTCATGTGATTCAGATGCTTGGCAACTGACTCGAATTTATGACGGTTGCACTGTCCCAGGGTCATATGATCCCCTTTTGCGACCTTCTGGCAAGCAAAGTTAACGGGGAAGCCAGATTCACTTAACAACCATATTACTTAATTAACAACTGCAGTGATTTGCTTAACCACTGTGGCAAGAAAGGTCGTAAAATGGGGCAAAACTAGGGCTGCGTAACACCTTTGAAGCAGTTGTTCCAGAATGTGTGGGAGCACAAATGAAGCATCTCTTTTGTGTAACTTTTGACCACAACCGAACCCTAAATTTCGATTGGTAAGTGAAATGGTTGTTAAGTGAATGTTGCCCCATTATGACCTCTCTTGCCACTGTTGTTAAGGGAATCACTCGGGTGATTAAATTAGTAACATGGTTGTTAAGTAAATTTGGCTTCCCCATTGACTTTACTTGTCAGAAGATCCCAAAAGGTGATCACATGATCCTAGGACACTGCAACCATCAAAAATATGAACCAGTTGCCAAGCATTCACATTTTGATCACATGGTCACGGGAATGCTGCAGTGATCAGAAGTGTGAAAAACGGTCATAAGCCTCTTTTTTCAGAGTCACTGTAACTTCAAATGGTCACTAAATGAACTGTTGTAAGTCAAGGACTACCTGTACATCTGAACCAGGCTAAGGAGTATTCTTCTACTATAACAGTCAACTTGATGGCAGTATTGGTACAATCCCAATCCTAATACACAAATGAATCATTGATTTTAGCCAGAAGTTAGTTCAGGGGTGTCAAACTCAATTTCATTGAGGGCCGCATCAGGGTTGTGTTTGACCTCAGGGGGGGCAGGGGGCTGGGGTGGGTGTGGCCAGGGTGGGTGTGGCTACTCACTCGTGTCATGGGGGGCACCTGTGGTGGCCCGAGAGTTCTGCCAGTGAAAACGGGCTCCCGAGCTCCATTTTCGGCTGGGAATGCCTCTTGCAACCCTCTGCCAGCGAAAATGGAGCTCAGGAGGGCCGCGTGCAGCCCTCCGGAGCTCCATTTTTGGCTGGGATGGCCTCCTGCAACCCTCTGCCAGCAAAAATGGAGCTCGGGGGGACAGAGGGTTGCAGGAGGCCATCCCAGCCAAAAATGGAGCTCAGGAGTGTTGCACGCGGCCCTCCCGAGCTCCATTTTCGCTTGCAGAAGCACTGCGGGCCAGTCCTTTGCTGTTTCCAGGTTGGTCCCCGCAGGCCAGATTTAAGCACCCCGTGGGTCGGATCTGGCCCACTGGCCTTGAGTTTGACACCTCTGGGTTAGTTGAACTATGCATGTTTCCTCAGAGATCTTTCACTGCCATTGAGTTGTGATTTGGGGAATTACAAGGCGGTGGGAATGGAGAAAGAGGAGGTTATTGAAGCCGCTGCAAAGGAACAGCCTGATTTAACTTGTATCTGTGCCGCTGAATTATTTAATTGTACTATATATTTTCTCTCTTCCCTTCTAGGGGTGTATTTCTTCTCCTTCAATATGATGAAGCATGAAGATGTCGAAGAAGTCTATGTCTACTTGATGCATAATGGCAACACAGTATTCAGCTTATACAGGTGGGTGGGGTGCATTTGGAGCTTACAAATATGTGAAATAAATTTGGGAGAGCAGCTGAAACTCAGGGGTAGAACACATGATCTGCCTTCCAAGGGTCCCAGCGTCAGTCCCTAAGACTGGGGTCCCCAATCCCCGGGCCGTGGCCCACTACCAGGCTGCGGCCTGTTTGAAATGCTTCACTTGCGTGAGTGGTGGGCCTTTGCGCTCATGCACGAAGCTCCCCTTGTGTTAGTGGGAGGGTGCTTGAGTGGAGGGCGCTTCTGCTTGCACGCAAAGCTCCATTCACGAAATGGAGCTTCACCTCCACTCGCGCTAGTGCAGCTTCACATTTGAGCACAAGCAGCCTCCACCCAAGCGGCCTCTGATCGCGCAAGTGGAGCTTTGTGCGCAAGTGCAAGCACCCTCTGCTCACGCGCGAACCTCCGTTTATGTGAGTGGAGGATGCGTGTGCCCGCCGCTCACACCAATGGAGCTGTCAATGCGTGTGTGTGCCTGACTACTCAGCTGGGCCAGGCTGCCAAGGCGGAAAGGTTGGGAACTGCTGCCCTAAGACCTCCAATTTTGAAAAGAAATAGGTTACAGGTGTGGGGACAAACCACTAGGGCAGTGATGGCGAACCTATGGCACGCGTGCCACAGGTGGCACGCGGAGCCATATCTGCCGGCACGCGAGCCGTTGCCCTAGCTCAGCTCCAGCGCACATGTGCGCCCCAGCCAGCTGATTTTCGGTTTGCACGGAGGCTCTGGGGGGGCATTTTAGGCTTCCAGAGGGCTTCTGGGAGGACAAGGGAGGGCGTTTTTGCCCTCCCCAGGCTCCAGGGAAGCCTCTGGAGCCTGGGGAGGGTGAAAAACGGGCCTACCAGGCCCACCAGAAGTTGGGAAACAGGCCGTTTTTGCCCTCCCCAGGCATTGAATTATGGGTGTGGGCACTCGCGCATGCGTGATAGCGCGTGCGCACACGTTTTTGGCACCCGAGGAAAAAAAGGTTCACCATCACTGCACTAGGGAAATAATAAGATTTTATGAAGAATTCATTTTGCATAATATAACACTGCAAGTTTTCTAAAAATAGAAGTTGGCAAGTAATAGGTTGATTGTATTATCTTTAGTTGAAGTTTGGAACCATCCATTACAACTGCCTATGCTGAAATTGCCAATCTGCTGCTTTAGGCCTGCCAAGTGGTACAGGTAGTCCTTGATTTATGACCAATTGCTTAGCGACTGAAATTACAATGGAACCCGAAAAAGCCATTTATGAGCCGTAGTTAAAATTCCAACTGCCATCCCTCCCACAGTCATGCGATTACATTTTGGGTGCTCATCAACTGGCTTTCATTTACAGCTGTTTGCAGCATCCCATGATCATGTGACCATGATTTATAATTCCCCCCGCCCCCCCCCGAAACAGGTGTTTACTTCGAGTTTCTGGCACAAAATGCCCATTGCAAACAATGGGTTCATTTAATGATTGCAGCATTCACTTTACAATCAACACAAAAAAGGTCTTGCAGAGGGCTGGAGAATTCTGGGAGTTGAAGTCCACAAGTCTTAAAATTGCCAAGTTTGAAGACCTCTGGTCTAGACCACCTTTTGGCATTAAAGGTAGTCCTCATTTAATTGGGGATCAGCAACTTGGTCGTTAAGTGAAGCAGTCAGTAAATGAAACTGGGACTGTGTTTATTATCTTACTTCAGCTTTTTTTCACTTTACGTTCCCCCGAAAATCGTAAATGTAAGGATTGGTTGCAGAGTTATGTTTTTAACAGTCATAACAGCAAACCAGGGATGAAATCCAGCAGGTTCTAACAGGTTCTGGAGAACTGGTAGCGGAAATTTTGAGTAGTTCGGAGAAGCGGCAAACAGCACCTCTGGCTGGCCCCAGAGTAGGGTGGGAATGGAGATTTTGCAATATCCTTCCCCCAGGAGTGGGGAGGGAATGGGAATTTTGCAGTATCCTTCCTTGGAGTGGTGTGGGAATGGAGATTTTGTAGTATCCTTCCCCTGCCACGCCCACCAAACCACGCCCACCAAGCCACACCACGCCCACCAAGCCACGCCCACAGAACCGGCAGTAAAAAAAATTGGATTTCACCACTGCAGCAAACGGTCTCTAATTAAGGCAGTTGCTAAATGAGGACTATCTTTAGGGATTGCAACAAAGCTTAAAATGTGAAAGCAAACCAGTTTACCTTTTGTGCCTCTGTTCTTAGCTTCGAATCCAAAGGAAAATCAGACTCATCAAGCAACAGCGCAGTGCTTAAACTCGCCAAAGGAGACGAAGTGTGGCTGCGGATGGGCAATGGGGCACTGCACGGAGACCACCAACGCTTTTCCACTTTTGCTGGGTTCCTTCTTTTCGAAACCAAGTAGATCTGCTCACTGGAAATGCAGTACAACGCCGCTCCTCGGTTTCCCTGCTCTTTGGATCTGCATAGGAACGCATAGGTAGTCCTCGACTTACAACAGTTCATTTAGTGACCATTCGAAGTTACAACATCAGTGAAAAAAGTGACTTATGACCATTTTTCACACTTACGGCGCTTGAAGCATCTTCATGGTCACGTGATCAAAATTCGAATAGTTGGCAATTGACTCATATTTATGTCAGTTAGTGTCCTGCGGTCATCTGATCACCTTTTGTGACCTTCTGACAAACAAAGTCAATGGGGGAGCCAGATTCACTTAACAACGGTGTCAGGAAAGGTCATAAAATGGGGCAAAACTCACTTAACCAATGTCTCACTTAGCAACATAAATTTTGGGCTCAATTGCGGTCATAAGTCGAGGACTACCTGTACTGAAATCCCAAGATCTGTCTTGATACCAGTAATGTTGTGAACTATGAAACATGATAAGAAGGCCTGAATTTATATTATGCCCTTTTAGGACATTTTGCATCCCACCGCACATTCTTGCCTTCTTGCTAATGGATACTGAATAGTTACCAAACGCCTATTCATGGTAATTTAATAGAATGGTGATTGTAGCCTTTTATTTTTCCATTCTAAACCAGCAATTTTCATCTGATCTTGGGCGCTAATGAATGTTGCATGTACAAAACATTCAAACGGGATGTCATTGTGTCAGCAAACCATGTGTGTATTTGGAAACTCCTGAATTTTTAAATGCAAAAATGTAGTCCTTGACCTACAACCATTCTTTTAGTGAGTGCTTGAAGTCACAATGGCAGAGAAAAAGGTGATTTACAACCAGTCCTTGCACTTGTGACTATTGCAGCATCCTGGATCAAAATTTGGGTGACAGGAAACCAGTATATACCATGTTTCCCTGAAAATAAAACCTATACCGAAATCAACCCTAGCTCAGGGGTCTGCAACCCATGGCTCTGGAGCCGCATGTGGCTCTTTCATCCCTCTGCTGTGGCTCCATTGCTCAAAATATGCGTCACAACCGCCAATGTGCGACACCCACCGGCACGTGATTTACAGTATTGAGCTTTTTGAACCATCTTTTTTTTCGGAGTTCAAAATGTTTTTGTTGCATGCAGAAATAAAAATGTGTTTTCTCTGTAGCAGGTCATTGATTTCATAAATGCAACACACTATAGTTTTTTTAATACATAGCATAAAGGTAACAAACGATATATGCAGTGTTATCTTCATTTTAGATGTCAAAAGGGTTTTGTGGCTCCCGGTGTTTTCTTTTCTGTGGGAAACGGGTCCAAATGGTTCTTTGAGTGTTTAAGGTTGCCGACCCCTGCCCTAGCTTGATTTTTAGATGTGCACCCAAAATAAGCCCTAGTTAAGACCCTGCCCACTCCAGGGTGCACAGGTTTGGGTGAGCACACAAGTAAAAATCAAGTTAGGGTGGGGATGGAGGGGTGGAGCTGCCCTATCAGTACTTACCTTTGAACAGTTGCAGCCAGGCCTTGCACACCCAGACACCTGCCTCACCTTGCCGGCCCACTTTTTCTGCACGCACGTGTCAATCCAGAGCTCTTTTATCAGCTGTAGAGGCCTTTCCTGAAGGCCTCTGATGGTGCAATGAGGCCAGGGGGCGCTGCACATGTCAATCTGGAGCTTGTTTCTTGGCTGCAGATGCCTTTCCTGAAGGCCTCTGACAATGAAATGGAGGCCGGGGGGGGGGGCGTGTGCGCAAGCAGCGGCAAGCAGCCGCAGATGTGGGCCGGCAGCGGGCTGCTGCTGGGCGGGGCTGTTGGTGCCGCCACCGTGAGGTGAGTCAGTGGAAGACATCCCCTGAAAATAAGACCCGGTGCCTTTTTTGGTGGGGAAAAAAATATAAGACCGGGTCTTATTTTTGGGGAAACATGGTATTTATGACAATTGCAGCATCCTGGGGTCACTTGATCGCCATTTGCAACCTTCCCAGCCAGTTCTGACAATCAAAGTCAATGAGGGAAGCTGGATTTGCTTAACATGATTCACTTAAAAAGGGCAATGATTTGCTTAGCAACCATTGCAAAAAAGGTATTACAATTGGGCATGACTCATTTAACAACCACCTTGCTGAGGAACAGAAATGCTGGTCCCAATTGTCAGTTGAGTATAACACGGGGATATGCTTGCACTATATATGCATCAGGAGCGGGTTGCTCTCTTACCTCGCTACTGGAGCTCTGCGCGTGCATCACCACATTTGGTGCGCGCCCCTCGCACGATTTTGGTTCTGCGCATGTGCAGAAGCAAAATCTTGCTGAAATCGCGTGCACGAACGCGCGTCCCCTCGCAACATTTTGCCGAGATTCGCCAAAAAAGCCCAAAAATACAGCACCGGAGCAGCCGTGCTCAAAGAGCACCATCTGCTGGCCACTACCGGTACTGTAGAGTGGGCCGCACCGGTAGGAACCCACCACTGATATGCATACATACCAGTATATAAAAACAGAGAGAAACAAACATTGGAAGGAGACTAGCTGCATTTTTTCAGACAGCTTTATGGAAAAAAAAAAGCTTTCCAGATTAATACAGTGAATCTTGACTATTGTTAACAAACAACTCTTAAAATACCAAACAAACAACTATGAGATTTTAAACTTTTGGTTTAAATAATGCATTTAAATTTTTGAACGTGTTTAAACTAGGTAAAATTGAATTAGTTGGCTTCAAACAGACGCAACAATCTCAAAATGTGCATATTTGTGTATTTGTGTGTGTATTCTGTGGCAAATGATATGTACCCTGCTTTGGGTACATTTAGCTTTGGCTGAAGATTTGCTAATTTCCACTTCTGCTCAGTCTTTGAAAAATAAATATATCAGTTTTAGGGCTGATTTTTATTTTCATCCTGTGTGAAAGTATGCTTAGGAAACAAGTTGACTTAGATTTTGGTAAATTACCCATTGGCAGAGTAACAAAGTATAGTCTTTTTGAAGCTGGTAGACTATATATTACTGCAAGACTTAAGTCTTTTAAAAACATTAAATATACATTGGTACATTGAATACTTAGCAGGAGTTGCAATCTGTAGTAGATGTCATTAAAAAAACGAAGCCTTGTTTGGAATGCACCAAAGAGGTATGTAAACTTTAGTATAGTAGTATATTAGCAAGATGATGGCATGCTTTCAAAACATAGTTTTACTCTCATCGTCATTTACTAATAATATATTCTGACCCCTGTTTTTACTATGAATGCCTTTTGCCTTTTGTTATTAGAAATGTGTTTCGAGCATCTGGTTATTTTGTACAGAAGACTTACTAATTAAAGACCATTTTGAATAAGTATTTTGCGCACAAAAAGAAAAATACACTAAAGTTCTGTATTTTAGACTGGATTTTTAAAAAATGATCTTTAGAAATAAAAGACGGGGAGGGTGAGAATTTGGCTGAGGGAGAGGACTCAAAAAACAAAAAAACAATAATGCAGTCCATGCAATATACTGCAGTAACTGTCAGTTTTGGAAGCCATCTTTTCTTCTACAGCTTCCCAACTGCCACATATTTTAGCCTGGGAAATTGGGAGGGGTTTTTGGTTGCAGCGGTGGAAGATTAGCCATAACAACATTCTTTACTCTGGGAGTCAAGAACACTTGCCTGCACCTGGATGGGACTGACTGGGGGTTGTCTCCAGTTAAATGTGAATTGGACCATGTGATGAACTTGTTGTGTGTGGAGAAGGGTTGTGAACTTTTAACTGGGTGGGGAAAACTTCAGATTCGGGTTTTCCCAGATGTGCCAACATGACATCTCTAATAAATTGGAACTTTGAGGAACTTCTAGCCTTGGAGTTTTATTTTGTTGGGGGTGTTTTTTGGAACCCTGACATTAACAGTGAAATTTGAGCAATCATATCATTTATGTCTTATACGATTTTTATCTCCTGGGTGCAGCAGAGGCAGGGTGGGGTGTTTTGACATGTCATATTTTGTTCATTAGCAAATATCTTTGTGATTATTGCCTTATTATTGAAGTCATTTTAAAGCAGCGCCCTGAGCCTGCTATCCATTGCAGACTACAGTTGACTGATGATCATAGATTTTGATTGGAGCGCGGTGGCTCAGTAGTTAAAGATACTGACTTTGTCAGCTGGAGAGCTGGCAGCCCAGGGTTCGAGCTCCGCGTAACGGGGTGAGTTCCTGCACCAGCTCCTGCTCGCCTAGCAGTTCGAAAGCATGGAAATTGCGAATAGATTAATAGGTACCACTTCAGTGGGAAGGTAACAGCCTTTGGAGTATAACCATGCTGGCCACATGACCACGGAAATTGTCTTCGGACAATGTTGGCTCCCTGGGTCAAGAAACAGAGATGAGCATTGTGTCGTAGAGTCGGACATGACTGAGAGGGACACCTTTACCTTTAAGATAGATTTTGAGCTTTTGCATATTTGTAATGGGGGAGTTTTATTCTACAAAAAAAATTATAAGCACATTTCACACAAATATAGAAACTGTAATTTCACTCATCAGGGCTGTTTTCTGCCTGTTAGAAGGATTTCTCCAAATTGCAACTCAACCTCCCTTTTCCATCTCTAGCCGAATACAGGAATATATACAGTCCACCTTCTCTGAAGTTCTGAGAACACAGAACCTCTGTTATACTTCTGTTAAATATTATATTGTGTCATGCCACCGTACAGGGCGATTTCTTTAATTTTACCTAATACTGCATATAGCATATCCTATGTGGTGGTATGGAGAAGAAAACTAGGAAGTTTTCATCTCCATACTATCTTCTCATAACCTTTCTTCTTTTTCTTCCCCCAAATTTTGCTTCCAGTGTTTTGATCAGGACACCCTAGCTTTCATCATTTTTAAAAGTTGCATGCCTATAAATCTACATTTGAATGTTCAATTTTGTCCCATGGATTCCATTATTCCTCTTGTTAATTCCCCAGTGTGTGCCAAGTAGGAATAAAGTGCCATAAATCCTAGCTTCAGTGGAGGCCCAATGCTCAAATAATGCTGTAAATATTCTACCTCAATCTCCTCCATAATTGATATTCACACATCCTTGATCCCAAATCTTACCGAACACAATTTGATCTTATTTGTAATGACTTTATCTTCTAATGTTGCATGATTATAGATTAATATGAACATATCTACACCTGACCTTTGGATGATAAATTTGCATTATTGAAATTATACTAAGCACATTTTTGTTACTTTCTTTCTTCCATAGCACGGATTAGCATATCCCAACTTCAACATCTGTCTCTCAGTTCTGTAAAAGAATGCCTGTCACAATATAGGTAGTCCTCGACTTACAACCAATCACTTAGTGATTGTTTAAAGTTATGACGAACCCTGAAAAGGTATTTACAACCTGTATTTGAAGTTCAAATAGTGGCCCCCACTTTTGTGATCACACGATCACATTTTGGGTGCTTGGCAACCAGCTTGCATTTACAGCTTTTCTGAAGTCATGTGACCATGATTTACATTTTTGGCCATAAACTAATATTTACTTCTGTCAAAAAACCCCCAACCATTGCAGACAATGGGTTTGGCTAAGAACCATTATGGTTGCTTAACGACTGAAGGTTTGCTTAATGACTGCTGCAAAAATGTTATGAAATCAGGTCAGTCACATGATGCTTAACGATCGCAACTACTTATGACTATAATTCTAGCCTCAATCATGGTTATAAGTTGAAGACTATCTGTACCCCATGGTCTGAAATATCTTAAAAAGATCTATCTTAAAATACCAATGTCTAGGCCCGTGGTGGCGAACCTATGGCAAGCGTGCCACAGGTGGCACGCGGAGCCATAGCAGAGGGCACGCGAGCGTTGCCCACCGGCAAACCAGAAGTGCGGAAAAACGCACTTCCAGTTTGCCAGTGAGCTGTTTTTTGCACTCTGGAGGGTTCAGGGAAGCTCCCTGAAGCCCTGGAATGCAAAAAACTACAAAATGGACAAACCGGAAGTGCATTTTTCCACACTTCCGGTTTGTCCGTTTTGTAGTTTTTTGCATTCTGGGGCTTCAGGGAGCTTCCCTGAACCCTCCGGAGTGCAAAAAACAGCTCACCGGCAAACCGGAAGTGCGTTTTTCCGCACTTCCGGTTTGCCCATTTCGTCGTCCCAGGCTCCGGTAAGGCCTTTGCGCGGGGGTGGGGGTGTGTGCGCATGCGCAGGGGGCAGCATGGGCGGGTGTTGTGTGCATGCGTGGGGGGAGGGAATGGGTGTGGGCACACGAGCGCGCGCTAGCACGCGCACCCCCTTTTTGGCACGCGAACCTAAAAAGGTTCGCCACCACTGGTCTAGGCCATCTAACCATTGGATCAAAATACATGGCAAGGAAACAGGGGAAAAAGCTGTTTTCTGCCACCTAAAGGGCACATCTACAGGTACATAAATATTCATATTGCTATAGCACACTCTTTGTAAAAACAAATTTTGCTTGACTTAAGCTGTTACTGGCAAATATTGAATTTTACAGCAAGTAACGCTCGTCCAAAATATTTATCTGCCTGAGGACAGGCAGCAAAAATAAACTGCAAATCCAGGCTACCCAATTTATTTTTTACATGTAGAATCTCCTTCTGGAAATAAAAACACCATAATTATAAATTAAAATGGTGAATATTTTCTTGGGGGCATGCGGAATTGGTTTGGCTGAATGAAAGGCCAGTTTTATAAAGTGGTTGGCATTGATTGAAGCCGGCGTTTATTAAATTGCTTTTGCTCTCAGGACCCATTCCCACTTTTAAAAATAGGAGGTCCCCAAAAGTGCTTTTCTCTATGGGTTATTTTTATCAATGGAATAGGTGCATTACTTTATCAAAAATGTCATTCCAAGCATGAGATGTCTTCTGAGTACCAACTTTCTTTCCTAACATATG
Source organism: Diadophis punctatus similis (assembly GCA_023053685.1). Lineage (NCBI taxonomy): Eukaryota > Metazoa > Chordata > Lepidosauria > Squamata > Dipsadidae > Diadophis > Diadophis punctatus. The sequence goes on along the minus strand of JALIGW010000002.1, from coordinate 11,994,305 downwards.
TTTACACTGTAAGAGCAAAATCTTTGGACAAAGTAAGCCAAACTAGTTTGTCCTCTTTTGAAACAAAAATGTTATGGTGAATATGATGAAACTTGCTGAGATGTCCAAACTGACTTAATAGCTGTTGTAAAGAATATCCTTCTGGGTTCATTTCCAAGTGGGGAAAAAGACACTAGATTCATGGAAGTTGCTTGGAAAGAAGGTTTTAATATGGTGGACAGGAGCACATGGCATGAGCCCCTGTACAGAAAAGGTAGATTACATGTTTCCAGATGTGGGTGAAGAGAAAAAAAGGCAGAAGAGATGCTGAGTTCCTTGTTTTATACACTGTTGGGTCCCACCTCTTAGTTTCCTGTTCCTTGTTTTATATAATGCAACTGATTGGTGGTCAGGCTCCCAGAAGGCTATGCAGTGGCAACTCTATAGGCTTTTGTCTTTCCCAGCTTTGGCTGAATGAAAGGGCCTTGGGCAAATCCTATTGTGGTTCTGTTATGCAGAAGACTTCCAGGCCAGGTGAGAGGAATATGTGAGTTGGGCCCAGTCCTTAATGGCCCATTGGCAAAGGGTGGGGGTTTCTAAGAGGAGTCTTTTGTCTGCTTAAAAGCATGTTTCCAGGGATATTCTATAGAATATATTCTGCCTTTTAATATTTCCTAGGATTTTTTCATTTTTCTAGGAGAGGGGTGGGTGCTAACTTCCTACATAGCTAAAAGACATTATCTAATTTAATTTAATTTAATTTAAAGTTCTTATAGGCCGCCCAATCCCATAGGACTCAGGGCGGCGTACAGCAGAGATAAGAACCATGTATAATATACATAAAATTTTTAAAAACAGTTCATAATTAAAAAAACATTCAACCATGGGGGAAACCTTCACCCCGCCTGCCAGAAGAGCCATGTTTTTACTGCTTTGCGAAAGGCCAGTAGGGTACGGATAGTCCGGATCTCTGGTGGGAGTTGGTTCCAGAGAGATGGGGCTCCCACAGAGAAAGCCCTCCCCCGTGGGCCCGCCAACCGACATTGTTTGGCTGATGGGACCCGGAGGAGGCCCTCTCCGTGGGACCTAACTAGTCGTAGGGTGGCAGGATGCGGTCCCAAAGGTAACCTGCCCTGAGCCATGTAGGGCTTTAAAGGTCAAAATCAACACCTTAAATTGCGACCGGAGACTAATGGGCAACCAATGCAGCTGGCGGAGAATGGGTGTTACGTGGGTGTATCTCGGTACACCCACCACAGCTCGCGCAGCTGCATTCTGTACCAATTGTGCATTCAGCATATCTACATTTTGTGCTGACTGGAAATCGTTATAGACATTTTGAACAAAACAGAAAAAAATGAAATTATGATATTTGATGATTAGAAAAAATATTATAGAAAAATGTTGTGAATAAGAGGCTAATTTACATGTGTACTTATAATGGCTGTAAATAAAATCAGAACTATGTCTTTATATTTTCTTTTCCCCCCTGCACTTTTGTCTTTCTCTTCTTTCTTTTTTCCAAATATTTTATTTTTTTTAAATCCTACCTTTATTACTTCATAGGTGACAAAAGACGGAGAATATGTAGCATTCCTTCCTCCTCGTACTTAAAATATTTAAACTACTAAATTGAAATATTATTTACATTTTTTAAAAATAAAAGCGTGCATTCTAAATATTCGTTTCTGTTATTTTTTAATCTTAAAAATTAATAAAGTTATTAAAGCTTTATTAAAAGTTTTCCTTTATTCAAGGGAAAAAATGTTGAAATTAAATAGTTAAAATAATTCAAGGGGGTTGCAAGGCCAGGAGGGCCGCAGCGGAAGAAAGGTTGGGGCCAAGATGCAGCATCTGCCCGGACCTCTGGAAGTCAAGCGCCAGGAGGAGGCGCCCGGCCTGGAGGCGGCGGCAGCAGCAGCGCCAGCCCTCCGTTCCCTCCTAGCCGGCTCGGCCTTATCTCCGCCCTGCGCCGTTTCTCCGCTCAGTCCGCGATGGCGCTGCGGGGCGTGCGGGTGCTGGAGATGGCCGGCTTGGCGCCGGCGCCTCTCTGCGGCCTGATTCTGGCCGACTTCGGGGCGCAGGTGGTGCGGGTGGACCGCTCGACCCGCACGGCTACCAGCCCGGACGTGCAAGGCCGCGGCAAGCGCTCCATAGCGCTGGACCTGAAGCAGCCACAGGGCACCGCCACGCTGCGCAGGATGGCCCAGCGAGCGGACGTCCTGGTGGATCCCTACCGACCAGGTGCTTCTTCTTCTCCCAGGCGGGGAGTCGGGAGGTGGGCGGCTTTCCTGCCGGAGGAGGGAGGAGGCAGCGCTGCTGGGATTTCAGAGCTCTCTTCAGTATGATCTGCGCAGGCGATCCATGCAAGTGCAGAGATCTTGCACGAACGCCGCTCTTTCAATCGGAATGGGTACCTTGGAGGTCTTCTAGTCCAGCTCCCTGCTCAAGCAGGAGACCCTGTACAATTTGAGACAAGTAGCTGTCCAGTCTTTTCTTAAAAAACGTCCAGTGATGAAGCACCCATAACTTCTGCAGCTGAGCTACTGACCCAAAGGTGCTTTTTCAAGAGGCAACTGGACTTTGAAGAACTTTCGTTTCTCATCCAGCCCAGAGTTGAAGCTTCTTGGATGAGAAGTGAAACGTCTTCAAAGAAAAACAAGAAAATCCAGTTGCCTCTTGAAAAAACACCTTTGGGAGAACCATGACCTGGATGACAGAGAGAGTCTCCGTAGACATCAAGCTGTTCCATTGGTTGATTGTCCTCACTGTTAGGAAATTTCATCTTAATTCCAGGTTGCTTCTCTGATTCATTAGTTTCCGTCCATCGTTTCTTGCCTTGCCTTCTGGTGCTTTGGAAAATAAGTTGATCCCCTCTTCTTTGTGGCAGCCCCTCAAATTCTGGAATACTGATGTCACATCACCCCTAGTCTCTAGACTAGCTATATCCAGTTTCTGCAACCGTTCTTCATATGTTTTAGTCTCCAGGCCTTATTATTTATTTATTTGTTTGTTTGTTTGTTTGTTTGTTGCATTTGTATGCTGCCCACTCCAGAGAGACTCTGGGCGGCCCACAACAATAAAAATTCACATGCAACAGCAAATATAAAAAACATTAAAAACAGTAGATATTAAAACATTTAAAAACATTAAAAACCACAATTTAAAAACCCATACAATAAATCATTCATGGGGCCAAGAGTAATCAATGTTGTATTAAAATCATTGGCCCCAGGCCTGTCGACAAAGCCATGTTTTTACTGCTTTTCTGAAGGCTGGCAGGGTGGGAATAATGCGGATCTCGGGGGGGTAATGTATTCCAGAGAGCCGGTGCTGCCACAGACAAGGCCCTATTCGTGGGCCCGCCAGCCTACATTGTTTGGCTGATGGGACCACCATCCTAGTTGCTCTTTGCACTTTCCCCAAAGCCTCAACATCTTTTTTGTAATGCAGTGACCAAAACTGGGTGCTGTATTCCAGATATGGTGTTACCAAGCTTTTATAAAGCGGTACTAATGCTTACGTGACTGATTCTTCGCCTCAAACAATGATTATATAAATAATATTGCAATGTCTATTCTCGCTTGGCACTAAGATTACAGTGCTAAGTATCAACATACTAAGGACTGGTTCTTGCTGCTCTAGGAACTTGCTTGTTTTCTTGCAGATGTTTCGTCACCTGGCTAGATAACATCAGCAGTGGGAGGAAGAAGGAGGTTTGCTGGCTGTGTAATCATAGTTTCTCCTGCCAGCCTTGATAGGGCTGTAGCTTCTTTCTGCCCTACCTCAAGACTGACAGGACAGGCTACTAGATAAAGAGCTGCATGGCCCACTCTCCTTGCAAATCTGATGTTGTTACCTACCTGGGAAATGAAACATCAGCAGGAAAACAACCAAGCTCAGACACCAAGAAAGCATCCCTTCAATCCCCAGCTACAGATATTGTCTTCTACAAATTACAGGTAGGCCACAATTGAGCCCCAAATTGCTGTTGTTAAGTGAGACATTTGTTAAGTGAGTTTTGCCCCAGTTTTACGATCTTTCTTGCCACAGCTGTTAACTGAATCACTGCAGTCGATAAGTGAGTAACCCAATTGTTAAGTGAATCTGGCTTCCCCATTGACTTTGCTTGTCAGTAGGTTGCGAAAGGTGATCACATGACCCTGGGACACAGCAACGGTCATAAATATGAACCAGTTGCCAAGCATCTGAATTTTGATCATCGTCATGGGGCTGGTGCAAAGGTCGTAACTGTGATAAACGGTCATAAATCAAATTTTTCAGTGCCGTTGTAACTTTGAACGGTCACTAAACAAACTGATGTAAGTTGAGGACTACCTGTGCTTTGGATATTAACTACTGGTGGCATAGTTTTGTCTGGTGGCTAAAGCTCTTGGCTAGAAACCAGAAGAGAGTGAGTTCTAGTCAGGCATGAAAGCCGGCTTGGTGACTCTGAGTCAGTCACTCTCCCTCGGTCCATGATGTAAGGCTTGGGTGACAAGTTGGTCAGTCGATTCCTGTTGCAACCAGTGGATCAACTTTCAGTTGATCTGAAAAAACAGGACCCAGCACCTGCAGAAAAATGTTAGGAAGGAAAAAAACCTGAAGATAGCTCCATATCAGTAGTGGGTTCTAAATCCCGTTGCTACTGGTTCGTGTGTGCGCATGCGATGCTTCTGCGCATGCACAGAAGCTTCTGTGCATGCGCAGAAGTGTTCCGGGCGGGTGGGCGGAGACTCCTGCTACTGGTTCGCAGAACTGGGTCGAATCCGGAGCAACCCACCGCTGCTCCATATGCTACATTTCATTTGGATTTTCCTTGTTTCTTTCCGCCTAATTCACTTTCTGGTTCTATTTTAATTTTCTTCCCTGACAAAATTAAAGTGTTTTGGCTGTTTGGCTCTCTATTGGAAAGGCCATCCTATCATAGGAAAAATATCTTGAATTCCAGCTTGCCTTCTGGAGACTATGGTGGTTTATACATGTGATTTTCTTGGCAACATCTTGAAAGCAGTTGGCCATTGGTTTCTTCAAGGGTGGTTTTTTTTTAACTTCCCAGTATAGCCAATAGCTGTGGGGTTTCCTGGTGGTCTCCCATCCAGATACCAAGCAAAGATTAGCCAAGGTCATCTGCTTTAGGCAATGGTGCAGGCCTCACTGAAGCCTCCGGACTTCCGGTAGGCCTGTTGGGCCGTTTTTCACCCTCCCCAGGCTTCAGGAAAGCCTCCGGAGCCTGTGGATGGTGAAAAATGGGCCCAACAGACCTACCGGAAATTCGTTCCGAAGGCTTTCCTGAAGCCTAGGGAGGGCGAAAATGGCCTCCCCCCGCCCTCCAGAAGGCCAAAAACCAGCTGGTCAGCGCACATATGCACACTGGAGCTGACATAAGGCAACGCCTCGCGTGCCCTCAGATATGGCTCCGCGTGCCATAGGTTCGCCATCACGGACCTAGAGCTTAAGTGGCAACTCTATCTTCATATTACACATGGGTGTAATATGTATACAATCTATTTTGTCAATCTAATTTTTAGTTCTTACAGAAGTTGGATATTTTATTTCCCTGTTCAGGTGTCATGGAAAAACTTGGTCTCGGTCCAGATATCCTCCTTCAGGATAATCCCAGGCTCATCTTTGCCAGGTTGACAGGATTTGGCCAATCAGGAAAATATGTCCGACTGGCAGGCCATGATATTAACTATCTGGCAGTGTCAGGTATGTGATTGTATATTATAGAAATATTATAGAAAATTTCTAAGTTAAATATCTAAAAGGTACAGAATTACAGTTAACATGCTGTAGTTAAAAATAAGGTGAAGGTTTTGTTTTTGTTTGTATATGTTTTTAAGCCAGTGAATAATTGAAGCTCATAAATACATGCCTGATTGCAACTCATTATTTTAAATTTGTTAATTTGAAGATGAGAGGCCTGCAATTTTCCGAATTCCCCAGCCAGCATTCTGGATTACACTGTCCAGAGTATATTTAGAAAGATTAACAAATATTTCATTTGCTCTTGCAAAACATTGGGCCATGGAGCAAAGTCCATAGCTCAATTCGGCATAGCAAAACTAAAGCAATTTATTTATTCATTGTAGGTATATCCTATCTTTCTTTCAAGAGTTTGGGGCTGTTTACACAGGAATCTCCAAAATATCCCTATAAGAGCATCCCATGAATTAGGCTGGGCTGAGAGAAAGTAGGAGTAATTCACCGCCCTGAGTCCCTCGGGAGTTGGGCGTCATATAAGAACTATTAATAAATGAATGAATGAATGAATGAATGAATGAATGAATGAATGAATGAATGAATAATTCCCCAAAGTCATCCAGAGATTTTCCAAAACTCGAAACGGTCTTGTACCCAAGCCCAGTCCAACCCCTTATTCACTATTACAGGATGACATCAGGATTTCTAGTAATGGCTTACATTTTGTCCTTGGCTAAATCAGTGTTTTTCAAACATGGCAACTTTAAGATTAGTGGACTTCAGTTTCAGCATTCCTTAGCCAACCTGCTGGATTACACTATCCAAAGATTGAAGAAGCATGAAAAAGAAATTGCAAATAAATCTCCTTGATTTTGTTCAGTAAAAGATGGGACAGAGAGAAAATTCCTCAGGTTTTCAAGATTTTGGGATTATAGGTAAAGGTTCCCCCGCACATGCGCGCTAGTCGTTTCCGGTTCTAAGGGCGGTGCTTATCTCTGTTTCTAAGCGGAAGAGCCAGCACTGTCTGAAGACATCTCCGTGGTCATGTGGCTGGCATGACTAAACTTCAAATTCGCGCAGAGTGCTGTTACCTTCCCACCAAAGTGGTCCCTATTTTTCTACTTGCATTTTTTACGTGCTTTTGAACTGCTAGGTTGGCAGAAGCTGGGACAAGTAACGGGAGCTCACTCCGTTACGCGGCGCTAGGGATTCGAACTGCTGAACTGCCGACCTTCTGATTGACAAGCTCAGCGTCTTAGCCACTGAGCCCTTGATTGGTATCATACTCTACAACAATAAATAGCATTATTAGAATCCTGTCAGTGTACTGTTCTCTGTGAACATATATCTAAATTTAAAAGACAGTAGGTTGGATTGCAGCGGATTTCATAATTGGAAGTATCATTTACATTTTAAAAGGATAGAGAAAAAGACACTAAATTGCCTGGGCACTTTAAAAAAATGAATATTTCTTGTACATAGGTGTGTTGTCTAAACTTGGCCGAAAAAATGAAAATCCTTATGCTCCAGTCAATCTTCTAGCTGATTTTGCTGGTGGAGGAGTCATGTGTGCAATGGGTATCATCATGGCCTTGTATGAACGTACAAAATCTGGAAAGGGGCAGGTCATTGATGCTAGCATGGTAAGTTTTTATTTATTTATTTATACAAGAAGAACAAAGGAAACTGTCTTAGGAAACTCACCTCCTCAGTCCTAAAGACTTTTCCTGGTCCAAGTTCCATTTGAGCTTTATTTTGTGGTACGTTTATTTATTTGTTTATATCTTGTCTTTATTATTTTTAGAAATCTAGGCAGCCAACATATTCAGCCTTTCTCCTTGTAGTTCTCTCTTGAATTCCTGGTGAGCCCTTGCAAGCTGTAGTTAATAGAAATGGAAGCATGGTTTCTCCTTGCAAAGTCAGTGGTGAAATCCAATTTTTTTTTACTACCAGTTCTGTGGGCTGGCTTGGTGGGCGTGGCTTGCTGGGTGTGGCGGGGAAGGATACTGCAAAATCTCCATTCCCACCCCGTTCCAGGGGAAGGATACTGCAAAATCCCCATTCTCTCCCCACTCCTGGGGGAAGGATATTGCAAAATCTCCATTCCCACCCCACTCTGGCCAGCCAGTGGTGGTATTTGCCGGTTCTCCGAACTACTCAAAATTTCCACTACTGCTTCTCCGAACTACTCAAAATTTCCGCTACCGGTTCTCCAGAACCTGTCAGAAGCTGCTGAATTTCACCCCGGGGAAATTGTCCCCAGGTGTCTCCTGTGGTACTTAAAGAACAGCGAGTGAGCTTGTTCACTTTTTCTTGAAAAATCACTTTATTAACATGTATTAGTATAGGCACAATATCTGTACAGGTAGTCCTCAACTTACAACAGTTTGTTTAGTGACCATTCAAAGTTACAACAGTACTGAAAAAAAGTGACTTATGACTGTTTTTCACACTTATGACCCTTGTAGTAATCATGTGATTAACATTGGCAAATGGCTCATATTTATGATAGTTGTGATGTCCTGGGACAGGGGTCCCCAAACCTGGCAACTTTAAGACTTATGGACTTCAATTCCCAGAATTCTCCAGCTAGCACTTGACAGTCGGGTTACTAAGTTAACAACTGCAGTGATTCAGTTAACAACTGTGGCAAGAAAAGTTGTCAAATGGGACAAAACTCAGTTAACAAATGTCTCATTTAGCAACATAAATTTTGGGCTCAATTGTGGTCCTAAGTTGAGCACTGCCTGAACTGAGAATCTACGCTTCAGTTAACAGAATTTTCTAACTGTTATAGAGATGTTTTAATGAAACTTTATAGTGTTCCTTTAACAACAGAGTTTGTATACAGTTTGTCCTTAGCTTTTGTTGGTCCACAGGAAATTACTTTCAGAATACAGGCAATAAAAACAATATCTCAAGGGCAGGATACTGGCCACGGAAGGATACAAAGAGAGCTAAAGAATAGAAAGGCAATAATTGAAAAAAAACAAAACCACTGGAGATAAATGTGAAAAAAATTACACGCCAAAGTTATAAATTTGCTGTTAGGATTTCAGGAAAGCATTAGGGAAACAGGATGATTCAAGATGGCAGCTATGACATCATGGCCATCGTCTTGAAGTTTTTGAGCTTCCCTATGATGATGAGGGCATTTACTTCATCCTCAAGAAAGAACATCTAGTACAGGAGTGTGAAACTCGATTTCATTGACGGCCGCATCAGGGTTGTGTTTGACCTCGGGGGGCCGGGATGGGCGTGGCCAGCTTGACGTCACTCGTGTCAGGGGCACCTGTGGTGGCCTGAGCGCTCTGCCAGCGAAAACAGGCTGCCGAGCTCCATTTTCAGCTGCGACGGCCTCCTGCAACCCTCTGCCAGAGAAAATGGAGCTCGGGAGGGCTGCGGGCGGCCCTCCCGAACTCCCGTTTTCGCTGGCAGAGGCACTGTGGGCAGGTCCTTCAATATTTCCAGGTCGGCCCCGCGGGCCAGATCTAAGCACCCCGCAGGCCGGATCCGCCCCCTCCCCAGGCCTTCCTTGAGTTTGATACCCCTGATCTAGTAGAATAGTACTATATATTCCTAGTGGCATTATCTTTGCATAGGATGTTACACAACGGCTTCTGTGTTGTCTTCTTTAAGGTAGAAGGTGTAGCATATCTAAGTTCCTTTCTGTGGAAATCTCAAAACTTGGGCTTCTGGAACAGAGGACGTGGGGAGAACCTGTTGGATGGTGGAGCCCCTTTTTATGAAATATACAAGACCTCGGATGGGAAATTCATGGCAGTCGGTGCACTGGAACCACAATTTTATGAGCAGTTCATCAGAGGTAAGTTAATCATTTAATCAGTTTAAGAACCACAAAAGACTTTGGACTGATACCACATGTATCTAAAATATGTTAATAATGTTTGTACAGTTATTAGCAACTCTTTGCATTGTAGAATGTAGAGCAAATGTCTCATTTTATCAATAGAGAAACTTAGAACTGGGAATCAGTGAGCTTATAGTTATTATATAGTTGCTTCTGATAAGAGTTTTAGGAGTTGTTTGATGAACTGAGTTACTGTTGGTTTTCCCAATAACTTTGATATTTTTCTGTGTATCTTTTTAACAGACACACTTTATCTTTACCTTTCCAGTTGCATTGTTAAAAAATAAATTTTGTGCCACCCTTGGCTGTAAAAAAATCAACTAGAAAACAGGATAACAGATAAATAGAGGACAACTGTATTACAAGTAGTGCAACATGAACTGCCAGAGAAATTATTTGCTTGTAAATGGAAATTCTTTTAGAAAAATATAAACATACTAAATATACTCAGAATCTTATTACATGCTCCTGGGTTGTTTATTTTTGTGTGCGTATGGTACCTTTTATGACAATTGATTATTCTGTATCTATGTGGAAAGTAACCTGTTTTTAAAGGCATTGCTCCCTTTAGAAATTGCCTTGCCAAGTAAAAAGCAATTTGCAAATGAATGAGTATGTATATGTATTTTTTTTTACTGTTCTTTAGGCAACTAGGCTTCAGAACAATAAAAGCTGACATTTTTGTTTTCCCTTCAAATCCTAACATGCTGAGTCCTTTTTTTTTGTTCTTTTCTTCAAAATAAAGAGTTCAGTGAATTAGTTTTAAAGCACATAGCTACGTAGTGCACATTATTTTGTTTTCTGGGAATGCAGAAGAAATTAAGCAAGCTACAGAGAGATATGTAACAATGACAGAAATTCCAGGTGCCAGAGGCAGATTAATGCCAGAGCAGCACTCAGTCTGTCTCTTCTTTCACTTCTACAGTCAGTGGGGTTGTCTATTGTTCAGCAGAGCCCCAGAGAATCCATTATGGGATCTTGTAGCTTCTGTGAATGCATTTAAAAAAGGAAGGTCTTTGATTTAAACTTGACTGCTGGTGACTGAGCGCCAAAGAATTGAGGCCTTTGAACTAGGGTGCTGGAGAAGACTCCTGCAAGTCCCTTGGACTGCAAGGGGATCAAACCGGTCAGTCCTAGAGGAGATCAACCCTGACTGCTCTTTAGAAGGCCAGATCCTGAAGATGAAACTCAAATACTTTGGCCACCTATTGAGAAGGAATGTTGAGATAAGAATTACTCTTATCAGAGGCGAAATGAATCTTTTCCTGGAACTCTGACATTGTCAAAATAAACCGCATTATAATTCTAAGGTATAAGATATTTATTTCTTAACAAAAATAATAAATCACATTCTGGCTATAAACGTAGGTGTTGCTTCGTCAGAAGCAGAGAACAAAAGGAAAGAAGCAAAAGAAAGGAATGTACACATGCGTACTAGGAACATATTAATCACATGCTCAGGAATAAACCATTATATTTGATAGGGATGCATCTCCCTGCATATACATGTAACAGGCAATATAAAATCACAGCGTGACAAGGAAGGACTCACTGGAGAAGAGCCTGATACTGGGAAAGATTGAGGGCAAAAGGAGAAGAAGAGAATGAGGTGGCTGGATGTAGTCACTGAAGCAGTAGGCATGAGCTTAAATGGACTCTGGGGGATGGTAGAGGACAGAAAGGCCTGGAGGAACGTTATCCATGGGGTCATGATGGGTCAGACACGACTTCGCAACTAACAACAACAACTGGTGACTTCCTGGTATCTTAATAGCAATAGCACTTAGACTTATATACAGCTTTACAGTGCTTTACAGCCCTCTCTAAGCGGTTTACAGAGTCAGCATATTGCCCCCAATAATCTGGGTCCTCATTTTACCCACCTCAGAAGGATGAAAGGCTGAGTCAACCTTGAGCCTGGTGAGATTTGAACTGCAGTTAATGCAGTTTTCTTGTCATAGTAGGGAAGTGTTTTTTCAAGTTCAGCTTTCAGGTTTGATGGACTCCCATCCAACTTCTAACCGGTCCAAAGCTACTTACCTTCCAAGCCAAAGCAGCCTAGTTATTGCCACTAGCTGAGGTGGAAGCATTTTAGAAGCAGAAGAATTGCCTCCCATGGACATACGGTGGTGTCTGTTTGACAAGCAGCTATTGGGCTTCTATATTTCCCAGCTATCAGTGGGAAATGACTTTTATTGTACAGGTAGTCCTTGACTTGCAACAGGTCATTTAGTGACCATTCAAAGCTACAACAGCACTGAAAAAAGTGACTTATGACCATTTTTCACACTTACAACCATTGCAGCAACCCCATGGTTACCTGATCATAATTCAGACGCTTGGCAAGTGACTCATATTTATGATGGTTGCAGTGTCCCGGGATCACTTGATCTCCTTTTGCGACTTCTGACAAGCAAAGTCAACGGGGAAGCCAGATTCACTTAACAACCGTGTTACTAACTTAACAACTGCAGTGATTCACTGAACAACGGGGGCAAGAAAGGTCGTAATATGGGGCAAAACTCACTTAACATCTGTCTCACTTAGCAGCAGAAATTTTGGGCCCAATTGTGGTCATAAGTAGAGGCCTATCTGTATTGCGATCCCTGCTTTGAACACCAATAAAAAAGAGCTGTGGGTTGCAATTGTATGGTTACAGAAAGGGCCTTACAGGTATGTCCACATTTTTTCACAGATGCACAGCAAATTTGTGTTTGACTCAAGTTAATTAATATGTATGGTTGAAATAACCTAGAATTTTGTCTATGGGGATTCTTTTTAAAAAAAAAAAATCTTTATTCAGTTTTTTCATTAAAAAGACAAAAAAGACAACATATACAATGAAGAAACACAAAAAAACACAGACTACAACAAAAAATTACATAAATCAAAACAAACATGAAAAATTGTTACTCACTTTTACAGCTTTTCCAAAATATTTCTATATGTAGTTTCATGTTACATTGTTATTTGGTTTCTTTTAACCTTCATTAATCTTTATCTATCTATATATTTGTTTAATCTCATACTATATTATCCATAACTATATCATCTATTATATATACATATAATTCTCTTTTTGTTTTTGTGAAGAAAGCGCGTAGACATTTACGGACACATCTTGGATAATGTCTATGGGGATTCTTAGTCATCCAGGTCATGGTTGTCCCAAAGGTGCTTTTTCATGAGGCAACTGGACTTTCTGGTTTTTCTTTGAAATCATTTCGCTTCTCATTCAAGAAGCTTCTTCAGCTCTGAAGAAGCTTTTCTGAGAGTTTAAGAAGGTTCTTGGATGAGAAGCGAAACGTTTTCAAAGAAAAATCAGAAAGTCCAATTGCCTCTTGAAAAAGTACCTTGGGGACAACCTGGAATTGTCTTGTATCAGATTAATAACATTTGTACCATGACCATGCAGGCAAATTTTGTTAATTAGCAGCAGCATTAACCTTTATGGGAAAACATGCATTTTCCCCATATTCCTAATCTACCTTTTTAATTGGCTTCCCTTATATTTTTTGCTGCTCCCAATGCATATCATTTGCTCAGTACAGCTTGCTGGCAAACACTCATTTCGTTAAATTGGACTATATGTGTTAGATAAGAATTACTCTCATCAGAGGCGAAATAGATCTTTTCCCTGGAACTCTGACATTATAAAAAGAAACCGCAGTTTAAATACTAAAGTAGAAAATATTTATTTCGGTACAAAAACAAATAAATCACATCTTGGCTATAAAAAAGGGTCTTGCTCCTTACAGAAGCTGAAGAAGAAGGAAGGAACAAAGAAAGGAATGTACACATGCGTACTAGGAACATATTAGTCACGTGCTCAGGAATAAACCATTATATTTGATAGGGATGCATCTCCCCTGCATATACATGTAACAGGCAATATAAAATCACTGCCTGACAATGTTTATTTTTAAAAATCTCCAGGTTTGGGACTGGATCTTCAGAAACTTCCCAGTCAGATGAGTTTCTCAGACTGGCCTGAAATGAAGAAGATATTTACAGATGTATTCAAAAAGAAATCCCAAGCGGAATGGTGTGAGATCTTTGATGGTGTTGATGCCTGTGTGACCCCAGTATTGACTTCTGACGAAGCTGCCTCTCATCCCCATAATGAACAGCGGGGATCTTTTCTTAAAAATGATCAGGAGGAGACAAGTCCAAGACCATCTCCCGTTTTGTCCCGAACTCCGGCTGCACCTTCATTCAAGAGAGACCCTTCGATAGGAGAACATACTGAGGAAGTTCTCCTGGAGTATGGTTTTTCCAGAAAAGAGATTTCACAGCTCCATTCGCTCCGAGTAATTGAATTAAACAACCTTAAAGCAAACTTGTAATATGAAATCCTGCAAATCAAGTGTTAGTCTTGGGCAAATCGTGTTTTTTTTAACTGTAGCAAGATATGTCCAATTTCATCGAAATCTTCGGAATCTGCATTTCTAGTTTGCTATGCATTCTAAACAACCCTTTTAAAATGAATTCCTACAAACAATTTGTGGTTTTATTCTGTAATTACTGAAAGATAGTGCTAATAAAATGCCTGTTGTGGCGGTAAAAACTCAGCATGAGCAATAAGCCAAAGAGATTACGCAGGATCCAACCGGCCAGCAGGGATAAGTGGGTTTTTAACAGATTAACACAGATGGAAGGGACCTTGTAGGTCATCTATTCCAACCCCCCGCTCAAGCAGGAGACCCTACACCCGTGATGGCGAACCTATGGCACGGGTGCCACAGGTGGCACGCGGAGCCATATCTGCTGGCACGCGAGCTGTTGCCCTAGCTCAGGTCCAGCGTGCATGTGGGCGCCCGCCAGCTGATTTTTGGCTCGCACGGAGGCTCTGGGAGGGCGTTTTTGGCCTCCAGAGGGCCTCCAGGGTGGCAGGGGAGGGCGTTTTTGCCCTCTCCAAGCTCCAAGAAAGCCTCTGGAGCCTGGGGAGGGCAAAAAATGGGCCTACCGGATCCACCGGAAGTCAGGAAATGGGGGAGCAGGGGTGCGTGGGGGAGCATTGAATATGGGTGTGGGCATGCGCACACGTGTGATAGCGCGTGTGTGCACTATTTCGGCACCCAAGGAAAAAAAGGTTTGCCATCACTGCCCTACACCATTTCCGACAAATGGCAGTCCAATTTCCTCTTGAAAGTCTCAAGTATTGGAGCTCTCACAACCTCCGAAGGCAAGCTGTTCTACTGGTTGATCGCTCTCACTGTCAGAAAGTTTCTCCTTATTTCCATGTTGAATCTCTTCTTGATCAATTTCCATCCATTATTCCTTGTCTGTCCTTCGGGTGCTTTGGAGAATAGCTTGACTCCCTCCTCTTTGTGGCAGCCCCTCAAATATTGGAACACTGGTATCATGTCTCCCCTGGTCCTTCTCTTCGCTAGACTAGCCATGCCCAGTTCTTGTAACCGCTCTTCGTATGTTTTAGTTTCCAGTCCCCTAATCATCCTGGTTGCTCTCCTCTGCACTTTTTCTAGAGTCTTGATGACTTTTTTGTAGTGTGGTGACCAAAACTGGATACAGTACTCTGGTGCGGTCTAACTAGGGCTTTATAGAGTGGTATTAGTACCTCCCTAGACCTAGATTGTATCCCTCTATTTAATGCAGTTTAGGATTGTATTGGCTTTTTTGGCTGCCAATGGTTTCTAGCTAGCAAGAGCTAAGAGTGTGGAAAGTGATTGAAACAGAAATTATATAGAGTTCCTTGAGGAAATAGTCCTTGGAAGGACAAGAAGTTTGTAAATCAAAGCCATTACAGCTCAGGAAGTTTATTTGAAACAGAGATTTGCTCCCAGTTTAATTTATTTTTACTCTTCCTGGGGGTGAAACAAGAATAGACTTGGTGCATTTGCAGAACAAACAGGTTTCGTGTCCCATTATGGCTGACCTTATATCAAATGATAGAGATAAATCATTCAGGGTCTCAACTTATAGAAGTGAGTGAAATACGGCAGATAAATGTGTAAAAATACAACACTTTCATAGACTAAATTGTAACATAAACAGTTCAACTTTGCCTCCATTTTTTAATCTGCCCAAAGAGAAATGCAATGTGTACTGTGAGGCAATATTGTGATAATACGGTAGCCATCCCATTTTTTAATTTGCCTGGAGAAAATGCAAAGTACACTGGGAGGCAATATTGTGATAATACGGTAATCATCTGCCCTCTTCGTCCAGTCCTGCTACGCAAATGATGTTGGCATTTCATCAGGTAGAACCTTACTTGAGACAAACCTATATCAGCATCAGGGGCCAGAAACAGTTGAGAATAAAAATTGAGGCTTTTTGGTCCACCTGTCAATAACCAGTATTTGAATCAGAGAGCTCTTATGCATAAGGACAGCCTTTGGATGGCTTATTCAGTGTCGGTTTTGCTCTTATAAGGATTCCTTGACTTATGATCGATCCGATTTACACAGACCTCTCCCACCCAAAAAACTGTTTATGGCATGGTTTCAAAGTTCCTGATATGCAAATTCCAGTTACCCAATGAGACATTTAGAATTTATAACTTCATACATTAAGCTACAGTTTATAATGGACACACGAACAACAGCAGACACACAGCATGCTGTTGCAAAAATGTATATTGTACAATACAAAAATGTAAATGTATATTCTTCATAATTTATTAAGCTATAGTAAAGGTGCATACAAAAATGGAGAAAGTTTTAAAACTATTTGTCAGCCTGGCAAGAAAAGGGCAAAGGTGTAGGTTATTGTCAATGATCCAACGATATGGAATGCCTATCTTGATTATATTGACCAAACATCCTGCTCCTCTGTTCTATTTAAGTTTAAAGGTTACTTGCTCTACTCTCTGGGTATCTAGGGTAAAGGTTACTTACTTACTCAGCTCTTCTATTGTTCTAGCTGTTCTGCTCCAGCTACGGACCACAATAACGCAGCACACACAAATTCTGTCCAAACCTTCGTTTACTAAATTAAAGACTACTAATGAGCTTTCTTAGTAGTCGTCAAACACAAATACAGTTTAAAGCAGTCTTTTCTGAACATCGGCTGTTAATTCAACTTCATTAACAGCCAGCACGAGTCCATGAAATAATAAATCAAATCTGAGCGAATAGTCTTGGAGATAACACCAATTCTTACGATGGTTGGCAAAATGCCCAGAAGCAATTTGCAGGAAGAATGCCAAGAGAGAGAACAAGAGCCGAGCAGACATTTCTGAATTCAAGACAGGAAGGCATATGAAAGAACATTGTTTCCTGCAAATTGCTGCCGTCGTCTTCATCCCTTAAATAGCTAGGGGAGTGGCCAATTAGCCCCAAGCCTACTCCCGAGACCTCCTCCTGAGGAACCACTCCTGCCTTTTGGCAGCTCTGCGTGCCCGTGCATTAAGAATAGGCTCCTCCTCTTCTTCCTCATCACTGATGGGAGGTTCTGGAGGTTCTGAAGGCCTTGGCTGAATCTCTTCTTCTGGCACCGAGTCCTCTCCAGCCTCCTCACTGTCCGACTCGGGTGCCAGCTGCACAGGCCGCTGGCGCATCACCACATCAGCCTCTTCTCTGGCAGGATCCGCTACCAGCTGCACGGGCTGCTGGCGGGCCACAACACTAGCTAAGAACAAAAGGTTAAACTAGCAATCACACGCTCATCTATATGTTTGACATGATCTGTCTTTATGATTCAGAGGTTTCTTTAGATATTAACCTGTTACTAGTTAGCTATCTTCGGGATAAGTCAATCATGGTAATTGTGTGCACAAGAAGTTTTCTATAAGAATAAACGCAGCTGTCCGAGCAAGGAGGCTTCTGAACACAGAGACTTCCCAGAGAGAACTTCTTAGCTTGGAAAAGCTTTGCTCAGAAATCATATCTCTGTGTCTATGATTACTACATCTGGCACCCGTCACAGGGACCTCCCAAGGAGCCTCCAGAATCTCTCCTTGATCAATTTCCATACATTATTCCTTGTCTGGCCTTCAAGTGCTTTGGAGAATAGCTTGACCCCCTCCTCTCTGTGGCAGCCCCTCAAATATTGGAACACTGCCATCATGTCTCCCCTGGCCCTTCTCTTCACTAGACTAGCCATGACCAGTGATGATGGACCAAGTTAGGGACAGATTGCTATGGAGAAAAACTATCTGTGGTTACTAAAAGCTGACATCCACTTGAGGGCACACAAACAAGTTTTAAAATCCGGAGAGAACATTTATGTTTTAAAAGTCCTAGTTCGCTGCTGGGGCACGTCTTGAGGCTAAGTGCCATATCCAAAGAAATGGAATTAAAGAAAGGATGTCAGGCGTACAGATGGCATGGTGGGTTAAGAAGACAAGGCGGAAAATTGGTTCCAGAGAAAGATTAGAGCTGAAAGAAACATCCAGAGAGTTATCACAGAGTTATGTGGATGGGAGAGCAAGATTGTGCATTCACATACTGTCCATCTTCACATAATGTGTCTGAAATTGATTTTCATGCTGTGATTTCACTCACTACTTGGCTGAGTCCCCTTTTTTCCTTTTTCAAAGGCTATCATTCTGCTTCAGTTATGTTTTATTTATTTATTTATTTTGTCAAGCACATATAGATAATATATATAAGTATAAACATGATTTGAATACATGAAATGAATACAAATAAAAGGGAACATTAGGACAGGGACGATAGGCACGCTGGTGTGCCTATGCACGCCCCTTACCGACCTCTTAGGAATGGGGTGAGGTCAAAAGTAGACAGTCTAAGGTTAAAATTTTGGGGATTTGGGGATGAAACCACAGCCAGGTAGTGCATTCCAGGCATTGACCACTCTGTTGCTGAAGTTGTATTTTCTGCAGTCGAGTTTGGAGTGGTTCACTTTAAGTTTGCATCTATTGTGTGCTGGATGAAGTTTAGTACTTTGGAAGGGAAAAGAGTAAGTATCAGCATTCCCATCAGATTGGGGCAGTCCTTAAATATTGTTAGTAAATAAGCTGCATTGTCCCAGGAGTAGGTATGTTTAATTCAGGGGTGAAATTCAGCAGGTTCTGACAGGTTCTGGAGAACTGGTAGTGGAAATTTTGAGTAGTTCAGAGAACCAGCAAATATCACCTCTTGCTGCCCTAGAGTGGGGTGGGAATGGAGATTTTGTAGTATCCTTCCCCTGCCATGCCCACCAAGCCACGGCCACAGACCAATAGGGAAAAATTTTGATTTTCACCCCTGGTTTAATTTAAGGAGTTGCTAGCAGATACTATATATCGGGGGGTGTCAAACTCGCATTGTCACGTATCGTATCGTGGCTTTTTTCCCCTTCGCTAAACCGGGGGTGGGCGTGGCTAGTGCATGGCGCATCCAACCCGTGGGCCGTGGGTTTGACACCCCTGCTATATATGTTCTTTGGATCCAAAGCATTGCAGAGTCCTGGGATGTTGCCCTTTAAAAATATGTCCCCTAATATATGTGTGTGTGTATTTACTCAGTGAAAAATTCTTTTGATTGACAATCAGGAAATTAAAAAGCACATAATTAAAAAGGAAAAACAGATGCTGTTCTAACCTGCACCGGCCACTGCATTTTCATTGTGGCTGCCACACAGGTGATCATTTCATGTCTGAGATATGAAAATCACATAATGACCACTTCTTCCTGGGAATTGATGCAAATATAACCGAAGCCGATAGGACTATTCTGAATAGCAACACAACACAGTCAAACTTTTCCTTTTTCCCTGGAACTATGGTACACAGCTTGGAATATCTACCCTGTAACAGCACAAGGGAAAGAATGTTAGCCTGGAAAAATGCCTTTTTCATCCTAGGAAAGAAAAGCATAATTAAATATGCTTTTTTAAAAAAGCATATTTAAATATGCTGCAGAAAATACGATTTCAGCAACAGAGTGATCAATGCCTGGAATGCACTACCTGACTCTGTGGTTTCTTCCTCAAACCCCCAAAACTTTAACCTTAGACTGTCTACAGCAGTGGTGGCCAACCTTAAGCATACCATGCCCCAATTTTTTCACAGATGAGTTCAGATGCGCCATACTCAAGCATGTTTTTTACCTTCTTACTTTCACATTTGGGGTTGCAAAATAGGGATAGGGGTAGGATCTGCTTTGCTTAAGGGAGGAAAAGGAATAGCTCAATCACACAATTCAATTAATTAATTTACGCCATTTCAAAAGTTGACAAACGTAATATATATTTAATCTTGAATCTGTCTTTCAATCACTCTCAATACAAAAACCACACTAGTACACTCAATAAAACACTGCTTCAAACTCCACGCCACGATGGCTCACTCAGAACTGACTGACCATATCGAACACTCGCTGCTCATTCGCATGTGACTTCAAACACATGATGTGTTGCTAATGCGCGATGTCTGCTATCGTTTGAGCAGGAACGCAATGGCAACACTGATAAAAAT
This sequence comes from Diadophis punctatus similis, assembly GCA_023053685.1. NCBI lineage: Eukaryota > Metazoa > Chordata > Lepidosauria > Squamata > Dipsadidae > Diadophis > Diadophis punctatus. The sequence goes on along the minus strand of JALIGW010000002.1, from coordinate 11,974,365 downwards.
ATTCGTACGTTTGTAAACGCACCTAAAGTAACATCTCACAAGTTCCATTCTAAGTTCAGACACCGAGAAGTTGAACATTACTGAAGGCTGTACGAATTGAACTGAGATCACTTTGGTGTTGAAAATATTAAGATGGATTCAGTTATGACACCTATTTAAAAAAAATAAGTAGGAGCAAGGATGCAATGCGCCACTTGTAATCATCCAATGCGCCACGTTTGGTGCATGCGCCATGGTTTGGCCACCCCTGGTCTACAGTCAACCTCACCCCATTCCTAAGAGGTCTGTAAGGGGCATGCATAAGCGCACCACTGTGCCTATGTCTTATTGTCCTATTGTCCTCATTTATCTGTACTTCTTTGCTTATGTTATGTTTATACAAACACCTACTATCTTGTACATATTTGACAAACAAATAAATAAATAAAATAAAGAAATAAATAAAAATATTTCTGCAGGCTTCCAAATGTCCTTTGTTAACCCAAGTTCTGTTCCTCTTTGACAAGCTATTAATTTTACCTTGATGCTCACTATTGTTTAATCTTTGAGAAAATGTTTGTTTGACCTTTTTTTACATCCCAGAGATATTAAAATGCATCCGGCATCTTATTTTTCTTCTGATGCAGCTTTCCATTTTGAAGAATAATTATCTACAAAAACTAAAATCTGTGTGGGGAAAAAACCCACAAAGACCCACAAAGTAGCCAACCATCAGCCTCCCAGGCTGAACCACAATTGTGGGCAACCCTGTCTCTAATTTGAGAAGTTTCAAATTCTTCAGGACATTCTCCCAAGTAATTGTGCACAGAATTCCAGTCCTGAATAGCAAAGCATCTTGCAGCCCTGGTTGTATTGATGCAACCTTTATAGAGTAATTTGATACTCAGTTGAGAAGCTGAGGTGACACTGAGGTGACACTGAGGTTCTAGAATGGAGATTTGGCCCATGTCCATGGTAAATAATTGGTAGATCGTTTAGATTCATGTCCAATGCTAACTCAGCCTTGGATTTTGGTCTTCATATTCTAAATAAAGTTTCTAGCTTGAGTTCCAAAGGTGGGATTCAGCAGGTTCTGACCAGTTCTGGAGAACTGGTAGGGGAAATTTTGAGTAGTTCGGAGAATCAGTAAATACCACCTCTGACTGGCCCCGCCCCCATCTATTCTCTGCCTCCCGAGTCCCAGCTGATTGGGAGGAAATGGGGATTTTGCAGTGACTTTCCCCTGGAGTGGGGTGGGAATGGAGATTTTACAGTATCCTTCCCCTGCCATGCCCACCAAGTCACGCCCAATCAGCAAGGCCCATAGAACTGGTAGTAAAAAAAATTGAATCCCACCACTGTGAGTTCCTGTTATTTCTATGATTTGTACTTGTTAACTTGAGATAAGGTTCGGTCCGTCCGATTGCTACCATGTTAAGGGAAGAATTCCCCGTAGAGGCGATTTTTGGATCTTTTCCTTGGAATTCAAATACTTAGAAATAAAACCGAGATTAAATGTCTAATAGAAAATATTTATTTGAGTACAAAACAATATAAAAACAATAAATCCTGAATAATCTACATCTTTGCTAAGTAACACAACCTTCCAGTTTGGAAGGCACATCAGAAGAAGTGATTAATGGTGGATAGGAATGTAGACATGTGCAAAACATCATATCACGTGTCCTGCTTATATTGGGAAGTACCATAATATTAGAATAGGGGTGCATCACCCTGCATAGACTCACAACTGACAATATTCACATTGTGACAGTATTGCACTTATTTTCAAATCTTTGTGATGGTTAAACAACGACAAATCATGTAGGCTTGGATTATCATTGGTTCAAACGGATTTAATATAACTGTAAACTGAACGAAGCTTTCTCTTCCTCTCCATCCAGGCAAAGAACCCCAAATATTCATAGACCATGGCAACACAAGGAAGGAAAACCTGAGCATTAAAACATAGGATCATTTGCCCACTGGAAGACTAGTAGATCTCATGCTATGGTTTTTCTCCAGGAAGGCTGTTTGACACTTTGTTTATTATCTGAAATAAAATAAGAGATTTGCTCTTTTTTTCTGATGACAGCATTGACAGATACATTAACATTCTGACTGCCTGCAGTATAAGAAGAAACAACTTATTAAACTGTTCTATGCCATAACTATAAATATGCCTTCAAAAGAACTTTGAAGCCTGCCATATGTAGACATGTGATCCACTTGGACATAATCCTCCAGTGATAAAGAGCTGGGCACTTTCCAGCCAGGAGCTCTAACTGTGCTAATCTTCTTTCAGAAACACAGACGTATTTCCCCTTCCACTCCCCACCTCTCTGTAACTTGTGATTCCCCAGCTATGGGAAATATGCCTGGCCCCTCTGGCTCTTTTCTTTGCTACGCCCTGACCAAGGATTTATGCCTGACGGAACAGCCTCCTAGTTAGAGCCCAATGACTCTAACCCAGCAGGATAATAGCCGAGCTTCTGCAGTCCTGCAATTTGGGCATTGCCAGAATGGGATCCCTGAGTAGGAAAGAAGAAACCGTGTTTAAACCCTTAACTGGGAAAGATCCTTTTAAGCCAGTAAAGCCCCCCAAGAAGAGAACAGGCCAGTTGATTATGCACAGCACGGTCATGTTTGGCCGCGAGTTCTGCTACGCAGTCGAAGCTGCCTTTGTCACCCCCGTGTTGCTTACCGTGGGGCTCCCCAAAAGCCTTTATAGCTTCGTATGGCTTATCAGTCCCATCCTAGGATTTCTGCTGCAGCCGGTGGTGGGTTCGGTCAGTGACAATTGCACTTCTAGGTGGGGAAAGCGAAGACCTTTTATCTTGATCCTTGGCCTTCTGATGCTCCTGGGGATGGCTTTGTACCTCAATGGAGATGCAATCATCTCAGGTGAGTACACAACCTGTTGCTGAGTCAGGAAAAGCAAACTGAGTGTTAAAGAGAGAGACTGGAGATTGTGAACATTCTTAAAGTCGTTGCACATGCTGGTTGTGTGTCTGCAATAGATCAGTTGGCAGGGTTTAACGGCATAGACTTCGTATATAAAAACAAGAAAGAAATCTAGTTGAATCTCAGGCTGGAAAAGGTATATTTAAATGTGGAGTTAGCTTGGCTAGAATACCGTTAGCATTCTGAGTGTATTTTTTAATATTTGTGTAGATAAATATGACTGACTCTTTGTTTGAAGAACTTAGAGAACAAAGAAAAGGGGTTCACATCTAAGGGGTTGGGATTCATCTCAATCCTATTGTTTAATTCAAGCCTCAAATGTGGATTATACAACTATTCTAATATATATAAATTGGTTTAATGAATAAAAATCATTACTTAATGGCTTCTAATGCAGAAACCTGGAATTAGCAGGGAAAAAAAAGATAACACAACAGCCAGATTGTTTCGTTATCTCAGGGTACAGGGCGTTGCAAGTTTGTTAACTCAAATAATATGCAATATCCTGGTAAGCTGGACCAGTTTAGGAATTACAACGGAGAAGACAGGTACAATAGAAAGCATATTGGCTATATTGTTGACCATTAGTTCTCAATCTGATCCATGGGAGTACTGCATATTTAAGCTGATGAGGCAAAATACAAGTATATATTTATCATGGCTGAAATCTCTCAAGATGGCTCATTCTGGCATTTGGGCCTAGGATTTTGTGAGGTGGCGGTGATTGGCCATTCAAAATCTTTTCATTTTTTTCTATAAATTTTCCTTTAATTTGGCCCCACTGTAGTCAACGTGGGAGACTCACTGTCATGGACTATGACTTATATAGTGGTCCCCCAAAAATGAATTTGATGACAGAATATTGATCTGGATATAGGGCCAGTGTGGGAACCAGCGCAATTATTTTACATTATCCAGATAAAGAGCCTCCCCTTCAAAGTATGTCGTTTTCAGTTTTCAAATGATAATGACAACCTTGTGAAGTTAAGCATATTATTGTTGTTGTTGTTGTTGTTGTTGTTGTTATGGTGGTGGTGATGATGATGATGATGATGATGATGATGATGATGATGATGATGATTCGCATAGTCAGCCAGATGTTCAGACTGGGTTTGTCTACTTATCGGGTCCTTACCTAGGACCTGGGATAGGCAAATCTGGATGTTTGACGTGGTACAGATATCGTCACAGGATGGAAGCTGTTCCAAGTAAAGCCGCCTTCTGCAATCGACTCATGACAAATTTGTCAATGCCAATGGTGTTCAAGTGGTGCTCAAGTTCAGGGGTGGGTTCCCCTTACCTTCCCTACCGGTTCGCATCGCGACGGATTTGCGCGTCAGATCACGCAAATGAACCTCTGCGCATGCGAAATGGTAGCAACGGGTTTTAGAACCCACTACTGTTGCAGATGTTAAGTTAGTAACACAGCTATTCAGTGAGTCTGGCTTTGCTTTCAGAAGGTCACAAAAGGGGTCACACTGCAACCATCATCATTATGAGTTATTTGCCAAGCATCTGAACTTTGATCACATGTCCATTGGGATGATTCAAGGTCATAAGTAAGTGAAAAATGGTCACAAGTCACTTTTTTCAGTGCTGTTGTAACTTTGAATGGTCACTAAATGAACTGTTGTAAGTTGAGGCCTACCTGTAGATGTGTGTATCCAAGCAGGGTAGCCTTTTGCAATTGGCATTTCTATTCCATTACTGTTCGTGAGTTTGCCCTGATTTACGATTACTACCGTGGCCCATTTCCCTAGGCTAAATTCCATTGCTAGATCTGTGCTAAAAATTCTTGCAGTATTTGTCAATGACTGGATTTTGATTTTTGATTTTCCATAAAGTTTCAGATCATATAAAGCAAATGCGAGTTCTTTTCACGTAGCATTTTTTTGCTGTTTGGTAGCCAAGATTTGTTTTCTTCAGAATCACTGAAAGTGGATCATAACAATGGCAAATAATATGAGGGATAATTGTCCTAGAAGATGTCTCTCCTAATGTTAACAAGCCCATATTCTTCATTTGTAACCACCAATTCTGTCTTCCACTGCTTCATTTTTTTTCTATTAACATTTTAGTACCATATTGTTACTAAGACCAATTATTTCCAAACATTACTACTATGTGGTAATAATGAATCAAACCCTTTTTTTATAATCAATCCAGACCATATATAAATTGGTTTTTCACTATTTGCAATTCTCCAAAACTATTTTATCTATCAGAAATTTATCTTTTGTACTTCTGCTTTTCCTTTTATTGTACTGGAAAGATGTTATTTTCTTTTAAATAATCCTGGGTATTGTCCACTGTTATATTTCCAAAACTGGATTGTTTCCTTTCTGTTTGGTTTTCGCATCTTGTCGCATTGAAAGAGTGGAGTTTGGTTAACTTGGATGATCGTATCTCATACTGTTCAATTTTATTTGTTGCTTTTTGATTTCCAAAGCTTCTGCTTTCTGGTGCTAAGTCAATTTTTTTAAAAAATTTTTTTGGCTTGTCTTGAACCTTACGTTCTTCAGTTTTTGCTCTTTCATTTTCTTTAAATTACTGACATCTGATTTTAATTTCTTTGTCTTGGGTTCAAGTGTGATCTCCCATTTTTGAGACTGAATATGATCTTGCTTTTATTTTTCTAATTTGGATGTCCAATTCTTCTGTAACCACCAGTGCTGTATTGTAAGCAGGCTGGTTAGTCCATTTGATAGATGTTATTTTAACCTTTGTAAGCACCTTATTCACATCCTTCATTATAGATGCTAGGTCTTTTTTGGGCACTACTTTCAATGTTGGCTGTCTTTGTCTTTCTAACTAGTAATTCTGTATATGCTATAATTTTACTTTTAATTCTTCTTGACAGGGGATCAGTTTATAGGTTTTTTCAGTGCTGGCCTGTACTGGTTCTTGTTAGAATATTCATGAACTGGGAGAGCCAATGGTAACAAGGTCAGCCAATGAATAGGCATAGCAACTTAGTCAGCCAATGGGAGTTAACCACTTCTGAGTCTGTGCAGAGAATCGAAACTGGAACTTAAGCTTAAGGCTGGGTGTGGCTCCAGTCTCCACTCTGTACTCTTCCACTCTGAACTCTGCTGAAATGAAACTAACTCTCCTGCTTGTGTTTACCTGTAACTGATTGAAGAAGAATTCTACTTGTGGTGTTGTAAAAATATATATTATTATGTTTATAAAGAAGTTATTGAATCCAGCTGAATCAGTCTTCTGTGTGTGCTTCTGGTTTTGATTTTGCAACAAACTTTAATAGTTCTATGGTTATTATTTTCTCTAAGTCAGCGGTCCCCAACCTTTGAAACTTGGCGGCCCGGCTTGGAGGGGAGAGGGGAACTGGGTCACATGAGTAGCGAGCTGGCCCATGTGCGCACATGCAGTCCTTGCATGAGTGGTGGGCTGGTGGGCACTCAGTGAATGTGTGCCGGTCTGCCGCTCGCGCAAGTCGAGCTGCGCATATACGTGCCGGTCCCGCACTCACGCGACCCAATTCCGAATAGGCCACAGCCTGGTAGTGGGCCGTGACCCAGGGGTTGGGGATCCCTGCTCTAAGTTATCATTTCTGTAGGATCCAATCTGGGTTGATCACTAGGACCAGAGTTTTAGTCTTCTGAGTTTTGCTGGAGCCCATCATCAGGGAACTTCTCTCTAACAGAGTATGTGCTTTGGGCTATTCTGTGTGTAGTATTTATATGGTGCCTGTTTTGTGTGGCTTTTTAGTTGTTGATTGAGGTGTTGATGGCTGGTTATTAAGTTGTTGGCTGTTGTTTCCTTGTGCTGCCCAGCCCTCACCTCCTAAGTACTTGATAAGTTGGTGGTAAATCAGCACACCTATTGACTGACGAGGGGCCCATTTCCCAGGCTTCAATTACTTCCCTGGCTGTTTTTGTACCTGCTCATCCAACAATCTTAGTAGCTGCAAAATTGAATGTATGTCATTGTTCATTGCAATGTGAGGCTATCAATGAGTTCTGGTCTCCTCGTCTGACTGCTTGCTTGTGTTATTGCAATCTGGTGGCTTGCGTTCCTCCCCGTCTGTCCTACATGCTATCATTTCTATAGTTCATATCAACTTTTCCCTTTATATTTCCAATTTTTGTTATCTGAGTTTCTTCTACTATTATTTTGTGGTCTTCCATTTTCACATTTTTTCTAAATAATTTCCAAATATATCCCTGTATATTTTATTTCTGGTAATGAATCTCCTTTGGGTCTGCTAATTGTTGTTCAGTGATATTTGAGTCTTGCTGAAGTATCAGCATAAAAAAAAATCTAAGGAATGTGTGAGTGTAGAGTTTAAATTATGGCTTTGTTTGTGATATTATTACAGAGTCAGTCTTTTCCCTGTAAGTATTTATTTATTTATTTATTTATTTATTTATTTATTTATTTATTTATTTATTTATTTATTTATTTATTTATTTATTTATTTATTTATTTATTAATAATTGCATTAATGATTTATCTTTATGCCTTTCTTCTTTGTTCCCATCTGGATTTATCATCTCTGCCATCTCCGTTCTTTTTTGTTTTGTGTTGTTTTCTTCCATTAATGCTTTTGAACAATTTGTAAAAGCTGCAGAGATCCTGGGAGTTGGGTGGCACATAAATAAATTATGATAATTATTATTAATAATAATGTTTCACCTTTTCTTTAGAAACTATAGGCAGTGTTTATGATGCTCTCCCCTAATTTTATCCTTGCAATCATTCTGTGAAAAAAGCTGGGCTCAGCAAGTGTGATTGGTCCAGGGGTTCCTCACGAGCAATTGGCTGAATGAGGACTTGAACCACAATCCCCATGATCCAAGTTCAATTCTTTAACCCAGCAGCCTCCAACCTTTTGGGCCAGTTCCGTGGAGAGAGGGTTTTTTTTGCGGACTGGAGTGGGCATAGTTTCACATGCTGCCTGTATCCCGCAGCATGTTTGTGCAGCCCAGTTTCTGGCACGCCGCGGCCCAGTACCAGTCCATGGACCAGGGGCTGGGGACCCCTGATTTAACCACTACACTAATTTTTGAATGATAGCTCAGTCAAGTCTGCTTCTGTAACCAGTATATAGTTTAATCAAGGAGAATATGGGTAATCCTCAACTTACAATAATTTGTTTAGCAACTGTTAGAAGATACAACAGCACTGGAAAAAGTGACTTATGACTAGTTGGGTTTATGACTGTTCGCCTCCTCCATTTCGCCGCTCCTCTTTTGACCCCAGACTTCCGTCCCCAATCAATCGGGCGCTGCCTTTTCTCCTTGGCCCATTCGCCGAACGGGCCAAAAAGCCCATTCACCCTGGCCTTTTGGCCGCACGGGACACTTTGCCACCAGCCAATCAGAGGAGCAAGAATCCCACCCCCTTCTTCCATTCCCTTGGGGGGGTGGATGTTGCGCACGTAGGCTCTCTCTCTCGCTGGCTGGCTGGCTGGCTGCTCGGGGTGTGTGTGTGTGTGTGTGTGTGTGTGTGTGTGTGTGTGTGTGTGTGTTTTCCTCCCGCTCACTCTAGGAAACCCATGCAAGTCCAAACGTGCTCTCGGCTAGGCTGAGGGGAGGGGAGGCAGATCGGTTGTCACCCCCTTTCTGGTAACTCCTCACCTTCCTCCAGCTCCTTGCCAGTCTTCCAAAGAAAGAAACGAGGGTCGGCACCTCAACTTCAAGGAAGGTGGTTCACCAACTTCCCATTGCTGAAAGTTAAGCCATTTGACTGCACAAAGTTGCCGAGTCGGTGGGAAGGAAGGTGGCAAGTCCCCATTCTGAAATAAGGGGAGCACGGAAAAACTGTTGTGAATGTGCTCTGGAGAGGAGTGAATGGGGGCCAGCGGGGAAGAAGTGCATATTTCACTGACAATCCCTATTTTCTAGCGGGGAGGAAGGTTTCCCCCCACTTCCAGTTTATCGCAGACTCAGAGCAGCTTACGAAGTCGAGGAAACTCCCTCCTTCCCAAGTGGGGAGAAGAACCCGTTAAGGTAATTTGGAAGAGTGTGGAAAAGAACTGGGGGGGGGGATGTCCGCAGGGAGAAAAAGAGGATGGGTGAGTGGAAGGCAAGGTAGAGAAAGGAGAGAAAGAGAGAGAAAGGAACTGGTCTTTTAAACAGCTGGCGGGGATGGAGAATGGCAAAGTCACTTACTTCACAGACCAGGGGGTAGAATTAGAAACATGCTGGGGGGGGGGGATCCAGATGCATCCTTTCCCGTCCCTCATCCCCCCAAAAATCTCACATTTCTGTGGAGGAGGAATGGGGGAAAAACACACCACCGATCCTCGAGAAATCTGCACCTTTTCTTTCAGCTGCAAAATCCCCGGTGGTGTGAATGGCCATTCCTCCAAAAAATATATATCAAAGTTGATTCTGATTCCTGTAGGATACACATCCACAGTTTCCCCCCCTCTCTTCTCCCCTTTCTCTTCCTTTCAGGTCCATTCTTTTTCCCTTTCCTTCCTTCCTTTCCTTCCTTCCTTTCCTTCCTTCCTTTCCTTCCTCTCTGCCTCCCCCCCCCCCCGAAGAGCCCTACGGACGCCACGATGGCTAAGCTAAAGGGGAAAAATTCTCTTTGATAGAGCCATGTTCCCTGCGACTGGGTTTTAAAACCTAAATCTATATTCAAATCTGGCTGGGACTTGCCACCTTCCTTCCCACCGACTCAGCAACTTTGCGCAGTCAAACGGCTTAACTTTCGGCAATGGGAAGTTGATGCCACCTTCCTTGAAGTTGAGGTGCCGACCCTCGTTTCTTTCTTTGGAAGGCTGGCAAGGAGCTGGAGGAAGGCGAGGAGTTACCAGAAAGTGGGGGCAACCGATCTGCCTCCCCCCCCCCGCAGCCTAGCCGAGAGCACGCTTGGACTTGTGTGGGTTTCCTAGAGTGAGCGGGAGGAAAACTCTCTCTCTCTCTCTCTCTCTCTCTCTCTCTCTCTCTCTCTCTCTCTCTCTCTCTCTCTCTCTCTCTCTCTCTCTCTCTCACACACACACACACACACACACACACACACACACACACACACACACACACACACACACAGACCCCTAGCAGCCAGCCAGCCAGCCCAGCCAGCCAGCCAGTGAGAGAGAGAGCCTACGTGTGCAACATCCACCACCCCAAGGGAATGGAAGAAGGGGGTGGGATTCTTGCTCCTCTGATTGGCTGGCAGCAAAGTGTCCCCGTGTGGCCAAAAGGCCAGGGTGAATAGGCTTTTTGGCACGTTCGGCGAACGGGCGAAGGAGAAAAGGCAGCGCCCGATTGATTGGGGACAGAAGTCTGGGGTCAAAACAGGAGCAGCAAAATGGAGGAGGCTAACAGTCCCATTCCGTGACTAGTCACACAACCATTACAACATTGTCACGGTATGAAAATTTGGGTGCTTGACAACCGACATGTATTTCTGATAGTTGCAGCATCTGGGGTCAAGTGATCGACATTTGCAATCTTCCCAGCTAACTTCTGAAAAGCAAAATCAATCGGGGATGCCAGATTCACTTGACAGTGTGATTCACTTAACAACTGTAGCAAAAAAAGGTGGTAAAATTGGGCACAACTCACTTAATAACCAACTTGTTTAGCAACAGAAATTCTGCTCCCAATTGTGGTTGAAAGTCAAAGTCTACTTATAAGGCAATTGGTGTTCAAATAGAAACTCTAGTAATGGTACGCATGATTTAATCTAGTAATGGTACACCTTATTAAACGTTAGCTGTGCCAGTTGAGTTACATGCATTTAAATGTGTTTTCGTGTTACAAAAGTACTTTCCTCACCTGGTCAATTGAACCTCAGCAAGTTGGGGAAGGTTGGCATAAAAAATAACTATCAACAAAGCAAGATGTTTTCTTTTACAGTTCTGGTTGTTGATCGAGGCACTTGGAAGACATGGGCTATAATTATTACCATGCTGGGAGTTGTGCTGTTTGATTTTGCTGCTGATTTTATTGATGGTCCCATCAAGGCGTATTTATTTGATGTCTGCACTCACCGGGACAAGCAAAAGGGGCTCCATTATCATGCGCTCCTGACAGGTAAACCCAAGATAATAGTTCTTCTTCTTTACTCCTCCGGAAATGCGGAAATTGGTCAGTGAGTTTTCCTTCCCACCCTTAAGGTCTGGGTTGTGCGGATCAGCTGATTCAGAGCATCATTGCAAGCCTTATTTAGAAAAGTAATCTTGTGATTACTGGAGCTGGTGGAAGAGAAGAAAACCTCTTCCAAAATGAACACTGAACACCGATCTCACAACTCTGGGATAGTCTAGGGATAGTGGATTTTGGGGGTCTTTTTAAAATAATCTGAAGGGTCTTTTCTCTCTGGGCTTGAGTTAGAAAAGATTCAACACTGAAGGTTTTTAATTTGCTTTTAAAACCAAAGTTATAGTCGTAGGACAGGGGTCAAACTCAATTTCATTGAGGGTCGCATCAGGGTTGTGTTTGACCTCGGGGGGCTGAAGTGAGCATGGCCAGCTCAACATCACTCGTGTCAGGGGCGCCTGGGGTGGCCTGAGCACTCTGCCAGTGAAAATGGGCTAATGAGCTCTGTTTTTGGCTGCGCCGGCCTCCTGCAACCCTTTGCCAGTGAAAACGGAGCTCGGAAGAGCCACGTGAGGTCTGTTTTCGGCTAAGACAGCCTCCTGCAACCCCCTGCCAGCGAAAACAGAGCTCAGGAGGGCCCCCTCCTTAGCTCTGTTTTTGCTGGCAGAGACACCGCAGGCCGATCCTTCGTTGTTTCCAGGTCGGCTCCGCGGACCAGATCTAAGCATCTGCGGGCTGGATTCGGCCTGCAGGCCTTGAGTTTGACACCCCTGTCCTAGGGCAATCAACTTCACAGAATCCAATTGGAGTCAAGGAGAAAGAGGATTATGCTATATATTTAGTCTCACTAAAAGTAAAGACTCCTGTACACCAGGTTCATCTGTTGAGGACCCAGTAGACAAAAACCATTGTTTTCTTGAAACAAAAAAACACCAAGTAGTTTGCTACAGCTTTTTCTATACATTTCCTTTTCATTTTCTTACGAGATGAAAAAGAACACACCTGTATATGATTTGAAAAGGTTCCAAATTCATCACCCTGAAGCAAAGAACAAATTAGGCCATACTGTTCGTTGCCCCAGTGTCTAGCCAATAATCAAGAATTATTTCCCTATCACATTATGTGAATTTGACCTTTTGAGTACATTACAAAATGTGTGTGTGCGTTGCTCGCTCCTACAAAAACACAATGATAACAAATATTATGTTTATGACTTTGGATGAAAGAAGCTCGAGTCATATGATGGTGGTTTCATTCCCTGAATGGCACTTGAATAACTGCAAGCATATTGTAGTACTTGTTTCCTAAAACTTCCTGACTATGGGTGTTAGAACCCTGTTCAAATGATTGGTTTGCTAAAAGCATCTTTGGGATATCGACCATGTTATTCGTCTGAATCAACTCCAGGGATTGAGACTGGGTGGCACTGTTTTTTGTGCTGGTTTGCCTCCTTTCTCCAGGGTTGATACCAGTTAGTGGTGAATGTGGGAGGGAGATAAATCCCAGCCTCAGCCCCTGTTATGCAGGGCATCACAGGATTGGGTGCTCTCTCTGCTCCTATTCAACATCTACGTCAGTGTTTCACAACCTTGGCAACTTGGCATTCGCTGGCTGGGGAATTCTGGGAGTTGAAGTCCAGACATCTTCAAGTTGCCAAGGTTGGGAAACACTGATCTACGTGAATCTGTTGGGTTAGCTCATCTGTTGCCATGGAGTGCTATATCATTTCTTTTTAAATTGTTTAAATTGTATTTTCTGATTGTTCTTCTTTCTGTTCTATGCCGCCCTGAGTCCTATGGGATTGGGCGGCCTATAAGAGCAATAAATTAAATTAAATTAATTAAATTAATTAGACATCTCTACCCCTGGTGATTCAAGCAATGTATGTGTCAGGCAATGATTTTATATTGCCTGTTATATGTATATGCATCCCTATCAAATATAATGGTTTATTCCTGAGCACGTGATTGATATGTTCCTAGTACGCATGTGTACATTCCTTTCTTTGATCCCCCCTTCTTCTTCAGCTTCTGTAAGGAGCAAGACCTGTTTTTATAGCCAAGATGTGATTAATGAGAATTTATTGAGAATTTATTGTTTTTGTACCGAAATAAATATTTTCTACTTTAGTACTTTAAACTGCGGTTTCTTTTATAATGTCAGAGTTCCAGGGAAAGATCTATTTCGCCTCTGATGAGAATTATTCTTATCTGACAGTATGAATGCCTTATCCCAGTGCTTGGAGGCTGTGAAGGTCTGGATGGGAACAACAGACTGCAAATGATCCCTGAGTCTGACACAACTGAGGGGCTCTGGGTTTGGGGTCCTACCAGTTCTGTGATTATGCCATCTTTGGTGCTGGATGGGATTGCATTGCCGCAAACAGAACTGGTGCGCATCTTGGAAATTGTTCTAAATGATAAGGCATTTCCGCTTATCCGCCCACAAGAACTAAAGAAAAGTTACAAAATTTAGTTTTGCTAGATGTGTGTTTTAATGTTATTATTATAGCATATTATTTATCATGGAGAAAATCTATTTATGCGGTTGCTAACTGTAATAAGGTTTGAATGCTGTGATGAAATAGGGAGCAGCAATATATTCCATGCTTACGTTTGCAAAACAGATGTGACTGTGGCAATAATCTGACAATTTATCATTATGTGTCTTTTTACTGCCTACGTTAAAGTGAGCAGCATTTTTCTTTCTTTTTTCTTTTAGGTCTTGGAGGGGCTCTGGGATACCTGACGGGGGCCATTGATTGGGGAGCAACCATTTTGGGAAAATATTTGGGGTCAGAATTCCATGTGATGTTCTTTTTTGGTGCTCTTGTCTTCTTGCTCTGTCTTATGGTGCATTTGTGCAGTATCCCTGAATCCCCTCTTGTTCGCACCAGTGACGAGACTAAAGTCCTGGTGAAAAACTCTCACCCTGATCAATATGGTGCCATAGAAAGCGTCAAGAATAACAGTGAAGACAGTGAAATGCAGATTTCACCCAAAGAGGAGAAGCTCACCACAAAAGCAGACATTCAGGTAACAGTGCTTTTTAAGTTTACAATTTATTTTAATTATTGAAATGCTGTCTCCCATCTCATGAAAAGTTCATTGGGAATGCCATGTGATTTAAAAAAAAATCCCTTAATCCTGACCCTGGAATGGAATCTTTGGAAATGGGTAGCATACGAATAAATTCAATAAATAAATAAATGATCAATTGTCATGAATTATTCTTTTTTGTGCACAATTATGAAAATGTCATCATGACAGCTAGTCCTCGAGTTACAACCTTTCATTTAGTGACTGTTCAAAATTACAACGGCACTGAAAAAAGTGATTTATGAGCATTTTTCACACTGGCAGCCATTGCAGCATCCCCATGGTAACATGATCAAAGTTGAGACACTTGGCAACTGACTCATATTTATGACGGTTGTTGTGTACCGAGGTCCAATGTTCCCTCTAACATTGAAAATCACTGCGCTGCAGTTGGAAACTGCTGCGCGGCGTTTTCTTTTCGGAAGGGACCGAACCGGCCTCCCTGGATGAAGAGTAAGTTGGTGGGCAGCAGCCTTTGATCTCGCTCTCCTCTCCCTAGCAGCGGAGCCCGCCTGGGGAGGCAAGAGTTAAAGCCTCCGCCTATCTTTGTTGAAGGCTCCTTTCCCCCACCCCCCACCCACCCCGATCAACTGGTGATCAGTGTTCCCTTTGACATAAGAAAGTACCAGGCAGCAGTTGGAAACTGCTTATCACGTGCGCGGCCGCGCAGCCGCACAGCTTAGAGGGAACATAGCCGAGGTCATGTGATCACCTTTTGTGAACTTCTGGCAAGCCAAATCAATGAGAATGCCAGATTCACTTAACAACCGTGTAACTAATTTAATAACGCTGGCAAGAAAGGTCGTAAAATGGGACAAAATTCACTTAATTGTCTTGCTTAGCAACATAAATTTTTGGCACAATTGTGGTCATACGTCGAGAAATACTTGTATAAAAAACAACTAGGCTGAGATTTAATCCATTTTTCTGAATGGAATGTATCTGTAGCTTAGTGTTAACTTTGATGACATGGTTTCATCTCTGCAAGTTTAGGCTATTAGTCTTTGTAGGTTTGTTGTTGGTTTTGTTGATTTTGTTTGACTCTTCCCCATGGATTCTCCAAGATATTAGTATTTTGTATACATGAAAAGTTCATGCTTGCTACGTGATTGTGAAAACTTGAGAAATATTTGTCTCTCTCTTTCTCTCTTTATTTGTATTTGTATTTGTATTTGTTTATTTGTCAAGCATATATGATTATAAGCAAAGTATAAACAGTAAAACATGATTGAATATATATGTAATAGTACAAGCATTAATAAGAGTAAAAGAGGTAAGAATATATGGGTACATTAGGACAGAAATGGTAGGCACGATTGTGCGCTTATGCACGCCCCTTACCGACCTCTTAGGAATGGGGTGAGGTCGATGGTAGATAATCTGAGGTTGAAGTTTTTGGGGTTTGGGGAAGAAACTACTGAGTCAGGTAAAGTGTTCCAGGCGTTGACAACTCTGTTGTTGAAGTTGAATTTTTTGCAATCAAGTCTGGAGTGGTTTACATTAAGTTTGTATCTATTGTGAGCTCGTGTATTATTGCGGTTGAAGCTGAAATAGTCATTAACGGGTAGGACATTGAGGCGGATAATTTTGTGAGCTACACTTAGGTCAGATCGAAGGCGGCGGAGTTCTAAATTTTGAAGTCCCAAAATTTCAAGTCTTTATGTGTCTGATTGACAGAACTATTTTAGACCAAAGATAGATCTGATGTCCTCCAGATGTTTTGGACTGCCACTTTGATATTTCTTGTCACAAATAACATAAAAATGTAAAAAAAGGTATTTGTCATTAGCCATGTGGGCTAAACCAAATGGCAGCTGCCATCTCAATACATCTAGGGAATATCAAATTATGGCAAGATGGTTTATACAGTAGAATCCTTAGGAATTACATTCCTAATTCCTAAGAAATGGAAAATTGGTCATGTGATATAATAATAATAATAAAAATACAACTCTATTGGGAAGGACTCAAAAGATAGACAAAACTGCCAAGTCCGGTCTAAACGTCTGGCTGATTGTGCAACCAACCATAATAATTTGTTAAACTTTTATGCTGCCCGATTCCCAGCAAATTGGATGGCTCATAACAATAAAAAAATATTTAAAAAACCTCTCAACAAAACTTAAAAAATAAAGATAAAAGATGGCAAGGGTGATCCAGCGAGGGGCCCAATTCTCTCTTGCTGACGGCCTTCCAGGATTCAGATAAGAGGAAAGTAAAACCAGCGTTGCAGAAATTACTCTCAAACCACACAACTCCTATGTAAATTGGTGTTAGAAGGAACAAAACACAACTATTTACATTATATAGACTTACCAGTCTTTGTGTCAGGGTTCCAACTAACAAACCCAAAGCAATTAAAACTCTGAGGCCTAGAGTTTCCTCAAAGCATAATTTTATTTGGAATGTCATGTTGGCACAGCTGTTGAAAACCCGATTGTGAAGGACCCAAGATTTTCCCCACCCAAATCAAAGCCCAAAGTTCTTTCCCCCAGGTCACATGTCCATCACATGGACCAGTCACAGTCCCAACTCCGTCTGGCTTTTGTCCACGCTCTCCAACACCTAGTAGAACGTCCTTGGTTCCCATGGGAAAGAATGCTATTTTGGCTACACATCAGTAGTGGGTTCTGAAACCTGTTGCTACCGGTTCGCGTGCTCATGAACCGGGCTGGACCGGGAGCAATCCACCACTGCTACACATCCTCCTCCCCCTCACGTTCCACAGCTCTACCCAGCCTTGCTGTGGCAGCCCTGAAGATGCTCCCAAAATGGCCTCAGGGCTGACGCTTTGATAATGGGCAAATTCCCTCGATTCCAGTCTTAAATTCTTCTGGATTATATTCCACAGATCACGAGACTTCAGATATCATATGCTCCTAGAAAAAAAATCAAGATGGTGACTGGGCTGACAGGATTGAAGCCCCAGCCCTTTTTATGAACACTGCACCTGCAACACACACATAAAAAGGGGACAAACCTTCAGTTGAACGAACACAACCATTGTCTTGACTTCTGTTAAAACCATTTTGGAGTTGCCCCTGGAGGGGGTATTGACTTTGACAGGTGCAGTAGGCCTCAACACGGGTAAAGTGAAGTATAACAAAGAAAAAAGGCCTTTCTGAATTTTATTTCAAATCTCATCTCCCTCAAAATCTGTGAAGGATGGGCTCAAAAGTCATTTGCTAAAAATATTTTATTGGTTTTTGCTTTATAGCAGGTGTGAGGTGTTGGCATTAATAACATCGGCTGTGTGTCAGCTTGCTTATTCCTGTTTTTAAACCTATTGTGCCAATATCTGCTAATCCTACATTTATGCAACTATGAAGGTAGAGGCTCAGTTCAATAAAAATTTCTGGTTTTTTTTTTTGAAGATAAATCTTTGGCATTGATTCCAGAAAAGCAATATGTATGCCTGGCTACATTCATTCGCTTGATTACTTTTGATTTGACTTTATTTTTCTCAGTTGTGGAAAGAATGAATTTTGCAAAGTTGTGCTATATCATTCAGTTAGGTATTCATATGAAAACAGTGAAAAAAAAATCAAATTATGCATGCCATATTTTTACTGTGCTTTAAATATTGGATATTCTTGGTGTATAAAAAATGCAAACCAAGTTACATTAAGTATCTGGTACTCAAACCATGTTTAAATTCTCAAAGCATTTTGAAAAACAAAAAAGTAAAATGTACTTCAGGAAATAGAGGAGCACAAAGTAGGTCTGGAGTGGGGTCATCCACAAGTTCGGGAAGTGGGCAATGGCTGAGGGCATCAGCATGCCCCATGGCCTTGCCCGGTCGGTGGATCAGTCTGTACGAGTAGGCTGTGAGGAAAATTGTCCACCTGGTGAGCTGGGGTGAGAGGGACGCCAGTGTAGGGCGGTCTCCAGCAATGAGCCCTAACAAGGGCTTGTGGTCAGTGACCAGCTCAAAGTCCCTGCCGTAAGATACTCGTGAAACCTCTTCACCCCGGCTACTGCAACAAGCGCCTCCCGGTCAAGTTGACTGTAGTTACGTTCTGCGCTGGAAAGCGTCCTGGAAAAATAAGCGACCGGAGCCTCCTGGCCGTTGGGCAGCCAGTGGCTCAGGACAGCCCCGACTCCAAAGGGGGAGGTATCGCACACTAGCACAACCAGCAGAGTCTCGTTGAATTGCAGCAGAAAACTGTCCTCTGACAGAAGGTGTTTTATGGCCCAGAGAGCAGCCACCCCAGTCGTTCCCCAAACCCAAGGGGCCTATGCAGGGGCTCAGCAACAGTAGCTTTATTCTTGAGAAACATGCTGTAAAAGTTCAGCAGCCCTAGGAATGCCTGCAGCTCGGTTTTGTTGGTAGGAGTAGGGGCTTCTCGGATTACCCTAACCTTGTCCTTCGTTGGGTGTATGCCAGTCCCATCAATTCGGTAACCTAGGAACTCTACCTCAGGTACCCCAATCTGGCATTTGCTAGCCTTGGCTCTGAGTTGGGCAGCCCTAAACCTGCACAGGACCTCCCTCAGCCTTTCTTTTAGTTGGCTTTCATTGTTAGTGGTGATAAGCACGTCATCAACGTAGGGCACAACCCCAGAGGTTTCATTTAGCAGGCGTTCCATAATGCCCTGAAAAATTCCTGGGGTGACACTGACACCGAACTGTAAGCGGTTACATTTGAAAGCCCCTCTATGCGTGACTATGGTTTGCGCTTCAGCCATGGCGCCATCTACAGCAGTTGCTGGTATGCCTGCGCAAGGTTGAGTTTAGCAAAGATGGCGCCCGGGCCTAGCGTGTGTAGCAACTGCTGGACGATTGGGACTGGGTATGCACGCCTTATTGAGAGTGGATTTGTAGTCTGTGCAGATGCACACTGACCCGTCACTCTTGACCAGTGTCACTATAGGGCAGTGGTGGTGAACCTTTTTAGGCTCGCGTGCCAAAAAGGGGGGGCGCGCTCGCGTGCCAAAAGGGGGGGGGCGCGCTCACGCACGCTCTCATGCCCACACCCATTCCCTCCCCCCCACGCATGCGCACAACACCCCCCCATGCTGCCCCCTGCGCATGCGCACACACCCCCACCCCTGCGCAAAGGCTTACCGGAGCCTGGGACGACGAAACCGGCAAACCGGAAGTGCGAAAAAATGCACTTCCGGTTTGCCGGTATGCTGTTTTTTTGCACTCCGGAGGGTTCAGGGAAGCTCCCTGAAGCTCCGGAATGCAAAAAACTACAAAACGGACAAACCGGAAGTGCGGAAAAGTGCACTTCCGGTTTGTCCGTTTTGTAGTTTTTTGCATTCCGGAGCTTCAGGGAGCTTCCCTGAACCCTCCGGAGTGCAAAAAACAGCACACCGGCAAACCGGAAGTGCGTTTTTTCGCACTTCCGGTTTGCCGGTGGGCAACCCTCGCATGCCGGCTTCTATGGCTCCGCGTGCAACCTCTGGCAAGCGTGCCATAGGTTCGCCACCACGGCTATAGGGGTTTCCCACTTCGCATGATTGACCGGTTCTAACACTCCCTGGCTGATTAATTTATCCAGTTCGCAGTCAATCTTGGGCTTTAACGCAAAGGGGATCCTCCAGGGCTTCATTCTAATTGGGGCTATGCTAGGGTCGAGGCTAAAGGAAATTGGTGTGCCCACATACTTACCGAGCCCGTTGTCGAACACATCGTGGAACTCTCGTAGCAGGTCGTCGGCGCAGCCACTGGATACGGCGTTGACC
The DNA here is from genome assembly GCA_023053685.1 of Diadophis punctatus similis. Classification (NCBI taxonomy): domain Eukaryota; kingdom Metazoa; phylum Chordata; class Lepidosauria; order Squamata; family Dipsadidae; genus Diadophis; species Diadophis punctatus. The sequence goes on along the minus strand of JALIGW010000002.1, from coordinate 11,954,616 downwards.
CCAGTCACTCCCATGCCCAGGACTCCAAACCAGTCCAGGCCCAATAGGCTAGGGAAGCGGTCGTATATGACTGTCAGCAGCAGGTTCCCTTCAAATAGGCCGAAACGCACGTGGAAGTTGCCCCAGCAACTGGGGATGTGATTGCCTTGGTAGTCGCTGATCTTGAGACTTTGCACCTTGAGTTGCTTTTGTCTGAGTGCTGGGATGGCCTGTTTCACAGCAGCCCAGGACATAATTGAAATGGATGAGCCTGTATCAATCTCCATTTCACAGGGAGACCCCTCCAGGAACACAGTCAAATGTATTTTGCTGTTGTTATGGATACTCGCCTATCTGATCCTGGTTTGATTGGTTTCTGGGACTCTGTTATATTTGGTGCGGTGCTTTGGCTTTGGTAGTTCTCACCTCTGGCCTCAACTTGGGTCGTCTCAGTTTGCCTCTGTGGTGGTGCTCCTGCTGGGCAGAAGGTTGGCTTGGCGGACTTTAGCGATATGCCCTGGCCTTTCGCAGTGGCGGCATATGGCGTCTCTAAATCTGCAGGTGGATCGTGGGTGCTGACCCCCACAGCTGTAGCAAGGCTTTGGTTTTTGTGCTTCAGCCCCTCGGCACCGATCTGTTCTGTAGACCTCCTCTTCGCTGTCATCCTCTGGGTCATCCTGGCATTGGTTTTCATGGACCATTGGCATTGGCTTCTAGGGTTCTGGCACGCTTCGGTGGTGGAGGGACTCCATGGCTTTGTTGGAGGACTCGGTTGCTCTTGCCTCATCCAATGCTGTTTGCAGAGTCACATTGGATTTGGCAAGTTGTCTTCTCTGCAAGCGAATGTCTTGCACCCCACATATTAGCTGATCCAATAGTATGTCACCGAGGTTTCGGAAATCACAGTGTGTGGCTGCTTTTAGTAATGCAGCCAGGTATTAGTTAATGGACTCGCTGTCCTACTGTAACCTTTGCCGGAATTCATGCCGTCTGACCATCTTCGAGGGTACCGGAGCATAGTGTGTCTGCAGCATGTTCTGCAATGTTGGCCATGGAACCGTCTCCACTGGCTCTGCTAGGGACTCGGCTGTGTCAAAAACCTCATGTCTGCAGTGACTGAGGAAAAGCGCCCTTTTCCTGTTGTCAGACAGGCCTAGGAGGTCGTTGGCTTCCAAGAAGCAGCGGAATTGGGTCATGTAGGACCCCCAGTTTTCCTTCGCTGGATCGAAGGGAATCAGCGGGTAGAATGCTGACATCTTGGCCTATGCAGTTTGAATTTTGCCATGCAAAATGGTTGGTGTTCTCTGCCGCCGGGTTGGATCTCCGGCGTCTTCCTTCAGCTCTTTTGCTCAGCCTCCTTCAGAATCCCACCCTTGTTGCCAGTTGTTGAATCCTGGAACTGAAGAGGCTTGAGACAAACAGCTCTTTATTGTAACACAGTGTAAGATCCAGCAGAGAGCCTAGCTTCCCCTTTTATAGGGAGCTGTCAGATGGCTCAACCAATCAACAGTCTCCATTTTCCTGCTTGAACAGCGGACCTTGGAGTAAACTATGCAGTCTCAATATTTAACAGGTTACATCCCACGTAGCCTGTGGGACAGATGTATCACGCACTAGCCATGCCCACCCTCATTTTAGCGAAGGGGAAAAGGTCATGATACGTCACGTGACGACAACATGGTGACGTGAGTTTGACACCCCTGGGTTACATTGTACAGTGGATGAAGTCTAGGAAAATGAAATGTTCATATGCATTTTATTTCTGAAAGACAAATAAAGATGTTTTTCAGATCATCTTTCATCCAAATCTGCATATGCTACCATCTGCATATTTGGCCTAAGTGTTTTCAACAGTTCCACCTTCCTGTGAGAGATTTCTCTGCATAAATATTTAGGTTTCAGCTAGTGGGCCTCACCTTATGTTGTTCTAATCAAAGCTAAGCTGTCAAACCAAGGAAGAAGAGTCACAAACAACGTTCTGCAATCAATAGAAATCTTGACCGTGGGAAACCAGCATTACAAAACTGAACAAACCAGGGTTGACTTCTGTATTAACTTTGCAAATACGCTGAAAGAGAAATTCTGTAACTCTTTGACCATTGTCTTTGTTGTGTTACATTCTTGCCTGTGTATTTGTGATCTTGAAGATCCTTGATAGATGAATGACAATCAGGGGTGGGTTCTTCTTTTCTTCACTGCCGGTTTGCTCACTGGCGTGGCATGCTGCACAGGCACGCTTCGTGCATGCACAGTGCACTCTGTGCACGCTTTGTACATGTGCAGTGCGCTTTGTACGTGCTTCACGCATGCGCAGTTTGCTTCATGCGTGCTTCACGCATGTGTAGTTTGCTTTGTGTGTGCTTTGCACATGTGCAGTTTGCTTTGTGCACGCTTTGCGTATGCACAGTTAGCTTCGTACATGCTTCACACATGCACAGTGCTTAAAAAAGCTTCTGTGCATGTACAGAAGCAAACAACAAGATGGCAGCGCTTCCGCCGCCACCAAAAGAACCAGTTCAGGGGCATGGCAGGCCTGGGTCGCTGCCAGTTTTAGCCACCCAGACCGCCAAGTTACTACCAGTTCTATAGAACCAGTCCGAACTGGGAGGAACCCACCTCTGATGACAATTATTGTTGGGTTTGGAGACAGAAAAATAAAAAAGGATTAATATAGAAGGAATATTGAATGACACTTGCTGTATATTGTACAGATTGACTCCCTGACACATAGCATGGGATAATCTAGGATCAATTCTTCCCAACCTAGTATCTGTGGATTGGGAATTTTGCATTGGGCTTTCAATATAGTACATCCAGAAATTGCAGGTTCAAGAAGGCCAGTCTAGGGAAAATAGGGCATGCCTTACAAAGGCCAAGCAAGCAAGTCAAAGAGTTTGTACAGATCTCACAGTGTGGATTTTGACCCACAACCCACTTCACATCTCAGCAATGTCTCAGCAATGAAGTGGGCTGCAGAAGTCTTATGCATCTTAAAGTTGCCAAGGTTGAGAAAAACGATATGATCTCCCTTGCTGGACTGGGATAGTTAAGAGAACAAGGAGAAAATATATTGCAAATATATATTTCTCAATCCACCTACATACTTTGCAAAATCACATTTCACAGCAACAGCTCAGCGAAATTACAAATAGGTCTGATACACTTTGCAATCTTTCTGTCTAAAACTTTGGTTCAGGTAATTTTTTAGGGCCTACTTTTTCCACTTAGGCTTATTTATTCTAATAGATTAATAGGCTATATTTTCGTTTCCCACACTCCTTAAAAGACTAACTATTTCACCCTGTCTATTTGACAGGAAGTTTGGATGCCAGAAAAATCAGTTCTGGGGACTGTATGTGAATTTTGACCCATCAGCTATGCAACCCAAATATAATTTATGTAGCTAGAATTTTAATGCCCTCTTCTATTCATTAATTCATTCATTCATTCACTTAACATATTCATATACTACTTCCTGTGTCAAAGTACCTTATTTTACTGTGAAAGAAGAAATAAAATACTTCAAGCAATATATTAAAATACTAAAAAGCAACTTTAATTAAAGGATATTCATTAAAACATTGGCGCAAGAAATGACTGGATGAAAAGGTAAGTTTAGGAGCTTTTCAAATTTCAGGACACCAAAATCTGCCTCTGGGTAGTTGCTCCGTAGACACAACAATGGAGATTGGTGTGGTTCACAATATTTATTTATTTATTTATTTATTTATTTATTTATTTATTTATTTATTTATTTATTTATTTATTTATTTATTTATTTATTTATTTATTTATTTATTTATTTATTTATTTATTTATTTATTTATTTATTTATTTATTTATTGTTAAATTTATATACCGCCCTTCTCCGGGGACTCAGGGCGGTGAACAGCCAAGTAAAAATACAATATAAACATTAATATATATATACATTTAAAAGAAAATATTAGATGTGGCCCTGATTTAAGACAATATAATTAAAATTTGGTAAAATTTGGTAAAATCTTAAAAACTCCAAAAACTTTTTCACGCCAGCCCGGCTTGATAAAAATAGTACGTCTTGAGGGCATGGCGGAAGGTGGCCAGGTCATGAATGGTTCTTAAATCTGGAGGGAGCTGGTTCCAGAGGGTGGGTGCTCCCACAGAGAAGGCCCTCCCCCTGGGTGTCACCAACCTACACTGCTTGGCTGATGGCACCCCGAGGAGGCCCTCTCTGTGGGAGTGCACTGGTCGATGGGAGGCAGTTTGTGGCAGCAGGCGGTCTCGGAGATACCTAGGTCCAATGCCATGGAGCGCTTTAAAGGTAGTAACAAGCACCTTGAAGCGCACCCGGTAGACCACCGGAAGCCAGTGCAGTTCGTGCAGGAGGGGTGTTATATGGGAGCGCCAATTAGCCCCCGAAACCACCCGCGCGGCTGCATTCTGGACCAGCTGGAGCCTCCGGGTGCTCTTCATGGGGAGCCCCATGTAGAGAGCATTACAGTAGTCCAGACGCGACGTGATGAGGGCATGAGTGACTGTGCACAGGGAATCCCGATCCCTGTGCATACACACACACTCAATAGGTTGAGTAGTGAGGGTTGGGTTGGCATTTGAAACCAGGCATTTATTTTAGATACTTCAGCAGACATAAAATAAGATAACAGATCTTGACTGGAGGATTTTTGACTATCTACTATCCAGATGTTTACAAGGCTTGTTCATTTTCCCCCCTTTCCAGGTTCAAAGGCAGATAACCATTATGTCTCTCCTAGAAGCTCTTCTAAACATGCCACCTCACTACCGCAGCTTATGTCTGAGTCACTTGATGGGATGGACAGCTTTCCTTTGCAACATGCTCTTCTTCACTGATTTTATGGGACAGGTAAAGAAATCAAAAAGTTGAGGAGCTAGAAGGTTTTCAATAGGCGACTAATCCAATTGTGAGCTCAGTGTAAGAATCCTGTTAAAGTATCTGCAGTATAACAAATGTCTCTTCAGCTTCTGAGTTTCTGCATACATCATCCTAGGAATAGACTATGGCTCTTCATTTACAGAAGATACTTGCATTTTTGTTGACAACATACAGAATTATTCATTAACAGCTCAAACAGAGATCCTAGGGAAATACTGTAGATGCCTTTCAGGCTTTCTATATAGAGTTGGGTAGGCTGGGTTGCTGGGGAATTAATTTGCATTTTATTTGAAAATCTTTGCTTTTTAATCTTCTATATTCTCCAAAATATGAAATGTCAGTGTTTAAAACGATGATTCCCTGGAGCTCCCAAACACATGCAGTTCCACTTAAAAGTTTAGAATAAAGCTGAGAGATGGACTGAAAATGTACTATTGGCCTTATTCTCTACTTTTCATCAGTAGAGGTAACATCTCCTTTGAATCAAACTCAACTGAAGGCTTAATGGATATATTCATGTGATTTCCTTGGGGAAAATCAGGAGTGAAATTCAGCAGGTTCTGACAGATTCTGGAGAACCGGTAGCAGAAATTTTGAGTAGTTTGGAGAACCGGCAAATACCACCTCTGGCTGGCTCCAGAATGGGGTGGGAATGGAGGTTTTGCAATATCCTTCCTCCAGGAGTGGGGAGGGAATGGGGATTTTGCAGTATCCTTCCCCTGGAGTGGGGTGGGAATGGGGATTTTGCAGTATCCTCCTGCCACACCCACCAAGCCACGCCCACAGAACCGGTAGGGAACATTTTTGAATTTCACCCCTGGAAAATACGGAATTGGTTTGCAATTGTCTTCTGGGAAGTTTATTCAACTTTCTAGTCTAGCTTACAGTTCTAGAATTTTCCTAGGGATTTTCATTCTAAGAAGGACTAGTCAATCCTGTTTAGCTTGTTGTGATCAACCAAGGTCGGTTGGAGGCTGTCATCTAGCAGGCAGTAGATACCTAGTAAGCAGTCCTGCTTTAGAAAAACAAACAACCAAAACTAGTATGAACAAATAAACAATGATGTGATATAGTCCTGTGCATGCTTACTCAGAAGAATATTGTGCTGATTTCAATAAACGTCATTCCAGGTCTGCACAAGGCCTCTCTCTTGGATTTTCTCTTACAATGAGAAACTCTTAAGATATATAAATAACTTTGTGATGTATCCTAAAAGCTAATCAGGCTGGGTCATTGTGGGTTTCTCTGGAAGACTTCCAGTTTTACATAAATGCCCACATTTCTTTTAATGAAAATGAAAAATTCCCTGGTCAACTACCAAACATTTTTCCGGGAGCAAGGAGTCCTGCTTTAGGAAAAAAATTTGCCAAGATTTGAAGTTGATGGAGCATTCAACCCAGGGGCGGGTTCCTAATTTTTTTACTACCACTCTGTGGGCATGGCTTATTTTGTGGGTGTGGCTTGCCAGCCATGTGACCAGCTGGGCATGGCTTCTCAGACTGCTGAAGGGAGGGGAACTGAGATAGGTCCTGCCGCCCATTCCCACTCCCCTCAGCAGCTGGAGAAGCCTCAAACATGCGAAAATGCCTAGGATCATCACCGCGTGTTCGTGGCTTCTCGGACTGCTGAAGGGAGGGGGATGGAGATAGCTCCTGCCGCCCGTTCTTTCAGCATCTCACACGCTCCCTCAGCCATCCTCCCCTGCTTGGACTCACTGTGGGGTAGGAAGACAGCGCATGCGCAGTGCCGGAAGCTCGGCTTCTGGGTATGCGCAGAAGAAATTTTTTTTTTTAAAAAAAATTTTTTTAATGGCGGCCAGGCACTGGCAACCGACCACACCGGTACTGTGACGTCACCAGCGGGCCGCTACCGGTGCTATAGAGTGGACCGCACTGGTAGGAACCCACCACTGATTCAACCCCTTTTGGATTACCAAAAGACTTTTTTGGGTGAACATGGCAGCATTGCAATGAGTGCCATTGATCAACTCATGCAGGCAGTGGTTCCACTTATTCCATATGGATGTGTATTCGCAGTATACACTCCACACTGAGCAATTAGTTACTTGGGGACTGAGCAAGGTATCCCAAAACTTAGATGAGCCAAGAGAAAACCATTACAGATACATTGTTCTGATATTTCCATTGCTTTGTATTTCTAATTGTCTATAGAGGTAGTAGAGGTAGTCCTCGACTTGCAACTATTCATTTAATGACTGTTTGAAATTATGGTGGCCTCCCCCCCAAATTATGGTGGCCTCCCCCCCAAAAAAATCACTTATGATCTAACTTTGCGTTCATGAGTGTTGCAAATTGTTGCACTGTTTCCCATGATCATGTGATTGCAATTTGGGCACTTGGCAACCAGCTCACATTTATGATTGATTGAAGCATCCCACAGTCACATCATTGTGATTTGTGATGTTTTTTGCTGGCTTCTGGCAAAAATAACCAGCTAGACTCTCCTAACAAGCATGTGATTTGTTTAATGGCTGTGATGGCTTGACTAATGGCTGTGGTTAAAAGGGTACTAAAACCGGGCCTGGTGATGTGACTTATTGACTTATGACTGCGACAACATGTGGTGGAAATCCTGGTCCCGACTGCGGTCATAAATTGATTACCTGTATATGAAATTCTGGTCTTTGGGATTTCTACTTTCTTTAGCAATGGAATATGGGTAGGTTCCATGTCACAACCACTTTTTAATCCTGTCTTTTTGATGCTCCTCAGATTGTGTTCGAAGGTGATCCTTACGCCCCTCACAACTCCACTGCTTATCTGACCTATAAAAGGGGTGTAGAGATCGGATGTTGGGGTTTGTGCATCAATGCCATTTCTTCTTCAGTCTATTCCTGTGAGTATCATTTCAACTTGACTGAAATTCCTGAGAAGCAAGAGTTAAATATATAGGGCTAAGCATCTGCCTATCTGTCTATCATAGGGGTCGGCAACCTTAAACACTCAAAGAGCCACAAAGGTCTTAACCAGAAGCCCCCCATTCAATTCTGGAGCTGACCGGAAGTCCGGTTCCCCCACCATAGAGTCTCCTCCTAGCGGGGCGTCCATTTTCCTCTACCTGTCCTAACCGAAAGCTCTATCAATTGTGGAGCTGACCAGCGACAGGAAGCCACAGCAGAGGGATGAAAGAGCCACATGTGGCTCCAGAGCCGTGGGTTGCCGACCCCTGGTCTATCATATAGCAATCACATTTTATAACCACCCATCTCCCTCATAGCAGGACTCTAGGTGGTGTACAAATAAAATATTAATACATAAAAACGGTATATATAATTTAAATGTTTAAAAAGAGGAGGATGAATGAAAAATTAGTGTTTCAGAGTGCTGGCCAGCCCCACAATTGTGCACCTCAAGCAAGGCCGCAGAGCCAGGTTTTCATACCTTTCGGGAAGGCCAGGAGACCGAGAGCCTGCCTCACCTCTCGAGGGAAAATGTTCCACAGTGAAGGGACAATGGCAGATAAGGCTTTTTTCCTGACCCCTACCAATTAGAATTCTTTAGCTGATGGGATCTGTAATATACCTTCCCTGCCTGACCAGGATATAGCTTTTGAATATTCAATGCATCTCACACGCATTATCTCAGGGGTATTTTGGGGGTGGGGGGAGAGGCGGCGGCAACTCTTTAGGTAGATCAGTATCGGTAGAAGAGCCGCGGTGGCGCAGTGGTTAGAGTGCAGGCTACTTCTGCTGATCACTGGCTGCCAGCAGTTCAGCTGTTCAAATCTCACCGGCTCAAAGTTGACTCAACCTTCCATCCTTCTGAGGTCAGTAAAATGAGGACCCAGATTGTTGGGGGCAATATGCTGAACTCTGTAAACCGCTTAGAGAGGGCTGTAAAGCACTATGAAGCGGTATATAAGTCTAAGTGCTATTGCTATTGCTATCTTTTCATTCCAGTTTTAAAGATAAAGCTTGGATCTGAATATGCTGGTGCGTTTGCTAAGTACCACAATGAGTGTGCCCCTACCAGCCAGAATGTGATGCTTTGATGGATTGTGAATGTGATTTCCACCTCCCCTTTCATTGGCCCCAGAGGTGCCTATCCCCACCCCTGATTGGCTAAGAGGCCATGTTTCCTGCTAGATCTAGTTCTCCTGTTGCTTGTCTACCCACCATGGAGCAATAGCTAGATTCATTAGATATCCTTGGAAAACTACAGCAGCTAATTTTCTGCTCTAGATAGCAGGCACATCCTCTGTGGCAACCTTCCTAACAATACCTTACTCTGAGGACTGCACACTGTGAGATATTGGTGGCAAGATTACCTGGGCCTGGTTGCCAAAATAATTCCAGAGTGCTGGAAACAAAGCTCTCCTTGCCTGCAGCTTAAAACAAAACTTCAAAAACTGGATATGGAAAATACATGTATGCATGGCAACATCTCACAGAGGTAGAAAATTTAATAAGATGTGCCTTCCATCATTAAAATATTTTGAAGCTGTTTTGTTAAACAAAAATCCTCCATTTTTGTATATATTTCCTCATAAATATTTTTGGGGCATGTGTAATGTATATGCTACCCAGAGTTGTTCCGTCTACAAATGTGATTAATAAATAGCAATAGCACTTAGACTTATATACCGCTTTATAGTGCTTTACAGCCCTCTCTAAGTGGTTTACAAAGTCAGCATATTGCGCCCAACAATTTGGGTCCTCGTTTTACCCACCTCGGAAGGATGGAAGGCTGAGTCAACCTTGAGCCTGGTGAGATTTGAACTGCCAAATTGCACTCTAACCACTGCGCCCAGGGGTGGGTTCTAATTTACCTCATCACCGGTTTGCTTCCTCTGGTTTGCCCGTTTTGCCGTTTTGTTACCATCCCAGGTCTTTGCGCTGGGGTAGGGGGTGTTTGCGCATGCGCAGGGGGCAGCGTGGGGGCGTTGTGCGCATGCATGGGGGGGGGAATGGGTGTGGGTACATGTGCGTGCAGTAGCGTGTGCACACACACCCTTTTGGCACGTGAACCGAAAAAGGTTCGCCATCACTGACCTAAAGCATCTTTCAATAAAACGAAAAGAAAATCTGTTTTCTAAAAAAAGAAACCGTTATTAACAAAAAAACAAAAAAAGGGGGGGAGCCATAAAGGTTTTCATTAATATTCAACAGAGGTAAAAATGGCTGAAATTTTAATTTCTCTTCCAAATCTTTTTTCTTCCACCAGATGTTCAAAGAGCTCTGCTACCATTCCTAGGATTAAAAGGACTCTATTTTGTTGGCTATCTACTTTTTGGACTAGGCACTGGATTTATTGGGCTTTTTCCCAAAGTCTATCCTACTCTGACTCTTTGCTCTCTGTTTGGCGTCATGTCCAGCACTCTGTACACGATACCATTCAACCTTGTTGCTAATTACCACAAGGAGGAGTTGGTGAGTTGAAATGGAGGGCTGTCGTCTTATCATTGGCTGTGGAATCCTTCATCCAGCTCACCTTCAAGTGGAGGGAAGTGGGCGAGTAACAATGAAGTAAAGGAAGGACTCCAACCAACTTACTTTACTGCTAATATCTTAGAAACCATCTGACTGATCTTGAATCCAGTTGTAGATACCACTTAGATTCCCAGGTCAGGGATCTATGTGTTTAGTTCTTGCCTGACCCTCACCTGATTAGGAGGTATCGTACCAACAATCCACTTCATTATCTTTGCTTCCACTTTGCACATGGATAGAGGTAGTTCTTGTGTTACAACTGTAATGGACCCTGCTGAGTGCCAAAAATGCACAGCAGGCTCCATTAACTGTGGGGTGCCCCGGCCATCAGAGCTTCAGAACCAGGTCATAAGTACCATACCTCCAAGAAGGCCCATCATAAATTTGAATGAGAACTACCTTTATTTTGATCAAACCAAGCAGTGACACCTCTCGTAATGCTACTAAATGCAGTTTCAAACGGGGTTGCTTTGAATTTAAAATACCGTAATCCACGAAGCAAAATATCACACTGTCTGCAATTTCTTCCTCACATTTATATAATGCCCTGTTTTATAACCCTGTTATCTACTTCTGTGTCATTACTGCAAGATAAGACGCAGAATGGGATGGAACGTATCATCAGATGGATGCTTTATTTCATTGACATGCCATTAACGTTCTTGAATAAAGCGGCCTTGATCTTCAGGCGTTCTGAAAGCGAGTCAAGATAACTACGCTACAGAATGCCACATCTTTACAGATTCTTGGGCTGAACATGTTCTCAGCCTCTCTGATGTGAACAGAATAAAGCTGAGGATGAACTGAGAAATAGTGTCCGCCCCAAAGTCATGCAGCGACCTTTCATGGTGGCTCAGGGTGAACTTGGCTATTGTGTTGTGTTGAACATATAAATTAGACATGACCAGAATCAATAATCAGTGCCTATGGGTGTGTGTTTTGGAGGAATCGAATGGAGATTTCTCTTTCTTTCTTAAATATGCTAATCCTAAATTTTAAAGTGCCTCAATCTCAGCGTGACAATCAGAGAAATTTTACCCGTTTAATCCATTTCAAATAAGAACTGTAACTTGAAAGTATCTTCAATCTAGTGCCACTTATATTAAAACTTTCATCCAGTGAGGAAAATAGCAGAGTTCTTTGTGAACTTTGATATCTGCCCATTTGATTGCTTGATTTTATCCCATGGAAAATAAGAGTTTAAATTATCCATTATGGGGTTTCTGAAAAAAAAAAAAAAACAATTCTGTAGATTCATCTCAATTACCATCTAAATTTTATAAGCTGTTAGAAAGAACACTTGAAACAAGACTTTCTCATGAAAATCTTTTGAAAACGCTTCTCAAAAATGGTTAGAAAGGTTTTCGACATATCTTTTTACAGTTTCACGCACAATCTAACCATATTTAATTACCATGTACTGATATTTTAAAGTAAATTAGTTTTTACAAAAACTATTTTCTCACATACAAATTTTCCACGAGAAAATGCATATTGCCTCATTAACAAATAATGGAGCACTATCAAAACCAAGGGAGTCCAACCTTGGCAACTTTAAGACCTATGGACGTCAACTCCCAGAATTCCCATGACTGTCTGGGGAATTCTGGGTGTTGAAGTCCACAGGTTTTAAAGTCTAAATCAATGGGGGCATTTCTCCTGGAATAACATTTTTCCAGATCCTTTAATGTATATATCACTCAGCATATGATATGGAGCCAAATGTTATCCTGTTAACATGTCAACATGTTTCTTCAAACCTGAACCATCCCTGAGGTAAATCTTAAACAAAAATTTCATTTTACAAAATTTTCCTGGGGCTATGATCCACAGAATAGAGTAAAAATTCTGAGCAAAAATGGCAAGGAATGGAATTGTTAGAGCTTTATCCATACTGAATAAAGTTCTCTCAAAACCAACCAGAGATTTCCAGTGAATGTGCACAAGACTGTAATGAAGAGCTTTTGTAATTTTGAAAACCTTTCTAACAATTTTAAAGAAGCTTTCTTAAAAGATTTACATGAGAAAGTCTGATTTCAACTGTTCTTTCTAAACTATCCCCAAAATAAAAGATTTAAGAGAAAAACAGATCTTTTCCTCCAGAAACATTTCTACGTTATCTCTAATATTTATAAACTTCTACGGTAAATGAATTTGTATATGATATCAAATTACGAAAACTCAGCACTTTTTAACCATGGAGTTATTCTTGTTATTAAAATTATTTGCTTTTTCAGCATTGTAAAACAATTTAATCTAGATTTTTTTAGAAAAACAAAACTAAATCTTACATCAAGAAATAATTCCTTCCCTTGATTTCCAATATTAGCACCCTCACAAAATTCCTAAATAGAATAAAATCATTATAATAGTATGTGGGAATTGTTACTAATGAGAGTGAATTGCTATGGTATTTTCCATAGTTACTGTCTCTTTCTTTCTTTTACATTAATACTCCATCTTTCTACGTACACATTACTGATGTTTATGCAATACTTGGTTCCCAGTTGTCTTAATATTGATGTGCTTTGGTTGTGTGACACCAGCAAGGGTGGGCTGCTGGGGGTTCACAGGGGTTCAGGAGAACCTCTAGCTAAGATTCTGTGCAGTTTGGAGAACCTTCAAATCCCACTCCTGGCTGGCCCTGCCCACCCCTCCCAGGAATCCCCTCCCCACATGGCCCGTTTTGGATGCAGGTAAGTGCAGGGCGCACATGGAGACTCGGGGAGGGCGAAAAATGGGCCTACCAGAGGTTTGGGCCATTTCTGGCCTCCAGAGGGCCTCCAGAGCCTGGGGAGGCCGTTTTTGACCTCCTGGAGGCTTGAGAAAAGCCTCCTGAGCCTGGGCAGGGACCCCCCCGCCATGGTGCAGGAGGCCGACTAGGCCACGCCCACCATGGTCACGCCCACCCAGCAACCACACAGAGAACCCCTTGCTAAAATTTTTGAAGCCCACCCCTGGACACCAGTGAATAGACAATCATCAGATGATCTGAGTGGTAATTTTATTTCAGTTGACGTCATATCCTTCTCTGTTTGCTTCCAGAATCAGGAACACGATGAAGCTGCAGACTCCAACCGAGGAAAGGGTATTGACTGTGCTGCTTTGACCTGTATGGTCCAACTGGCTCAAATCATCGTTGGGGTGGGCCTGGGTCTCCTGGTCAGTGCTGCTGGCAGTGTGGTGGTGGTAGTGATCTCTGCCTCTGCTGTTTCCTTGCTGGGTTCCTGCTTTGTAGCCTTGTTTGTTCGGTACATTGACGAAAGCAATAAATAGTTGATTTGTGGCAGTCATTGCTCCTTTTCTTACCCCCCCCCAAAAAGGAACATTGGTGTATTTTGGTCAATAATATTTAAGACAGTCCTCCTATTATCTCTTAACTGTCTTTTCGGCAGAAAGCTCACTTGGTCTTCATGTATATATATCTGCAAAATCTTCTTTAGTCTTTCTGCCAAAAAGGCAGCAAAGAGTTTGTAATCCTTGTTTAATAGTGAAATTGGTCTATAGTTCTTTGTCTTTGTAACATCTTGACCCTCCTTTGCTAGCAACACAATGTTGGCTTCTTTCCACATCTTGGGTATCTGTCCCCCTATAGCAGTGTTTCCCAACCTTGGCAACTTGAAGATGTCTGGACTTCAACTCCCAGAATTCCCCAGCCAGCATTCGCTGGCTGGGGAATTCTGGAAGTTGAAGTCCAGACATCTTCAAGTTGCCAAGGTTGGGAAACACTGCCCTATAGTATATCATTCATTGTGTCCTTTAGCGGTTGGGGAAATTCATCCTCAAAGCACTTATAATATTGGCTTGTAAGACCATCTGGGCCTGGGGCTTTGCCTGGCTTCATTTTTTTTAATGGTTTCTGATTTCTCAAAGGCAGTTATTGGGTCATTCATCAGTTGTCTCTGGTTTGTGATAGTTTAGGCAACTCTGTCTTAAAAGATATTCATAGCTATCTCCTGTCTTTTATACAAATTTGAATAGAAATGTTAACATCTTTGAATCAAGTATAAGCAACTTCAAAATAATATGCCTTTCTTTAATTTATTTATTTATTCATTTATTTTGTGAGATTTATATACCGCCTCACAGTGCAAGCACTCTCTAAGCGGTTTACACCAGTAAGCAATGTATATATTTACATTGCCCCCAACAATCTGGGTCTTCAATTTACCTACCTCGGAAGGATGGAAGGCTGAGTCAACCTTGAGCCGGTGAGATTTGAACCGCTGACCTGCGGATCACAGTCAGCTAAAGTGACCTGCAGTACTGCCTCTAACCGCTGCAAAAGAAATTCTTCCTTTCCATAAATCCCAGAATCATGGGCTTCAACTTTAAAAAATTCAAGCGTACACACACACACACACACACAGGTTAGCCTCTCTTAGTCAGGAAAGGACACAAGAATATGTATTGACCCTTTGTGATACATGAAGCACCAACCATGAGTACTAACACTACCGTTATTGTAAGTTTACACAACAGAATCTTGCAAGTGTTAAAATACATCTTGACTTGTAGTCCAAGAAACAAAAGAGATTCCCCTTCTGAGATGTTTGCCATGCTCTGTTTCTTCTGTGGACTCGTTTGACCTAGTCTGTTGTGGTTGCAGCTGCTGCTCCTTTGGTCTCTCAAGGTCATTCTCATGGTACACCATGTAATCTTATCATTAGACTAATCTTATCATCTTATAGTATATACCATAATTCACCTGATACTCAATGCATAATCTACAATGCAAAAATTCGAGTATGGCTATCTTGCCAAATCTCTGTCCAATGAAGGACTTTCAAAGTGGCTTCTTCTACAGTCATATTGCTCATAATACAATTTTAATCTCTCCAAATTTGATAGCTTTGTTTAGGATTTGTGTGTTAAATGGACCCGGATTGACGCCTTGCTTTAACAATATGAGAAATGGCTTCCTGAATCAAACCATGATGCACAAATCTTTTGGAATCGGTAGACATTAAATCATTCATTGAAATTGGAAGGGTAGATTACGGATGGGTTGTGATACCCAGAATAAGGTATCAGCATGTGCTATACGTTTATTTATAGAAGTTATGTGTCATGAAGTTCTTAAAGAGGAAATTGAGTTTGGAAATTGGCTAGTATAATACATTATTATGATCATTTGTGCGCGTATACAGAAATTCATGCTTTCTTCTATATGTCGCTAAGTCAGCACAGGGAAGCCATATATGAAGAAGGAAAAGAAATGTGTTATGCTTGGCTGGAGTTCTTTTATAACTTCTTCAATTGTGCTGGAATTTTATTTGAATTTAGTATTTCCAGAATTGATTTTATGTCCCCAAATGTGGTCTTAAAGGATTACTTTTGAGAAAGGCACAACAGAAAATCCTAGAGAATTCTAACAAGCATTATTACTGCAACTCTATACTCTGTTCTGTTATTTAGAGGTTTATCTTTCTCCTCTTTCTACAACTAAATGTTTTAATTCTTAGCCTTAGTAACATTTAATTTTATACATGTAATAGCAATAGCAATAGCACTTACTTATATACCGCTTCATAGTGCTTTACAGCCCTCTCTAAGCGGTTTACAGAGTTCAGCATATTGCCCCCAACAATCTGGGTCCTCATTTTACCCACCTCGAAAGGATGGAAGGCTGAGTCAACCTTGAGCCTGGTGGGATTTGAACAGCTGAACTGCTGAACTAGCAGTTCAGATTGCAGTGCTGCTTTTTAACCACTGCGCCACCACAGGCTCTGTATGTATATCACGATGGTGCTATCGCATTCTGGATCAGGGATCAATATTTTTCCTATCTTGTTAGGTTGTTCAGATCATATCCTTCTCATCAATCTGTTTTACTTGAGAATTTTCAGTACTTTACCAAAAAAACAATTTTTTTGTAGACAAGGTTTATTCTTAAATATGTAAAAGCTGATATAAATTTGTGGTTAAGAATTCATTTCTCAATAATGGTAGAACTTGGGATAAAACATTTTTTAAAAAATGTTGGTAGATCAGGATGAAATTCTAGAAATACTTGTTAAGGGGGCTCCTGGGTAGGGTTCCCATCCATGCTATGAAAAATATTTCACATTCAGATGCTTGATGAAAATATGCAGCTGGCATTAATGTTTCCTTGTAAATGTTGCAAATTGATCAATACTAATACTAATACTAATACTAACAACAACAACAACAACAACAACAACAACAACAACAACAACAACAACAGAATTGGAAGGGACCTTGGAGGTCTTCTAGTCCAACCCCCTGCCTTGGCAGGAAATCCTACATCACTTCAGACAAATGGTTATCCAACATCTTCTTAAAAACTTCCAGTGTTGGAGCATTCACAACTTCTGGAGGCAAGCTGTTCCACTGATTAATTGTTCTAACTGTCAGGAAATTTCTCCTTAGTTCTAAGTTGCTTCTCTCCTTGTTTAGTTTCCACCCATTGCTTCTTGTTCTGCCCTCGGGTGCTTTGGAGAATAGTTTGACTCCCTCTTCTTTGTTGCAACCCCTGAGATATTGGAACACTGCTATCATGTCTCCCCTAGTTCTTCTTTTCATTAAACTAGACATATCTAGTTCCTGCAACCGTTCTTCATATCAGTATAATTTTATTGGCAAAACAGCATCACCAGAATTTTGCCTGCAAACTCCTCTGATTAAGGGGATGGGAGCAGAGGTGGTATTCAGCAGGTTCTGACCAGTTCTGGAGAACCGGTAGCGGAAATTTTGAGTAATTCGGAGAACCGGTAAATACCACCTCTGATTGGCCCCGCCCCCATCTATTCTCTGCCTCCCAAGTCCCAGCTGATTGGGAAGAAATGGGGATTTTGCAGTAACCTTCCCCTGGAATGGTGAGGGAATGGGGATTTTGCAGTATCCTTCCCCTGCCATGCCCACCAAGCCACGCCCACCAAGCCACACCAAGCCCACCAAGCCACGCCCACAGAACCAATAGTAAAAAAAAATTGAATCCCACCACTGGATGGGAGGGTATGTATGTATGTATGTATGTATGTATGTATGTATGTATGTATGTATGTATTTATTTATTTATTTATTTATTTATTTATTTATTTATTTATTTATTTATTTATTATCCTGCCTTTATTATTTTTACAAATAACTCAGGGTGGAGAACATATCCAACACACCTTCCTTCTTCTATTTTCCCCATAACAACCACCCTATGAGGTGGGTTGGGCTAAGAGAGAGTGACCGGCCTCAAATCAGCCAGCTGACTTTCACGGCTAAGGCAGGACTTGAACTCACAGTCTCCCACTTTCTAGCCTGGTGCTTAAAACACTAGACGAAACTGTCTGTGCAAATGCATCAAACTGGATACACTGAGGACCCACAGAAATCACCCCTTATTCACTGTATCATTGTGCCAGCATGACAGCATTATACATTCTTCGAAGCAGAGGCAGGACTTTCTGATCAAGATGAATCCTGGTACGGGGGGGAGTTTATACCTTCTCTTGGGCTTTGCACTTGAGCTTCCTGTTCCTGTGCAAGAACATGTATTCTATTGGCTGTTGTCAGACTCACATGTGGCCATGTAGGGATTATGTAGGGGTTATAGCTGGCTCTATAGGCAAAGTACAAATCCTAGGTGTTTGTCTGAGCTACGTTTGGTTGAAGTTCCTGAGGGTGATGCAATGAAGGGGCGATGGTCAATTCCTATTGTGGCTGAGGGCTAATTCTACCTTTGTTCAGACCTTGCTGCAGGGAATTTCAAAATATCCTGTCTTGAATGGATTTCTGCCTGCCGTATTTGCTTATGAATAGAGCTATCTATCTCTTCATCTCTTAAGTGCTGACATCTCCTGTGGGCTATTAAGAAAAGGTGGAGGCTGCTTTCTCCCTCCACAAAAACTTCTCATCCAGGGAAATATAATATTCTGCCTTTTAAATATTTCTCAAGATATTTCATTCTTCTAGGAGAGGGGTGGGTGCTAACTTTCTACAGTGTGAAGACTGATCACACCACAAACCAGAAGCAAGAGCATATTTCATATTTGAAAAGTGCCATCTATCTATATATAAGCCAAATACAACTCACTCATCACGAAATCTCCAGAACTGTAAAGCCTACAAACTTGAAACTTGGCACGTATGTTCCTCTTGGCTTCTAGGTGCTCGCTAAGAAAGGATTTTTTGAAATGACCATCAGATCATTAGTATTTCTTATACAGTATTATATTAATTAACATGCTCTGATTCTAAGGAGTTGGACGTTCTACTCCCCCTCCCCACTGAAAAGAACTCTGTTCCAACTGCCAGTTGCCATATATTAACATGCTCTGATGCTAAGGAGTTACACATTCTACATAAATTTTCAAGCTTTAGATGTCAATGTATCAAGCCCGATCGTAACTACTCAATTTTCAAGCTTTAACTGTCAATTTATGAAGCCCAATCACATAGTTTCGTAGCGAAGCACGGGTATCCAGCTACTAGTAATTCCATATTTTTTTATTCAACTCCTACGTGCAAACCATTAACTGATGTTGAGAGTCATGCATTTGTTTCAGCGTTTTCTCTCTTTCAAAATGTCCTTGATTAAAAATCTAGCCAAGAACATACCAACTTCCGTTCTAATATTAAGAATCTGAAATGTCAACATACTGGGTGAAAAAATAAATCATAATTACTCTGAAAGTAACCATGTACAGTAGAGATCCTCTCTCTCTATCCAGTGTTTTCTCCTTCAGCTTTTGAAAAATGCTTGCAAACATGAAAATCAACTTTCCTCTATCTTATATAAAGTGCATTCAGCAGAGCTGACACAGAACTGGAGTGTGTATATGAAAATGACCTTGGAGACAGAAGGAAGAGTCACAGACTAAACAACCATCTTGGGGGAAAAAAAAAAAGGTCCACAGAAGAGAGAAGACTTGGGAAACATTTCAGAAGATACCCTCTCTAGTTTTCTGTAGAGTAAAAGGAGGGGAGGAATATTTTCAGACTTGCAAGGTTCTATTAATGCAGTGCTTCTCAAATAGTGGGGCAGCCCCCCTGGGGGGGCATGGAGCAATGCCAGGGGGGGCGTGACCCCGGGGAACATGCTTTTTTTTGCCGCAGGGAGTAGGTTTTTTTTGCACCAAACAATAGCACACAGCACAGAGCAGGAGATATGAAGTACAGATAACAAACCCTTAAGAGACACCATGGAAAAATATTTAACAGGGATGAAAAGAAAGGAGGAGAGAGATGGAGATAATGAGACAAACGTAAGTCTCCCGAAAGCTAAGACGAGGAAATATGATGAAGCGTATGTAGTGCTTGGCTTCACTGTGACTACGGTGGGAGACGAGGAAAGACCAGTATGTTTACTGTGTCTAAAAATGTTGGCAGCAGATAGCATGAAGCCAAATAAATTAAGGCGTGACTTAAACACATTACACCCCAATCACGCTGATAAGCCGCTTGAGTTTTTTTCAGTGAAAATCTGCTAGATATTGCAAACAATCGTCCCGGTGGAGAGTTGGGGGGGCATGAAATGTTTACTTCTTCCTAGGGGGGGCATAACAGAAAATAATTGGGAAGCACTGTATTAATGTAACCCTACAATAAAGAAAGAGCTAGTATTCCTTGATGTGCCTCTTGTCTGGACTACCTTGAATGGCTAACACCAGGGTAATTCACTCACCGGAGGAGTGTCCATCACTCTTCATAGCTTTTGTCTTAACAATATCTACTTTCCCTTTCCTTTCATGTTCCTAATGCAGAAGCAGCTGAAGATACTTTCCAGATAGATTTGATGGCCCTAGAGTTGAAGGTAGACAGTTAAGATACAGCTCATCTGTCTGGAACCCACACCGCATATCGGACATAAATACATTAGAAAGTGTCCAGAGATACTTTACAAGAAGAGTCCTCCACTCCTCTACTCGCAACAGAATACCTTATGCAACCAGACTTGAAATCCTGGACTTAGAAAGCTTAGAACTACGTCGCCTTCGGCACGACCTAAGCATAACTCATAAAATTATCTGCTACAACGTCCTTCCTGTCAACGACTACTTCAGCTTCAAACACAACAATACACGAGCACACAACAGATACAAACTCAAAGTGAACCGCTCCAAACTTGACTGTAGAAAATACGACTTTAGCAACAGAGTGGTAAATGCCTGGAACTCACTACCTGACTCTGTGGTTTCGTCACCAAACCCCCAAAACTTTACCCTTAGACTGTCCACTGTTGACCTCACCCGATTCCTAAGAGGTCAGTAAGGGGCGTGCATAAGTGCACCACCGTGCCTACCGTCCCTGTCCTAATGTTCCCTCTTATCAGTACTCATTTTATGTATATAAACAATGTTATATCTATGTATATTACCAACACGTACTTGACAAAAATAAATAAATAAATAAAAAATAAATAAAATAAAAATAAAGAGAAGGAGGCACCGAAGGAAAAGGGTAATCGGTAAGGCAAGAGTTGGGACAAGTGAAATGGGACAACAACAGGAAATAGAATTGCAGGAAGTGGACAGGATATTGTGGGAAAGGAGCTGAGAAGAAACATTCCAGGAAGATGGGGAGAGATACCAAAATATCTGGTCCTGAGAAGAGTCAAAAGAGCAAAATAGTTGCATTTTAATTGTTGCTACTGAACTTTTTTTGCTTTTAAGGTGGCCTCAGGAAAAATTACAGGGAGGAATCCTATCATTTATCTTTAATTTTAATTAACTAAATACAATTGAAGTATTTTTTTTCTTGTTCCGACCTCTCTTCGCTTTTGGAGTGAGAGCACTGGCAGACTACTCAAAGGCCAATGTAGCCCGCAGCCCCACAATTTTGTGCACCTGTTCAAGATAGCTCTGGAGAGGACGTTGCAGCAGAGGGGGGGGGGTCATTCTGGCCATCTAATTAATGCATTTTGGGGAGGGGTGGGCAAGCTATGACCCCTTTATGACCTGTGGACTTCAACTCCCAGAATTCCTGAGCCAGTTCTGGGAATTGAAGTTCAAAGGTCGTAAAAGGCCCATAATTACCCACTCCTGCTTTTGGACACAATCAGGTTAAATGTACTAATATGCTATTTGGTTGATGTACCTTTAGCATTTGCGTTAACTGCCACAGCATCTCTAGACAGGGTTGAGCCAAACACTGGGGAAAGCTACAATGAGGCTCAGTCAGAGTATTTGTCTCTGTTCTTCTTCATTCTTCTCATTCAGGGGTCCCCAAACTTGGCAACTTTAAGACTTGTGGACTTCAACTCCATAGCTGGCTGGAGAATTCTGGGAGTTGAAGTCCACAAGTCTTAAAGTTGCCAAGTTTGAAGACCTCTTTTCTCACTTATATCTGATACCCAGTTGCTGGGCAAATGCCTCTTGCTCTCTTATTCACTTCACTGAACTATTTTTTAAATATGAGCTCAACCATTTTGTTGTTTAAAAAAAGGATTTAGTGCATTTCTTCAAATCTCTGAGTTTGCTCAGACTTTGTCAGCTTTGTGAAGTGGTCCAGACAAGATGCAACCCCCAGATGAATTAATTCTACTTCATTATAAAGTTTCATTAACAGAACCTTATAAAACTGTCCCCCCTTGTCTTTACAGTCCAAGACACCAGGTAGGGTTTCTTCTGAGAGGTTCCCATGCCCCATTCCTTCTGAGGGCTCAGCTGCCCCTTATCCAACCATTGTCTATGGCTATGGCTCTTCCCCCTAAGGACATCCCCACATACCATTACAGACATGCTGGTACAGGTAGTCCTCGACTCACGACAACAATTGAGCCCAAAATTTCTGTTGCTAGGTGAGACATTTTGTTAAGTGAGTTTTGTCCCATTTTATGCCACAGTTGTTAAGTGAATCACTGCAGTTGTTAAGTTAGTAACACAGTTGTTAAGTGAGTCTGCCTTCCCCATTGACTTTGCTTGTCAGAAGGTTGCAAAACGTGACGACATGATCCCAGGACACTGCAACCGTCATAAATCTTAGTCAATTGCCAAGCATCTGAATTTTGATCATGTGCAATGGATGTGTGAAAAACAGTCACAAATCAGTTTTGGAAGTGCCATTGTAACTTCAAATAGTCACCAAATGAACTGTTGTAAATTGAGGACTACCTGTATTTTCCCTTCTTCCCTTTCAATATCTCCGTTTCAGTTTCAGCCCTACCAGTACTCACCATTTCAATGTTGTGCACAAGGCTTCTTCAAGTCAAACCCAATTGCAGGCAGCTTCGTGGATGCTTCCATGTAATTTTCTTGGCAGTGATACAGAACTGATTTAACTCCTGGGACGGGTCCATGGCCTTGGCATTTCCTGATGGCCTCCCCTCCGAGTGCTAATGAGGCTTGACACAGTTTAGAGTTCCAAGGTCAGCTGACGCTGGCCTGTTGCTGCCAGCTAGTTGCTCTCAAAGCGATGCTCTAAAATGCCATCAGCTAAAGTTCAACTCTAGACTTAATTATCTTAAGACCTCTAGTTCCTTATTGCTTTAAAAGGTGCTAAGCAGGCCTGCTGCAAGTTCTGCTTTTGCTAATCCGACTAACAAAGCTTCTTGCATTCTGCCCCAAAGTCTTGCTTAACGGAAGACAGAGATGGCTGGAAAACAAGGCATCCCAGAAGACATTCAGGAAAGGGCAAAAAGAGCCAATATAAGGGCCGCTGAGAGATATTCTGTACCAAGGCAGCCCTGTATACAGCTTAATTTAGGACCAGTGGAAGCTTCTGCATATTTTTCCTGGATAAAATAGGCAGGGCTGCATCATCGGTTGTGGAACAACTGAGATTTTTTCTCTCCTCCTTAGAATAGTGTTTAGATCTTACAATTTTGCTTAAAACCCCAACAAAGGAAGATCCTTTTCAGAATCTAACTGAAAGGCTAAAGCTAAGGAAGTGTTCCACTATCTTGTAAAATTTAAGATATATGGACTTCCATTTCCAGACTTTCCTAGCTAGCATGCTGACTGGGGAATTCTGGGAGTTAATGTCCACATATCTTAAAGTTCGCAATGTTGAGATACACTGTGTTAAAGTGTCTATGGTTCTCATCCTGGGAAAAATGCTTGCCTGAACTTCTCAATCACCCTTCCATGTCAAAATAAATCATTGCTGGAGGTTGCATGATGGAAACATTGTGCAATTACACACCCCTCTCCCCATTTCCCTGAGTAGCAGGGCAGAAGTAGAAGCTTATTTCTTGGAGGGACCTTTGAAATGAGACACTAGATGCAGATTGTTCCCTCTGAAGGCAAATTATATAGGTTGAGGACCTGCTCAACCACTCCATGAGATAAACTGGGTTGAGAGATTAGAACAAATTCACCCAGTAAGCTTCTTAGGTTGAGAGTGGACTTGAATTTGGATCTCTATGGTCCTAGCCCAACATCTTAACCAGCACATCACTCTGGGGTACTTGATGTTGTAACTTTCTATTGTTCATGTTATGAATTCAACATGTAATCATCTGTCTCACCCATTGAATTTTATGGAGGCATACAGTATGTCTACAGCAGTGGTCCCCAAACTTGGCACCTTTAAGACTTGTGGACTTCAACTCCCAGAATTCTCCAGCCAGCTAAAGTTGCCAAAACCTCTGGTCTACAGTGTCTTCTTGATGTTTTCTCATCATTTCCCCCAACCCCTCCAGAAACTGACCTTCACGGGAAAGGAGCACAATGATATGGGTTTCCCTGGAAGGGGTCCAACCTTATGTGCTCGATAACATCCGGTGGCTGCACATGCCTATGGATTGGGGACACAGAAATGGTCCTTTCAGTAAACCCCAGTGCTTCCCATATTTCTATGAATGGGTTTATTAGTCCATGACCAAAGACTAGAATGTTTGCTGATAGGACATCAAAGTGTTTTAACCTTGACATGTGTGATGATGCCATTTGCAGATGGCTGAGAAACTTCTCCAGATTACTTTTTTAGTGTAAAATAAGAGCAATTCAGATTCAATGTGACACAGGGAAATTACCCTTTCTTGTGATTACGATTGTGTGTTTCAAAATGCATGAAGGATTACAAGGTAGGACTCACCATTTTCTGCATTTTGCTTTGTTTCTTGTATACTCCAAGAAGGAAGAAAAAGGCTTGTGTTCTTGCATTCATATCAGAATAACTAACTTTTTCCTGCCTAGTTCAGCTTGGCATCCCTATTCATAATAATGACAAAAATACTTGAAATTACTGGCTATATACAAAACAAACAAATGGTTTTGCTTCTTTCCAGTAAGTTGCATAATTGCTTCTTTCAGTCATCAGACCTTTTCCAGCCACAGAATCACCTTGTTTTGTAAAGACGTGACAATCCTTGATATGGATACAGAGATTTAATAGTTCACATGTAATGAGACAGCCTTGATACAGAAAATATACTGTAAAGCCTCATTCATTCTTCAATCAGTTGTGTCCCGTCCTTAATCATCAGGCCAGTCCTTCAATTTACAGGAGTTATTTGCTCAAAGGTGCAAATATTGCCAGCTGCAGGGGCAATTGTTGGGGTTGTTGCTAAATGGGGAATGGAGCTTTAAAGATCATTATCTGGAATTGGAGCTAGGGAGGAACATCTTTCTAGATAGATAAATTATGGTGAAGGGCATATTTTGAACTTCTTTAACATCCAGATAGGTCTGCCAACACTCAGAATCATAGCAACTATATAGCACTTCCATCTTCCATATTTCTAATTAGGTGTCATCTACCTAAATAGAATAGACATCAGCCCGAACTGCCATGAGGATCCTTGACAGCCTTAAATCCATGCTTGCCAGGTACAGTTCGTTCATGCCAGTTCTTGGAATTTTTCTTCAAAGCCTCTTTCACAACCTGCCTTTGACTGTTATCAGTCTTTTGAAGTCCAGTCTGTTTCCCCCATAGTTTTACAAATGAAATCATTTCAAAGTAAATGATGGACAGGCAATCCAGTGGCAGAGCAATAGCATCCTGAAGTTACAAGGACAATTTCTCCTGTTTTCAATCTTACATTCAAGAGTGGAACAATTTAGCAGAGCTGCTTTCTCCCTCTTTTGTTCTCTCACTCCTCCAGCCCTCTTTCTCTTCTTCTAGCAGAGGTGGCACAGTAGTTAAAATGCAGCACTGCAGTTCAGTAGTTCAGCTGTTCAAATCTCACCGGCTCAAGGTTGACTCAGCCTTCCATCCTTCTGAGGTCAGTAAAATGAGGACCCAGATTGTTGGGGGCAATATGCTGAACTCTGTAAACCGCTTAGAGAGTGCTGTAAAGCACTATGAAGCGGTATATAAGTCTAAGTGCTATTGCTATTGCTATACTTTGAAGAAACTAAAAAGAGCTTAATCCTAATACATGGTGTCTGAATATAGTTCATCCTGTGTTCCATCCTATGAAGATGGAATTGTTTTAATGAGGATCAACAATAAACATACTCCCCCCCCCCTTTATGGTTTATCCTCTCTAACCGGGATGAATGAAATCCAGGCCATTCAACTTAGCCTTTCACTTTTCTTACTAGGAAAGGAAACAGAGTCAGGTGGAGAAGTATTTGGAGAAGCAGTGGTTAAAGTGCAGCACTGCAACCTACTTCAGCTGACTGCTAGTTCAGCAGTTCAGCGGTTCAAATCTCACCGGCTCAAGGTTGACTCAGCCTTCCATCCTTCCGAGGTGGGTAAAATGAGGACCCAGATTGTTGGGGGCAATATGCTGAACTCTGTAAACCGCTTAGAGAGGGCTGTAAAGCACTGTGAAGCGGTACATAAGTCTAAGTGCAATTGCTATTCTTAATTCCAATGATCAGGGAGAACACCATAACAGATACTGCAGAGATGCAGATATTATTTTATCTGGACTAATCTAAAAAAAACACACCACTTTTTTAAAAAAAACACTCAATTTCACACCTTATTGCTTTACTCATAAGCCCATAAAAGCAGCCTGCCTGCTGGATTGGATCAAAAGCTCATCTAATCTGAATGAACTGAATGTTGATTGAGTTACTCTTCAGTTACTCGAATGGCAAGCCAGATGCCTATGGAAAGCTCATAAGCAGGATATGACAGCAAGGGCTTTCTTCACCATTGTTTCCTCGCACCTTGTTGTATTCAGAAACAGTGCTTCTGAAGGTACTGTGGACTCGTCCTGCCTAGCTTTACCCTTCGCGAATAAAATTGTTGAAGGTCATGGCCATCCCAGTGTCAATGTCACTATCTAGATACTTATTTTATCTAGCCTGACTCTCCCATAATCCTTTGCCGTTGTCTAGGATCCTGACTTTCTCCCTGTCCACTTCTTCCCTTCCATGCCTAATCCCACATCCTTCCCCCCCCCCCCCAAAATATAAAGAATTGCAAACAATGCAAGCTTTCCTCTTGTTGAAGTTACTTCAGGCTTTGATCATTCGGGTCACTCTTGTCTGCACTTTCCCCACCTTTATTAAGGTGCAGCAGTTGGCGTTACAAGTGAAGTCATCCCATAAATTCCCCCCACACTCCCACATTGCTTCCCTGAGTGCCAGAATACACCTTCCTCATTTTCTTCCATGCTGATAAACACCCGACCATCCAAGAAGCACAGCTCTTCAGACATAGACCTACTCCCCACATCCCACAACAAGGCAGTTCCAGGAATGCTCCAACACAGGAAACCACATC
This sequence comes from Diadophis punctatus similis, assembly GCA_023053685.1. Classification (NCBI taxonomy): domain Eukaryota; kingdom Metazoa; phylum Chordata; class Lepidosauria; order Squamata; family Dipsadidae; genus Diadophis; species Diadophis punctatus. The sequence goes on along the minus strand of JALIGW010000002.1, from coordinate 11,927,716 downwards.
TACTGATTCAAGGGACAGCAAGCAATTTCTTCCTTCCTCGGTGCCAGTCCCTCAGACTCAACAGTGCAGCTCAGTGGAGGTGATGGAAGGAAAGATATTGGAGCAGCTACTGTACGTCACCACCCCAGGGGGATAGCAGACGGCATCAAGAACATCTCCTGCTCTAGCAGAAGGAGGAGGAGGAGGAACAGATCTGCTTGCGGGTTGAATGGTCATTAGGTTCTTCAGTGCCTGCTCTTCCTGCTCTGGCTTGGTGGTAGCAGTGAATGGGTGCATGGTGGTGGTGGAGGGTGAAGCAATCCTCCACAGCAGCTTCTTGAGGGCTTTGCGGAATTCCCTGCGCATGAGGCAGTACAAGATGGGATTGAGGCAGCTGTTGGAATGTGCCAGGCAGACTGTGATGGGGAAGAGGTATGCCTGAGAGAGGAAGTAGGCATGGCTGAAGTGCAGAAGGTTCAGCTTGATGAGGACACCCCAGGTGGTGAGTGCCTGGTTGGGCAGCCAGCAAAGGAAGAAGGACAGTACCACAATGGTCACTGATTTGGTCACCTTGGATCGGCGCTTAGTGCTTGGCCCACAGGAACCGGCACCCACATGTCTGTCACTGATGAAGCGCACCAGCAAAAGGTAGCAAAGGGTGATGATGGTCAAAGGCAATAGAAAGCCCAGCAGGACCTTCTGGGCATGGTAGAGCCCCAACCAGAATGGAGTGTTGTTGCCTTGTCTATCAGGAATCTTGACCAGACAGAATTCCTCACCGAAGATAGTGGAGGTGGTGGAGAAGATGCCATTGGGCAAAGAAGCTAGAACAGCTAGGATCCATATGAGGGCACACAACCATTTAGCTGAAGAGCAGCCATCCAAGAGCCCTACTTGCCTCCTGCTTTTCAGGGCGGAGGCCACCGCATGGTAGCGGGCAATGCTCATGGCAGTGAGGAAGAAGACACTGGCGTACATGTTCATGGCCGTCACATAGGAAAGCATCTTGCACATGACTTTGCCAAAGAGCCAGGTGAAATCCAGAGCATTCTCCACTGCCCAGAAGGGCAAAGTCAGGACAAATTGGAAATCGGTCACTGCCAAACAGGTCACGAAGAGATTGATGGAAGACTTTTTCCATTTGCTTTTCATCAGGTAGAGCACCAGCACGTTGCCAACTAGACCGAGGGCGCACACCACAGAGTAGATGATGGAGATGAAGATCCGTAGGAGGATAGAACTGCCTCCCTGTAATCCATCTGCTCCCTCTAGGTTGAGGAAGCTCCTCCAGAACTCCTGCAGGGACTCGTTGGTGCCATTGCTTAACAGCCTCTCTTCTAGCAGGCTGGGGAAAGGGTTGAGTTCTCCCGCTTCTGCTTCTTTTATACTAGCTGCAAGCGAGCAGTAGCTGTATTCACACAGGGCATCCATCCCATGGCAGAGGGGAAAATGTGTCTTCTCAGCTCCACGGAACAAGCTGCCACTGCGAGACACAAACACACACACACACACACACAAAAGTCTCTCTTTCCAGAAGTCCCCAATCAAAGGAAAGACTCCCTTCGGCCGTCCAGCTGAAGAGCCCACCTAGGCTGCTAAATCTTGGGCAGGGAACTGGGGAAGAAAAGGTAGGGAGCGGTGGCAGCGCGAAGAAGATCACAGCTGATTTTCTCGGGAGCGAGGGAGAGAAGACAGCGCAAGCAGCCGGACGCCCAGACCCGATCCAAAGACAGGGAACCACAGACTTCGGGGAAGCTCCAAGGAAACTCACTCAGTGTTGGGATAGATGTAGCAGCGGAGCCTTCCAGACGTCGCTGCCGGCTACTCAGCTCGTGCGTGCAGCTAACTCTAAGCCAGGTTGAAGTTGAGCGCGGGTCTTCCGGCCATCTCCCAAACAGCAGCGTTTCTTGACCCTTCTGTCCAACCTGCAACTATGGCTCAAGACAAATCCTGCCTCCAGCTCCGGTGCAGACGGTTCTACTGCGTATCTGACTCCGCGGGCTGCTTTTTAAGGTGCGCGCGCAACAACGCGCTCCTGGTGCTCTCCAAGGTGCTGCAACGCCCGCGGCCCCCTCCCCTCCCCGCTTTGCCTCTTCCAACCAAATTACCAGCCACTGAGATAGATATCTGTTTTAAACTAAACTTCCAAAGGTTTCGCCGTATCTTAACTGGATAAAACTCTTTTGAACTGTTTGGTGTTTTTTTTTGCAGTTCTCTTCCTTTCATCCCGCGACGGCTATCCCCATTTCACATGTACGTGAAATGTGCTTTTTTCAATTTATAAATTCATCATGAAGTCACCCACAAGTTATTTTTCAAGAAAGGACACAAACATGCTTTAACGTGGTGGGCTGTGGTAGTGATGAGGTTTTTTTTTTAAATGGGTAGTGGGAGTGATGATGATGGGATGTTTTTTTTTTAATGTGCCGAGTGGAAAAACAAAAAAATTAGACAAAAAAGCCATTTTTGATTTCATTTATTATAATGTTTTACTTATTTGGGGAACTTGGCTTTCCGCTATTATGTTCGCTTTTAAAAGGAAAGTGGAAAAATAAATGCAAAAGCTGAATAAAATATTTATTAGGATCAACCAAGATGTAAAAAATAAAACTAAAAATGTTTTTTTTTTTGCATTTTGGTTGGTCCTAAAATTTTCAAATATTTTAGGTGAAACAAAATCAGAGAATGAGAAAAATGCAACTACATACTCCACATCTACCCATTTGGGTTACCAACATAATTCAGAGCAAGTTACTCTGTTCAGTGTCTTGCAATGTAATCTTATATAAGTTAGTTCAAAAGGAAGCTCCCCTGAATTCAATAGGATATGCTTCAGAAGTCAGTGCAATCATAACAAGCATTTTAAGAAGCCAAATGGGAGTTATTCTTGCCATGGACCTGTGGATGGAATGCAACCAGCATGTAAATACAGGGGTATTCAAAAAGAATGAACCAATTTCATTTTTTTAAATAAAGTTTTTATTGTTTTTCTCCACAATACATCCATACATATACCTTAATTCTTAACAAAATACACATAATTTCTATTTAATAATACATAAACCAATATCTTAATTTGCACCTTTTATACTTTAATTACCTGCCTGTTTCCCCCTTTATGTCATATCACTCCCTCTATCTTCCTCTCTTCCCTCTACCTTCTTTCTCCTTCTCTCCCACTTTCCTACTTCCCTCCTCTCCCCTTCTTCCCTTCCTTCTCTACTTCCTTTTCTCCCTCTTAAACCTTTCCCTGAGTGTATCTATTCACAATCCATCCTATAGTTAACAGACAGGTAACTCATGTCCCTAATCTCATTTAATTATCGGTGCTTCTCTTAAACTCGTTTTTCCCCCCAGTATCCATATCTATGCTTATTTCTTATATTTTCCTAGGTATATTAACTACTATCTTAATGCTGCCTCCTCAACTACCTAATTTTGTCACCTGGATCTACCACCTTCAATTTTCTATTTTCCTCCAATTTAATCACTATTAAAGAATGAACTGATGTCATGACGCATTGCTTCAGTTCTCAAGCATCGTCATGTAATGAGTCAGTGACCATTTGAAAGAGGAGTTATCTAAGTTTTGGATGGCTGCGACAGGGGCAATGTAGTTGTGTTGTTCTTCCCGCAACGTTCAGTTGTTTGTTTACCCTCGGAATGGTGAGTCCTCAGGAAAAGACGTTCTGCGTTGGGGGGCCCAAGACCTTGCTCTTTGTGCTTGGCCTGCGAGATCCCCAGACCTAACCGTCTGTTGTTTTTTTTCTTGTGGGGATACATAAAAGATTGCGTTCATGTTCCACCGCTACCCACTAACCTTGATGACCTTAAACATCGAATAACAACAGTGATCAACTCAGTGGATTGTGATATGCTGATACGCGCCTGGGAGGAATTCTCTTATAGCATTGATGTTGCCCATGCTGCAGGTGGTGGCCACATTGAACACTTGTAAGACAGGAAATAAAAGTTTATTTATTTATTTATTTATTTATTTATTTATTTATTTATTTATTTATTTATTTATTTATTTATTTATTTATTTATTTATTTATTTATTTATTTATTTATTTATTTATTTATTTATTTATTTATTTATTTATTTATTTATTTATTTATGGCTGTTCTTATATGCCGCCCTACTCCCTAGGGACTCAAGTTGATTGTGAGTAGAATACTTGTGACTTGGCTGGGGTTTTGCAATATTTTTCCTTAATAAAATATCATGAAATCGGTTCATTCTTTTTGAATAACCCTGTATATGTGCAATCTGATGCAAAAAGAGTTTAAACTGCATTTGAAAGTGGGCTCAAGAGCACATATAAAGTTACTTTTTCATTGCCTTGCTCCAAAATGACTATGGTCAACTGTCCTGATTCTTTGCTATGCAAAGGGCTTCAGAGACTTGATAAAACTCTCTGGTACAGTTTAAAAGTGATTAAAATCTGTTCCTCACAATGCATTTTGCTTACCTGCATAAAATCAGACATAATGTTTGTAGCGAGAATGAAAACACAAACTTAATTTAACACCTTTAATGAAAGTGAAACAGTTTGATGTTTCATTGTAATTAAAGTGAAACAGTTTGATCAAAGATATTGTTCAGCTATGGATTTTGCATTAAGACTTTAGCATTCATTAACAGATATTTGAGCTCTGATTGGAAATCTTTAACTTCTTTCAAATTTCCTTATACTTGTATGAACACCTATTTAACTACTGTTTATTCAGTAAATTCACCACTGATGAGTTTCATGCAAATTTAAACTCAGTTTTCAAATCCTAGGATTTGCAACAGAGTCAGTCCAAACTAACCAAACCACATTCTGGCTTGTATGGCAATGTAAACTCAACCCAATTCTCAGAATCAACCCACTTCCAATTCTTAAAATGGCCAGCCAATGCAAAGTGAATTATGCAAATTCACTTATGCAAATTATGCAATCAATTATGCAAATTATGCAATTAATTATGCAAATTCACAAAAGACAAATTCCTTGTGTGTCCAATCACACTTGGCCAATAAAGAATTCTATTCTATTCTATTCTATTCTATTCTATTCTATTCTATTCTATTCTATTCTATTCTATTCTATTCTATTCTATTCTATTCTATTATCATCACCAATCATTATGTAATTTGTTTAGTTTTGGCTTATCCTGTTGTGCATATGTAATATGTAAATGGAGGTATATGGCTTAGATTTATGTGAAAATCAGGACACTATGGCAAAGCCAGCTATGTAACTGCAATTGGAGATCATTTCTGCCCCAGCTTTGTACTCTAAATTATTTCACAGCTTGGGTAGCACCAAGAAATGCGCTAACAATTAGCATTCTTGTGTTCCACACTGCTGGAGTACAATGAAAGATTTATTATGAAAGCTGTTCTAAGAAGATTTTAAAGTATGTAGATTTAGAAGGTTAACAGATATGCACTAGTTCCCAGATGCAAGTCAGTACTAATAGCTAATAGCAATAGCAATAGCACTTAAACTTATATACCGCTTCATAGTGCTTTACAGCCCTCTCTAAGCGGTTTACAGAGTTCAGCATATTGCCCCCAACAATCTGGGTCCTCATTTTACCAACCTCAGAAGGATGGAAGGCTGAGTCAATCTTGAGCCTGGTGAGATTTGAACAGCTGAACTGCTGAACTAGCAGTCAGCTGACGTAGCCTGCAGTAGCTGCATTTAACCACTGCGCCACCTTGGCTCTTCAATAGAGCTAAAGCTTTATATATCCTGGTTCACCGTCTCTGAAAGGCCATCAGCTTTCCTATTCTGCTAGAATCTAAGGCAGAGATTGACATAAGAATTAAATCAAATTTCCTGTGGTAGCTTGTACTTCTATAATGCTTTTCTAAGTATGATATGCCTGAGACCATCATTGTTTTAATAATGATCTACCCAACCCATGTCTTTTTGCAAATTTTCTTAAACTTGTATAAATAATGTACCTTAATAAAAAATAAATTTCAAATATTTTTTTCTTGTAGTAATACAATTTAATTAAAGCCCCCCCCATCTCTCTTCTCCCTTCTCTCTTTATCCATGTAATTTTGATATGATTATTCTTTGCTTTGGATACTTAGTTTTATTGAGATTACTGTTTTAGCTTTAGTATTCGTTGGATATTGAACTTTTTAAATGAAGCTAAATCAGTGGTCTAAACTATCTTGGACAACTATAATTGGAAAATCAGTTAGAAATACTTTTATAGGTTAATGCTAAGGCCATTGTAGAGTATATTTTAAAACATTCCCCAAAGCCCAGCAACCTCCAGTGAGACTAGGAATAATAGAAGAGATAACATCGATAATTTTTTACATTTTTTACATTTATTTCCTCCATTTCTTCTTCTGATTACCAGACTTAAAAAGAATTGAATAGATTATTAATGATGGTAATTAATTATTCCTCTGACAGAAATTACTTAAAGGATCCAGGAGGTGTTGGAATTGAAATGTCTTGGATTCAGAACTATCCTGCCTCAGTTTCACTCACTGTTGGTACAAAAATTGGGGACTGAGTGGCTCTTTAAGGGTTAGAAGTGATAAATATAAATAAGTCCTATGGTCCTTGGGATGTTATTCAAAATGCCATACAATTATACCCTAATTAGCAACAGTTGAATAAAGTAAGCCAACTTCTTGAATTGGTTCCCTATGTATACTCAGAATTAATATGAATGGAATAAATATTGACTGGTTCAGTAAAGGTAAAATTTCTCTTGAGTTAGGATCAAATACCCACTGGACACTTCACAAACACACTCATGTTGACAATACAGAAGTGGGTTTGCCATTGCATTCTATGATGCTTGTTTGTCTACTTAGTCAAACTACTGACCTGGGATGTTATGATTTCCCACTCAAGTTCTAACCAAATCCTATCCTGGTTGGGTTTTCTGGGATCAGGCAAAATCAAATAAGGGTCTTCTAAAATTCATCAACTATTCAAGGATTTCTAAAAAATATCAGGTTCTCTGTCTCTCTCATGTTCTCTCTGTCTGTCTCTCTGTCTCTTCATAGATTAACAGAGTCGGAAGGGACCTTGCAGGTCATCTAGTCCAACCCCCCGCCCAAGCAGGAGACCCTTACATCTCTCTGTCTCTCTCTGTCTCTGTCTCTGTCTCTGTCTCTGTCTCTCTGTCTCTCTGTCTCTGTCTCTGTGTCTCTCTGTGTCTCTGTGTCTCTCTGTCTCTCTCTCTCTCTCTGTCTCTCTCTCTCTCTCCTCAAATTTACAGAATATGATTTCTTTTTAACACTGTTGCTAGAGAACAAATGCTGATTACAGGCCATCTAGACAACAGAATGTGGAATAGTCAAAGCTCTTAGAAACATAGAAAACTGACAGCAGACCCAGCATCCATTTGAGTTTTTGTTTGTTTGTTTTTGTTTTGTTTGTAATTTATTTATTAGTTTTATTTATTACTTTTTTAAAAAAATTATCAGATGATAGACATGTATTTATCCCTTGTTTGAGGATTCCGTTTATAAACATATTACTAAAATTCCAAAATAATTTATATCAGTAGAGTAATACTCTACAGTGTTCAGAAATTATGGATCTCTTAGAGAACATCCAAGGAGTTAAAGGGGTGAATGCTAAAATTATTGAGCCGAAAGTCTTTTTCGTGAGGTAGATTTTGGAATTCAATCTTTATTTGGAAATTCTGGGTGTTGTTCTAGCACTGGCCCCTAGAGGTCACAGGAGTTACAGAGGAACTGAGGAAAGTAAAAATATATAAATTATAGGAGTAAATATCCTTATCTCAACCTGCTGTTGCATTTGTTATAACATTATTATAGATTACCACAGTTCTGGAAGGGGAAAATATGGAAATGTTGCATTGCAGTAGCTATTCATTGTTGCAGGCTTGAAAGTATGAAGAAAGCTTTGCTTAACATTACTTAAACTTTCAAAAACCTTTGTCGGGCTCTTTCCAGAAAATTTGCTATACTCAGTTACAGCCTGGAAGCATGACAACATCTTTCAAGACAAAGTTTAAGCATTTTTTCCCCCCTGACCTAACAGGCAAGGTTTTGTCACTTGACAAATGATCATCCAGTGAAGTTAAATCCTGAAAGAATCTTGAGTGGATAAAAAGATGATGCACTTCTTTAGAGCAGGGGTCTCCAACCTTGGCAACTTTAAGACTTGTGGACTTCAACTCCCAGAATTCCTCAGCCAACTTTGCTGGCTGAGGAACTCTGGGAGTTGAAGTCCAAAAGTCTTAAAGTTGCCAAGTTTGGAGACCCCTGCTTTAGAGGGTACAAGAAATTTAACTACCACAGGAGACATAGAGAGGCCAAAACATGAACTGTATATTCAGGCTATATACCCATCGTTTGTCAGATCTTCTTAACAATCCTGGAGATAATTGTAACTCACTTTCTCCATGCTTAGCAAATCTTGCATATCCAAAGAAAGTTGGGACCCCTCACCCCCGAAGAATGAAATATTTTAGGAAATATTAAAAAAGGCAGAATATTATATTTCCCTGGATGATAAAAGAAGAAACATGTTTTAAAGACAGATACTCAAAGCCTCAGCTTCCTGCGCCCTCCTCCCCCCAGCAGATACTGAGCTTAGGGCAGCTTTAAACAAAAAAACCCAACAACAATTACTTTAAACAGGAAAAAACAATTACTGCCAACCTGCCTTCCATTGAGGACCTGTATACTGCATGAGTCAAAAAGAGGGCCGTGAAAATATTTACTGACCCCTCGCATCCTGGACATAAATTGTTTCAACTCCTACCCTCAAAATGACGCTATAGAGCACTGCACACCAGAACAACTAGACACAAGAACAGTTTTTTCCCCTAATGCCATCACTCTGCTAAACAAATAATTCCCTCACAACTGTCAAACTATTCACTAAGGCTGCATTACTATTACTATTAGTCTTCTCATCGTTCCTATCACCCATCTCCTCCCACTTATAACTGTATGACTGTAACTTGTTACTTGTATCCTTACGATTTATATTAATATTGATTGTTTCCTGATTGCTTACTTGAACCCTATGACAACCATTCTTGACAAATGTATCTTTTCTTTCATGTACACTGAGAGCATATGCACCAAAGACAAATTCCTTGTGTGTCCAATCACACTTGGCCAATACAAAATTCTATTCTATTCCATTCCATTCCATTCCGTTCCGTTCCGTTCCGTTCCATTCCATTCCATTCCATTCCATTCCATTCCATTCCATTCCATTCCATTCTATTCTATTCTATTCTATTCTATTCTATTCTATTCTATTCTATTCTATTCGTTAGAAATGCAGACTGGTAATCCATTACTGCCTGCAGCAAGGTCTGGCTCTGAACAAAGGTAGGGTTAGCCTTCAGCCACAATAGGAATAGCCCCTTCATTGCATCACCCAGCAAGCTTCAACCAAGCTTGACTCAGACAACCCACAAAGTTAGCTATGACTGCTACAACAGCCAATAGAATACATGTTCTTGCACAGGAACAGGAAGTTCAAGTGCAAAGCCCAATAATCCTCTCTCTCAACTCCATGTGGTCAGCTGCACCAGGACCATGAGCTTGATGGTTCTGCTCCATTAAACCATCTTTCCAATCAGCCTCCATGTTTCCAGTGTCTTTCTCCCGGCTTGGAACTGAACCAGATGGATATTCCTTCCAACAGTCTGATAAAAGTTTTGGAATTTGCTGACTAGAGGCAAAATGGGATAAGAAGGCAAAATGCGACCATAGATGACTTATTTACTGGCTTTTTTTTGAAACTTCTCTTTCCTGGTTTCTGCATGATGTTAAGACACCAGTGCAAAATCAGACCTAACATTGGTTGTATTTGCATAATAGAAATGATAGTATGTTAAAAACATAAAGAACAGTTGCAGGAATTGGGTATCTCTAGTTTAATGAAAAGAAGGACTAAAGGTGACATGATAACAGTGTTCCACTATCTCAGAGGCTGCCACAAAGAAGAGGGAGTCAAGCTATTCTCCAAAGCACCTGAAGGCAGAAGAAGAAGCAATGGGTGGAAACTAATCAAGGAGAGAAGCAACCTAGAACTAAGGAGAAATTTCCTGACAGTTAAACAATGAATCAGCAGAAGAACTTGCCTCCAGAAGTTGTGGATGCTCCAACACCAGAAGTTTTTAAGATGAGATTGAACAACCATTTGTCTGAAATGGTGTAGGGTTTCCTGCCTGAGTAGGGGGTTGGACTAGAAGACCTTCAAGGTCCCTTCCAACTCTGTTATTCTGATACAATTGCCCCTTTCCCAAATGAATTGACTTACCTTAGTACAACAGTAGAATGTAATTCTGTATAGCTGAATTTTTTACATGGTGGTAATTGATTAAGTCCTCCGAGTCGGAGGAATAACTTTCTCAACCTTGTTATTTTGAAGATGTGTGGACTTCAATTCCCAGAAATAGAGAATTCGGAGAGCACACACACACACACACACACACACACACACACACACACACACACACACACGTGTATACACACACAAACACACACTACATCAAATTGGCCCTTACGTTTTTGTGGCATTATATCATTCTTGATTTTCTCCCCCTCTTTCCTGTACTGTAAACAATCATGTATACTATTATGTATTGCAAATCCTGAATATGGCAGTACAGACATTTGCTAAATAAACTCCTTTTCATCCATTCTTTTCAAAGATGTTCATCCTATCTTTCTTCCAAGCAGTTCCGGGCAATACAAATAAATTCCCCTCTAGCTAACCTCTCAACTGTTTCATGACTTGCTGTAAATTATTCGGCCCTAGGAAAGAGGTCAGGGCGAGCCACTTCTGAAATCTTGTCAAGAAAACTGTAGGAACTAGTTGCCTGGAATCAACACTGACCTGAAAGGCACACGCCTACGTGCGAGCGTGCGCGTGCATGTGCGCACACACGCACACACACACGCGCACACGTAATTCTACTTATAGTAATTCCACTGAACTCAATTGGACTTAAGGGAATCCTGGTTGACAGTGCCTTGCTTACAAACAGAACTGTAGCCTGGGTTTTGCCATTGAATGGAATATACCGTATTTTTCGGAGTATAAGATGCACCTTTTTACCCCCCAAAAGAGGGTGAAAACTTGGGTGCGTCTTATACACCGAATGTAGCCCCAGCCAGCCAGCCACCCCCACCATTTGGCCTCTGTCTTCCAGCAATTTACCTGCTTGCAGCAAAGAGGGAAGAGCCTATAAAGCCAAGCAAGTCACTAGCAATTCCCGATCTACAGCTGATTTGCCACGTGGGAGAATGAAAGTGAAAGTGAAACTGCAAAGGCAAATAGCTGGGAGAGACACGCAGATTTTTATTTTTTGCTGAACTGGATGGAAGGGGGTAAGTGAATAACTATAAATGTCTGTAGAATGTTCAAATTATTAGACTTATTTTTTAAAGACTGCTTTATTATTGTTCTAGAGCCAGGGGCAATTTTAAGACTTGTGGACTTCAACTCCCAGAATTCCACAGCCAGCTTTGTTAGCTTTGCTGGCTGTGGAATTCTGGGAGTTGAAGTCCACAAGTCTTAAAGTTGCCAAGGTTGGAGATCCCTGTAAATTAGACAACTTAACAAAATATAGAAGCTTTTAAAAATAAATGCTTGCTCTGAAGAGGCCCAGTGCTATTGTATCTTCTTTTAAATAATAGAGAATAATGTATACTTCCAGAAATTTTAATTAATTTTAACAGCTCTGTACAAGTATAGTCTGAAATGTAACAGTGTCCTGTTTAGTATTAGAGTTTAGTTACCTTGGAGTAGATCTATTTAAATAATTGGGAAGAGTTAGTGTGACTACATTTAAGAAAACTTTCTGGCATACTGTACATTTCTCCAATTCTTTGCTATTTCTATGGGTCAGGCACACATGCACAGAAATACACAGCAAACAGTGTATATCATCTGTGCTGTTTGCTGTTTGGCAAATTGCTTGGAGGCAGAGGCCTTTTTTCCTTGTTTTCCTCCCCCAAAACTAAGGTGCGTCTTATACTTCGGTGCATCTTATACTCCGAAAAATATGGTAGTTAACACTATACTAAAACTGGTCCTCTTTCTTCAACTTCTTTTTCTTTGGAAAAACAGATTGGCTGTGAGAAACTGTTGGCTCTCACCACGATTCCACGAAGCACACAATCTTTGAAAGGAGAGATAGTCCTCAGGTTATGACTTTAATGGATCCCAGAATTTCCATCATATGTCATGATGGTGGTAAGTCAAGGCACCAATGTAACCAATCTGATTCTACAAGTTTTTTTGCCGCAGTCATTAAACGAATGCCACAATAGTTAAGTAAATCTATTCATTCCTATGGGCGTTTTTTTTTTTGCTGGAAACTGATCAAAAAGGTTGGAAACCAGCAAAAATAAATAAATTGTAAATTGTAATAATGTGACCACAGAAGGCTGCAATTGGTGATAAAGGTGAACTGGTTGCCAAGCACCTGAAATGCAGTCATGTGACTGTGGGGGAGTTTCCATTGTTAGAACCCCAGAACTGAGTCATAAGTATTTTGTTTGGGGGAGGGGTCCATTGTAACTTAGGGCAGAGCAGTGGCTCAGCGGTTAAGATGCTGGACTTGTTGGCTGGAAAGCCAGCAGCCCAGGTTTGAGACCCGAGTGACACACGAGGGGCTGAGCTCCTGTCCTTGCCTCAGCTCATGCCCACCTAGCAGTTTGAGTAGATTAATAGGTATCATTTTGGTGGGAAAATAACAGTGCTCCATGACATCATGCCGGCCACATCACTGCAGAAATGTCTTCTGTCACGATGTGAATTTTGATTGTCAGCTGTGCTCATACACTAAGCTATATGGTACCCAGACTTCCTAGCAAGGCAGACACGTGATGAGTGATCTGCGCATGTGTAACATGCCATTCATTTTTTTCTTCTGCTGCTGGTCCTCTCCGAAGGAGGACGTGTTTAGATTGCAGAGATGTAGATCTTAAGTTTTATATTCCTTTATACTGAAATAAATATTTTCTTACTTAGACAATATTCTCGGGCTTTATTTTTGACAAGGATTAGATTCAAGGGAAAAAGATCTTATCACCTCTAACCATAAATTCTTATTCCGTCATCTTCGGACAGTGCTGGCTCAATGGTCTTTGAAACAGACATGAGCACCGCCCCCTATAGTCAGAAACCACTAGCAGAGAAAAATCCGCAGGGACTCCTTTACCTTTTTTTAAATTGTAACTTCAAATGGTCACTAAGCGACTGGTCATTAAGCAAGGACTACTTGGATGCAGTTGTTCTACGATGAACAGCCCAGGTTTGCAGTTGTTCTAGGATGAACAAGAGGTTTGGAGACCTGTGTCCCATCTTGCTCCTATCTCTCACAATCACAGATGCCAAATGTATCTGCTCACATTCTTATCATTTTGTTTAATTATGAGGAAACTATTTTGGGTGCATGCAATTAGAAAAGTTCCAAAGTGTTTCAAGATGCTCCAGGTAGCATGATTATCTAGATGACTAATCTGTTTGGAAATTAAAATGAAACGGACATGTGTGCAACTGATTTTTGAGTACTATTCATGCAGGGATCTCACTTCATTATTCATACATTTTTTTAAGGTGATGGGGAAGCAATATTTAGAATACTGGTAGTCCTTGATTTATGACTGAACAATGGCCTTGCTTGATGACTTCAGTATTCAGTTAATAACTGTAGTGTTTGCTTAATGACTGCAGCGTTTGCTTTATGATTACCATTTGCTTTATGACCGCCATGTTTCTTTAAGGATTGCTGCAAAAAAAGATAATAAAAATGGGTCTGGTTGCATGGTGACCTGCTTTACAACCGTCGTGGTTCATGACCATAATTCCCAGGTTCATCAGATATGCTGCCATCTAGGGATCACCTAGAGGTTTGCACATTATACCCTGTCAAGATCAAGTGAGGTACTAATAGCACTCTATAAAGCCTTAGTAAGACCACACCTAGAATACTGCATCCAGTTTTGGTCACCACGCTATAAAAAAGATGTTGAGATTCTAGAAAGAGTGCAGAGGAGAGCAACCAAGATGATTAGGGTACTGGAGGCTAAAACATACGATGAACGGTTGCAGGAACTGGGCATGGCTAGTCTAGTGAAGACAAGGACCAGGGGAGACATGATAGCAGTCTTCCAATATTTGAGGGGCTGTCACAGAGAGGAGGGGGTCAAGCTATTTTCCAAAGCACCCGAAGGACAGACAAGGAATAATGGATGGAAACTGAACAAGGAGAGATTCAACCTAGAAATAAGGAGAAATTTTCTGACAGTGAGAGCAATCAACCAATGGAACAGCTTGCCTGCAGAAGTTGTGGGAGCTTCATCACTGGAAACTTTCAAGAAGAGACTGGACTGCCATTTGTCAGAAATGGTGAAGGGTCTCCTGTTTGAGTGGGGGGTTGGACTAGTTTAGTTTAGTTTAATTAAATTTATATACCGCCCTTCTCCAGGGGACTCAGGGCGGTGAACAGCCAAGTAAAAAATACAATATAAACATTAAAATACATTTAAAAGAAAATATTCTATGTGGCCCTAATTTAATACAATTAAAATTTAGTAAAATCTTAAAATTTTTAAAAACCCCAAAAACTTTTTCACGCCAGCCCGGCTTGATAAAAATAATACGTCTTGAGGGCACGGCGGAAGGTGGACAGGTCGTGAATGGTTCTTAAGTCTGGAGGGAGCTGATTCCAGAGGGTGGATGCTCCCACAGAGAAGGCCCTCCCCCTGGGCGTCACCAGCCTACACTGCTTGGCTGATAGCACCCCGAGGAGGCTCTCTCTGTGGGAGCGCACTGGTCGATGGGAGGCAGTTTGTGGCAGCAGGTGGTCTCGGAGATACCTAGGTCCAATTCCATGGAGCGCTTTAAAGGTAGTAACAAGCACCTTGAAGCGCACCCGGTAGACCACCGGAAGCCAGTGCAGCTTGCACAGGAGGGGTGTTATATGGGAGCGCCAATTAGCCCCCGAAACCACCCGCGCGGCTGCATTCTGGATCAGTTGGAGCCTCCGGGTGCTCTTCATGGGGAGCCCCATGTAGAGAGCATTACAGTAGTCCAGACGCAACGTGACCAGGGCACGGGTGACTGTGCACAGGGAATCCCAATCCAGAAAGGGCCGCAACTGGCGTATCAGGCGGACCTGATAAAAGACCGCCCTGGTCACAGCTGTCAGATGGTCCTCTAAGGACAGCTGTGGATCCAGGAGGACACCCAGATTGCGAGCCCTTTCGGCGGGGGCTAGAGACTCGCCCCCGATAGTCAGAGATGGAATCATCTGACTATATTGAGACGCTGGGAACCACAGCCACTCCGTCTTGGAAGGGTTGAGCCTGAGGGGCCTCCAAGGTCCCTTCCATCTCTGTTATGGTAATCTGTGTCTGTGTTTAATCTGACTACTATAAATGTGCTCAAGTTTGGGTTTACAGCAGTTGAATCCTATCTGTTTCTTTGGGATGACTACATTGATTAGAATCCTAATAAAAGAATCGTTGTTTATTGCAAAGTTATTTTGGTGTGAGGCTTTTCATAGTTTGGCCATTATTGGTTCTCTTGTCTCACAGCTAGTACAATATCTATATCCTATTTCTGGCCAGATACTTGTAAAATACAAAGAACTACAAAAGAAATGTAAATTCTTAAAAAAGAAAAATTCACCATATGTACCTTACTCTCCAATGGTGCCCTTGCTGGAATCTCTTTTCAATTGCTTCTTCACAATTATGAAAAATTACGGTAACCCTGATTGCATCAAATCTATACAGAATAATAACATTTATAAAGGTCTCTCTCCCCCATTGTTTAGATGCAACATCAGACCCAAATGCCCTTACAAGGTTGCCATTTCACTTTAAATGCATGAATAGAATAGAATAACCAAGTTGGAAGGGACCTTGGAGGTCTTCTAGTCAACCCCCCTGCTTAGGCAGGAAACCCTATACCAGTGATGGCGAACCTTTTTTCCCTCGGGTGCCCAAAGTGCGCGCCCATGCGCTATCTCAAGCGCGTACGTGCCCACACCTATAATTAAATGCCCCCACTCCCCACCCCCCATGCATGCGAGTGTGTCCCCCCACTTCCCTGCCCCCTGCGTATGACGCCCCCTGTTCTCCTGTTCCCCAACTTCCAGTGGGCCCGGTAGACCCGCTTTTCACCCTCCCCAGGCGCCAGAGGCTTTCTTGGAGCCTGGGGAGGGTGAAAACCCCTGGAGGTCCTCTGGAGGCCAAAAACGCCCTCCCAGAGCCTCAGCGCAAACAAAAAATCAGCTGGAGCTGAACTAGGGCAACGGCTTGCGTGCCGGCAGATATGGCTCCGCGTGCCACCTGCGGCATGCGTGCCATAGGTTCGCCATCACTGCCCTATACCATTTATTTGTGGCAGCCCCTGAGATATCAGAACACTGCTATCATTCACCCCTAGTCCTTCTTTTCATTAAACTAGACATACCCAATTCCAACAGTTCTTTATATGTTTTAGCTTCCAGTCCCCTAATCATCTTTGTTGCTCTTCTCTGCACTCTTTGTAGAGTCTCAACACTTTTTTACATCGTGGCGACCAAAACTGAATGCAGTATTCCAAGTGTGGCCTTACCAAGGCATTATAAAGTGGTATTAACACTTCGCGTGATCTTGATTCTATCCGTCTGTTTGTGCAGCCTAGAACTGTGTTGGCTTGAACATTGAAGAAAGCCATCAGGCCATGTTTGCTTCAGAAAATATTATTTATTTTTGGACCTTTAAGTCAGTATTGACTTCTGATTTCAAATTTTCCTGCAGTTTTCTTGGAAAAGGTTTTTCAGAAGTCACCAGCCATTGACTCTTTCCCAGGGCTGAGGGAGAGTGACTGGCCCAAGGTCATCCAGCTGGCTTTGCACCTACGATGGGACTAGAACTACCATTTCTCAGTTTCTAGCCTGATCCCTGAACCACTGCATCAAAGTGTCTCTGGTAAAATGATCTTACATCAGAATAAATAGGAAGTAATACTAATTTCTTTTTAATAGGTTGTACTAAATCTAAGTGTTTATGTGTCATGCTTGTATTGTTCAGTATGACTCTCAAAGGTATAATGCAGAACTGATCACATTGTCCTGCCTGAAAGGGAAAATTGGCCTGTCACTGTGTTGATTAGTGTGGTTTTCCTTTAGCGATTATTTAGTTATAAGAGCTATTTATTGTGACTCTTAGTAAATTATTTACAGATTAAAAACAACAAGCTATTTTCTCTGCATATTGGAATATTCCTGTTGTTAGATTTGACTTTCCCTTGTATGGATAACGCCTTTTCCCCTCACAATTTATTTCTCTGACATTATGACTGTTCAGCCCTTCACATTTTTCTTCAATTGTAATGTTTCCCATTCATTTGCCATTCCCCTTTGAAGCATGCTTACATCGCAATCCATGTCTTAATGCATTTTATAGTGTGTAGTACAACTAATCAATGCCCGGGTTGTGAATTAATATAGATCTTGTGGTGATACTGATCCTGTGATTACAGGAATTAATCCAAATGTTACACGAATGCTAGGGATTGCACGTGTGATTCACTGCAGGAGGTTGAGAAAAAGAATGAACACCCAAACAACCTGAAAATAATTGCATTTTTAATGTTAACATGGGGATACAGAAATGTCTGTTAGCTGGTTCTTTATATAGGGCTGACCAACACCCTTATATAGGTCTATACCAGGGGTGTCAAACTCGATTTCATTGAGGGCCGTGTTTGATCTTGGGGGGGGGCATGGGGGCGTGGCCAGGGTGAGCATGGCCATCTCAATGTCACTTATGTCGGGGGCGCCTGTGGTGGCCTGAGCACTCTGTCAGCGAAAATGGGTTCCCGAGCTCCGTTTTCACCTGCAACGGCCTCCTGCAACCCTCTGCCAGCAAAAACGGAGCTCAGGAGGGCCACCCACAGGCCTCGCAAGCTCCTTTTTCAGCTGCCATAGCTTCCTGCAACCCTCTGCCAGCGAAAACAGAGCTCAGGAGGGCCGCCTGCGGCCCTCGCGAGCTCCATTTTCACTGGCAGAGGCACTGCGGGCTGGTCCTTCGCTGTTTCCAGGGTGGCCCCACGGGCAAGTTCTAAGCACCCCGTGGGCCGGATCCGGCCCCAGGGCCTTGAGTTTGACACCCCTGATCTATACTGTTATATGATAAAGGAGATAAGATATGGGCTATTGGCTGTGTCAAAAGCACTAAGCCAGAACTGAATCACAGTACAAGTAGTCCTACTTACAATCACAATTGACCCCAACATTTCTGTTGCTAAGCAAGGCAGTTGTTAAGTGAATTTTGCCCCATTTTATGAACTTTCATGCCACCGTTAAATGAATCGCTGTAATTGTTAAGTTAGTAACATGGTTGTTAAGGGAATCCGGCTTCCCCATTGACTTTGCTTGTTAGAAGGTCGCAAAAGGTGATCCCATGACCCTTGCAATGGTCATAAATACATGTCAGATTAGATTTAGATTAGATTTATTAAATTTATATGCCGCCCAACTCCCAAAGGATTCTGGGCAGCTTAACAACAGAATAAACATTTAAAAACATCTTAAACATTAAAACAATTTAAAACCCATGCATATCATTTCATGGCCGGATCTTGCCGATTACAACCGCAAGATCAACGGCCCCAGGCCTGCCGGAAAAGCCAGGTCTTTACTGCTTTTCGGAAGGCCAATAGGGTGGGGGCAGTCCGGATCTCCGGAGATAACTGATTCCAGAGAGCTGGGGCAGCCACAGAGAAGGCCCTCCCCTGCGGGCTCGCCAGTCGGCACTCTTTAGCTGACAGGACCTGGAGGAGACCAACTCTGTGGGATCTCACCGGTCGCTGGGAGTTGTGTGGCAGAAGGAGGTCTCAAAGATAACCTGGCCCTGAGCAATGTAGGGCTTTAAAGGTAATGACCAACACCTTGAATTGTGCCCGGAGACCACAATAGAGAGACCACAATAGTGAGCCAGTGCAGCTCACGGAGGATTGGAGTAATGTGGATGTACCTAGGTGCACCCACGACAGTTGCCAAGCATCTGAATTTCGATCACATGATCACGGGGATGGTACAACAATTGTAAGTGTGAAAAATGGTCGTAAGTAACTTTTTTCAGTGCCGTTGTAACTTTGAATGGTCACTAAGTGAATGGTTATAAGTTGAGGACTATCTATATGTTGAACAAAATGTTATGGCTTGATTCACCCATCACATTAAATTGTATATACATGAAGTTTATATATTAAGTTATATGTTCTAGATCCGTGGTGGCGAACCTATGGCATGCGTGCCACAGGTGGCACGCGGAGCCATAGCGGCCGGCACGCGAGGGTTGCCCACTTCCGGTTTGCCGGTGAGTTGTTTTTTGCACTCCAGAGGGTTCAGGGAAGCTCCCTGAAGCTCCGTAATGCAAAAAACTACAAAATGGACAAACCGGAAGTGCACTTTTCCGCACTTCCGGTTTGTCCGTTTTGTAGTTTTTTGCATTCCGGAGCTTCAGGGAGCTTTCCTGAACCCTCCGGAGTGCAAAAAACAGCTCACAGGCAAACCGGAAGTGTGTTTTTTCGCACTTCCGGTTTGCCCGTTTCGTCGTCCCAGGCTCTGGTAAGCCTTTGCGCGGGGGTGGGGGGTGTTCGCATGCGCAGGGGGCAGCATGGGGGGGGGTGTTGTGCGCATGCATGGGGGGAGGGAATGGGTGTGGGCACGCGAGCGCGCGCGAGCGCCCCCCCCTTTTTGGCACGCGAGCCTAAAAAGGTTTGCCACCACTGTTCTAGATTAATGTGAGGTCAGCTAGTGAGAGTAGAAGCAAGTAAGAAAATCTGCAAACTTGCAAATCAACAAAGCTCTGCCTTTTTAAAAATAGAGGAATTCTGAAATGTGTCCCAAAGAGGCTTAATATATATTTTCTTTTAAAAGGCTTTCTTTGAAGAGGCAGCATAAACAACACGATGATGCAGAGCTCTTCTTTTTCCAAAGTGTTTGAACAGAAAATTTCCATTTTGAACACCATTATGATGATAATAAAAATGAAAAGCAACTTCTATCATTTAAGAGGCTTTAAAAGTAAATGCGAAGTGATGGAAATGAATAGTACACATTTATCATAGGCATTTTGGGTAAAAAAAACTGTGGGAGGACGGAGAGAGAAAGGTTTTTCATTTCTTGTGCAGATTAGCAGATGATGGCTCAGCATAGATGCAAACAGTATGTTTTCAAAAACTTGTTTAGATCATAGAGAGCCATCTTGGTTAATAGTAGCAAAAAATCAGGGGGAAGCCGGTAGCACCTTTCCCCACTAATGAATTTTATTAAAATGGCTTTTGTGTGCTACCAGATTCTTTCTGATATTTTTCAGATAGTTGAATCCTAAAGTTGAAAATGGGATTTTAGGCCCATGTTGCTCAACTTCAGGAACTTTAAGTGGGCGGACTTCAACTCCCAGAATTCCTTAGCCAGCTGACTGGAATTCTGGGAATTGAAGTCGAGCCATCTTAAAGTTCCTGAGGTTGAGAAATACTACTTTACTCCATCAAGTCTAAACCTCTACTTCTCCCAATTAAAATATTCCTGGCGGATGGTTCTTTAGCCTTTGCTCCAACACACCCAGGGAAATTTTTGAAATATTTAATTATTAGTTCTTAGATTAGATTATACAGATGATAGAAAACAAACAACTTGGTCATGTAAGTTTGTAAAAGTTTAATTCTCCCTTCCACCTACCCCACTTGAGTTCCCAATTGTCTATGGTTATGTAGACCAGAGCATATAACAAAGGGAATACATAGCTCTGTTTAACTGGCTGAACTGGAAAACTGGGGCAAACAAGTTACGCTTGTCCTACTTTCCAAAGCATTGAGAAGCATCAGAAATGCAACAGTTGTTAGAGGTCACTGGAGGTTGTTTTCAATATTTGTATTGATTTACAATTATACAGGTTGCAGAAGACAGAGGCTGTGCTTACCCCTAGTTTAAGAAGGTCGGATAAAGATCTAACAGATGGATTTGTACAATAGGCATTTATACAATGGCTCCTGGACTGTTGTTTATATTTTATATTATGTTATATTGTCTTTAAATGTTGTAAGCTGCCCACAGTCACTATTGTGAAATGGGTGGCTACATAAATCAAATCAAATCAATGAAAAATAACTACGTTTTGTATGACATGTGGTGGACGTATGGTAAGTTAAACATGTCTCCCTGGAGAGCAGAGATGACAACTTTAGCAAAGACTGAAGAACTGGTGAATAGAACATTTCTTTGGAACCCCTCCAGTCAAGGAAAGGATGGGAGATCGCCAACATGTGCTCTGGATGGCTGCTCCTCACAAGGAGACTGCAGGATACAGTTTCCCACAGGTTTGAATGTCAGGAGACAAAGGGATCAAACGTCAAGATCACAATTACAGTGGAGCTTTTTAAAGGTTAAAGAATACTAAGTTTGCTAACCTCTCTTCTAATCATTTTAGGAAATTGCCTCTTTAATTATTTTAGAGCTATTAGAAATCTTTGGAATGACAAGTTTGAAAAGCCATCTATAATAGCGGTGGGTTGCTCCCGGTTCAGCCCGGTTCTAAGAACCGGTAGTGCCGGCGGTGGAAGGCTCCACCCACCCGCCCAGGATGCTCCACCCACCCACCCGGGACGCTCTGCCCACTCATCCAAGACACTTCTGTGCATGTGCAGAAGCTTCTGCACATGCACAGAAGAATCGTGCGCGTGAGCACATGTGCGAACCCGTTGTAAAGGGTTTTAGAACCCACTACTGATCTATAACATCTATTTTCATTTCTGAAAAAAAGAACAATTATCTTAAGTTTAACTACTTAAAGAATTTAAAATAAATAGCAAAAAACTACTTAAGATTTTGAACCAAGAAAGTTATAAACAAATTAATGGTCCAGACAAATCAGAATACTGAAATGTTTACTGCAAGATTTTGGGATTAACTATATAAAATAAACCAGAATTATTTTTCTAATATAAGTCATAACAGATATTAAAGACCTTATGTTTTAAACTAGACACTAGACTAAAGATTTTAGGCCAAAAGGAAAAAAAATGGTTTTGATTTACAAAATGACACAAAACACTGTAGCCTTTGAAATATTAAAGGAGATCTTAGAAGAATGAGGACAGAAATTAGTAGCCACAATATCAGCAATATTAGTAATGATATCTGCTTCTATGGATAGACTATGTTTAAAATATATTAATGAAGAAAGGTCAGATATGAAACAAATCTTGCTTGATGCACAAATAGTGGAATCAGTAATACTAGATTTTAAAAGTTCTTTAAAAGGATTTCAAGGTAAAGAAGGAATTTAAAGTGAAAATACAAGTGGCAGGCCAAGAAAATGACCCTGATAAGGACTATTAGATATACAATAGAAGCTGGCTTAAGTTTTGAACGTTAAAAGGGAAATATAAATAATAAACCAAGAAAATTACTTGGATAATGTTTGTTATTGGCTTTACAAAGCAGGTTTATTAAAATCTTGAAGAAGCCTTTACAATGGGACAAACAATTGAGGAGATCAAATCCTCTCACAATATTTGAATGAAATGGAGAGTACGGTTTTTAGAGGTAAAAGCGATGAAAATAAAGTTGGTTTATTTGATCAAGGTTAAATGTTTTTATGAAATTCTGGCCATGTTTTATTGACTTTTTGATGACACCAGGACTGAGTTAATGTCTTAAGGATGAAGGATGAGTTATGGGAAGCAAAGATATCTGTTTGTAACCTTATTGGAGGTGAAATACCCACTTACATACACTATGTTGTTGTTCTTTACATTCAGATATCTGGACAAAAAATTCCTTTATTCTGAAGTCAGAGTAGGGCTTTGATTTCTTTCCTAATAAATCATATTTGTCAAGATTCTGGAGGCTCCTCTGGGGAACGTTTTGACCACTATGGCAACTGGTGAGAAATCAAGAGGGGGAAGAGTCTTCCCTGTGTCTGATTCCCACTATGCCGCTAAATAAATCTCTCTGTTTAAGAAAGATTAAAAAACAGTATTTCCTTTCCTATGAATTTCTTAATCTATTTTTTTAACTCAAATACAATGAATGTCTGTTAGCAAGCACACACAGCTGGGCTAAACCTGAGCTCTTAGTACCATTTTTCTTTTTGAGTTGCACCTATTGGCACTTAATTACTCCAGATTCTTTCAGCACTCTGTATATGCTCTGGAGCCCCTCTCCTAACAAGGCTTCTCCAGTTTAAATCCCCTGCACTTTCTCTACTCTAATGCCCTGCAGATCAGCGGTGGGTTGCTCCCGGTTCGGACCGGTTCTTAGGAGGCTCCGCCCACCCACCCAGAATGCTTCTGCACGCAAGCACGACCACGAACAGGTGGCAAAATTATGTACTACCCACCACTGCTGCAGATACATCGTCCCTACGCAGCTTGTCAGTTATGCTTTTCCTCATCTGGAAGGGAAGACTGCCTTAACAAGACCATTGTGGCTGTTTGTCTTTCATTGCATAGTATGTCCCCAAAACAATTGTTTAAGCAGCATCTTTGAACATGTTTCAAAACATGGTAATCTGCATGAAGAGAACTTCTCTGGGTTGGAAGAGTTTCAAAGGAAATGCACCCCAGTTTTCTTTTATCTCTTCCTGTGTGATGAGAAGCAACAGCTTGCTCAGTTCATGTGGAAAGCAGTTTTTGCCGAAATCTGGAGTTATTAAAACTTTTTTTTTTATTTGTTTATCTGTTGTATAGTTTGTGCTTTTCTCCCTGTGTTGTTTTTAAATGTATATAAATTTAATAAAAACTATTTTTAAAAAAGAAAAGAAAAAAAATCTGGTTCTGATGCCTTCAGAAAGGAAAATTGTTCTTCCAAAGTTTCAGATCTGTAAAACAGTCAATTATGGAAAGTCCTTTCTTGGATTCTGAGACTGAAGAGGCTGGAGACAGTAGAAGTGACTTAACAGCTCTTTATTAAATGAAGTAGTAACCAGCAAGGCAGCTCCCTTTAAATAGAAGGCTGCCGGCTGGACTAACCAATCAGAGATCTTTATTTTCCCCCTCTGCAAAGCGGACCTTGGTGTAAGCAGTTACTCAGATTCAAACCTCAGATTCAACCTTAGTACATAACATCCTTCTTTTCAAAGTTATAGTTGTTTAACAAATCACTTTAGCACTCCATTCCTGATCTCGAATGCCCCCATATTCATTTGAATTATGGCCCCATGCATATTAAGCCAACATGACTAAGTATGAAAAAAAATGGCTTCCATCCATCAGTATAAGGTTTTTGCCAGATGTAAACAAACAAGGGGATGAAAGACTGTAGAGATTTTCAGTCATCCAGGTCATGATTGTCCCAAAGGTGCTTTTTCAGGAGGCAACTGGACTTTCTTGTTTTTTCTTTTGAAGACATTTTGCTTCTCATCCAAGAAGCTTCTTCAGCTCTGACAGGACAGTGGGGAATGGAAGGAGCTGTTATATCTTTAGGAATTGTTTATTTATTTTATTTATTTATTTATTTATTTGTCAAACATGTATAGGATAGTAGTAGTTTGTATAAACATAAGTAAAAAGTAACGATAAAAGAGGACAATAGGACAGTAGGACAGGGACGGTTGGCACAGTGGTGCGCTTATGCACGCCCCTTACAGACCTCTTAGAAACGGGGAGAGGTCGACTGTAGACAGTCTAAGGTTAAAGTTTTGGGGGTTTGGGGAAGAAACCACAGAGTCAGGTAGTGCATTCCAGGCATTGATTACTCTGTTGCTGAAGTCGTATTTTCTGCAGTCGAGTTTGGAGCGGTTCACATTGAGTTTTAATCTATTACGTGCTCGTGTATTGTTGCGGTTGAAGCTGAAGTAGTCATTAACAGGAAGGACATTTTGGTATATGATTTTATGAACTACATTTAGATCAGATCGGAGGAGACATAGTTGTAAATTGTCTAATCCTAATATTTCAAGTCTGGTGGAATAAGTATTTTGTTGTGAGCGGAGGAGTGAAGGACTCTTCTTGTGAAATATTTCTGGACTCTCTTGATTGCATTTATGTCTGATATGTAGTGCGGGTTCCAGACAGGTGAGCTGTATTCCAGAATTGGTCTAACAAATGTTTTGTATGCTCTGGTTAGCAATGTAATATAATTGTGAAGGAAACAATATTATAACTGCTGCTTTTTAAAATTACAGTAAAGCCACTGTATTTTGTGAAATATTATCCCTCCACATTCAGAATCCTTTCCCACTGGCTATGCTGACTGTGGCTCCTGGGTGTTGTAGTCAAAACTAGCATCTGGAGGACTACATTTACTTTTGCTGTAGTGTAAAGTAAGAGCAAGTTTAACTCATAATTAGATTTTTTCTCAGTCATGGATTTCGACTTTGAAAACTGTCTGATTATATCGGCAGAACAAGGCTTCTCTAAAACCAGATAAGGCAGCATTCAATAAACTAGGATTAGAAATATAACCAGCTTTGGTTTTTATCCCAAGAGTGGAATCAAAGCGCAGGAGCCAAAGCAAATAATCAAGGCCAACTGCGGTGATTTATTAGACAGTGCTACTGGAGAGATTTCCCCCTCCCCAAACGAATAATAGGAGACACACCCCTGAAAACAAAGGCAGGCACTCATATTTATAAATTTCAGAAAGGAAAGGAAAATAACACATGCATACCAGGGACGGGTTCCTAATTTTTTTACTGCCATTCTGTGGGTGTGGCTTATTTTGTGGGTGTGGCTTGCCAGCCATGTGACTGGGTGGGTGTGGGCCACGGGAGCTTGGCAGCAGCCGGAGAAGCGGGGAGGCATTGCCCACCTGCAATGCAGCCCCCCGCAGCGGGAGCAGCAAGACCACGGCAGCGGTTCTTCTAGGAGGCTCTGTCCGCCCTGAATGCTTCTCCCCATTCAATGATTCTAGGCTCCTGCTGCCCATTCCCCCTCCCCTCAGCAGCTTGAGAAGCCTCGAACGTGCGAAAATGCCTGGGATCATCACTGCGCGTTCGTGGCTTCTCGGACTGCTGAAGGGAGGGGAACTGAGATAGGTCCTGCCGCCCGTTCTTTCAGCGTCTCACGCGCTCCCTCAGCCATCCTCCCCTGCTTGGACTCACTGTGGGGTAGGAAGGCAGCGCATGCACAGTGCCGGAAGCTCGGCTTCTGGGCATGCTCAGAAGAAAATTTTAAAAAAAATGGCACCCAGGCACCGGCAACCGACTGCACCGGTACTGTGACGTCACCAGTGGGCCGCTACCGGTGCTATAGAGTGGACCGCACTGGTAGGAACCCACCACTGATGCATACATATTCATAAGTAATAACGTAATAGATCTCAGGTTAATCCTGCCTTTCTGTTAGCTACAGGGAACAATGCTTTTAGTTAGCAAAAAAAAAAAATAGCATCTTGAGAATCAGGGGTTGCTATGGGAAGGTTCTGATAAAACTTGCCACAGGTTGCAGTGAGCTACAAGGACATGTTCCCTATGTCTTAATTTGACTGTTAAACAGTCCCATTGCTGCCTGTGTGTAGATTTTGATCTTGCGGGATTGAATAAGCCAGTTCAGTTGCTGTGTGTATGGACTTTTAGCCGCTCTATTAAGACAGAACATTGTCCAGGGTATCATAGAGGTAGTCTACCCTTCAAACCAGGGGAGGGTTCCAGTTACCTTTGCTACCGGTGTGCATCGTGACATTTTGCACGCGTGCACGCTCCACTCACATGTGCACGTGTCCCCCATTGAGCAATTTTACTTCTGCGCATGCTCAGAAGGACGTTTCAGGCCGAAACACAGCTGAGGAGGTGCTCAGCTGTGCTTCGGATGAAGAAATAAAGGTCGGTATTAACCCGAGAGCAGGCGGAGGGCTTTTTTCCAAAGCAGAGGACGAGGAGAAGCCATCCAAACCCAAAAAAATCACCGAAAATTCCGATAAAAATTACGTCACCAGCGGGCCGCTACCAGTGCACAGTACTGGTCCGCACCAGTAGGAACCCACCCCTGCTTTATACCCTGAGTGTAACATCTATCCCATTGTGACTCTATGGCTCCATAAACCATTATTAGGGTTTTATCTTAATATTTTATCTCATATAGTGAATTGTCCACATACCTTATATGTATAGATTTGCTGATGCTTTATTTAAACTTATATTCGTGGACCCATGATTGCATAACCTCTTAGGTGCCATGTGCTAAATAAATAAATAAATAAATAAATAAATAAATAAATAAATAAATAAATAAATAAATAAATAAATAAATAAATAAATAAATAAATAAATAAATAAATAAATAAATAAATAAATAAATACCATTCCATTTGTCCGAAAAATCAATTTTTCCTACACAAGGCCAAACCAGTACACCCAGCTCCAAATCAGTCATCTGGAATATGATAACAATAGGCTCCATTCAAGCCAATATGGTCAGTAGTGGGAGATGCTGGAATAGCCATTTGGATGGCCAGTGGTTCCCCCTGGTGATCTCAGAATTAGGAAAAGGAGTAGATAGAAGCAAATGCTAGTCTAGAACTCTTGTCAATGTGAGAAGTGCCATCTTGGCACTCTCCGCCACACATGAATATCCCAGACTTTCCTGGGATCGATGGTTTTATTGTTAGCGTCTTTGGAGCAGACCGATCTGATGTGAGACGCCGCTGAGAGCAGTGCGGATTATCAGGAGCTGGCTTTGCACTCGGGAGTGAGAACGGCGACTAATTAGACCTTTTGAACGCTGACTTTGGAGACCGCCGCCATTTTTATGGCGGAGGCTTGCTTCTGCAAACTAGTCTCACTCTTTGATGTCCTCTTTGATGTCCTAGGGAATGTTTGAAGAACGTTACAACCGCCACCATTACTGCCCGTTTTATTATCATCCAGGTGGTTTTGGTAGGTGTCTGAAAAAGCGCTATAACCTCCTTGGCTGCTATTTAAACCAAGGGAGACTCTGGATGTGAAATTGATTTCTGTCCCTTGGGACCCCCCCCTTGTTGCTATCGAGGGGGCATAGATACATTTTGTGCATTTAACGTCTGTCCTTGGAGGCTTGTAAAAACTCTCTCTCTGGAAAGATCGTGAGAAGCCGTCATTACTGCCTGCTTGTCATCTGGAAGGCAGTTTCTGGAAGGTACAGTGACTATAATTATCCCAGATGCTTCTTCTAATACCATCTTGGCTCCTGTGGACGCTTCTAGTCACCCTATCGATCAAAGCAACCAAGGCGAAGATGTGGACCCCCCCCTTGGTCAAATTTCGATCAAGCACCGAGGGATGTAGGACTTTGGACTTTCAAAGCCACCATTGTGATTCTGCCGCCATTTTAGAACTTTTTAGAAACCGTTTTAAATTGTATCCTCCCCTCTGAGATGTGATATGGGTGTGGTTGAATGTGGGTAGAATGAGATGAGTGTCTGAGTATTAGAAAGTGTGTGAAAATGGAAACGCTAGGGACTGGGACCTTGCCCCCCCCGCTGAGTGCAAAAACAGAAGTGGGGGGGGACCCGGCTACCCCTTCTTGTGAGAATGGTATGTATGGCCTGCAGGAAGGGAGGGAGACCAGCGGGGGAGGGGAGGGGGTCTCTGGTGTAGGCGAGAGCCGGACCATCTCGGTCATAACGGGAAGAGGCAGATATGGCGGGAGCAGAGGGGTGGGCCGCTCTCGGGGAATAAGACCTCGCTGTTTACAAGCGATCCCTTGTTCCGGCCCCTCCGATCCGGTTCCATCATGCTCAACCCGGATACCTGGCAACCAGGGTTTTCAGGGCCCTGGGCTCAGGATGCTGCTGCTTAAAGCCAGGTCAATCGTCAACAAAGCCCCCTTGATACGTGACTTAATCACAGAGGAGGGGGCTGACCTGGTGTGTGTTACCGAGACCTGGCTGGGGCAGGAGGGGGGAGTAGCTCTCTCCGAGATATGCCCAGCCGGTTTCTCGGTGCAGCACCATTCTCGACCCCAGGGAAGGGGGGGAGGAGTGGCAATAATAACGCGTGGAAATCTGCATCCTCGTAGGATCCCTGCCCCGGAGATTGTTGGGTGTGAGACGCTCCTTTTGAAGTTGGACTTAGGGGTACGGGTGGGCCTTTTCTTAACGTACCTGCCTCCCAGCTGCGTAAGCAAGGCCCTGCCTGAGCTGCTCGAGGCAGTAGCCGGCTTGGCAGTTGAGTTCCCCAGGCTTATGGTGCTGGGGGACTTCAACTTGCCATCTGCTGGCGAAACCTCTGGGGTGGCCCAGGAGTTCATGGATTCCATGACAACCATGGACCTGTCCCAAGTAATCCAGGGTCCGACTCATGAGGGTGGTCACACGCTCGACCTAGTGTTTCTTTCGGGGCAGTGGAGAGATGATCTGAAGATAAGGGACTTAGTCATCACCCCACTGTCATGGTCAGATCATTTCCTACTGAGGCTGGATTTCGCAGCCCCATTCCTCCCCCGCAGGGAGGCGGGACCGACTAAGTGGTTCCGCCCCAGGCGCCTTATGGAACCGGAAGGATTCCAGAGGGAACTTGGGGAAATACCTGAAACCCTGGTACACAATTCGGCTGACTCCCTGGTGGCTGCTTGGAACACCGCAGCATCAGGGGCTCTAGACCGAATTGCGCCTAAGCGACCTCTCTATGGCAGTGGATTCCGGAAAGCTCCCTGGTTTACCGAGGAGCTCCGGGAGATGAAACGCCAGAAGAGACGTCTGGAGCGCCGCTGGAGGGCCAGAAAAACCGAGTCTGATCGAACACTATTAAGAATTTACATCAGATCTTATTTAGTGGCGATAAGGGCGGCAAAACGATCCTATTTTTCCGCTCTTATTGCGTCCGCAGATTCTCGCCCAGCCGCCTTGTTTAGGGTGACTCGCTCCCTCCTTGCAAAAGGGGGGAGCGAGGAACACTTACAAGGCAGAGCTGAGGAATTCGCTGAGTTTCTGTCGGATAAAGTCGCTCAGATTCGGTCAAATCTGGACTCCGGCTGGGCAGAGTCCATTGAGTTGACAGGGGCTAGTCTTAGTCCATCATTATGGGAAGAGTTTGGGCCTGTTTCTCCCGAGGATGTGGACAGGGCTGTGGGAGCGATGGGTACCTCCACCTGTTTATTGGACCCGTGCCCCTCCTGGCTGGTTTCGGCTAGCAGAGAGGTAGCACACGGCTGGATCCAGGCGGTGGTCACCGCTTCTTTGAGAGAGGGATCCGTACCGCAGTCGTTAAAAGCTGCGGTGGTGCGACCCCTCCTGAAGAAGCCTTCCCTGGATCCAGCTGACTTGAAGAACTATCGTCCGGTCTCCAACTTACCTTTTTTAGGGAAAGTTGTGGAGAAGGTGGTGGTTACTCAACTTCTGCAGCTCCTGGATGAAACAGATCATCTAGACCCTTACCAGTCGGGTTTCAGGCGCGGCTACAGTACAGAAACTGCCTTGGTCGCTCTGATGGATGATCTCTGGCGGGCCCGGGATGGGGGAAATTCCTCCATCCTGGTGCTACTTGACCTCTCAGCGGCTTTCGATACCATCGACCATGGTATCCTTCTGCATCGTCTCAGCGAGTTGGGAGTGGGAGGCACCGTTCTGCGATGGTTCTCCTCTTATCTCGCTGATAGGATGCAGTCAGTGCTGGCAGGGGGGCAGAGATCGTCCCCTAGGCCCCTATTATGTGGGGTGCCTCAGGGGTCGGTTCTCTCGCCCATCCTGTTCAACATCTACATGAAACCGCTGGGGGAGATCATTCGCAGACATGGGGTGTGTTTCCATCAGTACGCTGATGACACCCAGCTGTACATCACCACCCCGTCTGACTTCAGTGAGGCAGTTGATGTAATGTGCCGGTGCCTGGACGACGTCAGGATCTGGATGGGGAGGAACAGACTCAGACTTAATCCCGACAAGACTGAGTGGCTGTGGATATTGCCTCCTAAGGACTACGACAACTGTCCCTCCGTGGTCCTTGAGGGAGCGAAACTGACTCCCTCGGACCAGGTCCGCAACTTGGGGGTCCTTCTAGATCCACAGCTAAAATTGGACCATCATCTTTCAGCTGTGGCTAGAGGGGCCTTTGCACAGGTTCGCCTGGTGCACCAGTTGCGGCCATATTTGGAGAAGGAGGCTCTACTCACGGTCACTCATGCCCTTGTCACCTCTCGCTTGGACTACTGCAATGCGCTCTACATGTGGCTACCCTTGAAGAGTATCCGGAGACTTCAGTTGGTGCAAAATGCGGCTGCGCGTGCTGTGGTGGGTGTGCCAAGGTACACCCACGTGACATCAATACTCCGCCAGCTGCATTGGTTGCCCATCGGTCTCCGGGTCCAATTCAAGGTGTTGATCACCATCTTTAAAGCCCTTCATGGCTTGGGACCAGGTTATCTACGGGACCGCATTCTGCCTCATACTTCCTTTCGACCGGTTAGGGCCCACAGAGTGGGCCTCCTCCAGGTCCCGTCGGCCAAACAATGCCGGCTGGCGGGCCCAAGGGGGAGAGCCTTCTCTGTGGCTGGCCCTGTGCTCTGGAACCAACTTCCACCAGAGACCCGAACTATCCCCACTCTGCTGGCCTTCCGGAAAGCTGTTAAGACATGGCTTTTCCTGCAGGCGGGGGGTAGAGCTTAATTCATTCGAGCCCACCCCCCAAGTATGTATGATGTTGAATGGTTGGTGATGATTCTTTTTATAGTGTGTTTTAATTTTTATATTTGCTTTTAATTAACTTTTTAGATTTTGGTTATTCTTGTATTTTCTCACTGTTGTACGCCGCCCTGAGTCCTTAGGGAGTTGGGCGGCATATAAGAATTCCAAAATAAATAAATAAATAAATTTAAAAATGTCCCAATTTTCACTGTAAGCTTGCTTTTATCTCAGCCTAATTAAGAATTGTCACAGCAGAAGGAAGACATTTCTGGTGTGTGTGTGTGTGTGTGTGTGTGTGTGTGTGTGTGTGTGTGTGTGTGTGTGAAACATGTACAAGATAGCAGGTATAAGTATAAACATAAACAATGTAAATACAGATAAATGAGGACAATAGGACAGTAGGACAGGGACGGTAGGCATGCTGGTGCGCTTATGCACGCCCCTTACAGACCTCTTAGGAATGGGGTGAGGACAGTAGACAGCCTAAGGTTAAAATTTTGGGGGTTTGGGGATGAAACCACAGAGTCAGGTAGTGCATTCCAGGCATTGACCATTCTGTGCTGAAGTCGTATTTTCTGCAGTCGAGTTTGGAGTGGTTTACCTTAAGTTTGTCTTTATTGTGTGCTCCTGTATTGTTGTGGTTGAAGCTGAAGTAGTCATAGATAGTAAAGACAATGACTACTTAAATAAATAAATAACTTAAATAAAGTCAGCAGTGAGTTTAGTTTTGTAGGCAAGGTCCCAAGCTGCTTCTTAATGATTCTGGAGAGAAATTCAACAAGACTGAGCAAAGAGCTTTTATTGGCCCGAGGGGACTGCTATCAACTTGTTTTAATCCCATTAGTCTAACTTCTTAGTTGGAGTCCTTAAATGTCTATGAAAACGATAGGGGCTAATTAGATAGTATGAATGATTTACAGCAGGAAAGTCGACTTGGCTTTTGTACTCTGTTTTTTTTCTCCAGCCACGAACAGAGTTGTAGAAGGTCATCTTTAGTTTGTGTGTTTGTACCAGTGGTGGGTTCCTACCGGTGCGGTCCACTCTATAGCACCGGTAGCGGCCCGTTGGTGATGTCACAGTACCGGTGCGGTCGGTTGCCAGTGCCTGGGTGCCACCATTTTTTTAAAAAA
Organism: Diadophis punctatus similis; assembly: GCA_023053685.1. Classification (NCBI taxonomy): domain Eukaryota; kingdom Metazoa; phylum Chordata; class Lepidosauria; order Squamata; family Dipsadidae; genus Diadophis; species Diadophis punctatus. The sequence goes on along the minus strand of JALIGW010000002.1, from coordinate 11,895,026 downwards.
AGGTTTTACATTTTTTTAAAATTTTCTTCTGCGCATGCCCAGAAGCCGAGATTCCGGCACTGCACATGCGCTGCCTTCCTACCCCACAGTGAGTCCAAGCAGAGGAGGATGGCTGAGGGAGCGCATGAGACGCTGAAAGAACGGGTGGCAGGAGCTATCTCCATTTCCCTCCCTTCAGCAGTATGAGAAGCCACGAACGCGCGGTGATGATCCTAGGCATTTTCGCACGTTCGAGGCTTCTCGAGCTGCTGAGGGGAGGGGGAATGGGCGGCAGGGCCTATTTCAGTTCCCCTCCCTTCAGCAGTTCAAGAAGCCCTAAACATGCGGTCACATGGCTGGCAAGCCATGCCCACCCGGTCACATGGCTGGCAAGCCACACCCACAAAATAAGCCACGCCCACAGAGTGGTAGTAAAAAAATTAGGAACCCGCCCCTGGTTTGTACACACTTTCACAGACATACTGTACTAATGGAAAGCTATATAATAAATATCTTTAGAGTTTCCTTGAAGGGACTTGAGCTGATTAGCAAGCATGGTTTCTAATTATTAATTTTAGGGACAAAGCATACTGGCAAAGCTTGGTTTGGTGAGCTCTGAGTTCATATTCAGAGGGCCGAGAACTGCACTGAATGTAATCTAAATGTTTTGGCTAGGCCAGCATAGAAAATGGGGCACCACATTCACACAAGGCAGCAAAGCTGAGTCCTGAGAAAATGAAATCCGGAGCAGCATTTTAAAGGCTGTCTACTGACGGTGTTATCAGAGAACTCAGCATTCCATTAACGCAACCGCATTTTCCATATATGGAAGTGAAGTTGGTGTGTCATCTGTAACAATCCCAGAAGGACCAGAATAGTAATAAAAAGCTTGTGAAGTTCGAAAGCTTTCAAAGCAATTTAATTTAATCGCTGGAAAATTAGTCTTCTTCAATGGTTGGTGAAGTCAAAGTTTCATTGAATTGCAGTACACTTTCAAACTTTTTGCATTACTCTGATCTATTTGTGTTTATTTATTTATTTATTTATTTCTACGCTCTTATAGGCCGCCCAATCCCGTAGGACTCAGGGCGGCGAGTGTTGAGATGATTTATTGATTTATTGATTTATTGATTTATTGATTCATTGATTCATTGATTCATTGATTCATTTGTTTGTTTATTTGTTCATTTGTTCATTTGTTTATTTATTTAATAGTTCTAATAGGCCGCCCAACTCCTGCGGGACTCTGGGCAGCGTACAACATAAAAGAGGAACAATTTATAAAAATGATAATAACAATTGAAATAGTTATAAAAATTTAAAAAAAACATATGCCATCATTCATCCATGGGGAGATCACAGGTGTTCTCATTGGTCTCTATTTCACCCTGTCTGCTGGAAAAGCCATGTTTTAACGGCTTTACGGAAGGCCAGCAGGGTGGGGATAGTCCGGATCCCTGGGGATAGTTGGTTCCAGAGAGATGGAGCTCCCATAGAGAAAGCTCTCCCCCGTGGTCCCGCCAAACGGCATTGCTTGGTTATATATTATATAATAGCCCATACATTATATAATAGCCCATTATATAGCCCATTCACATATGGGGGCTCTAGGAAACATAACTTCCTAAAATGTAATGTAATGTTCAGTCTATCCTTTAAAATCCATTAAATCCCACCAGTGTAAAGGCATATATCCTAAATCTCCTCCTTAACTATAACAAGGAAGAGAGCGAGTTTCACCTTTGATTATTCCTCTATTTAGGGATCACCATAATTAACTATTGATGATAAACATATCTGTGGTGGGATCTGCAAAATATCTCCCACTGAGAAACTAAGAGTGATGGATAGAGTTTTGTCAGGTGCAAAGAACCAGAACAACACAGCGAGCTGATCAAAATGGCTTCTTTATTGTTGCTTACCTACTTACAAGAAACTCACCAGACTGACTAAATTATCTTGGGAACAGGCAGATAAAGGCTTCAGGAATTCGGGGTGGGTTGGGGGTGTCTGGCCTCTGTCACTTCCTTGAACCCATGTGCTGCGTCCCCACGCTTGAAATCTACCTGGCAACTAGGAACTATTTTGGCTGTACTCTGACAGCTCAGCCAGCAGGAAAGTTACAGCCCCGCCATTGGCTGCCCGTTTTCACAGCCGCTATATAAATAGCGGCTTGACAGAAAGTTGTCTGTTGCCGGTTACTGTCTTGTTCTGTTGACAGCTGTTCTTATTAAAGGGGTTTCGTTCCAAAACCATCTCACCTCAGTTCCTGACCCTGACATTCTCCCAAAATAGAACACTGGCAACGAAGGTGGGATACTGAGGAGGCGGACTGAGCTAGTCAGTCAAATCGAGCTGACATCGTCTTGTTCAACTCCATGACAGTTAAGGTAAAATATTCCTTAACTGTCCGTCCTTTTAAGGATGTCTTCTCCAACATCATTCACCCCTTTTCAACCAGCAACCGAAACCTGGAATGAATACCTAGACTGCTTTGAGTGTTTCCTCCAGGCAAATAACTACACGGAGCTGTCCAGTGACAGAAAGCACACCCATTTTCTAAACTCTTGCGGGCCGCAAATTTTCACCACAGCCAGAGCATTGGTGGGCCTGCAGCCTATGTATTGGGTACTGATTGCTGGATAGCAAAGCCCCTTGAGTGTGGGGCAAGGCCCAGTTTGCTGCTTTTGCAGCTGTCAAGGACCTGCTTACATTGGATGCTGTCCTTGTGCAATATTATGACAACTTCCCTCTGACTTTAGCCAGCAATGCTTCTCCCTTTGGTATTGGAGCTGTCCTCAGCCATAGATTCCCCAATGGGATGGAAGCACCTATTGCTTTTTTCTCTAGGATACTTTCCTCCACTGAATGTAATTACAGCCAGTTAGATAGAGAGGCCCTGGCTGCTGTTACTGCTGTAAGACGGTTCCATGACTATATTTATAGCTGGTTTTTTTCAACTCATTATGGATCACAAGCCCCTTTTGGGTATCTTGGCTGGTGACAGAAAGACCACCCCCCCGATTCTGTCCCCTCGAATGGCCCGCTGGTCAGTTTTTTTGTCCGCTTACAACTACCAGTTGGTTTATCGCCCTGGTAGGGATATATCTAATGCTGGTGGCCTTAGCAGATGCCCACTTCCTCAGTCAGTCATAGATCCTGCCCCTACCTCCTCTGTCTTGCTGATTGAGGAGACCAACTCATCCTTAAATGCAGCTGATATAGCCTTCCACTTCTCTAGAGATCAGACCATTGCCCAGGTCCTCAACTGGGTGCACAGGGGGTGGCCAAGGGAACAGCTCTCGGAGGTCTACGGGCCATTCAAGTTGAGGCAATATGAGCTGTCCGTATTGAAGGGGTGTTTATTGTGGGGTAGCCGTGTAGTGGTCCCACCTGTGTTAAGGATTGCAGTGCTGCGGAATCTGCATGAGGGGTTGCCAGGATGAAGGCGTTAGGCCACAGCTACATCTGGTGGCCTAAGCTGGACACAGCCATCACCGAATGGGTGGGGTCTTGTCAGAGGTACCAATAGTTTAGGCCAGCACCCACCGAAGCACCTTCCAGGGCCCGTGGTCCAGAATCCACGTTGAGCTGGCAGGGCCAAAGCAAGGGCCCTGCCACATTTTTAGTGGTAGTGGATGCCTTCTATAAATGGGTGGAGTTAGCTCTCATGCCATCCACCACTTCTGAAACTATCAGCAGGGTCTTACACAGGTTATTCACCACCCATGGGCTGCCTGATGGAGTAGTCTCAGACAATGGGCCGCAGCTCACCTCTGCCTCATTCCAGGTATTTTGGGCTGGGCTGGGCATCCACCACGCGCAGGTTTCCCCCTTTCACCCTTCTATCAAATGGCTTGGCTGAGAGAGCTGTGAGGTCAGCCAAAGAAGCATTATCCAGGTTACGGCCAGGAAACTGGCAAGAGAACATCAATAAATACCTCATGGCCCAGCACACTACCCCAAGCCCAGTCACCAATCTCAGTCCAGCCAAATTACTTATGGGCCGCTGCCTCAGAACCACATTGGACAGGCTTCACCCTAATTATGTGCCTGAAACCCCTATAGATTCTACCAGCAAGGTCAGGACCTTTACTGTGGGGGATTCAGTTTATGCCAGGAATTATGGCGACGAGCCCCGTTGGTTGCCAACAAGGGTTCTCACTGTAACAGGCCCCTACTTGTACAGAGTAGGTCTAGAGGACGGGAAGCTATGGCAGCGTCATATTGATCAGCTTAGAGGGTGACCCTTTGCTTCCACACCAGTCCCCGCTGCAACCGGACCAAATGCAGAGGCTGCAGACAACCTACCGACCACACCTGATGATGACCACCCCAGCGTTCCTGTGGACTACACAATCCCGGCGCCCAATTTACCTGCCTCCAAGGATCTTCATCCGGAATCCAGGCTCCCTGATGAAGCATCCCCATCGCCAGTTGTGGATCCAGAAGTTCCTGACCATACTGTGCCTGCAGAGCTGCAGCGTTTGACGAGACAGTGCAGGTGCCCGGCATATCTGCAGGACTACGCATGCGCCATCCAGGAGGGGAGGGGTGCTGCGTCCCCATGCTTGAAATCTACCTAGCAACTAGGAACTATTTTCAATTGGCTGCACTCTGACAGCTCAGCCAGCAGGAAAGTTACAGCCCCACCATTGGCGGCCCATTTTGACAGCCACTATATAAATTGCAGCTTGACAGAAAGTTGCCTGTTGCCGGTTACTGTCTTGTTCTGTTGACAGCTGTTCTTATTAAAGGAGTTTCATTTCAAAACCATCTCGCCTCAGTTCCTGACTCTGTCGTTCTCCCAAGATAGAACACCATGCAAAGACTCCAAGCTCATCAGTCTTTTCACTCCTGTTACTACTCTAGCTGGAGATTCCACCACACTATTCTCTATTGAATTAGAATGAACACAAGTTCACCAGTGGGTTTCAACAGGAAGTTTAACTATCTAAGATACTTTGTTTGAATGACAAAAACATATTAATCTCACAACACATGGCTAAACTCACAGGATTTCAATTGCAAAACTGTTAGCATCTTAGACAAAGTCAAATCCAAAAATATTAGAGAATTCCTGATAGCCTGGCATCCAGATAAGTCAGCCATCAACAGACACATAGAGATAAACCACATGTACACACCAGTGGTGGGTTGCTCCCGGTTCGGACCGGTTCTTAGAACCGGTAGCCCCGGTGGTGGGAGGCTCTGCCCACCTGCCCAGGACGCTTCTGCGCATGCGCAGAAGTGTCACGCGCAAGCGCAAACATGCACGCAAACCGGTAGCAAAATCATTTACAACCCACCACTGGTACACACCATTAAAAAAAGACAAAACAAAACTAGGAAAAAAACAAAAAGACTACAAAGCATCCCCTTCAGCAGCTCACATTCAAATAAGGAGGGACCAGACAAATAATCAGACAGAAAACAATACAGTAATTAAGAGCCCAAGGAGGAAACTATCCCCCCACCCCAAACCCTGGCAGGGTAACCTACTGCATATCAATCAACAGTAAACTCACACTGATATTATCTAGTTGGGTAATGAAATCAGCCAGCTTTGTCCAGTTGTTAAGGTAGCAGACTCGAAACCAGGAAACTGTGAGTTCTAGTCCTGCCTTAGGCATGAAAACTGGCTGGGTGACTTTGGGCCAATCACCAGGAGACTGAGAGTTCTAGTCCCACCTTGGGCATGAGAGTTCTGCTGGGTGACTCTCTCTCAGCCCAAACCACCTCACAGGGCAGTTGTTGTGGAGAAAATATGAGAAGGAAGGACTCTTTGATTTTTTTGCCTCCTTGAGTCATTTATTTAAAAATAATAATAAAGGTGGTATAAAAATGAAATAAATACAAATACATGTCTGCAAGCAAACATCCAAGCTCTGGAAGCACCCAGAACTCCAATGCCCATGACTTTTCCTGAGTACAAGGCGCAGAATAAATAAGTTAAAGGAAGGAATATTTTGGTTAAAGGTTAGGAAAAGTATCCTCCTAGCAGGAGCAGCAGTTTGGCAGTGAAACCAGGCACCCTTTGTGGAGGCTGGCTTGATAGTCATTCTGGATACTTTAAGCCGAACTGAAGAAACTCCTCCTAACTCTGTGTTTCTGTGATGCTTTGGATTTTAGCCAGGAGGAAACATTTCCTAGAATGCGTGTCCAACCTTGGCAACTGTAAACGTTGCGGACTTCAACTCCCAGAAACTCAAAGTGAACCGCTCCAAACTTGACTGTAGAAAATACGACTTTAGCAACAGAGTGGTTAATGCCTGGAACTCACTACCTGACTTTGTGGTTTCGTCACCAAACCCCCAAAACTTTACCCTCAGACTGTCCACTGTTGACCTCACCCAATTCCTAAGAGGTCAGTAAGGGGCGTGCATAAGGGCACCAGCGTGCCTACCGTCCCTGTCCTAATGTTCCCTCTTATCAGTACCCATCTTATGTATATAAACAATGTTATGTCTATGTATATCACCAATATGTACTTGACAAAAACAAATAAAATAAAATAAATTCTGGCTGGGGAATTCTGGGAGTTGAAGTCCACCGGTCTTAAAGTTGCCAAGGTTGGAGACTGCTGCCCTAGAAGAGGAGCTGAAATAGGGTGGGTGGGCTTCTTTTCCTTTTTTGGTCCAGCAGCCCTGCATTCTGCCACATGTGTATGAAAAAGGACTCCCTACGAGCTGCCTCTTAGACCCTCCTTCTCCCCCGAAATCAGACACCAAGGCTTCTAAACACTCCCCCTTGCCAGGGGGAAAAAAACCCCATTCCCGTCTTTTCTCTTTAAGAACAGATTCTTCTCCTCTCCCTCCCCCCCTTTTTTTTCTCTGAGCATTAATTTTCACCGTCCTTCCTTGGCCATACAATGTGACTGGGTGCCTTCCTCCCCCCCCCACTACTACTTAGTCATTTTTAAATAAAGAAAGGACTGTTTGGGTTTCCTGCATCCAAAACATGTCATGTATCCAAAGAACTTGGATTGCAAATTTTTCCTTTTGGGTTCACCTCCTTAATATCCAGGGATTTTGCTATGCTAGAACTCCTCCAACCGGGAGATTTGTCTTCCCAGACCAGGAGCAAGGTCAGTAGCTTTTTGTTTTGTTTTGTTTTAAAATTACAATCGCTGCCTAAAGCGGAGGAAAATGGGGCATCTCTCTTCCACATTCCTGCGCTCTGGATCTTAAGTTTGCAAAACAAAGGACCCCCTCAGCAAGTAAGTCCTCCTCTGAACGCATCTAAGCTCTTTGGATTTATTTCTGGATTTATTGTATATCATATGTAGCATTTTCCTCCTCCTGTAAAAAAAAAAAGCAATCACTGCCCACCGCAGCTCGTTATATGGAGGCATAAACATTGTAGAAGATTTAAACCGCAGAGATATTCACAAATCATTTCCCCTTCTACAAAATTGGAGCTTGGTCGAAATTGCAATTATTATTATTACCCATCCTCCTTGCAGCCAGTTAACCTTGGTGACCTTGTCTCTTCCAAGCTGAAATTACAAAAGGAAGAAACAAATGCTCATTAATGACCATTTTCCTAGAAAAATCAGCTTCGCTCCAGAAACCACTCTGAATGGGGATTTTGAACAACTGTTTTTCCAGTTGCAGTTTTCTAAAACTCAAGGACTGAGTTTGAGCAGTTGAGTCATAGGTCTTTTTTTTTTTAAGTATCTGACTCAAGGAAAAAGTAATAATGAAGAAAAGGGCTTTGTCTTCCAATTTCGGCTCCAAGAAACAGTTTTAATTATGACGAGGTCTATAAATTGCACAAATCCAGCAAAGCTATGTGAGAGCTGTTTATTGTTCATAGTCGTTTTGCATGAACAAGGAATTGTTTTGACATTTTGAGGCCCCCATTTGCAAGTCCTGGGACTTGCACTTAAACAATATGGATGGTGTTGGTTGATATTTTCACAGCTGTTGATTGTACAATTTGAACAGCATGTTTGACAGTCAGGTGCTCTGGGGATGTTGCACATTGTAATGGATTTGATTCTGTAAGGACCACTCCATTTCTTGAGTTTCATACAGATAATCCTTGATTTACAACAGTTCGTTTAGTGACCTTTCAAAGTTACAACAGCACTGAAAATAGCAATAGCACTTATACACCACTTCACAGTGCTTTACAGCCCTCTCTAAGCGGTTTACAGAGTTCAGCATATTGCCCCCAACAAACTGGGTCCTCATTTTACCCACCTCGGAAGGATGGAAGGCTGAGTAAACCCTGAGCCTCTCAGGATCGAACTGCTGGCAGATTTAGCCTGCAATGCTACATTCTAACCACTGTGCCCCCAAGGCTCCTAAGCTGTGACTAAAAAGGTGGCTAATGACTGGTTTTCATACTTACAACCATTGCCACATTCCCAGGGTCATGGGATCAAATTTGAGACACTTGGCAACTGGCTCCTATTTATGATGGGGTCATATCATCACCTTTTGTGACCGTCAATGGGGAAAGCATATTCACGTAATAACCATGTTACTAACCTAACAATTACAATGATTCACTTAACAACTGTGGCAAGAAATATCGTAAAACGGGACAAAACTCACTTAACAAATATCTCACTTAGCAACAGAAATTTTGCTCAATTGTGGTCCTTAAGTCGAGGACCTGTAGTACCTTAATGATCCAATTGGTTGCCCAGGGTTTTGAACATTTATGGAGATTCTCAGTCATCCAGGTCATGGTTGTCCCAAAGTTGCTTTTTCAAGAGGCAACTGGACTTTCTTGGTTTTTTTCTTTGAAGACGTTTCACTTCTCATCGAAGAAGCTTCTTCAGCTCTTCTTCAGGGTTTTGAACATTGCACCAGTTACAACACTGAAGCACAGGTGAGGTACATGGGGGGCACAAAGAAGCATCGATAGGGGGATATAGGTAGTCTTTGACTTACGACCACAATTGAATACAACATTTATGTTGCTAAGCAAGACAGTTGTAAACATAACAATAGTAAAGGAATAAAACACAAAAGAAGAAGAAGAAGAAGGAAATAACAATAGCAATAGCACTTAGATTTATATACCGCTTCACAGTACTTTACAACCCTCTCTAAGCGGTTTACAGAGTCAGCACATTGCCCCCAACAATCTGGGTCCTCATTTTACCGACCACAGAAGGATGGAAGGCTCAGTCAATCTTGACCTGGTCAGAATCGAACTGGTGGCAGCCGGCAGAATTAGCCTGCAGTACTGCATTCTAACCACTTGCCCCATCACGGCTCTTGTACAATAATATGAAATTAAAGAAGATGGGTGGAGCAGGAGCAGGAAACGCAGGTGGGAGGTGGGGTCAGCTAATTAGTCCAATAGCCACCTCCAGTGTGGAACTCTCCCATTTGGTCCCTAGGCCAACTAGGAGAGCCAGGTCTTCAGGCCCTTCGGAAGGATAGGAGGGTGGGAGCAAACCCCACTCTGGGGGGCAGGATGTTCCAAAAGGCTGGTGCTACAGCAGATAAGGTTCTTCTGGATCCCATCAGACAGAGTTCCTTGATTCACAGACCGATAATAAATTACCGTATTTTTCAGAGTATAAGACGCACCTTTTTACCCTCAAAAAGAGGGTGAAAATTTGGGTGCGTCTTATACACCGAATGTAGCCCCACCCAGCCACCCCCACCCTTTGGCCTCTGCCTGCCAGCAATTTACCTCTTTGCAGCAAACAGAACAGAAACAGAAGCCTTAATAGCACACTAAGAGATTATATGCCTCCCAACCTACGTGGTAAAATGAAACTGACTACGGTGGCTGTAATGAGACAAAATGCTGGGAGATAAACTGCTGGCAATGTTACATTGCTGAAATTGCAAGAAAGTAAGCTACAGCTACTGTAGCCTAGAGGTAGAGCTCTTGCCTCACAGTCAGGAGGTTGTGAGTTCTATCCTAGGTAGAGGCAGATTCTGTTAATATGTTATTTTGTTAAATGTTTGTAGAGTGTTCAAATTATAAGACTTATTTTTTAAAGACTGCTTTATTATTGTTCTAGACAACTTAACAAAATGAAGAAGCTTTTTAAAATAAATTCTTGCTCTGAAGAGGCCCAGTGCTATTGTATCTTCTTTTAAATAGCAGAAAGCCTTCCAGAAAGCCACATCAATTTTAAAGATCTGTAAAAGTATAATCTGAAATGTCCTGTTTTAGTATTAAGTATTAGTATTAAAATAAGGCAGCTGAATTAAACCCTGACTTAGTCATGTTTGGAATAGATCTATTTAAATAATTGGGAGGAGTTAGTGTGATTACATTTAAGAAAACTTTCTGGGATTAATATACTGCCATAATGTACATTTCTCCAATTCTTTGCTATTTCTATGGGTCAGGCACACATGCACAGAAATATACAGCAAACAGTGTATATCATCTGTGCTGTTTGTTGTTTGGCAAATTACTGGGAGGCAGAGGCCTTTTTTCCTTGTTTTCCTCCCCCAAAACTAAGGTGCGTCTTATACTGCGGTGCGTCTTATACTCCAAAAAATACGGTAAGAGTTTCTGAAAATGTTGGTCATTTAAAAGCAACAACAAACTTGCCTCACAGCTAATTGATCTCGTTTAGGAGCTGCCACATGGCTATTATTAGGTGCACTGAGGAGAAAGATCTCATTTACCCTCAACCTATTGAAATCAGGTCACAATTAATTTATCTTAATATATATATTTTAGGCAGGATATAAACACAATGTGCTTCAATGGTTCAAACGTTGAATTTGGCATGGCAATAATGGCAAAATGTTATACATTGTAAATATAATAAATTCTAATATTAATAGTGATCACTTTTTTAAAAAAGCTAAGTTTTGACTCTTTTTTTTCTTCCCTAGATCAATTTGTTAAAGCGCTGCAAGATTACCAAGTGGTTAGCCCAGAAAGGGTTGATGGAGATGGACATTTTCTCTCCTACCATTTACATCTCCATGCTTCAAACTTCAGAGGGAAAAGAGACTCCAGGGGAAGGGACAGTAAAGCATATTATAAAATTAGGCACAAAAACAAGGATCTCTTCTTCGACTTAACCCTTCACCGAGAATTACTGTCCAATAATTATGTTCTGGAAAAGCGCTATGGCAACTATCTTGGTGCTAAGATCACTCCAAGTGTAGCCACATCATGTCACCTTCTTGGGACGGTCATGGATTCTGACTCCGGGAGTGGAACAGCAGCGATCAGTACTTGCAATGGGCTAGTAAGTGACTGAATTATTTGGAAATCTTTATCACCCTTTGCAATTGTAAAAAGAGAGATTATCTGAAACCAGCCCAACCAACATAAAAAAAGAAACTGATTTTAAAATTGACCAAAATAGCGTTATAGGAAGAGTTACCTGATACCTACAACTGGGGTTTTGTAGAAAAATTTTATCTTGATGCCAGCTTAAACTCATCCTATGTTAAACCATAAGAATTGTGCTGGAATCTGAGCAATTATGTGTACCGTACTTTTTGGAGTATAAGACGCACTTCCCCCCACAAAAGAGGGGGGAAATGTTGGTGCGTCTTATACACCGAATACAGCCATTTTTGGCCTCATGAAACCCCGCCCAGCACATCCCATTTTTGCCCAAAACGGGCCCATTTTTCATGAAAACAGGGCACGCAGAGGGTTTGGGAGACCTGTAGAGTGCTCCTGGGGGCTGGGGAGGGCAAAAATGTGACATATGGGGGGTTTGGGAGGTGGAAAACGGGCCCAATTTTTCACAAAAACGGGGGCGTTTTTGCCCTCCCCAGCCCCCAGGAGCACTCTGCAGGCCTCCCAAGCCCTCTGCGCATCCCAGAAAAAATGGGATGCGCAGAGGGTTTGGGAGGCCTGCAGAGTGCTCCCGGGGGCCGGGGAGGGCAAAAAACTTTTTTTTCTTGTTTACCTCTTCGAAATCTTGGTGCGTCTTATACTCCGGTGTGTCTTATAGTCCAAAAAATACGGCACTTGATGGCTGTTGTTCTAGGACAGGGGTCCTCAAACATGGCAACTTTAAGACTTGTGGACTTCAACTCCCAGAATTCTCCAGCCAGCATAGCTGGCTGGAGAATTCTAGGAATTGAAGTCCACAAGTCTTAAAGTTGCCAAGTTTGAAAACCTCTGTTCTAGGATTATTAGACTTTGGAGGTTGGTAGTCATCTTTAGAATTCAGAGAACATCACTGCTTTCATAAAAGCACTGAGGGAGATGAGTGATTTAGAAATAGGAAGTAAAAACATAATAAAATAATAAAATAAATAATTGTTGTTATGGAAGGGCTTCTCAGTCACTATTAGAAAAGCCACGTGGATTGAGATTGTGAATATATCACATCCATCCATCCATCAGTCAACAGTAGGCATCTTTAGCAGTGGTTACTAGCACAAACAAAAATGGCAAGTGTGACCATATGACACTGAAACCTTACCTCTATTTCTGGGAGTGTGGAATGTGTGCAATAAATGTGAAAAAATGGCTGGCCTTGGCTCCTCTAGTTGCCCCTACCAGTTGAACCCATTGCTACAGATGCACCTGGATATCATCACAAATGTTTCTTCAGAAGGCAAATTGGAGATGTGGAAGGGAAAAAAAACACCAACAAGACCACAATTTGTCCACAACCTAATTGTAAGGACAACCATTCCTACATCCTCAGCCATTAAGGTTAACATTTGTGGATGATGGAGCTGTCTGCACTAACATCAGGTGACAAAGTGTGAAGTAGATAATTATCCACATTAAGCTTCATGTGAAACATACATACAGGTATTCCTTGACTTACAACAGTTCTTTTAGTCACCGTTTGAAGTTACAACTGCACTGAAAAAAGTGACTTATGACCGTTTTTCACACTTATGACAATTGCAGCATCCCCGTGATCACGTGATCAAAACTCAGATTTATTCATTTCTTTGTTTTAGAAAATTTATATTGCCGCCTGCTGGCACATGGCGATTGAAGGCAGCTTATACAGATATAAAAACCATATAAAAGAAATAAAAATAGTAAAAAGAAAAATAATAAAATAAATTAGTAAAATAATAACCCCCACCCTGGTGACAACACACATTCATACAAACCATTTTAATGGGCTCCATCCCACACTGGGTTCCCCAGACCCACTGACAGAACCAGGTCTCAGCACCTTCCGAAAGAGTGTGATTCCCACCAGATATATCTCCCTAGGGCAGTGTTGGCAAAACTTTTTGGCAGCAAGTGCCAAAATGGGAGCGTGCGTGTGCGCGCAGGGGAGCAACAGAAACCCAGAAGAGCAGCTCCCTGGCACGCATGCACACTCCGGGAAGCTGAGCTTCCGGTTTCCGGCACGCACATGCGTGCCGGTCACCTGGTCCTCCGGTTTCTGGCATGCATGTGAGCACAAAGACCAGCTGGCCAGCACACATGCCTGCACTGGAAACCAGAAGCTCAGCTTCCCGGCAGGTGCATGCGTGCCAGGGAGCTGCTCTTCCGGTTTCTAGTGTGTCCGCATGCGCGAAGACCAGATGGAAGAGCAACAGGCGACAGCTGGCATGCCTGGAGAGATGGTTCTGCGTGCCATTTCCGGCACACGTCCATAGGTTCGCCATCATGGCCCTAGGAGATGGGAGCATGGGTCAGCTGGCCCTTTGATCGCTGCTTTTTCAAGTTTTTCAAAAACTATCTCATTGGTCATCTAAAGATAGGTTCCGTGAAATTTCACTCTAATCTAACAGAGCTATTCTTATATTTGATACAAATATAAGAATAGCTTGTCTCCCCAGATGCTTGGCAACTGACTCATATTTGTGTCCTGGGGTCATGTGATCACCTTTTGCGATCTTCTGACAACCTTGTCAGTGGGGAAGGCAGATTCACTTAACAAACATGTTGCTAACTTAACAACTGCAGTGATTCACTTAATAACTGTGGCAAGAAAGGTCATAAAGCAGGGAAAACCTTAATTATCTCACTTAGCAACAGAAATTTTGGGCTCAATTCTGGTCATAAGTCGAGGCTGCCTGTATTTGTATCAAATATAAGAATAGCTCTGTTAGATTAGAGTGAAATTTCACGGAACCTATCTTTAGATGACCAATGAGATAGTTTTTGAAAAACTTGAAAAAGCAGCGATCAAAGGGCCAGCTGACCCATGCTCCCAGCTTGAGGTTCATATGAGCTCTTAGGCTTGATGCAATATAGCTTCTATAAAGTTATCTGGTCCTTTCTTTGTAGCGACTTAAGATCCTCCTACCATGTCTTAGATTCCTTTTCTGTCCTTTCCTTTTCTTCTTTTTGTTCCTTCTTTTCCTCGTGTATAAGAACTAGAGTCGTGATGGTGAACCTATGGCACGCGTGGCACAGGTGGCACACAGAGCCATATTGGAGGGCATGCGAGGCGTTGCACTATGTCAGCTCTGATTTTCAGCCTTGGGGAAGGCCATTTTCACCCTCCGGAGGCTTCAGGGAAGCCTCCTGAAGCCTGGGGATGGTAAACTTCCGAACTTCCGGTTGGCCAGTTGGGCCGTTTTTCACCGTCCCCAGGCTTTAGGAGTCTGGAGGCTTCAGTGAGGCCTATGTGCATGCGCGGGGGGCAGCGCGGAGGTTGTACAAATGCGTGAAGAGAGGGCATGGGTGTGGGCATGCGCGCGTGCGGTAGCGTGCGCGTGCACACCCTTTTGGCATGCGAGCAAAAAAAGGTTCACCCTCACTGAACTAGAGGTTCTGCTCATAGCTGCCGATCCCCATTTTTGCAGCTTCTGGGGATGTTAGCCCTTCAAAGTAGACAAGTTTAGGAAACAGGGGTTACGAGGAGTCTTGAAATGTATTGAGGTTTGGGGTTTCATAACAGAATATTGAAAGCCTGTCAAAGCTACTCTCAGCTTCAACAGATACCCAACACAATCAAGATGGAATTGTTTCTTTCCCACATTTTCTACTTTCCCAGGACTCAATTCTGTTTTCTGCAACTACCGGGCATTTCCTTCCTCCTTCTGTGAGTCAAACCCACATTCTGTCATTGGGACCCATTCCAGCCTTAATTAGTGAAAATCCATGATTTCTGTTCTTTTAAGACAGGAAATATGAAAAGTCACATAAGACCAATAGGTTTAACCTCAAATTCCCAAGAAAAAACAAGAGAAGAACCATGCTTTGCTCAGTCATTAGACTTAGTCATATGCCCTTCTTCATCATCTGATGATGTCCTGATAGCCAAAACAAGGACCCAGATTGTTGGGGGAAATAGACTTACATTGTAAACCACCTAGAGCAGTGTTTCCCAACCTTGGCAACTTGAAGATATCTGGACTTCAACTCCCAGAATTCCCCAGCCAGCGAATGCTGGCTGGGGAATTCTGGGAGTTGAAGTCCAGATATCTTCAGGTTGCCAAGGTTGGGAAACACTGACCTAGAGAGTGCTGTAAAACACTATGGGGTGATATATAAATCTAAGTGTGATTGCTATTGTTATTGCCATCATCTCAGTCATTGTGGTTCTCAAGGAAGCTTCTGGCTCTAATATAAATTGCTGTCCCTTTTCTGTCATCTGCAGATACATGGGGATGTAGCAATTGTAATAATCGCTATAGGTATAGGATTTGGAGGAAACCTTAACAATATCATGTGTATCATGATGTCATTGTGAAATTGCACACTTCATGTCATTTGTGCAATAGCGTCATAACGCAAGTGATGTCCTTTGTCTCCAGAGATGCCCAGGATTAAAAGTTTGCAGTCCCAACATATCAGGGGCTGTCAGATTTGGGGAAATGTACTCTATTTTAACATTGATTGTCAAGGGTCCTTTGGTGGCCATGCATTTCTTTGACAGTAGAGATACCTCTAGACAATTTGGGTTTCTGTCACCATGGTAACCTGGTTTATACACTCTGAAAACTTGAGACATGTCTTCTGGAGCAGGAAAAGAAAGCAGGAAAAGAAAGACAGAATTTCTCTTGAATTTTCAAAACAAGGCTCAAAGTCAGCTAGAATATCTGGAATGTAGAGAACAATTTGAGTTTTGGCCTAGTCCTGAAGCAAAAAAAAAAAAAAAAGAGACAGCGCTTAGTGAGTTGGCAAGCAGCTGCAGCCTGCCAAATTCCAACCCAAGCATGTTCTTGATCCTTAGCTCTTCCTTCTTTCCACAGATTAAACAAAGCCAATGTAAACATTTGAGAACATTTCCCTGCTTTTGGCTTCCACCCCATTAGAGAGAAAAGAAAAAGCTTTGCTTCCTGGCAGGTCTGTAAAATCTCCTGGAGCTGTGTTCAAAAGCATACTTGAAAAGAGGGCCTGATATGGATGGAAACATCGTCTGTCTTGTTAACTCTGCACAGGTAACCATCATAAAAAGTATCTGGAGAAAACCTTCAAATAAGAGCATCAAAGAGTTCTGTGTCAAACATTGCCAAGAAAAGGGGCAAGGATCAAAGTGCAATGGCAAAGGCAGCCCCTCCCAGTCTGGGGCACTCCAGATGTGCTGGACTACCAGTCTCATAATTTTCAAAACAGTTGGAGAAAACTGACGTAACTTTTATTCTACGCACACTGCACACTGAATCATCAGGCACTTATTCCTGTCTCCTATTAGTAACAAGCCTCAAGGTTTTCAAAGGGATTCTGAATGAAACTGAAGTTTTTAAAATTTGCAACCCAAAAATTTTAAGGGTACAATTATTATTATTGTTGGTGGTGGTGGTGTGATTGTGGTTATTGTGGTTGTATGACATTGTGGCAGTAACCAGGAGACCACAATGCTATTGCAGAGTAGTAGCTTGGCTTGCCAAGGTACTAGCCCTCTTATAGCTTGCATCTTTGGCTTGCACCCTTCCCAAGTTGGCCACAGGAGGGTGAGCTGGCTTCGTACCATAGAGAAAAAAAGGCACCAGGGTTCTTCCTGCAGGGTCAGCCAAGGTCCCCTCCCTTCCTGAATCTGCTTTGCAAGTGGGCTCCAGCACAGGAAAGCTCAGAGCTGTCAGGAATCTGACTGCCTGCACAGAGCACCAGCTCGTCTCCCCACCAAAGTGGTACCTATCTATCTACTTGCATAACTGTTAAGTGGACAGAAGCAGGGGTGAAATCCTCCCGGTTCGCTCTTACCTGTCGGTCGCTGCAGGGCCTTTGGAACTGGTGGTGTTTGCAGCGTGGGGCTGCCCCTGCCCGCTTCCCCCGCCCGCCTGGACGCCGCCATTTGAGTTCTTTTTCCCTCTGCGCATGCGCAAAGCGTTCTGCATGCACAGAGGGCAAAAGAACTCAAATGGCGGCGTCCAGGTGGGCGGGGGAAGCGGGCGGGGGCAGCCCTGTGCCGCGAACACCACCAGTTCCAAAGGCTCTGCAGCGACCGACAGGTAAGAGCGAACCGGGAGGATTTCACCCCTGGACAGAAGCTGAGACGAGTGACAGGAGCTCACCTTCCCACGCAGTGCTTAGGCTCAAACCACCAGAGCTGAAAACATCTCCAGCATCATTAAGCACTGAGCCACTGTGCCTCTTAAGGGTAGAATATACACATGGCTTACTTGCATGCTTCTTTGTACTTTTAATTGGTACAAAGGCTGGTCATAAGTCACTTTTTTCAGTGCTGTGTAACTTTGAATGGCTGCTAAACAAATGGTTGTAAGTTGAAGACTACCTCTACACACACACACACACACACACACACACACACACACACACACACACACACTCACACCTTGATTTAGAATAGAGGTAATTCTCGAGTGACGACCATAACTGAGCCCAAAATTTATCCTGATAAGTGGAACATTTGTTAAGTGAGTTTGTCCCATTTTACAACTTTTCTTGCTAAGTGAAATATTGCATTTGTTAAATTAGTAACATGATTGTTAAGTGAAGCTGGTTTCCCCCTTGACTTTCCTCGTCAGAAGGTTGCAAAAGGGGATCACATGACCCCGGGACACTGCAACCGTCATAAATATGAACCACTTGCCAAGCATCTGAATTTTGATCATGTGACCATAGGGATGCTGCAACGGTCGTAAGTATGCAAAACGGTCATAAGTCAATTTTTTTTCAGTGCTGTTGCAACTTTGAACGGTCATTAAATGAACTGTTATAAGTCGAGGATTACTTGTAGTGCATTTTAAAATGGCTTGCAATGCTAATTTAAAACCAAATATAATGTATAAGGAGTAGATTGTATAATATGGATTCTTTTTTTTAAAAAAAATGCATATTAGATTTCCAATTTATCCTTTTAACATCCCTTGAACACCTGCCTAGCCCAGCTCCAATGCTGTTAATTCCAGATTATGAAATCTATTTGCAAATCTTCAGTAGTTAGGGAAACAATCTCTCTACATGCTCATGGACACTCTCGCTTTATTAACACATTCCTCTCAGGTAGTCTGGCAGGCAATAGGAGCTGGGTATTTTTCAAGAATTCAGTTTGCTAATTAAAGAAATGCACAGGTCTAATATTTCAGTGGTTCCCATGTTTCTGTTTCTGTTTTTCATGATAGTAAATGACATTTAAGAAATGTTTTCCCTCCCTTCTCCGTAGAGCAAGATCAAAGTGGTTTATATGGTATAAAAATGTTAATTTAGCCTTGAAGGAATAAATCAGTAAGGGGCTGTTTCCTAGGTAATCCTTGCTTTCTGAGCTAAATCTTTACAAGCATTTCCTACCCACTTCTGCGTATTGAGTAGGCTTTGAAAAGTTCTGTTGAGTGGGAAAGAGAAATCAACCTGTGGGAAGAAATATCCATCTGGTTCAGTTCCAAGCCAGGAGAAAGACACTGGAAACATGGAGGCTGATTGGAAAGATGGTTTAATGATGAAGCATCAAACCATGTGGCTATGGGCAGCTGACCATGTTAGCGGGGAGATCACTCCTCTGGAGGTCGATGGATCTTTGCTTCCCTTTTGAAAACATTCCTACTTAGAAAATAAAACCGAGATTCAAACCTAATCAACAAAATATTCATTTCAGTAGAAAAGTAATAAAAAGAATCCTTATTAGGCTACATCTTATCGGCTAATGAATAAATCACTTCTACCTTCGGCAGAAAATGGTGAAGAGAAAGAAGGAGTTGACTTCAGGAATGCAGGCATGCGTAATAGAATATATCATACGTCTGCTTGACCATAAATACAAGAAACAGTAGAAAACATAGAGATGCACAAACTGACAATATTCACATCGTGACAGACCACATGGAGTTGAGAGTGGGGGATTTTTATACCTTCTCTTGGCCTTTGCACTTGAGCTTCCTGTTCCTGTGCAAGAACATGTCTTCTATTGGCTATTATCAGACTCCCATGGGGCACTGTAGGGGTTGTGTAGGGGTCATAGATGGCTCTATAGGCAAAGTACAAATCCTAGGTGTTTAAACTAAGTTTGGTTGAAGTTCCTGAGGGTGATGCAATGAAGGGGTGTTGAGCAATTCCTATTGTGGCTGAGGGCTAATCCTACCTTTGTTCAGACCTTGCTGCAGGGAATTTCAAAACATCCTGCCTTGAATGGATTTCTGCCTGCAGTATTTCCTTTGCCTATGAATAGAGCTACCTAGATACTTGGCTTCTTTCAATAAGCGCTTTATCTCTTAAGTGCTGACATCTGCTGTGGGCTATTAAGAAAAGGTGGGGCTGCTTTCTCCTTCTAAAAAAAAACATGTGTCTCCATTTCTCATCCAGGGAAATATAATATTCTGCCATTGTAATATTTCTCAAAATATTTCATTCTTCTAGGAGTGGGGGGGGGTTGCTAACTTTCTACAAACCCCACAGACCTTTAGCCTTAGACCTGCTTCTGAGATTTGAAGGCATGAGAATAACACCTTGCATGCAACGAGACCGATTATTGTAGAGACCTGGCTCAGATCAAAGCAAAACAATGCTGACCCTTATGTGGCGGTATTGTTTTGAAAGACGAATGAATCCTTCTGTAATCGTTTTCCACGGTCACAGATGGATAAACCATGGAAATTGACGAAGAGGCAAGAACAAAGGTCACATTCTCTATCTGTCCTTAAACATTTTTGATCATGGAAATGAACGATTCAACTTCCCTTTCCTACCAAGTACAAATCGAATATTGTATTGTTTTCTTCTTCTTCTTCTTTTTTGGATCTGTGTCACAGAAATCTTTGCAACAATCCAACTTTTTTTTTTTTTGGAAACTGCTTTCCCCAGGAGGTGAGAGTTATTTTCTGAATGAACCACCCTTTCCACTCCCTCCCTGAAAAGTTCAATCCCAGTTCACAACGGTTATCTTGCCATTGTAACGATCCCATCAGGTCTATTCCCACTCTCAGCGAACAACTTGGGAGCTCTATTAGTGTGTAAGAAAAAATTTATGTGGCTGTGAGCTGTTAGGATTTCCAATTGAAGGTTCTGTGTTGGGAGTTGGGTGAGATAACTCTCCACGAACACATAACAGTACTTTTAACCAGAGCATATAAAACATTTGCTAGACCAATTCTCGAATACAGCTCATCTGTCTGGAACCCACACTACATATCGGACATTAATACAATTGAGAATGTCCAGAGATATTTCACGAGAAGAGTACTGTACTCCTCTGTTCGCAATAGAATACCTTATGCCACCAGACTTGAAATTTTGGGGCTAGATAATTTAGAACTGCGCCACCTTCGATCTGACCTAAGTGTAGCACACAAAATTATCTGCTACAATGTCCTACCTGTCAATGACTACTTCAGCTTCAACCGCAACAATACACAAGCTCACAATAGATACAAACTTAAGGTAAACCGCTCCAAACTTGATTGCAAAAAATTCGACTTCAGCAACAGAGTGGTCAATGCCTGGAATACATTACCTGACTCTGTGGTTAGACTGTCTACCGTTCACCTCACCCCATTCCTAAGAGGTCTGTAAGGGGCGTGCATAAGCGCACCAGCGTGCCTACTTGTCACGGTGTGAATATTGTCAGTTGTATGTCTATGCAGGGTGATGCACCCCATAATATCTAATATTATGGTATATTCCAATACAAGCAGAACACGTGATATGATGAGTGCGCATGTGTGCATTCCTAAACCACCATTAATTCTCTTCTGCCTTAGCTCTTGACCTGAATGGTCATGTCACTCAGCAAAATGTAGTTTATTCAGGATTTATTGTTTTTGTACTGAAATACTATAAATATTTTCTATTAGACTTTTAATCTCGGTTTTATTTCTAACTGTCTGAATTCCAAGAAAAGATCTAAATCGCCTCTATGAGATTTTATTCTCATCCCAACACTACTGTCCCTGTCCTAACATCCCCATGTATTCGTAAATATCATGTACTCATAACCATGCTTGTACTTCTTATATATTCACAATCATGTTTATACTTTGTTTATACTTTGTCTGTAATCATATACACACTTGACAAAATAAATAAAAATAAATAAAAATAACAGGGGCTTGTAATATCAAGCAATTAGGATTCATCCTAGTGCAGGGCAATACCATTTCAAGGTAAGGAATTGGAAGGCCAAGATCCAATTGCAATATGCTTGGTTGTGTGTCCTGTTTTCTCAGTGGAGGGGATTCTTGGCTCACTCCCACATCCAACTTTGGAGAATCCACTGTAGCAGCATAGCAGCACAATTTGATTAAAAAACCCCAATATAGGCTTGCTGTCATTAAGAGTTGTGAATGTTCCAACACTGGAAGTTTTTAAGAAGATGTTGGATTTGTCTGAAGTGATGTAGGGTTTCCTGCCTAAGCAGGGGGTTGGACTAGAAGACCTCCAAGGTCCCTTCCAACTCTGTTGTTGTTGTTGCTGCTGCTGCTGCTGCTGTTGTTGTTGTTGTTGTTGTTGTTGTTATTATTATTATTATTATTATTATTATTATTATTATTATTATTATTATTATTATTATTATTATTATTATTATTATTATACAATTGTATCACAGCGGCCAGTTGTTTCGCCGGATTTGGCATTGATTACTAGTCGAGCCCCACCCAGGGGCCTCGGACATCATAATGTATTTTCGAAGTATATGTGCGGAACCGAGCAGTGCGGTTTTCTGCATTTGACTGATGGTGATTTTGTCAATTTTGAGCTGTTTTAAATGTAATTCCAGTGCTTTTGGGATAGCACCCAGTGTTCCAATCACCACTGGAATTACCACTGCTGGTTTGTGCCATAATCGTTGAATTTCGATTTTTAAGTCCTGGTATTTTGCGATTTTTTCGTGTTCCTTTTCATCGACCTTGCTATCCCCTGGTATTGCGATGTCAATGATAGTCACCTTGTTTTTCTCGACCAGCGTGATGTCTGGTGTATTATGCGCCAGTACCTTGTCTGTTTGTATACGAAAATCCCACAAGATCTTGACCATCTGATTTTCAGTGACTTTTTCAGGCTTGTGTTCCCACCAGTTTGTAGCAGAATGGATGTTATAATTTTTGCATAAATTCCAGTGGATCATTTGTGCAACAGAGTTGTGCCGTAATTTGTAATCAGTCTGTGCGATTTTCTTGCAGCAGCTGAGCACATTATTATTATTATTATTATTATTATTATTATTATTATTATTATTATTATTATTATTATTATTATTATTATTATTATTATTATTATTATTATTATTATTATTATTTTGGATGGCAACTTAGTTTAGTCACTGTAGCAATCGTAGAAACATAGGGAGTTTCTAGAAACCAATACTTTTATTGTTAGGCTGGAGATGTGTGTTTAAGACACAGCTCTGAAGAGGTGGAATGAGGCATTCAGTTACTGGCTGGCAAAGGAGCACTGTTGGCTCAAATGTTGGCTCCAATGAAGTGCTAAATGGACAGGGATTCTCCGTGCTAGATTCATAAAATGTCTATGCTTGATGTCCTGATGGCCAAATAAATATAATAATGGTCAAGCCAGTCCAGATCAGTCTGAAGTCTGTTTTAAATTAGAAGAAGGAAAGAAGAAAGAAGGAAATGTTGATCATCTGAGAGAATCCATCATACCTACAATCTTGCTAGTTAATTCTCTCAGCTGCAGGGTTTTTTTTTTCCCAAAAAGAATTCCAGTTTTTCCAAGAACAATTCTCTAGTTTCCTCAGGAGAATGGAATTCCTGGATGTGATGGAAAAATCATTATCGCAACTTCAACCATATAAGTTCAACCAGTTCATAATTTGTAATCTTTATGACAGTGTTGGAGTTCTACCGAGGACTCAGAGGTGGGTTCACTTACCTTCCCCATTGGTTCGCAACGCGACATTTTGTGCGTGCACACCAGGGGTGGGTTCCTGCCAGTACGCTCTTACCTGTTTTTCACCACAGAACCGAAGAAGGCGGTCACGTTCGCGACGCGGGGCTTCCCCTGCCCACTTTCCCCCGCCCTCCTAGATGCCGGCATTTGCGTTCTTTTGCCCTCTGCGCAAGCAGAACGCTTTGCGCATGTGCAGAGGGCAAAAGAACGCAAATGGTGGCATCTAGCGGGCTGGGAAAGCGGGCGGGGGAAGCCCTGTGCGAACACCACCGCCTTCTTCGGTTCTGTGGCGAAAAACAGGTAAGAGCGTACCGGCAGGAACCCACCCCTGGTGCACGCTCGCTCCGCTCACGTGCATGCATGCATCCCCTTGTGTAATTTGGCTTCCACGCATGCTCAGGAGCTGGAATCATCCCGAAACACAGCTAAGGAGCTGATCAGCTGTGCTTCGGGCGAAGAAATAAAGGTCAGTATTAACCCGAGGGTGGGCGGGAGGGCCCTTTTTCGAGTAGCTGAACAAAAAAAAGATGGCGGCGCGCACGGACCGGCACCGGCCAATCCAGTTACGTGACGTCACCAGAGGGTCGCTACCGGTTGGAGCGATCTGGTCCAAACCAGGAGGAACCCACCCCTGCGAGGGCTTCATAATGAAAACTGATCTGGGACTTCATTAAAATTTATTATTGTGTTTGCAGGTTCACATTTGTGAGCATATGGTACATGTTTGCACCTGCTTATTTCTCCCAGGAACAGAGACAATTAACAACAGATGGTATTACTATATTATGTGAACTTATTTGACAAGAACCAGACAGTAAAAGGAAGTTTGGTTTGTTCACATTTTGTTCTCTGGGTTATCCCTCTTCAAATAAACAAGGGTTCTTAGTTTTCATTACATGCTATTATAAAGCATGCTCAGATGTAACTAATGGTGCTTACCTACTGGGTAAGGTGTATATGGTTTTATGTGGTCACAGGAGGTTGTCCTTATGTTTGTTTGTCTTCAGCGTGGAACTTGAAATACCTACCAGTTTTCTATGGAGATTCTCAGTCATCCAAACCATGCTTGTCCCAAAGGTGCTTTTTCAAGAGGCAACTGGACTTTCTTGGTTTTTCTTTGAAGACATTTCACTTCTCATCCAAGAAGCTTCTTCAGCTCTGAGTGTTGTGTTAGTTGTGCCTTTTTTATAAATTCTGTGACCTGTTCCAATACTTCTGTTGGTAGAAGGGATTTCAACTCTTGGAGTATGTGTTCAACTCTCTCTTTCAAAACCTCAATTGTGAAATCAATCTGACTTATTCTTTCATTGAGAAGTTGGAGCTGGGTTTTCTGCAGGATGTTTTTCTGCCCTGTGTCCCTTCACTGTTGAAGACAGGCACAGGCTGTTGGGGATGAGTCTGTGCTGTCTGCATCTCAAACTGAAGTGCAAATGGTTCCTGTAGTCTGCGGTTTTTCTGGAAATCCATTCAACTAACCAAGTCATAGTATCCCCAGATGCTGCTATATACCTTATTTTTCAGAGTATAAGATGCACCTTTTTACCCCCCAAAAGAGGGTGAAAACTTGGGTGCGTCTTATATACCGAATATAGCCCCACCCACCCAGCCACCCCCACTCTTTGGCCTCTGTCTTCCAGCAATTTACCTGTTTGCAGCAAACAGGGAAGAGCCTGTTAAGACAAGCAAGTCCTTAGCAGCTCCCCGATCCCCAGCTGATTTGCCACGTGCTAAAATGAAACTGAAACTGAAACTGCAAAGAGGCAAATAGCTGGGAGAGACATGCAGATTTTTATTTTCTGCTGAACTGGATGGAAGGGGTAAGTGAATAACTATAAATGTCTGCAGAATGTTCAAATTATTAGACTTATTTTTAAAAGACTGCTTTATTATTGTTCTAGAGCTAGGGGTCTCCAACCTTGGCAATTTTAAGACTCGTGGACTTCAACTCCCAGAATTCCACAGCCAGCTTTGTTAGCTTTGCTGGCTGTTGAATTCTGGGAGTTGAAGTCCACAAGTCTTAAAGTTGCCAAGGTTGGAGATCCCTGTAAATCTAGACAACTTAACAAAATAAAGAAGCTTTTTAAAATAAATGCTTGCTCTGAAGAGGCCCAGTGCTATTGTATCTTCTTTTAAATAATAGAGAATAATGTATACTTCCAGAAATTTTAATAAATTTTAACAGCTCTGTACACGTATAGTATGAAATATAACAGTGTCCTGTTTAGTATTAGAGTTTAATTACCTTGGAGTAGATCTATTTAAATAATTGGGAGGAGTTAGTGTGACTACATTTAAGAAAACTTTCTGGCATAATGTACATTTCTCCAATTCTTTGCTATTTCTATGGGTCAGGCACACATGCACAGAAATACACAGCAAACAGTGTATATCACCTGTGCTGTTTGCTGTTTGCTGTTTGGCAAATTGCTTGGAGGCAGAGGCCTTTTTCCCTTGTTTTCCTCCCCCAAAACTAGGGTGCGTCTTATACTCCGGTGCATTTTATACGCTGAAAAATACGGTAAATGCCCAGATTTTAAAAGTAACCTAATCTAAAGGGATAAAAATGAATAAGGGATGTGTCTTTTACAGGCGGAATGGAAAATACAGGTTTTCCCTTTTTTTAGCTGCACAGTTCTGGAAACACTATCCTTGGAGCTCAACTTACACATATGCAATGGACATGCTTGGCATGAAAATTACTGACAAAATGTCCCTCCCCGGTTTGTGGGGATGTTCTTTGTGGAATTTCTTTAGCAGCCGGGCGGTATTCCTACTTGCCACCCAGGAGGCCTCTGTAATAAGGTACTCTTTCCATCATACCAGGTATTGCAAACCTCCTCTATGTATCCGGGAATCCAGCACCTGGTCGATCTTGTAATGGGCCTCCCCCACCACTATATAGGGCTGGGTACTGGCAGCGGCATGGGTCGAGTGGTGGCTGTTATGACTCTGTTCAAACGATTGGGTTTGCTAATATATGAACAAGCCACAAATAAATGTTTATGTGAATATTGCGTTAAATGCATTGTAGGCTGATTACTATAAAAGGGAGCAAGAGAGCATGCTCTGCCTGAGTGCTCTGTTGATTTCCTGCTGATACTGACTCTCTTTGCTGATTATCTCTGCTGCTTCACTGTTGAGTAATTGACTTAGTGTCTGTGTGAAACTGTGTACTGTGAAGAGCTGCTGTGTAAAGAGTAACTATCTGTGATAGTATAGATTTGTTTGTTAGCTGTAATCTTTGTTTGCTAGTTAAAACAAAGATAGGCAAGAAGAAGATTCTTCGTATTGACTGACTTACCATGTATGACCTGGACTTCCTATTTGAACTTTGCTACTTCTTTAAGTAAACTATTTGTATATATTTAAAGGTATCTGTTTATTGACTGAATAGCAACTCATATCAAACTGCAACAACACATTTCACTGTGCACATGCTCAACAGCACAAATACTCCTTAACATTGGCCACCTCTACGGGCTTCAGTAGACTGCTGTGGAAGACTGGATATACTGTTTCCAACAGTCAGGGTAGTTTCAACTCCACAATAACAAGGTTGATTACCCTCACAATGGGGAATGGGCCCAGAAACTTCGGTCCCAGTTTCCAGCAGGGAACCTTCAATTTCAGGTACTTGGTTGACAGGTACACCCTCTCCCTGACTTGGAAAGGCTTCTGTGGAGTTCACTTCCTGTCGGCCTGGACCTTCTGGGTTTTGGCTGCTTTCCTCAAGGCTACTTTTACAGCTCCCCACACTCCCAGCAAGGCCTCTACCCACTTATTTGGGCTAGCGGGGGAAAGAGCTTCCTTAGGGTATTCAGGTATGGGGACAAATTCTACTCCATTAACCACCCTGAAGGGAGTAAAGGCTGTGCTGCTGTGTACAGCATTGTGTACAGCACCTAAACCTGCAGGCATGGGGACTGGAAGCATAATGTAGCAAGATCTGTGGCTTTTGAGGGGTGCAGTGAGATGCCTCCAAGTTGGTTGCCTTGCCATTAAAGCTAGTTCCCAATTATGAGGGCTTTTTTAAATAGCAATTTTAACATGCATGGACTTCAACTCCCAGAATTCCCCAACCAAGAAGGGAATTTTGGAGGTAGAATCCCACACATCTTAAAATTGTGGAGGTTGGGAAACATTGTTTTAGATCAATGTTTCTCAGACTTGGCAACTTTCAAATGTGTGGACATCAGTTCCCAGAGTTTAGAATAAGGGAATAACAGAATAACATAGTTGGAAGGGACTTTGGAGGTCATTTAGTCCAACTCTCTGCACGAGCAGAAGATCCTATACCATTTGAGGCAAATGGCTTCTCCAGTTTCTTCTTGAAAGCCTGCAGTGATGGAGCACCGGCAACTTCTGAAGGCAAACTGTTCCACTGGTTGATTGTTCTCACTGTTAGGAAATTTCTCCTTATTTCTAAATAAGCGTGGGTCTAGACAAGCAATTTTCTTACCAGCAGTTGTATTTATTTACCAGCTTCCAAATGTATTTTATTTATTTATTTATTCATTCATTCGTTTGTTTGTTTGTTTATTTGTCAAACATGTATAGGATAATAGTTGTTTGTCTAAACATAACATAAGTAAAAAAAAAAGTACCGATAAAAGAGGACAATAGGACAGTAGGACAGGGAATGTAGGCATAGTGGTGCGCTTATGCACGCCCCTTATAGACCTCTTAGAAATGGGGAGAGGTCAACTGTAGACAGTCTAAGGTTAAAGTTTTTGGGGTTTGGGGAAGAAACCACAGAGTCAGGTAGTGCATTCCAGGCATCGATCACTCTGTTGCTGAAGTCGTATTTTCTGCAGTCAAGTTTGGAGCGTTTACATTAAGTTTGAATCTATTATGTGCTCTATTGTTGCGGTTGAAGCTGAAGTAATCATTGACAGGAAGGGCTTTTTGATAAATGATTTTATGAACTACATTTAGATCAGATCGGAAGTGGGGTAGTTGTAAATTGTCTAATCCCAATATTTCAAGTCTATAAATACTGTACAGGCACCAAGTCAAACTGGTGCTTGTATTTGCATCTGTCAATGTTTCCAAAATACCAAAATTTATTTATTTATTTATTTATTTATTTATTTATTTATTTATTTATTTATTTATTTATTTATTTATTTATTTATTTATTTATTTATTTATTTATTTATTTATTTAAATGCTCTACTCCCTTAGGACTCAGCGTGGCGTACAACATTTTAAAGAACAACTAAACATTAAAATTATTAAAAACAATTTTTAAAAGTATAAAAACAACATACAACACCATGCATACATGGGGGAAGTAATCTCAAAGTCACCCCGCCTGCAGGAAGAGCCACGTCTTAATGGCTTTTTGAAGGCCAGCAAGGTGGGGATAATTCTGATCTCTGGGGGTAGTTGGTTCCAGAGAGCAGGGGCCCCTACAGAGAAGGCCCTCCCCCTAGGCCCCGCCAGGTGGCATTGTTTGGCTGATGGGACCTGGAGGAGGCCCACTCTGTGGGACCTAACCGGTCGAAGGGAAGTATGAGGTAGGATGCGGTCCCAGAGGTAACCTGGACCTAAGCCATGTAGGGCTTTAAAGATGATGATCAACACCTTGAATTGTACCCGGAGACCAATGGGCAGCCAATGCAGCTGGCGGAGTATGGGTGTTACGTGGGTGTATCTTGAAACACCCACCACACACGCGCAGCCGCATTTTGCACCAGTTGAAGTCTCTGAATAGTCTTCAAGGGTAGCCCCATGTAGAGCGCATTACAGTAGTCCAAACGGGAGGTGACAAGGGCATGAGTGACCGTGAGTAAAGCCTCCTTCTCCAAGAATGGTCGCAATTGGTGCACCAGGCACATTTCTCCTCTAAGTCTGCACTTCTCTTTTCTTTTGGGCATATTTAATAACAGAACCAGTGTCCCAATTGATCAGAATTGAGAGTGGACGTTTTGAGATTACCTATCGATAAGTATCTAGCAACAGGCTGATTTCACCCCCCCCCCAAACTGGCAATCAGTGAACCTCCTGCTGATAAAAAATATTCCATTATCAAAACAGGATAAATTTCATCTACTTTTGTCCATGAAATTTATTCTGGTGTTATACAAAATAAAAATAATAAAGCAGAGGAAAATCTTTTTGCATAATAAGAGGTTTGCTTACCTAACAGTGAGTCTATTTATTTACTAAATCCATAACATCTCTCATTGGCACACAGATTTAAAAACAGAACATTTAAACAAAGGAAAACATTCCCCAGAACACAAATATTCAAACTGATGTATGAAATCCCATCAGAGGCTTTTTGCTGTATAACTTAAAGCCTAGGGGAACCATCCAGATTTTCAAAGACTTGTCAAATGCTGTCATAACAATATTTTAGGTAAATTATATAATGATACCTGGACCAGCATATAGCCATAAATCTTGTTTTCTCTTGTCCATTAGCAGTATGTAAATACTTGTCCTTTTATTCAGAGTGTTGTGGCCCGCCAGCAGCCCGTGCAGCTGATAGCGGATCCCATTCGAGAGGAGACTGACTTGGTGTTGTGCCAGCGGCCTGTGCAGCTGGCACCCGAGTCGGACAGTGAGGAGGCTGGCGAGGACTCGGTGCCAGAGGCAGAGGTTCATCCAGGGCCTTCGGAACCTCCAGCACCTCATAGCAGTGATGAGGGAGAAGAGGCTTCTCCTCTTCTGAATGCAAGGGCATGCAGAGCTGCTAAGAGGCAGGAATGGTTACTCCAGAGGAGGTCTCCTTGGGAGTAAAAGTTGGGGCGAATTGGCCACGTCCCTAGTCTACGTACGGACATCAGAGGCAGCTGAAAGGCTGCAGGAAACAACGTTTGAAAATCCGTCTGGTCACAGTGTGCTTTGTGAAAAACCTCTGTTTTGTTTCTCTGCTTTGGTTTGGTTATCAAGGATTACTTTGAGGCATTTTGCCAACTCTCTGAAGCTTTGTAAGATATCAAGACCTAATTGCTCTTCTTTGCTTTAAGACTTTTTGAACTGATACCAGCTGTTAATGACGATTAATTAGCAGCTGGTTGCTTGCAGGAAAAGACTACTTTTAGATTGGTGTGTGCATATCCACTGCTAAGACATGTATTAGTAGTGGTTATTTGATTAAATACAGTAAGTTTGTACAAACTGTGTGTTATGCTATGTTCTTAGCTGGGGCAGAACACCAGAAATCTATGTAATTCAAGAGAACTATGCACCACTAAAACTCTTGTGTCTATTGGTTTGTAACCTTACTTGAGCAAAACGGTGTGTCATAGGTCAACAATTATAGAACCAAGTTACTTCAAATTGGCTACATTACAGAATGCTGGAACCCCCTGACTCCATGGGAATGAATTTGGGGAAAGTTGTGGTTGCTTCAGAGCTGCCATGCTGGGGCTGGTTCAGCACCGCCATTCGACTTTTCAAGGACTTTCAAAATTCTGTTACAGTATTAAGCTGCCTCAAAATGTAGAGTAATCCTTGTGGAGTCTGTTTACTGACCTGGCATTTCTACTGATATTTGTGCAAAGCATGATAAAGATAAGAAACTTAGCAGATTGTCATGAAGCCAAGTGGAGAGGAAAAAAAAGAACAGTAGAGAATGTCATTTCCTGCCACACTTAGCACATCCAGCAAGTGCTGGGTTTTAGCAATTTGTCAAACCAACCCAGCATGGCTCTTTCTAACTGTGTTCTGATAGATCTCTGGAGCAAACGTTGCCAAGACTTATTCTTTAACTGGAAATATCGGAGCTTGGGGCTGAGGTTTTTTTTTTAAATAGCAGCTCAGTTCTTACAGCTGAGTGTGATCCATGCATTCGTGTTGCCCCTGATTCATTACAAAATATGCAATAGTTCATGTTGGAGAGTTGGTCTTCTTGAAGTAAGATCCCTTGGTAGAAGCTATAGCGTTGAGACATGTGACTACCGTATTTTTCGGAGTATAAGACGCACCAGAGTATAAGACGTACCTTAGTTTTGGGGGAGGAAAATAGGGGAAAAATCTATCTACCAGGTATTCATCTGGCTAGCGTCCTAAGTCTGGTCAGCTTCAGCACATTATTTTATCCCCTGGTTAGGGCTGAAAAAAATCTTCTTTAGAGGGAGTAGCAATGAAAACAAGCCTGCAAAGACTTAGGACTGGAAGAAACTTCTTGAAAGGGAGTAGCAATGAAAAAATCCTGCAAGCCGGGAAGATCGTTAGCATCTCGTTAGGGCTGAAAAAACCTTTTTCGGAGGGAGTAGCAATGAAAACAAGC
Source organism: Diadophis punctatus similis (assembly GCA_023053685.1). Lineage (NCBI taxonomy): Eukaryota > Metazoa > Chordata > Lepidosauria > Squamata > Dipsadidae > Diadophis > Diadophis punctatus. The sequence continues at coordinate 11,863,672 of JALIGW010000002.1, read as the reverse complement.
CTGCAAGCCGGGAAGAGCCGGGAAGATCGTTAGCACCTCCTTAGGACTGGAAAAAAAGCTTTGAAAAAGCTACATTTGGAGTATAAGACGCACCCAAATTTTCAGCCTCTTTTAGGGGGGAAAAAGGTGTGTCTTATACACCGAAAAATACGGTATTCATACTTTTCCCACTGCTGATTCCTGAACATTTTGAGGTCACCCTTGAAAACCTAAAATGGGAATACAGGTAGTCCTCTACAACAGTTCATTTAGTGACCTTTGAAAGTTACAACTGAAAAAAGTGACTTATGACCATTTTTGCACACTTACGACTGTTGTAGCATCCCCACGGGTCATGTGATTAAAACTCAAATGCTTGGCAACTGACTCGTATTTATGATGGTTGCAGTGTCCCCACAGGTCATGTGCTCACCTTTTGTGCTCCTCTGACAAACAAAAACAATGGGGAAGCCAGATTCACTTAACAGCCTTGTTACTAATTTAACATCTACAATGATTCACTTAACAACTGTGGCAAGCAAGGTTGTAAAATGGGGTAAAACTCAATTAACAAATGTCTCACTTAGCAACATAAATTTTGGGCTCAATTGTGGTTGTAAATCAAGGGCTACTTGTATAATATATCTCTAGAGGTAAACACCATTCACACATGATCATGATCCAGAATTTTCTGCAATCAATTCAAGAGGGGGAACCTAGATTTTTCTATTGCAATGTGTAGAATTTCTCTTGGTATTGAACAGCTGAGGGCAGGTATGGTCTCGACTCTTGTTGAGTATCAAGCATGTAAATTAAAAAATGTTACATCACAGAATTAGCATTCAGATGTCTTTCTGTCAAGAATGAAGCACAGCTGTTTTGACAGCTACTGCACACCTGAATGACAGCCCAAATATCTTCACAAAAGTTGGGATTTAAACCTAACATTGGGTCTAAAGCTATAATTATTCACTTCCAACAATGTCAATTCCACTTCAGTTCCTATCAGTTTTAATTTAGTGTTTGATGTATATGGTTAAGCTATTCACCACATCTGATAGGAAGTGAAACTTTTCTAAGTCTCAAAAACTCAGATATTTCCAGGGATTAATGGTCTTATAGAGGATTTCCAGACAAGACTTTAGGTATGGAATTGCTGTATCTAACTAGTGTTTTCTTGTGATTCCTTTGATTTCTGTGTGTGTGTGTGTGGGGGGAAGTATTTACTTATTTATTTATTTATTTATTTTAGTGTTCTTATATGCCGCCCTACTCCCTGGGGACTCAGGGCGGCGTACAACATTTAAAAAGTAACAGAAAGAAAACTCATTATGGAAGGAAAGAAAATAGCTGCATAATGCCTTTGGGTCCATACATTGTGGATAATGTTTGAGTTCCTGAAAATATTTAATTGCAATAGCAGTTAGACTTACCCGTATTTTTCAGAGTATAAGACGCACCTTTTCCCCCTAAAAGAGGCTGAAAATTTGGGTGCGTCTTATACTCAGAATGTAGCTTTTTCGAAGCTTTTTTTTCCAGCCCTAACGAGATGCTAACGATCTTCCCTGCTCTTCCTGGCTTGCAGACTTGTTTTCATTGCTACTCCCTCCCAAGAAGTGTTTTTCCAGCCCTAAGTCTTTGCAGGCTTGTTTTCATTGCTACTCCCTCAAAAAAAGTTTTTTAAGCCCTCACGAGGTGCTAACGATCTTCCCTGCTTGCAGGATTTTTTCATTGCTACTCCCTCCCAAGAAGTTTCCCCCCAGTCCTAAGTCTTTGCAGGCTTGTTTTCATTGTTACTCCCTCCAAAAAAGTTTTTTTAAGCCCTCACGAGGTGCTAACGATCTTTCCTGCTTGCAGGATTTTTTCATTGCTACTCCCTCCCAAGAAGTTTTTTTCCAGCCCTAAGTCTTTGCAGGCTTGTTTTCATTGCTACTCCCTCTAAAGAAGATTTTTTTCAGCCCTAACCAGGGGATAAAATAATATGCTGAAGCTGACCAGACTAAGGACGCTAGCCAGATGAATACCTGGTAGGTAGATTTTTCCCCCTATTTTCCTCCCCCAAAACTAAGGTGCGTCTTATACTCCGGTGCGTCTTATAGTCTGAAAAATATGGTATATACCGCTTCATAGTGCTTTACAACCCTCTCTAAGCTGTTTGCAGAGTCAGCATATTGCCCCCAACAATCTGGGTCCTCATTTTATTGACCTCAGAAGGATGGAAGGCTGAGTCAACTTTGAGCAGTTGACTCCTGGCAGTGAGTAGAGTCAGCCTGCAGTACTGCATTTTAACCACTGCACCACCATAGCTCTTAAACTTTTTACTTTATAACTTTATAAAGTTGTACTTTATACTGAGCTTATTAAAAAGATTTTAAAGGTAGATTGCTTAATCAATACAGTAAATGTCTATTGAGATTCTCAGTCATACATGTCATGGTTGTCCCAAAAGTGCTTTTTCAAGAGGCAACTGGACTTCTTTGAACATGTTTTGCTTCTCATCCAAGAAGCTTCTTTAGCTCTGATTGAATTCTTGCATTCCCAACCATTCATTCAAATTTGTTCTTCCACTTCAGGCAAATACTATAGACCTACTCTGGTTTTGAGTCTCTGAAAATAATTTGTGCAATTTAGTCTCACACCCACCAGATATTTTTTTATTTTTTATTTTTTATTTTTTATTTTTTATTTTTTATTTTTTATTTTTTATTTTTTATTTTTTATTTTTTATTATTATTTTTTATTTTTTATTTTTTATTTTTTATTTTTTATTTTTTATTATTTTTTATTTTTTATTTTTTATTTTTTATTATTTTTTATTTTTTATTTTTTATTTTTTATTTTTTTATTTTTTTATTTTTTTATAATTATTTATTTATTTATTTATTTATTTATTTATTTATTTATTTATTTATTTATTTGAATTTGTCAAACAAAAATGAGAACAAGAATAAGAGAATAAAAATACAATGACAGGGATGATAGGCACATTAGTGCAGTTATGCAAGCCCCCTCTACTGACTACTTACGTATGAAGTAAGGCACATGGAAGTCAATTTGTGACTAAAACTGTGAAAATTTGTAGCTGAGACAACTGAATCAGGTAGGGCATTCCAGATTTTGACAACTCTATTACAGAAATCATATTTTTTACATTCAAGTTTAGAATGATTTACATTGAGTTTAAAGCGGTTGTTCGCGCGTATATTATTGCAATTAAAACAGCAAAAGTCATTTACAGGTAAATCATTACTATGCATAATTTTATATGCAATACCTAGGTCTTGTTCTGACCCAGCCTTAGCAGAAACAAGAAGCAGACTCCTTCTCCCGAAAACCCCTCTTTATTTATCTCCTGTGAATTAATGGCATTCACACACCGAAAAGTCCAGGCAATAGTCCTTCAAAGAGTTAACTGCAGTAACAGATCCTATCAGTTCCTTGCAATAACAGGCCGTGAGCTCCCAGCGGCAAAGCTGCAAATTAAGTTCTGGCAAGCAGTCTCTGAGGCACAAAACACGATGAGCCAAATCTTCAGAAATCCAAACTGTTGTCTCCTATGACCACCACTCCTCTTTCCTTCTATTTATTCCCCAGCCAGGTAGGGGCCATTCAGCGTCCACGTGTGCCTTGTTTCCCAAGTAGACTCCTTGTCCTCGGTTATTCTCCTCTCCTAACAGCTCTGCACATACGCGCATCTGGAACAGACCCCAGCTGTTCTTCCTCCCCACTTTTCTCAGCCTCCAAAGGCAGCTGCCTCTCCAGTGGCTGGAAAATGTCGGACAGCCCTGGCTCTATCTCTGCATCTGACGCAGGGCATCCATCAGAACCTTCCCCAAACTCCAGAGCTCGCCCAAGTTCCTCCCCAACCTCCTCATCGTCCGAGTCTGCTGCCAGCTCCGCTGGCAGCTGGTGGGCTACAACAGGTCTGACTGCAAGCGACACAATTCTAAGTTATCCAAATCGAAAATTTCGAGCCTAGTAGCATAAGGAATTCTATTGTGTACAGAAGAGTGGAAGACTTTTCTTGTGAAGTAACTTCTGAATCCGCTCGATTGTACTGTTGGACTTCAACCAGGTTGGGAAAAGCTGGTAGATCAAATGCTCAATTAAAGTTCCAGCCCAGAGTTGCTTCAACAGTGAGATGGGCAGCAAATAAATAAATAAATAAATAAATAAATAAATAAATAAATAATAAATAAATAAATAAATAAATAAATAAATAAATAAATAAATAAATAAATAAATAAATAAATAAATAAATAAATAAATAAATAAATAAATAAATAAATAAATAAATAAATAAGAGTAGGAATGGTTCCTCTTTATCTTAGAGGCAAATCTTGTATAAGATTTATGATCAGCCATGTGAAGGTACCTATAAAAAATTTAGAGGACCTCCTCATAAAACAATAGCCAAAATAATCCTTCCTTCAGTTTTTGAAGGCCCATGGACCAACAACAAGAGAGAGCACAATTTTTCCTTTCAAGTGAAGCAGTTAACACATAAATCAGTGGGAAAGCAGCAGGGTCTAAAAAGCAGGCCCTTGCTAAGGAGAGGAATCTGTTTACAACCATCATGTCTTTCACAGCTGTTTTATGCAGATCAAGGGACGGATACATGAAATGACATTGTTAGCCAGGGTGTGTAAGATGTCAAGCATCACACTAGAAATGAGACATTTAGAGACCTGGATGAAAAGATCCACCTGTCACAGAACTATTTGTTAGAAAAATTTCTAATTAAAAATGACAAGTGAGAAGAACACAGTTTTTGCTTCAGATCAGTGTTTTTCAACCTTGGCAACTTTAAGACATGTGGACTCTCAGAATTCCCCAATCAGCATGCAAGTTGGGGGATTCTGAGAGTTGAAGTTCACATGTCTTAAAGCTGTCAAGTTTGGAAATCACTGCTCTAAATGCTAAAACAACACAGGATACGTTTCTGAATTTTATAACATTAGCAGTTGCAGTCAAACATAGTTCTTCATACAAATGGTCCACGTTTTTCAGTTAGCAAGAGTGTTGCATAGCCCCCTGTCTTTTTCTTAATTTTTTTTCAAAAGTAAAGTATAATCCCATTAATCTAATAATAGCTCTAAAGGAGCTATTGGCTTTGTGACTACCACCAAAACCTTTCCTGAGGTATCTATACAGATTCTCAGTCATCCAGGTCATGGCTGTCCCAAAGGTGCTTTTTCAAGAGGCAACTGGACTTTCTGTTTTTTCTTGAAGACATTTCGCTTCTCATCCAAGAAGCTTCTTGAGCTCTGACTGGATGGTGGGGAATGGAAGGATTCAGTCAGAGCTGAAGAAGTTTCTTGGATGAGAAGCAAAACACGTTCAAAGAAAAATCAGAAAGTCCAGTTGCCTCTTGAAAAAGCACCTTTGGGACTTTCCTGAGGTACAAATTCTTTTGTTTTCTCTTCCTGAAGCTGTGCGATTAGACTGAATGTGGAGAAAATAAAGAACAGCACAGACACTCTGTAAACATTCAAACAATAGATCTCAAATTAGCTTTTATTCACAATTTAAAATGGAATGTAAACAGGTTCCCTTAATATTTCAATGTATCTCTGGACTGTCAATCACTGCCTTCCTTGGAACTAAAGAGAAACCTGTCACTCTGATAGATGAAATTTCCTAGCTTGGGATGGCAAGCTTCCATCCTACCTATCTACACCTCCCAAATTCTTCTCTTCCTTGTCATTAGGAAAATAAATTAAAAGGGGAAGGGACTGCATTAACCTGTTTTGAGTGGATGTTATAACACCCAATCATCATCATAAGCATTAACTTGGTGTATTCAGAAAGAAGTCTCATATATGTACACACACACACACACACACACACACACACACACACACACACACACACACATATATATATACACACAAAATGTTACACACACACACACACACACACACACACACACACACACACACACACACACACACACACACACATGTCGAGTCACCCTGGTATACCCAAATATGGGAGGGAGCATACTGCTTCCTTTTTGCCTTTCAGCCCCTCCAGGGGCCATTCAGGCAGTTGCTATAGACGACAAACTATCTTCTCTATGTATAACATGTTTTTGCTGATAATGAAAATGAAGGGAGACTAGTATAGATCTATTTCAAGCTATTTAGCTCTCATCAGCTAAGTCATACCCTTACTGGAATTTGAAACTGGGCAACATATATACAGTATATCTTGCATATACAGGTAATCCTCATTTAGTCTTTGCCTCATTTAGTGACCATTTGCAGCTATGATGGTGATGAAAAAGTAACTATATGATATAATATGGACTTCCGGTGGTGACATCACGCTGCGGTGGCTGGACCGAGTGGAGCTCCGCTCGTTTTCAGCCGATGTTTCATGCTTTGGAGGGCAAAATCAGATCCTGGAGGGAATGGTAAAGAAGAGAGGTTCCCTCAGTGGCTTTGAGGGGAGAGGTGCGATTCCTATTGAACCAGAGGAACTCTCAAAACCAGTGCTGAAAAATTCAGCCTGTATGGCCGCTCCAGAAGCGTGAAGTCCCGAACGCTTTGAGAAGGAAGAGATGAGTGGCAAGCAGCTTGAGAAATCTGAAAAAAAGGATTATAAGAGACAGATAGAAGAAATTCTCTGAGATTGTGAACTGTTTTGCGATAGATCAGCGGCAAAGTCAGTCTCTTGTGAGGAGGTGAAAGCAGCGAGCTGGCGGTGGGAGCAGAGGAAATAAGTTGTCAAAGATCAGAGATAAGGAACGCGTGAAAGGGGTGAGCTACCGAGAAATCTGGATGGCAAGTAAAAGAGGAACTGTCTCCTAATTAATATTGGTGGTGAGAAATAAATAAAGAAAGAAGATTTGGTGCCTGGATAGTAGGAATTAGTTGGGAGGACTTATGGTGACTGCAACTTTCAAAGGCGGTGACATCTTGGAGAAGGGGAACACCCCCCCCCCGCAGATTCAGGACGAAAGAGAAAGAGCTTAAACAGAACCTGGAAATAGCGGAGTTATAGCTGAAGCCTGAGAAAAACTCTTTTTGTTTAATGTTATAAATAAGGATAAAGGAGACTATCTTTTAAAAAAAACTTTGAATAGAGGCTGGACAGTGCATTGTGATGTAAAACAGTACTGGTGAAATACGTGATAAAATTAGAGATATACTTATAATACAACGGTAACATTTTATTTAAATTTTATTTAAATTTATATTGAGATTTCTATTTCTATTATATATAAGAGCTGAGGTGGCGCAGTGGTTAGAGTGCAGCACTGCAAGCTACTTCAGCTGACTGCTAGCTGCAGTTCGGTGGTTCAAATCTCACCGGCTCAAGGTTGACACAGCCTTCCATCCTTCCGAAATGGGTAAAATGAGCACCCAGATTGTTGGGGGCAATATGCTGACTATGTAAACCGCTTAGAGAGGGCTGTAAAGCACTATGAAGCGGTATATAAGTCTAAGTGCTATTGCTATTGCTATATATTATATATAGTATCTATATTACCTATATCAATTGATTTATATTTTATGTTTATATTATTCATTTATAGCTTATAGATAAGAGGGATAATTTAATAATGTATTAATAGAGGAATAAGATAATAGATTGATTTAAGAAATATGATTATAATTTTGTTAACACTGAATTATTTTATGACAATTAATTAAAAATAATTAAGAAACTAGGTACATATTTTATGTATTTAGAGAATAATTAGTTTGGAGATAAAGTAAGGAGTATATACATTATTAAAGACATATTTGATATAGTATTCGGGAAGTACAGATCATTGAGAAAAGTTATAAATTGAAAAGTGATAAATGTGTCAAAGAATTAAAGCTGGGAAGGAATAACTGATAGACGAGTAGATTGTCAAATACTGAGAGGCGCTGGGGGAAGATAGAGGATAAGCTCTGGTTAGCAGTAGTTAGTGGAGAGATATAAGAAAGAATAGGGGGAAATGAAATTAGTGGTGGAAAGAAAGGAAGGAAGAGGAGAAGAGGGGAAGATATATGGTACTGTGGAAAAATTTCTATAAAAAACATCAAGGTGACAAGTACGATGACCACAGTCACAAAAATAGGGGTAAAAAGAGTAACTGCAATGATGGCTTCACCCTCAGCACCATGCTCAGTGGAAAGTTTACTTGGAGGAGAGAAACCTGGTGCTATGGCGAATTTATAGAGTATGCAAGCAACCCTGACATCTATACAGGAGACTGTGATGAAGATGCAGGAGGTGATGACGAATAACCATGAAGATATTAAAAAGGAAATTAAGAACAACATAGGAGAAGTAAAAGGAGAGATACGAAAACTGGATGAGAAAATGAGTGCGATGCAAGAAATTATAACAAAAAACAAACAGAAAATAAAAGTAGTAGAAACCAAAACAGAACAAATGGAAAAAAAACTAGATACAACAGAAAATAGAATGTTGGAGGCAAATAGAGCATTAGAAGAGACTATAATAAATCTTGAGATGGAAAAATCAATGCTCTATTTGCGCTTTCAAAATATAGTTGAAAGCAAAGAAGATCTCTCAAAGGTAATGGTTGAACTCTGGGCGGAATTTCTTCAAAAAGGTAAGCAAGAATTTGAAAATGAGATTGATGAAGTATACCGGATCCATATGAACTATGTTCGTAGGCATAAGCTCCCAAGAGAGGTACACGTAAAATTTGTTGGAAGGAAAGAGAGGGACGAAGTATATGGCAGAATAAGAGAAGAACAACTGGTATACAAAGGAAAAGACATTATCACGTTAAAACAAATCCCAAGAAGAATAAGAGAGCAAAGGAGAAATTATCAGTTTTTGTCTACACAACTGTTAAAGCATAGGGTGATGTTTAGATGGCTCATTTCTGAGGGAATATTAATTACATGGCAAGAAAAGAGGTTCCACATTGACTCATTGGATAAGGCCCAGGAATTCTACGACCATTATATAAACGAGGAAGATGAGCAGGATAATAGAGAAGAGGTAGAAAGTAAAAGTCAGGAGGAACGGGTTTCTGAGGAAAAGATAGAAACGATAGTAGAACAAGATATCAGGGATAGAAGGGAAGTGGAACGACAGCAGAGAGAAGGAGCTATGACAAGAGCACAGACGGAAATAAGAACAAGGAGGGGAGTAAAATTTAACTATAAGGAATAAGATGGAAGAAGAAATAGGATTATTATCATTAAACATTAATGATATAAATTCCCCTAATTAAGAAAAAATTCCGATATCGGAAAGCTGTATTAGTGAAATTATGTTTTTAAATGTGGAAAACTTTCAATAAAAAGTATTTTAAAAAAGAAAAAGAAAAAGTAACTATATAACCAGTCTTCATATTTATGAGCTTTGCAGGTCTGTAAAATGAAAGAAAGCTGATGTAAGATCAGAAGCACAGTTGCAGTTCCATTTAGTGATTGCTTTGCTTAATTACAGAATTTCTGGTCTCAATTATGCTCATTAAAACCAGGACTACCTGTACAGCACTGGCCTTTTTTGGATGAAAGTCATGTTTCACAATGTTTTCCCTCCTTTGAGTCATAAGTACATGCAATACACAAATACATTTAATGTATTCAGTTTTCTAAGTCTGAGATGATAAGTACACAATCAGTCACCTGTCCAAATATTGTCACATTTTCTCCGGAATCATTAGTTACATGAATTTGCAAGCCTTTCTGTTTCGCAAAGAATTTGTGAGTGTGATAGGAATTAAGGGCAGAGCCAATCATTTTGAACCATATTTAATCCTGCCTGTAGCTCTAGCAATAATATGGGGTATATCTTGAAAGAACTGATTGATCATAGGCATTGAGACATGCAAGATACATCACACCAGTTAAAAACCAGGATCCACAAACACTGGCTGGCAGTCAAATACCATGATCTCAAATCCTTAATTTCTACCCACACCAAATAGCACCAGTTTGATTGGAGCAACACAAAAACAATCGGCCATGCTACCACCCACCACGCTTGTGAGTTTATTGAAGCCTGGCACTCCACAAGCAATTTCATCAACAGACCCATTGACCTACAACCAGCCTATGAACCCCTCAGAATCCAAATCAACCACACAGCCAACCAGAGACAGCACTGACCCTCAACCAACACACACAATTCCCCCACCACCACCAGCAGTTCAACTTCCAACAACCCTGACCTGAGGTAATCTCCTTATCAGAAGACCCATCACAAGACCCTCAATTGACACACCCACACCTGAAGCCCTTAGAAACAGAAGAACATAGTTTGAAGAAAGTGAATTCCCTTCTCCCCCAACTATAACATGGTTAGCAGAAGAGGCTCCGTAATCTCCATGAGCAATATCAGAGGGAATTATTTCAGCTTTGTTGTCTGTTTTTGTACCGTCTTAAAAGAAGTGAGCTGAAAACCATAGGCAGGAGTTATACAACATAGCATATTTAAGAGCCTGAGAAAAGAACAGCTTGTATATAATAAAAACATTATCTTAAATTGTTCCCTTTGCAAGTATAATCACAGGCTGAGTTTTCTGTTTTGGTTTTGGATCCTCTCCATTTCATCAGACACTTTTGTTTTAATGATATACAACTGCCGTATTACAGAATAGCTAATTTACATAACTTACATTTTTTAAAATTGTGGTGTGTTCTGCTGCTTTTTCTAATAGCTATTGGTGTTGTCAGCTTTTTAAAAATTGTACCCTATTAAAGTGAGAACATAAAATAAGAAATCACATAATCTTTTTACATTCTATCTGGAGCGTAAGAACACAGCTATTTATGGGAATTAGTACTGCAGAACAAGGAGGAGGAGGAGAAGGAGAAGGAGGAGGAGAAGAAGAAGGAGAAGAAGAAGGAGGAGGAGGAGGAGGAGGAGGAGGAGAAGAAGAAGAAGAAGAAGAAGAAGAAGAAGAAGAAGAAGAAGAAGAAGAAGAAGAAGAAGAAGACAATTCTCTTTTGTGTCCACCTCCCACATGTGTTACACATTGCAGAGCTGAGACTACTTCAGCCTTGATGGTTGTCATTAAGTTGTGCTCTATACAAAGATCCGTCATTTCTTTTGGGAAATAAGTTCTTTTGTTTTGGATTGTTTTCTCTGAAACAAAGTCAAAAAATGCTGCTAACTTTGCCCAGGACAGGATGGGCTGTCACATGAAATCCTGTGGGACCTTCTTTCAGAAGGATGTGTCTGTGAAAATAACCTGTACTTGTCCTGCCTTCAAGAATGTCCACCTATAGCAATGATCCTTAGCTGTATGTGCATTGCCTGAAAATCCCAATGGATTATAATGCAGCCCTGAGAACATAAAACCCACAATGCAATGCAGTTCTGCATAGAATAAACAAGGCTATTAACCTTGTTGGTTGTAAATGTAGTTTTTGTTGGGAGATTTAGCCCACTTGGGGAGGGATTTGAGGGGGTATTTTGTAGGGCATCAAATCTTTGATACATGATAAGTAGAGTTCAGCTGGAATTTAGCCCACCACATTAATATATAACAAATCCACTATTATTGTAGAATTGTAAGGTTAATTCAGTGCCACTACATAAAAGAAAAATATGCATACCTATGATTAAATGTACGTAGGTGTTGATGATTCATTTGTCTGGCTGGGCACACTTCAAAAGCAGGAAAATATGTATTCGATTAAACATGTATGATCAATCTTTTGCAAGCTCTATAATCATCACTTCTAAGCTTCTGAAGGTCCCTCAAGACAGCAGGCCAGGAGACTCCAGGACGTGATTAACTAGTGAGGCAGGTCCATTACTATAAACATCCATTTATTCATTTTTCTCCCTTTAGCTTTTTGATAATTTTTTAAAAATGTTTTTAATATTTGTTAAAGATGATGATTTTGGATATTTGTTGTTTTAGTTGTGTTGTATGCTGCTCGGAGTAACCTGATTGTGATTTCTATAAATGAAATAAGGAGAGAACCAACTTAGAAATAAGAAGAAATTGCCTGACAGTGAGAACAATTAATCAGTGGAATGACTTGCTTCCAGAAGTTGTGGGTGCTCCATTACTGGAGGCTTTTAAGAAGAGATTGGATAACCATTTGTCTGAAATGGTACAGGGTTTCCTGCTTGTGCAGGGGATTGGACTAGAAGATGGTCCAACTCAGTTACTATATTTTTCGGAGTATAAGACGCACCTTTTTGCCCCCCAAAAGAGGGTGGGAATGTCGGTGCGTCTTATACACCGAATACAGCCATTTTGGTCTCCAGAAGCCCCGCCCCTGCGTCCCATTTTTGTGAAAAATTGGCCCATTTTTTGTAAAAATGGGGTGCGCAGAGGGTTTGGGAGGTCTGCAGAGTGCTCCTGGGGGCTGGGGGAAGGCAAAAACACCCCCGTTTTTGCAGAAAAATGGGCCATTTTTTTGCAAAAATGGGGGTGTTTTTGCCTTCTAATTACCCCATCTAGCATGACTGGAGGAGGAATTCTGGGAGTTGAAGTCCACTAGTCTTAAAGCTGTCAAGTTTGAAGTCCCCTGGGTTAGGGGTGTAAGGGTCTTCAAACTTGGCAAGTTTAAGACTTGTGGACTTCAACTCCCATTCCTGAGCTAGCATGACTGGAGGAGGAATTCTGGGAGTTGAAGTCCACTAGTCTTAAAGCTGTCAAGTTTGAAGTTTGTAAAAAGTGTACATGGTTGTAAAAAGTGTACATGGTTGTAAAAAGTATACATGGTTGTAAAAAGTATACATGATAAAAAGTATACATGGTTGTAAAAAGTATTCTGCTACACTGGTATTTTATTAAATAATATATCACTACACCATTTAGTTCAGAATACTTTTTTCCTTGTTTTCCTCCTCTAAAATCTAGGTGTGTCTTATACTCCGGTGCGTCTTATACTCCGAAAAATACGGTATTCTAAAGTTGGAATTTAAATAAATAAATAAATTCCAAGCTTAAAAATGAATCTTAAATTAAGGACCCATATCCTATATGGATGTACTATCAACTAATTATTTTATTAGAGATTTTGTTGTTTCTCAGAGTGACTTAGCAAACTTCTTTCCTCCAGACTGTAGCAGAGAAACAGCCATAAAAAATACCATACAAATGAATGACTCTCAAACGTACAGTAGAGTCATAAATAAATTCTGCGTATGTGGATATTGATTAAGGACATGGTGGAATGATGACATGATAAAGCAGCAAACCGTTCCTCTGATGATAACATTTTTATTGATTTTAATTTGAGGCCAGAGTTATTCAAGCAAGCTATCTGATAGGAACGATCACAAAATTGCTACTTTCTTTTCTTTTTTTTTCCTTCATGGAACTGTTGAGCTTTTAAGCTAGGACTGGGAAAAATATTCTCTTATGGAATGTTCTGAACTTCTGACACTGAGCTATTCAGAATGGCCCCTTTCTGAGATTGGAGAAGATCCATAATTACAAAGCATTCTCTCATGGTATGTTCCAGACTCACAACATTTTGAATATGTCTGTTTCAAAGTCAGAACAGCCTGTTTACAGATTAAGATTACAGATTAACAGAGTTGGTCATCTAGTCCAACCCCCTGCTCAAGCAGGAGACCCTACACAATTTCTGACAAATGGCAGTCCAATCTCTACTTGAAAGTCTCGAGTGATGAAGCTCCCACAACTTCTGAGTTCCATTGGTTGATCGTTCTCACTGTCAGAAAGTTCCTCCTTGTTTCTAGGTTGAATCTCTCCTTGATCAATTTCCATCCATTATTCCTTGTCTAGCCTTCGGGTGCTTTGGAGAATAGCTTGACCCCTTCCTCTCTGTGGCATCCCCTCAAATATTGGAATACTGCTATCATGTCTCCCCTGGTCCTTCTCTTCGCTAGACTAGCCATGCCCAGTTCCTGTAACCGTTCTTTATATGTTTTAGTCTCCAGTCCCCTGATCATCCTGGTTGCTCTCCTCTGCACTTTTTCTAGAGTCTCAATATCTTTTTTATAGTGGGGTGACCAAAACTGGATGCAGTACTCCAGGTGTGGTCTAACTAAGGCTTTATAGAGTGGTATTAGTACCTCCCTTGATCTAGATTGTATCCTTCTGTTAATACAATTTAGGGTTGTGTTGGCTTTTTTGGCTGCTGCTGCACACTGCTGGCTCATGTTTAGCTGGTTGTCCACTAGGACTCCAAAATCCCTCTCACAGTCACAGTGTTCTGAGCCTGTTTATGCTCAGAACAGTTGCATGTAAATAGTTCAATCCAAAACCCAGCTATTTAATCAACTTTGGCTGATTTTAAAAAGCTAAGAAAATCAAATCAGGTTAGTATTTGAAAGGAAGGCCATCAAAAATTTCTTGGTTTGTAGACAAGATATGGAAGTACAAAAAAATGTCTTAGAAGACAATGGGAAACCACTTCCATGTTTCATAGGCATGTCCATAGAATCATCAGGAATCAAATTTCATTTGAGAGAGACTTTTTTAAAATTATAGTCTCATGTGACAGGTAGAAAGGCAGGTGGTGGAGCTTTCATCATTAATGGTTCTCCATATTGAATATGGAATGTCACTTACTAACTGAAACTGCTATGGATTCCATCTGAAGGAGGAATGCAACACAGTGGAGAAGAAATGAGCTTTAAAGGAGAATATTTGCAGCGGACAGTTGAAATGAAGGGCCCTTGGTACTCTCTGAGCTTTGTTGCAATGATGGTGGGGTACTTGCTTTACAAGAAAGTGGGGCACCAAACAAGAAATCAGGTTAAGGTCTACAAGGATCTGATTTGCTGGCCAGTTTGGGAAGCTAGGCAAGTCCTTGTCAGGATGCTTGGGGTTATTTCTAGTGTTAGACAATGTGGTCCTTTCAGGAAGCCTCAGAGATTAGGAAATCCATTGTTAAAGGGGCTGGAATGTTGAGATCAGCGGTGAAATCTACTTACCTTCCCTACCTGTTTGGAAGCGTGCACTTTGTGCGCGCGCCACCGTCACACACACTTTTTTACCCTCTGCGCATGCGCAGAAGGCTTTGTACATGCACAGAGGGTCAAAAAAAATGGCAACATCCGGGTGGGTGGGCGGAGCCTCGTGCTGCCGCCACTACCGATTCTCCAAACCACCAATGGCCGCCGCTACCGGTTCGCCCGAACCAGGCTGAACTGGTAGCATTTCACCCATGGTTGAGATCATCAATTGATGGAGGACGGAAGTCTCTAAGTTGCAATTTCCTTTATTAGGGCTGCCCTTGGGTTATATTTTGAGATGACGGGGAATCTTCTATTCTTTGGTCGATGGCCTTTATCTGGACAGGGCAGGTCCATTTGGGTCTCATATAACAAAGCAAAGATATAGACTTATGCTACATTTTTATTATCTTATAAATTATCGCTGTTTCTGCAGAGCAAACTGTTTGGCATTTGCCACATTCTTTTTCAAACCCTTTCCTCATTTATGACTCTTATGAATTTCCCAGGAAATCGTACTTTTGCTGTGTGAGTCAGTGGCTTATCAGTCATGGCATAATTCATAATGACATTCTCATTCTATGTTGTCTCCCTTATTCCTGCTAGTTAACTAGATGTGCACTGTGTCAAAAATGTCATAAAAAAAATAAAGCTTAGACATAATGCAACTTTATAGCCGTACATACACAAAATCATTATTGTGCAATAAAATAGATTAACTAGTAGAACTATTTACTACAAAAGTAATCCCTGTTAGACTGCACTGTATATTTTTCAATTATACTGCACAACCCATGATCCATTAGGTCATCCACTCAGAGATATTTCTTTACCTGAATGAGAAACAGAATGGCCATAGATGGACAAACAAGCAGTGGGAATATGAGCAACTTCTGACTTCCTGCCAGCTTCCCCACTGACTTTGTGGCAGGGATCTTAGAAATTATTCCTCCTCTTCTTTGGCTGACCTGTGGAACTGCTTGCATTTTGCTGAGGGAAAGAGGATCAATGGGAGCTGTGAGTCACAAGGAAAACTGCAGCTGTGCAGCCGGAATTCTCCAAGGACCCCACCCTCAAGGGAAACAAACAAACAGAATACTACTACTACTACTACTACTACTACTACTACTACTACTACTACTACTACTACTACTACTACTACTAATAATAATAATAATAATAATAATAATAATAATAATAATAATAATAATAATAATAATAGAATAACAGAGTTGGAAAGGGCACTGGAGGTCTTCCAGTCCAATCCTCTGCTCAAGCAGGAGATCTTATACCATTTATTTGAGTGCCACGGGAGTTGGGCGACTTATAAAAGCGACCAAATATATTAAATAATTAATAAATAAATAAATAAATAAATAAATAATAAATAAATAAATGTATTTATTTATTAGTGAGACATATACCACCTCAAAGTGCAAGCACTCTCTAAGCGGTTTACACCATTAAGCAATGTATATTTATTTTGCCCCCAACAATCTGGGTCCTCATTTTACCTACCTCGGAAGGATGGAAGGCTGAGTCAACCTTGAGCCGGTGAGATTTGAACCGCTGACCTGCGGATCACAGTCAGCTAAAGTAGCCTGCAGTACTGCACTCTAACTGCTGCGCCACCTCGGCTGTCCAATCTCATCTTTAAAATTTCTCCTTAGTTCTAGGTTGTTTCTCTCCTTAGCTAGTTTCCATCCATTGCTTCTTGTCCTGCCTTCAGGTGCTTTGGAGAATAGGTTGACCCCCTCTTCTTTGTGGCAGTCCCTTAGATATTGGAACACTACTATTGTGTCACCCCTAGTCCTTCTTTTCATCAAACTGAACACACTCAATTCCTGCAAACGTTCTTCATATGTTTTAGCCTCCAATCCCCTAATCATCTTTGTTGCTCTTCTCTGCACTCTTTCTAGAGTCTCAACATCTTTTTTACATTGTGGTGACCAAAACTGGATGCAACATTCCAAGTGTGGTCTTACCAAGGCCACCTTGATTCATTTATCAATTGCCAGCACCTCCCAGCCAGCCCTATTTCACCAGCAGGAGTCACTCCCCTGCCCACTGCTGTTAAGAGATTTCAGATTTCAGGCTCAGTTCCAAAGCAGCCAATCGTCACTCACCTATCAGGCTTTGCTGCCAGCCAATTGGGTGCAGGGGACAGAGGTAGGTGCAAAGAGGGTGGAAATATACCCTTCCATTTTCCCTTGCGCCATGCAACCTACAGGTTTTTGGGAAGGCAGTCAGAAAGCACAGTGGTACTGAAGCAGCCAAAATTTCCCCAAATTTCATGCCCATGGGAGTAATGGGTCCTGTCATTCTGTAAGTTAGCCCAGTTGAATTTCCTTGGTCTAATAATTGTTGCTCTCTACCTCCCAATTTCACTCAATTTAAAGTTACAAACAGCCACGAGAACATTAGTAGTCTATAAATGTAGCTCAGAACTGAGGGGAAAAAAATCTGAATTAATTAATTGATTTCCAGACCTTTGCTGGAGGTTAAGAATGGCAGAATGAATAGATCACTGGGTTGCACAATGCAGATTGCTCTGAGTTGCACAAGGATTCGTTCTAATGATTCCAATCCAGGCTGTAACATTAACTGAGCAATATGAATAATTCATCTGTGGAGTTGTACTACGGCAAGAGGAAAGGGTCATTATGGGTCCAGAAGGAAACAGAAAGCCAATGGAATTGACATAAAATTAGAGTTATGTTTTTTTTTCTCAAGCGAACATCAGTGGGTAGGAAAAAATCTGACTGTACATTTTGGATCAATTAAAGCAACAGAGACAAGCTCCATAAAGGATATATTCTACTCTTATAGGATATATTCTAGTCTATGAGTAATTGAAGCATGAATAGTTGAAATGAAGCTGGTCTTCAGAAGTCAAACCACAACAAATTCATTCCTTCAGTACCCAAGAAAAGTGAAGATTTTTAAAGATTTTTTAAGGGGCGTGCATAAGCGCACCACTGTGCCTACCGTCCCTGTCCTACTGTCCTATTGTCCTCTTTTATCGTTACTTTTTACTTATGTTTATACAAACTACTACTATCCTATACATGTTTGACAAATAAATAAATAAATAAGATGTTATTTTTCTTTCATTATTTTCAGCTCAGAAAATCTTGGCACAATACAAATAAGTGCCGTACTTCTTAAGTTTATCTTTAATTTAGAAAGTCTCTAATAAAAAGAGCAATCTTCTTATTTTCAGCATAGGTAAATTTATTTCCTAAGTAAAATATGTGATATTTACAGGAAGTGCAATTGGAAAGAAAGTTCCTCAGGGCTGGCTCCATTGAACTTCAACAGAAAGAGACGGTAAGGCGCAATTAAAGGGGATTTCAGTGGAGGATGTTTGAAATCTCTGAAGGTAGTGTTTTAACTGCCATGAATATATCGCTTATGTTGGATTGGTGTTTCTAGAATTGTGATAGTATGAGGCAGGGGTGAGTTCCACTTACCTTCCCTACCAGTTCGCATTGCGTCGGAAGTGTGCGTTTTTGGGGAAATGACTGTCTGCGCATGCACAGAAGTCTTTGCGCATGCACAGAGGGTTCTTTGCCAGCCACTTTCAAGGAGCGGCGACCGGAGGACCGGTTCGGGGGCATGGCCTGCCGGCCATCGCTATCGGTTCGGCGAGCGGGGGCAAATTTCTGATACTGGTACGGGCAAACCGGACCGAACCGGCAGCAACCCACCACTGGTATGAGGTAATTGAGAAACATAATGTCCTTATTTCCGCTTCAAAGTATCCTGTAAGCCTTTGGCATTCATCATAAGGGCCTGAAATGTGCTGAAGAACATGCAGTGCTTTCTTATAATAGGATCTTGCATCTTATGTTGTACCTAATTACGATTCGATGTTTCAATACTGCTCTGGGAGGGAAGGATATGGTGTGCTGTCTACCACAGAAATGAAATCCTTCTTCAGTTAAGGATTTATTGCCTTTCCATTAAAAATACACAATTTTTTCTTGTCAGGTGCCAGGAACCAAGAACGACACAAGGAGTTTCTCCAGAGCAGTTTCTTTATTGTTACTCGCCTTTAGACAAGAATCTTGCCAGACTAAAGTACAAATCTGTATAAATATTAGATATACAGGTAGTCCTCGACTTATGACCACAACTGAGCCCAAAATTTCGGTTGCTAAGTCGAGACATTTGTTAAGTGAGTTTTGCCTCATTTTACGACCTTTCTTGCATTGCACAGGGTTGCCAAGAACATTCCATGAAAACCAGTACAGATGCAGCATATTTAATGCATCTGATTGCAGTTGTTCCTCATTTGTTTTAATAAGATGGTGGACAGCAGGACCACATGGTTTGAGGTCCTGGGGAAAAGAGGGATCACATGCCTCGAAGATGTTGAAGAAGAAGAGAAGGGCTGAGATGCTGAGAGTGCCCTAGTTTTATACCCTCTGTTGGGCCCCACCTTAAGAGTTTCCTGTTCCTGTGTAAGAAATGTATCCCATTGGCTGTCAGACTCCCAGGGGGCGGGGGTCTTAGCTAACTTTGTAGGCTTTTGTCTGTATCCCACCAGGCTTGGCTGATGCAATCTTCCCAGGTGCCATGTGGTGAGTTTCTGTTTGTTAGATGGGTCTGCTTGAAGGGGGTAGATCTTTGTTATGTAGAATAGACTGCCCCAGGCTATTAACAAAGGTGGGGGGAATGAGTGAGTTTTCTCTGGTCTTAATAGTCCATTGACAAAGGTGGGGGCTACTAAGAGTGAGTCTTTTTCTGCCTAAAACATGTTTCTCCATTTTCTCATCCAGGGAAATATAATATTCTGCCTTTTTAATATTTCCTAAAATATTTTATTCCTATGGGACAGGGGTAGGTGCTAACTTCCTACAGTTGAATGCAAAGAACAAAGTCGGGCAAGACTGAAGTGATGGCATGTGAAGAGTTTTGGAACAGAATTGAAAAT
The DNA here is from genome assembly GCA_023053685.1 of Diadophis punctatus similis. NCBI lineage: Eukaryota > Metazoa > Chordata > Lepidosauria > Squamata > Dipsadidae > Diadophis > Diadophis punctatus. The sequence goes on along the minus strand of JALIGW010000002.1, from coordinate 11,843,877 downwards.
AGTCTAGTTGCCAGTTTTCATTTATGGTAGATCATGCAAATGATACAGTTATTAAAAAGGACAGTAGCATTTGTAACAAAAACTTTAATTCAGGCAGTCAAGTTGATATAGTCCATTAATAATCTCTGATTATTTGAAGTGGCCTGGGTTTCTCTGGGATTCTTCTCTTAAGGAAAATGTTATTGAATCCTCCAGTCAGTAAAAGTAGAGGAATTTCCCAAACAGCCAGAAATAGGAATAGGAATAATATGTGTAAATAGGAATAATATGTGTAAATTATAAAAGGCAATTTTAATTTCTTTTTGCAAACGTCTAGTGAAATTCATGACATGTCAAATCACCAACACATGGTTATCTCTGGAAAAGTTTATTTTATTATCCTAAACAGGAAACATTTTCCGTTGTGTTTAAGCTAATCCCTTAAATGCTGGAAACTAAACTATTACTTTTCTGTTGATGCTGCAGACATTCTGTTCTACACATTGCATGGATTAATCAATTGCAGGCTATATTTTTCCACTTGCCTGCGCATCAGATACAATCAGGATAAAATAAAAGTACAGATTTCTCATCAGAAGCTTTTCAAAGTAGACAAAAGAACCATCCTCTTAAGAAATGCAAATTACTTAAATCTTTTTACATGGGATATCATGTAAAGTAGGGCTATTTCTGAATACAACTTTTTTTATTATTATTATAAATGTGCTTTAGAACATAATCCTTTGAGCAATTCAAGGATTTTTTAAAATCTTGTAAAAAAAAAAAAGCAAATAGGAGTTCAGGATAATCAGATTTATTTTGCAAGTTGAGACACCATGTGGTTAAATCACAGCTGTTTTTCCTGGGCTGTGTCCCAGATTATCTGGTAATCATTTGTGAAGTCTGACTCCATACATCATCTTGGGTGGCAAATGTGCCAAGGATGGCTTTATTTCTAGGAAATCTCCCAAGAGCGACAGTTTAAGGAACTTTGGGGCCAATCCCCACTAAAATTAAACATTTTGTAGGAAGTTAGCACCCACCCCTCTCCTAGAAAAATGAAATATTCTAGGAAATATTAAAAAGGCAGAATATTATATTTCCCTGGATGAGAAATGGAGAAACATGTTTTTAGGCAGGAAGCAGACTCACTCTTAATAGCCCCCATCCTCCTCAATAGCCCACAGCAGATGTCCGCACTTAAGAGATAAAGAGATGGCTAGGTCTATTCATAGGCAAATGCCCTCATCCAAGATCCAACAAAGGTAGGGTTAGCCCTCTACCCACGTAGCAACAGAACTCACCACATGGCACCTGGGAAGATTATATCACCCAGCAAGGCTCAACCAAGCTTGGGACTCAAAACACAACCTACAAAGTTGCCCCTGCATGGCCCCATGGGAGTCTGACAACCAATCAGAGCACAGGCTCAAATTCGAAGCCCAACAGAGGGCATAAAACCCAGGTACTCCCAGCATCTCTTCCCTTTTCTGCCCAGGACCTCAAACCATGTGATCCTGTTCATCATTAAACCATCTTTCCAATCAGCCACCATGTTTCCAGTGTCTTTCTCCCCACTTGGAACTTGAACCCAGATGGACATTTCTTCCAACAATTTTAAAAGTTGTGTTGATTACAGAAGAAGAGTTTCTTCAACACCGGGGCTTGAAAATGACTTGACGAGTTTTGCTATTTGCCACTATAATCATTTAAGTGTTATTGTAACCTAACATTTTAAGTGATGTCCAGAGATTTAAAAAAAACAAAGCAAAATGCCCTTTATTTAGGCTTACCCACAAATATGAGACTGAGCGAAAAGAAAAGCAAACATTGGGGAAGAATTCCAGATTTATTTATATCTGCCTTTCTTTAAGGAGGTTAAGAAGATTTTCCTAGACTCTCCTTTTATTATTCCCATAAAAGCAAATCTGAGAGATGGGTTCAACTTTGGGAAAGTAACCTGGGTGAGAGCCAGTTTGATCTACTGATTAAGGCACCAGGCTAGAAAGCAGGAGACTGTAAGTTCAAATTCTGTCTTAGATATAGCAGTCAGCTGGGTCACTTTGGATTAGTCTCTCCTAGCCCAACCTCTGTCGAGCGATGCTGGACTTAGGGCATCGCTCGCCACACTATTTCTTAGAAGGCCGCAGACTATGGGAATCTAGGAGTGGGGATTGCATGAGGGAGTAAATGTAGACATAACACATTCTTACTAGATCTTCAAGGTCATCCTTTGTCCAGCACTTGTCCGGAAACTGGGAGGAGGAACGGCCACGCAGGCGGAAGATGAGTGGGCAACATGACTCAGTTGGGGGTATAGGACAAGGGTGCTAACTTCCTACTGGGTGGGAACCTGGGGGGGATCAGATTCGGGTTTCCCTTGGATGTGCCATCATGGCTTTAGCAATAAATTGGAACTTTGAGGAATACTTTAGCCTTGGACTCTGATTTGCGCTTGAATGCTATTTGGAACTCTGGCACTCTTCCTCACAGGGTAATTGTTGTGGGGAAAATAGGAGGAAGAGGTATGTTGGATTTGTTTGCTGCTTTGAGTTCTTTGTAAAATAATAAAGATGGGGTACACATGCATAAATAAAAAACTAGCCTTGAGTTTCCATGCTTGAAGATACACTTTTAAGTTTCTCTTGTCTTGGGTCAAGTGCTTAATCTCTATCCTACATTAACTCTTGCAGGTTTTATGTATCACAGAATCTCTTTTTTGAGTCAAGGCTGCAGTTTCCCAATACTTACCCAAATTACACATATGTAGTCCAAAGCCAACTCTTCCTTACTTGCAGGAACAATGTCTTTGCATGCATATTGCAAAAGAAAGATAGGTCTGTCAAAAGAAATTTAGATTTACAATCTGCAGTCTCTTGTACAGGGGACCACAATTGGACCAGCCTTTCCGTTGCTAAGCAGAGTGGTTGTTAAGTGAGTCACGCCTGATTTTACAAACTTTTTTTTGCCAGAGTCATTAAGCGAATCACTGCAGAGGTTAAGTGAATCATGCAGTTGTTGAGTGAATCCGGCTTTCCCCATTGTCTTTGCTTGTTGAAAGCCAACTGCGCAGAAGCAAAATCTTGCCGAAATCTTGTGCACACGCGTGTCCCCTCGCAAAATTTTGGCGAGATTTTGGCGAGATTTTGCTTCCGCGCATGCGCAGAAGCAAAAAAGGCAAAAAATTCTTAGAAAAAGATGGCGATGCGCGTGACTGTCCGGTGAAGACGGTACCGGAGCAGTCGCGTGCAAATTGCGTAATTGGCGGGTCCCTACTGGAACTGCAAACTGGACAACACCGGTAGGAACCTACCCCTGAATAGATTCAGACTTAATGTAAACCACTCCAAACTCGACTGCGGATAATACGACTTCAGCAACAGAGTGGTCAATGCCTGGAACACATTACCTGACTCTGTGGTTTCTTCCCCAAACGCCCAAAACTTTAACCTTAGACTGTCTACAGTCAACCTCACCCCATTCCTAAGAGGTCTGTAAGGGGCATGCATAAGCGCACTATCGTGCCTACCGTCCCTATCTTATTGTCCTATTGCCTAATTTACCTGTACCTACTTTGCTAATGCTTATGTTTGTACCAATACCTGCTATCTTCTACATGTTTGACAAATAAAATAAATACAAAAAATACAAATAACTTTACTTAGAGCTTCACTTTCAGCAGTAAGAGACAGCAGCTGCAGAATCAAATAATCAAGAGAACAATTTATATAACCACAAAGTTTGAATCTTGTGTACACATTGCTTGACTTTGGATGTGGTGGGCACGTCACCTGATGCTTTGATAAAAGTCTTGTCTGATTTCAATTTCTTTGTGTCTGGCCTTGCCGGTATATAATCTCACAGTTTCTAAAGCCTTGGACTTTTGAGCTGATTGAAAGGGTTATGGGGTTTATTTTTTTTTTGGCAATTGTGCAAACATGGTTCTGCATGACTTTGAACAATCTGCCAATTTGATGAGTGAGCTTGCTGAAAGTCATCTCAGATAGTTTTATTATCTACCGTAATAAGTCAAGTATCATTAATGCACAATTCCAGGTGGCTCCTCATATTTTTTTTAAAATGGCAATTTCTTTTCTTAGACCAGTGGTTCTCAACCTTCCTAATGCCGCGACCCTTTAATACAGTTCCTCATGTTGTGGTGACCCCCAACCAAAAAATAATAAAATTATTAGGAAACTCAGGGATGGGTTCTAACTTACCTCGCTGCCGGTTCGCTTCCTCCTGCGCTGCTTGGCCGCGCCTCGTGGCCATGCATGCGCTTTCCATGCGCATGCATGCACAGTGCTGATTTTTTTTAAAAAAATGCAAAAAAAGCCAAAAACAAGATGGCAACACATGCGCAGTGCCAGAAATTCAGCTTCTGCGCATGCTCAGAAGTTCCCATGGTACAGATATTTTTTTTTGCAGTAGTCTATTTGCATGTGGGTGGACCCACCTGGAGACAGATAGAGGAGCGGTGTCTCGGTTTCTAAGACCATCGGAAATATGTGTTTTCCAATGGTCTTAGGCGACCCCTGTGAAAGGGTCATTCGACCCCCAAAGGGGTCGCGACCCACAGGTTGAGAACCACTGTCTTAGACCATCTAAAATTGTTAACTTATATTTAAGAACACTAAATAAATAAATAAATAAGTAAATAAATAAATAAATAAATAAATAAATAAATAAATAATAGGAGGGTTGGTAAGACCATCTAAAATTGTTAACTTATATTTAAGAACACTAAATAAATAAATAATAGGAGGGTTGGTAAGATCTGGAACCAACTCCCACCAGAGATCCGGACTATCCCCACTCTTCTGGCCTTCCGCAAAGCCGTAAAGACATGGCTCTTCCGGCAGGCGGGGTGAAGAAGATCGGATTCCCCCTGGATGAATGGTTTCTGTTGCTTTTTTAAAATTTTATATTATGTTTTGTGAATTGTTTTTTATACTGTACTGTTCTTATTCATGCTGTATGCCGCCCTGAGTCCTACGGGATTGGGTGGCCTATAAGAACTTTAAATTAAATTAAATTTTGGGAAGAATTGGACTGATCTGTCTGCAGATGCTCTTGTTGCTCTACTTTTCTGCTCATGTTTGCCTTCCACCTACACTGAGACACACTTTCCCCAGCACAGATTTTTTTAAATAATAGTATAATCCAATTTCTTCATTTTTAATGAGTGTAGGGCCAACTCATAAGCAACATGGTTTGTTGATCGATTAGATAACATAGCTAACAAAACTATCTGAGACCATTTGCAGCAAATGTTACGGCCTGACCCAGTGTAGATACTCGCATACCTAATTTTGCACTTATGAGTTGAAATATAGTTGTTTTATCAGATTTGCCCTTTGACTCTTTAATTTAGCTCTCTTTATTTTTTTTTAAATTGTCCGTTGCTAAAAATAGCATACAAAATTTATTATACAGGGTCATATTGCTTGTAAAAATATATATTTATTAATCAAATTTATTTGCTGCCCAAAATGACTCTGAGAGGCTTACAATGTAAGTAAAAATGGAAATATAAAAATAACTATAAATATAAAACCAAATTAAAATTGCAAAACATGGATATGAGTTAAAGTTTTGCTGTGTTTTTTAAACATTTCAACTGGCAGAAAATTTGAGAAAAACTAAAACATAGATTTATTAATCCCTACTAATAGGAAGTAATATGTATAACATTTTAAGAAAGGCAACCGTAAATGTAGAAAAGGTAACGAAAAGCAATCTGAACCCCAGAAGATATTATTCCCTTACTAAACCCATCCAACTTGGGTGTAGGACAACTCACCATGGCTGACTTGTCCTGGCCTACTCACCTCAGTCATCTTAGCAGGACAACTTGCGGTGGAACAATACTGAGGGATAATTCAACATGGCATAACTCAAGAGAGGGACATGCAGAGGCGGGTTGCTCTCTAAGTTGCTACCGGTGCGCTGCGTGCATCTCCATGTTTCATGCGTGCATGCGCACGCTACGCATACATGCCCTCTTGCGCAATTTTGCTTCCGTACATGTGCAGAAGCAAAATCTCGCTGAAATCTTGTGAGGGGATGAGCGCGCGTGTGTGATTTCGGTGATTTTTTGCTTCTGCGCATGCGCGGAAGCAAAATCTCGCTGAAATCTCACACGCGCGGGCGTCCCCTTGTGAGATTTTGGCACGATTTTGCTTCTGCGCATGTGCGGAAGCAAAAAATCACCGAAAAATTTGCAAAAAAAGATGGCGGCTCCTAGGCACCGGCAACCGACCTCATCGGGTCGGTAGCCTCTTGATGACATCACCAGCCCGCCGCTACCGGTGCGATAGAGTGGATCGCATCGGTAGGAACCCACCACTGGGGATAAGTGAATTGCAGCAGGTCACTTGGACTCCATGCTCTGGTTCACCCCAACCTTGAGGACTTCTAACTCAAGAAGGTTCAAACCTTAAGCAACACAAGGCCTGCTGCAATTCACTTGTTCTTCTCTTGAGTTAAAGGGTCCTTGGTGCTCTCTGAGCTTGCTTGTTTTCTTGCAGATGTTTCATTACCCTTAACTAGGTATCATAATCAGTGTTAGTCAGATGATGATGATCAGATGATGTTACCTAGTTAACTGTTGTTAAGGAGTTATTGTGCTGTTAAGCACAAACACAGCGAAATAGTATTTGTGGTTTTTGGTGTTGCAGTTTGATATGAATGCTATTCAGTCAATAAACAGAATAGCTTACTTCTAGTAGTAGCAAAGTTCAATAGGAAGTCCAAGTCATACACAGTTAGTTCAGTCAATGCGAAGTTTCTTCTTCTTGCCTATCTTTGTTTTAACTAACAAACAAAGATTACAGCTAACATTCAAATCTACACTATCACAGATAGTTAGTCTTTACACAGCAACTCTTCAAGTAATTCTACACAGACACTAAGTCAATTACTCAACAGTGAAGTAGCAGAGAGATTCAGCAGTTCGGAACACACAGAACACAGAGTCAATCACAATCCCCATCAGAGACACAGAGACACAGTGAGCATGCTCTCTTGCTGCCTTATATAGTAATCAGCCTACAATGTTCTTAAAGCTATATACACATTACATCTCCACGCTTCGGGGGGGACGTGCGCTCGCTACGAGTGCACCCCCCTCACGCGATTTTGCTTCTGCGCATGCGCGGAAGAAAAATCACGCCGAAATCTCACGAGGGGACACTCACGCGCGTGAGATTTCAGCGCGATTTTGCTTCCGCACATGTGCGGAGGCAAAATCTCACCAAAATCTCGCATGCGCACGTGTCCCCTCGCGAGATTTCAGCGCGATTTTGCTTCCACGCATGCGCAAAAGCAAAAACGCCCGAAAATCACTGGGAAAAAATGGCGACGTGCCAGTTGGACGGCAGAGAGGGCTCCGGAGCGGTTGCGAAATCCACTGCTCCCTACCGGAGGTGCGTACCAGGGAGCTCCGGTAGGAACCCACCTCTGACCTTAACCAATCATAATACTAGAAAAAGTCCGCCCAAATATGAATGTTCAAAGTTTCCCTCCAAAACAGTTAACGGTTAGGGTCATCTAAAGGTTAGTTTCACTTTAGCTGGGCTTAACACAACCATATATATTCAATACATAATGTTATGTATTAGGGTTTGTTATGTATCAGGGTTTGAGTTAGTTAACTGCTACATCTGGCTCCGTTTTGCAGAGTGGGAGGATGCAATTACTGTTTGGTCAATCTAGCCTGTAATCTTGTATTTAAAGGGAGATTTGCCAGGCTGTTTTCAAGCTGGTCACATTTTTACTGAATAAAGAGCTGTTTGAGTTACTTCACTGCTTCCAGCCTCTTCAGTCTCAGAACCCAACACGTAACATTTTGTATTGCTTAAAACATTTTAGAGGAGATCTGGAGGTCAAATAATGATATCAGCAGAGGATGCAGAACTGAATATTTTGACTTACCGTATGTGCCGGCGTATAAGACGACTGGGCGTATAAGACGACCCCCAACTTTTCCAATTAAAATATAGAGTTTGGGATATACTCGCCATATAAGACTACCCCTCCTACCATCTTTCTTTTTCTTTCTGTCTTTCTTCCTTCCTAACATCTTTCTTCTTTCTTTTTTTCTTTTTTTCTTTCTTTCTTTCTTTCTTTCTTTCTTTCTTTCTTTCTTTCTTTTTCTTTCTGTCTGTCTGTGTCTGTCTGTCTTTCTTTCTTTCTTTTTCTTTCTTTTTTTCTGTCTGTCTTCCTTCCTAACATCTTTCTTCTTTCTTTTTTTCTTTTTTTCTTTTTTTCTTTCTTTCTTTCTTTCTTTCTTTCTTTCTTTCTTTCTTTTTCTTTCTGTCTGTCTGTCTGTCTTTCTTTCTTTTTCTTTCTTTTTTTCTGTCTGTCTTCCTTCCTTCCTAACTTCTTTCTTTCTTTCTTTCTTTCTTTCTTTCTTTCTTTCTTTCTTTCTTTCTTTCTTTCTTTCTGTCTTCTTTCTTCTTCTTTCCTTCCTTCCTAACATCTTTCTTTTTCTTTCTTTCTGTCTTCCTTCCTTCCTAACATCTTTCTTTTTCTTTCTTTCTGTCTTCCTTCCTTTCTAACTTCTTTCTTTTTCTTTCTTTCTTTCTTTCTTTCTTTCTTTCTTTCTTTCTTTCTTTCTTTCTTTCTTTCTTTCTTTCTTTCTTTCTTTCTTTCTTTCTTTCTTTCTTTCTTTCTTCTTTCTCCTTCCTTCCTTCCTTCCTTCCTTCCTTCCTTCCTTCCTTCCTTCCTTCCTTCCTTCCTTCCTTCCTTCCTTCCTTCCTTCCTTCCTTCCTTCTGTCTTTCTCCCTGCAGAGAAAGAAGGAACCTCTGTTGCCATCTCCCACGGGGCTGCAGCCACCCGACTGAGTCCCCGACCTCGGCAGCATACCTGCTGTTCTCTGGCCAAGTGGCCGAAGGAGCCCTGGAGCCCCGACGCCGCCCTGCCCGCGTCTTCCGCCCGCCTGCCCGCCTCTTGCCTTAGCATTTAAAAGAATGAGAGGCGGGCGGGCAGGAGATGCGGGCAGGAGCCTGCCGCCGATGCAGCCACTCGCCTCGCTCGCCAGGTGCCTCTGCTCCGCGCAGCGTCTCCATTGTTAACAAGGACGCGGCTCCCCGGTGCACCCACAGTGACCGGGGAGACATGCCGGAGAGGCAATAGCAGCTCCTTCCTCCCATGCGTCGCAGCCTTCCCAGCAGGCTGCCGGACAAGCCCAAAGAGACCGAGATGCAGGGCGGCGTCGGGGCTCCAGGGCTCCTTCGGCCGCTTGGCTAGAGAACAGCAGGGATGCGCCCGCGGCCGTTTTTGAGCTGCCCCCAGCTCGGAAGTTTTAGTACCCGGCGTATAAGACGACCCCCGACTTTTGAGGAGATTTTCAAGGGGTAAAAAGTCATCTTATACACCGGCACATACGGTATTGGTTTTGGGAAGTGTGGTGCCCACATACAGGTACTGAATGTAAAAGAGTTAAATTGTTGTATAAAGTTAAAGTGTGGTTAAAAGGAATTGTATACACAAGTAAGTATGGAGCCAAACAGCTTTTAAATGTATGGTAAGTAGAAAGGGGGAGGTGTTTATCCCAGTTCTCCAGAAGGGAGGGGGATAGATTACATTATAAGGAGCCAGCCAATCGGATCATAGATAGCAGGGCCAGGAACTATAAAAGGCCTAGGTGGAAGAGCTGAGGAGAGCTCTGTTTGTGGTAACTTCCAAGAGGGAAGGTTTATAGTGATTCTCTGCCTGAGTTTAACTGTCCAAGAGGGAAGTTAACAGGAGAGAAGATAGGCTCTAGTCTAGGTAGTTCTGTGGGAAGCAGGTGCCAGGGTCAGGGGACTTTATTGATTGATATATCGTCTTATTTGTAGATAGAGATAAATGGTGAAACGTGCTCTAATCTATAGGCCTTAATCCAAAGAAGAACTGGGTTTTCTTAGATTTAGTCAGGAAATCTAGGAAAGTTCTCTGAGGGGAAGAAAAGGTGTAAAGGAATTGAATAGCTGGTTGTGGCTGTAAGAAATTTACTTGTCATTTACTGAGAAGTTTGTATTCAAATAAACTGTTTTCTTGTTTGTTCAAGAAACATGTCAAAATCTTTTTATTTCTCAGAATTTTAAGCAATTCTGCAGAGCGTAGGGATATTGTAACAGTAAAATCAAACCTCTAAGGAGAGAGAGAAGTGAAACAGAGGGCGTTACCCTTGGTCAGGGAGATATAAAAAGAAAATTAAACATAAATCTATTCTGAGTACTATTATACGCTACCAAGACATAGAGAAACAATAAACCTGACTGGAAGGGGACGGGCGACCCTCGCAGGAAGTCAAATAAATGTGTTAAAACGTTTAGAGCCTGTTCATGGATATTTAATTTTAAAATGGAAAACCTACATTTCATGTAGGCTGGAGAAAGGAAATGAGGAAATAGAGTAAGGTGACCAGACGTCCCGATTTTGGCGGGACAGACCCGCTTTTTAATGATTTGTCCCACGTCCCGCCTGTCCTCTAAAAAGTCCCGATTTTTTGAAAGAATGCACGACCAGGGCATTCTTTCCAAAAATCGGCCTGCAGGCACTCGAGGATGGCCAGGTTGGGCCCAGCCGCAGGGGCAGCAGCAGCAGCAGCAGCAGCAGCAGCACCAGCCCTCTCAGCTCGGGCCGGCCGTGGGCGGCGTTGGCGGTGGGCGGGCGTCCCGCATTGACTCCTCCGGCGGCGGCTGGAAGCTGGCGGAAGAGCCGATGCCACTCTAAACTTTCGAACATCTATGAATCATCGAGCTTCAATTGAGATACTGCTGAAGCGAGGGCGGGAAAAAGTCCCTCGCGCGACGTCATCACCCCGCGCCGGATGTGAAGCGCAGGCCTGACGGCCAGCTTCCGGGCGCTCCGTCCTCCGGCGAGTGGGTCCCGTTAAAGCAGCTGTGGCGGTGCCAGGGCCGTGAGGGAAGGTGAGGCCGATGTCCGGCTGGGCCCTGCTCCGCTTCTCGCAGCCTTCAAGGACGTGCGCGAGGTCAGCGGGTGGCACGGGACCCCCGGGCGGGCGGGGGGGAGGGAGGAGGAGAGCTAAGAGACGCTGGGGGCTGCTCCCCTTCCGAAGCCAGCCCAAGCCACTGCCGGCTCCCGAAGGGGAGGCGGGAGGCGAGGAAAGGCCTCCCGCCTCCCCCACCTGGACGCCGACATTAGCCGTCTTTTGCCCTCTGCGCATGCGCAGCGTTCTGCGCATGCACAGAGGGCAAAACTCAAATGGTGGCGTCCAGGCGGCCCCGCCCCCCGTCGGTGTCCCGCTTAAAAAAAAAAATCTGGTCACTTTAAAATAGAGTTACACAGGCCATAAGTTTTCAACTCCTGGTTCCTGAATTGACCATAATCATCTAGTTAATACATCTGGTTAATAACAGTATGAAACAAGATGGCGGACCATTTAACCAATTTGAAGGTAGCCCTCAACTTGCAACCATAATTGGAACTAGAATTTCCATTGCTAGCAAGGCGGTTGTCAAGTGAGTCACACCGAATTTTACAACCTTTTTGCTGTGGTTGTTAACTGAATCACTGCAGTGGTTAAGTGAATCATGTGGTCATTAAGTGAATCTGACTTTCCCCATTGACTTTGTTTGCTAGAAGCCAGCAACGAATGGTAATCATATGACTCTGGGACTCTGGGACACTGCAACTTTCTTAAATACATGCTGTTTGCCAGATACCTGAATTTTAATCAGGTGACTGTGGGGATTCAGCAACGGTCATAAGTGTGAGGACTAGTCATAAGTCAGTTTTTAATGCCATTGAAATTTTGTATGGTTGCTAAATGAATGGTTCTAACTCAAGGACTACTTATACATAGTTGCACCTTCGATCCAACAAAACTCTTCTTCTATGCTCATCTTGCCAACCTCTTTCTCTACTTTCTTTATCTCTGAATAGCAAACTTCTAACTCAAGCGTAATTTGCACAGCTCTTCTGCTCATGCATTTCTCCCCTCTAAGCTGCTCACTGGGTGTGACGGTTTTTTGTGTGCCATTTATGCTATGAATTGAAATAAGCAGTGGCAGCTTGTAGGCTGAACTTGTGACTGATGATTCAGACAACTCGCTTCCCTTGAGCATATGTGGGCTCAGCAAGAATCAGACTGATGAATCAGACAGAAAAAGACAGAATCAGAATCAGAATCAGAATCAGAATCGAGCTGGAAGGGACTGTTGGAAGAAATATCCTTCTGGGTTCCATTCCAAGTGGGGAGAAAGACACTGGAAACATGGCGGCTGTTTGGAAAGATGGTTTTAATGGTGGACAGGATCACATGCCTTGAAGATGTTGGGTGAAGGAGAAAGAAAAACGGGGAGAGATTCTGAGAGTGCCTGAGTTGTATAACCTCTCTGGGCTTTTGAATTTGAGCTTGTATTCTGATTGGTTGTCAGACTCCCATGGGGCCATGCAGGGGCAACTCTGTAGACTGTATATATATTTATTTATTTATTTATTTATTTATTTATTATTTGTATTTATATGCTGCCCAACTCCAGAAGGACTCTGGACGGCTTACATCAGAAATAAAGTGAATGCAAATAACAAAATTAAAAACATTTAAAAAACATTTAAAAACAAATCCCCAGGGAGTAGGGCGGCATATAAGAACACTAAAATAAAATAAAATAAATAAATAAATGATAAAGTTTAAAAACCCATTCAAACATTTTTCAGTCAGAGGGAAATCTGTCCAGATGTTACTCTCATTGGCCCCAGGCCTGCTGGCAGAGCCAAATTTTTACGGCTTTTCTGAAGGCCGGGAGGGTGGGGGTAACGCGGACCTCCTGGGGCAGTTGGTTCCAGAGAGCCGGGGCCGCCACAGAGAAGGCCCTTGCCCACGGGCCCACCAGCCGACATTGCTTGGTGGACGGGACCTGGAGCAGACCGACTCTGTGGGCTCTAACCAGTCGCAGGGAGGTATGTGGTAGCAGGTGGTCTTGGAGACACACTGGTCCTAAGCCATGTAGGGCTTTAAAGGTAATCACCAAAAGGTGATCACCTTTTGAGACCTTCTGACGGGCAAAGTCAATGGGGAAACCAGATTCACTTAACATCTGTGTTACTAATTTAACAACTGAAGTTATTCAGTTAACAAATGTAGCAAGAAGAGTCGTAAAATGGGGCAAAGCTTACTTAACAAATTTCTCACTTCACAACACAAATGCTGGGCTTAATTATGGTTGTAAGTTGAGGACTACCTGTACATGGACCTGAAAAAGAAAACTGAAAGGAGAGAAGGTAATTACTCATCCAAGCCTGGGAATAGGTGAAGGATTCCAGTTGTGGGTAAATGCACAAAGTTTTCGGGCCTCAAAATTGTAAAGCTAATGAGAAAGTTATGAGTGAAATGCCTGCTACAAACTGTTTAAAAGATCAAACCAGCCACCGTGCAGCAAATGAAGCATTTTTTAAAATAACAAGACAGCTGGAGTTTTATCTGTGCTGGTAAATCACAACTCTGACTCTGCTTAGTGCAGAAAGCCAAGTTAAAGGATCCATGAAATGCGACTGTCTAATCTCTGTTGCCCCACATCCACTGAAGAGAAGCTTCTTCAGATAATTGGCTCTTCTGAAACTCTTCTCCCGGTTAAAATACTTTTTTAGGGGGGAAAAAATCAACAAGAATGGACTGTTTTCCCATCTGCTAGTGGTTCTTTGTTTTCTGTCAGAATTGCTTCCAATATCAAAAGAGTGAATCTCATTAAAGGATCTTATGTTCATCGCTCCCTCATTCAAGTTTTCTCAACGTGTGGGCAGTTTCAGATAAAATGCTGAAAAGGTTACTGAACAAAATGCTGAAAAGGTTAGTGAACAGCTCTACACCGTAAACCAGTGTTTCCCAACCTTGGCAACTTGAAGATGTCTGGACTTCAACTCCCAGAATTCCCCAACCAGCGAATGCTGGCTGGGGAATTCTGGGAGTTGAAGTCCAGACATCTTCAAGTTGCCAAGGTTGGGAAACACTGCCGTAAACAAATAGGAAACAGATTTTAACTCGGCTAAAGAGTTAACAATATAATACTTAGTCCAGGATTTTGTTAACTGCAATGAAATGCAATTGTAATGTGAGACTATCATAGCAAAAGGTTGGGCTGCACCTGTCCCAGAGATGATCTGAAAGTTTATTTATTTATTTATTTTATTTATTTATTTTGTCAACACATGTACAAGATAACAGGTATGATATAAACACAAACAAAAGCAAAGTATGTATAGGTAAAATTAGACAATAGGACAGAAGGACAGGGACAGTAGGCACGGTGGCGCGCTTATGCACGCCCCTTACAGACCTCTTAGGAATGGGGTGAGGTCAACTGTAGACAGTTTAAGGTTAAAGTCTAAGGTTAAAGTTCTCTGCAGAGCTTTTGAAACCTATCTAAAGTTGGGTCTGAGACATTAACTTCGAAAGCATCGGGTTTTTCTTGGTGCTAGGGACAATGACATTCTTGAATACATGAGCCAACTTTAGCAACTATTTTTTTAAAAAATAAATTTGCAGAGCAAGGGCAGTGAAGCAATATCCTCAGTCGTGTTGGACTTCACAATCAGATTGAAGCTGCTTTTCAATCTGGAAAACAGATTGGCATAATTCTTCCCAGCAACATAATTGCTGCTCAAATACATTTGTTCCAGAATCCAAGCTTCTACTTTAACCTTCAAAACAGCTAACTTGTCATCTACCAAATGAGGTCCCAGTTTTGTGCTTGCTTGTGTGTGTGAATATGTATGGGTGTATATGTGCAACTTCAGATTGTTTTATTGCAACCAAATATTATTATTCTAAATATAATATTATTCCATTGAGGACCTGTATACTGCACAAGTCAAAAAGAGGGCCGTGAAAATATTTACAGACCCCTCGCATCCTGGACATAAATTATTTCAACTCCTACCCTCAAAACCACGCTATAGAGCACTGCACACCAAGACAACTAGACACAAGAACAGTTTTTTCCCGACTGTCATCACTCTGCTAAAAAAATAATTCCTTCACCACTGTCAAACTATTCACTAAGGCTGCATTACTATTACTATTAGTTTTTCTCATCGTTCCTATCACCCATCTCCTCCCACTTATGACTGTATGACTGTAACTTGTTGCTTGTATCCTTACAATTTATATTAATATTGATTGTTTCCTGATTGCTTATTTGTACCCTATGACAATCATTAAGTGTTGTACCTCATGATTCTTGACAAATGTATCTTTTCTTTTATGTACACTGAGAGCATATGCACCAAAGACAAATTCCTTGTGTGTCCAATCACACTTGGCCAATAAAGAATTCTATTCTATTCTATTCTAAATATGAAATGAGATTATGTATTAAATCCAAATATTTCTTCTTAGACTGGTTACTTCCACTTGCCTGATGGAGACTACTTCATTGAACCAGTGAAGAAATTTGAATCAAGAGAAGGGGCACATCCACATCTAATCTACAAGACAAATGATGTCCAGAAGACTCTGCCAAAACAGCGGGACTCCTGGACAGATAAGAAACGGAATTGCGGGTTGAAAGGTACACATGTACTGTATATGCTTTCAAAACGTGTTTCTTGATAATCCATTTAAAATGAAGAAGCTAAGAACATCTCTCCCTCACCTTTACTTGCATCTTTTTTTTGCTTGCAGCTGATTGGTTTCCTGTTGCAACTGGAAGCAAAAAAACCTGGTGATCTCTTGGCCTTGAGAGGAAGAGGGATACCTTGGTTGTTTCTCCCTTCCTCCTCAAGATTGGTGCTTCTGGTTGCGGTTATTTATTGATTCATTTAGCTTGTTTGTATGCCGCTCCAGTCATAACTAACTTACCAGTTAGAGCAGGGGTGTCAAACTCAAGGCCTGCGGGCTGGATCCGGCCCACGGGGTGCTTAGATCTGGCCCATGAGGCCATGCTGGAAACGGCAACGGACCGGCCCATGGTGCCTCTGCCAGCGAAAACGGGCTCCCGAGCTCCGTTTCCGGCTGTGACGACCTCCTGCAACCCTCTGTCAGAGAAAATGGAGCTCGGGAGGGCCGCACATGGCGTGACTTGAATATTCTCAAACGTGTTGACCCAGTCCCTAGATTTGGGAAGTTCATTCCATGTTTTAAGGAACATATATCTTTTTGCCTGCAAGATGAACAAAACTAAAATCAAAGCAGGCACTGTGCATGTAAAGCTCTATTTTGTTTTATTTGGGCATGTAGAAATAATAAGAAGTATGCAACAATTCAGAATATTCCATCCTCTCCAGCTGGCCTTATCATGTCAAGACATTCTCTTTTTAAGATAATTGTTTACTTTTCATAATTACAATTACTGAAAATTATTTTGAAATAATTACTAGAAAAGGAGAAGATTGGTGAAGAGTTGTACACTTTCACTTTTATTAAGTGAATTTGTGCCCATTTGAGATGTTTCTTAAATTTAAAATATGATAAAGTCTAACCACTGAGCCTCATACATGGCTAGATAGTGATATATTAAAATGGAGGTTTCTCTCAAATTTCAGATGTCAGGGTGTTGTGATTATGCTAGAATTGTCCTGTATATTCAAGATAGTGCTATCGTAATAAAAGATTAGGACAGTGATGGCGAACCTTTTTTGGTTCGCGTGCCAAAAGTGTGTGGGGGGGATTGTGCAGGTGTGCCCACACCCATAATTCCATGCAGGGTGGGGAGGGGTGGGGAAGGCCATTTTTGCCCTCCTCAGGCTCCTAGAAAGGCTCTGAAGTCTGGGGAGAGCAAAAAATGGGACTTCCGTTCCAACCGGAAGTTGGCAAATGGGCCGTTTCCAGCTTCCGGAGAACCTCCGGGGGGGTGGGTAAAGGCCATTTTCCCCCTCCCCAGGCCCTGGAGCTTGGGGAGAGAAAAAATGGGCCTTCCCAACCCCCTCCAGAGGCTGGAAACAGCCTGTTTCCTGACTCCCAGTGGGTCCAGAAGGCCTGAAAATCAGCTGGCCGGCGCGCACAGGCGCACCAGACCTGAGCTCGCGTGCCCACCAATATGGCTCCATGTGCCACTTGTGGCACGCGTGCCATAGGTTCGCCATCACTGGATTAGGAATTAGGGAATGATCTGTTCATTGTCAGGGTTCCAAGTAATATAGCCGTAATGGGTTGACATTCATGTCATTGCTGTAACAAAGATGGCAGAGAATAAGGATACTGGGAATATTCCAGTTACAGTAAGCTGCTGAATCCAATATTTTGGCATCCATGATAGCCTTCTTTGGAAATCTAAAAAAGCCTCCAAAATCCATAGTACAAAGGAATACTTAAATTTGTATTTGAAATTTAGTTGGATAGAAAAGCAAAAAAGGGAATAATATAGTTAAAGTAGAAATAGCTGGTTCTTTTATCTCATGCAGATTCAAGTTTCTTATGCATCTTTTGAATTGTTCAGAATACAGGTTTTTGCTTCAACAATTTGAATATGTCATCCTTATACGGTAGTTAAGTGGTTTATTCAAATATTGCTGTGCAATTATTAAACAAAGGAATTCACCCGGCTACTTTCACCCTACTGTTTGGAAATGAAAGCTTTGCAATGACTATTATTAAAAGAAGTAGTAATCAACTGTGAGAAGGATTTGCATGAGTTAAGCGCGATGATTCATAAGATCCAAACAGGCTTCCTTGCTGTTGTCAAAATGAATTCATTATGAAAATAATCTGGTTAACAGAGTTTGTGAACAATCATCTGTGCTTGGGAAGGTATCGCAATTGTGGAGCTTTTTGCTTCACTCAGAATTGATCCTGGCAACTATATCCATTTTTTAAATATAAAGTAAAAAGGTGGAAAACAGAAGTCAGTGTTTGTTTGTTTGTTTGTTTGTTTGTTTGTTTGTTTGTTTGTTTGTTTGTTTGTTTGTTTGTTTGTTTGTTTATTTATTTATTTATTTATTTATTTATTTATTTATTTATTTATTTATTTATTTATTACATTTATATACCGCCTCACAGTGCAAGCACTCTCTAAGCGGCTTACACCAGTAAGCAATGTATATTTATATTGCCCCCAATAATCTGGGTCCTCATTTTACCTACCTCGGAAGGATGGAAGGCTGAGTCAACCTTGAGCCGGTGAGATTTGAACCGCTGACCTGCGGATCACAGTCAGCTAAAATGGCCTGCAGTACCCCACTCTAACCGCTGCGCCACCTCGGCTCTAAGTAAAAGTCATTTCACTTGTGATGGAGAAGTATATTCATATTATATTCTTGATGATGCTGAAAATGGGAAAATGTCAGGTTTATTCAGCTATGGATTTACAAAATACTATATATTCCGGCGTATAAGACGACTGGGCATATAAGACGACCCCCAACTTTTCCAATGAAAATATAGAGTTTGGGATATACTCTTCGTATAAGACTACCCCTACTACCATCTTTCTTTTTCTTTCTGTCTTTCTTCCTTCCTAAAATCTTTCTTTCTTTCTTTCTTTCCCTCTCACTTTTTTCTCTTCCTCCCACCCTTCCTCTTCTTCCTCTTCCTTCCTTCCTTCCTTCCTTCCTTCCTTCCTTCCTTCCTTCCTTCCTTCCTTCCTTCCATCTCTGGTCTTCCTTCCTTCCTTCCTTCCTTCCTTCCTTCCTTTCTTCCTTCCTTCCTTCCTTCCATCTCTGGTCTTCCTTCCTTCCTTCCTTCCTTCCTTCCTTTCTTCCTTTCATCTCTGGTCTTCCTTCCTTCCTTCCTTCCTTCCTTCCTTCCTTCCTTCCTTCCTTCCTTCCTTCCTTCCTTCCATCCATCTCTGGTCTTCCTTCCTTCCTTCCTTCCTTCCTTCCTTCCTTCCTTCCTTCCTTCCTTCCTTCCTTCCTTCCATCTCTGGTCTTCCTTCCTTCCTTCCATCTCTGGTCTTCCTTCCTTCCTTCCTTCCTTCCTTCCTTCCTTCCTTCCTTCCTTCCTTCCTTCCTTCCTTCCTTCCTTCCTTCCTTTCATCTCTGGTCTTCCTTCCTTCCTTCCTTCCTTCCTTCCTTCCTTCCTTCCTTCCTTCCTTCCTTCCTTCCTTCCTTTCATCTCTGGTCTTCCTTCCTTCCTTCCTTCCTTCCTTCCTTCCTTCCTTCCTTCCTTCCTTCCTTCCTTTCATCTCTGGTCTTCCTTCCTTCCTTCCTTCCTTCCTTCCTTCCTTCCTTCCTTCCTTCCTTCCTTCCTTCCTTCCTTCCTTCTCTGGTCTTCCTTCCTTCCTTCCATCTCTGGTCTTCCTTCCTTCCTTCCTTCCTTCCTTCCTTCCTTCCTTCCTTCCTTCCTTCCTTCCTTCCTTCCTTCCTTTCATCTCTGGTCTTCCTTCCTTCTTTCCTTCCTTCCTTCCTTCCTTTCATCTCTGGTCTTCCTTCCTTCCTTCCTTCCTTTCATTCATCTCTGATCTTCCTTCCTTCCTTCCTTCCTTCCTTCCTTCCTTCCTTCCTTCCTTCCTTCCTTCCTTCCTTCCTTCCATCCATCCTTCCTTCCTTCCTTTCATCTCTGGTCTTCCTTCCTTCCCTTTTCTCTTCTTCCCTCTTTCCTAGCCCTCAGCACCACAAGATCCTTTTTCCCAAATGAAGAAAAGAGTGCTGGTGGCGGCTGCGGTCGTGCCGAGGGAGCGCGCGGCTGAGAGGCATCTCACGCGGGGAGGAAACTTTGTCTGGCTTGGCTTCAAGAGCGAGCAAGCAAGCGAGAGCAGCACAGCCACAGCGGGAAGGGAAGCAAGCAGCCTGCTCTGCCACTCAAGCCAGCGGCCGCCGGAAGCAACAAGGATGTTAGGAAAAGAGAAGGAGAAGATAGAAGTGAAGGAAAGAGTGCTAGCGGCGGTGGCGGCACTCCTCCTTCTGTTTTCCTAACGCCCTTGTTGCTTCCGGCAGCCGCTGGCTTGAGTGGCAGAGCAGGCTGCTTGCTTCCCTTCCCGCTGTGGCTGCGCTGCTCTCGCTTGCTTGCTCGCTCTCGAAGCCAAGCCAGACAAAGTTTCCTCCCCGCGCGAGATGCCTCTCAGCCGCGCGCTCCCTCGACAGCCAGCTCCTGCCCGCGTCTCCCGCCTGCCTCTTGCCTTATGCCGCCAGCTGATGGTGGCTGCTGCAGCCTTCCCAGCAGGCGACTAGAGCAGGGCAGCATCGGAGCTCCAAGGCTCCTTCGGCCGCTTGGCTGGAGAACGGCGGGGATGCGGCTGCGGCTGTTTTTGAGCTCCCCCAGCTCGGAAGTTTTAGGGCTGAGTTAGCAGAACTTCTGGGTCACAATTCAAACCATCATTGAGTGACTGAATAAACATATACATCTTTTTCTCATGTGTCCAAAAGGGGTTACTTTGCAGACAGAATTTAACCATGGTAATGGTTTTACCACGGGGTCCTTGGTGCTCTCTGAGCTTGGCTGTTTTCTTTCAGACATTTCATTACCCAATTAGGTAACATTAGTGCCTTTGCTGAGGTAGTGTATTTGTTGTTTTCTTCTTCCCTTGTGAATTTTATTCCTTTGAAGGTGATATAACAGCCTAATCAAGGAACACTAAGAAATCCCCCACCAACACTGGCAAGGCAAGCCATTTGTATATAAGCAGAGAACAAACCCCACTCTCTACTAGCACTGATGAAATTACCTAATTGGGTAATGAAACATCTACAAGAGAACAATCAACCTCAAAGAACCCCACAGTTGAACCGTGAGCTACAAATATTTTCTAATGCAGGAATGTCCAATATATAGGCCATTGGCTGCACGTGGCCCTAGTTGGCTAGTAATGTGGCCCCACAAGATCGTAAACAAAAATTAGAAATAAAGAAAATTTGTTATTTATATATATTAACTACATTATATATTTTATACGCGGCCCAAGACAATTGTCTTCACTCGGTGCGGCCAAGGCAAGACAAACATTTGGACACCCATGTTCTAATGGTTTTACTATTAGACAAGAAATGGTAGTTACTTCAGAAAACTGAATTGGATTTGATGGGAGGGTAGAAATTATCAGCTATTAAAATATTATTGATGTATTTTTCCTCCCATAAAGTGGTATATGTGGGATTTTCTGTCACCAGTGCCTGGCTGATTAATTGGACCAA
The DNA here is from genome assembly GCA_023053685.1 of Diadophis punctatus similis. Taxonomy (NCBI): domain Eukaryota; kingdom Metazoa; phylum Chordata; class Lepidosauria; order Squamata; family Dipsadidae; genus Diadophis; species Diadophis punctatus. The sequence continues at coordinate 11,822,882 of JALIGW010000002.1, read as the reverse complement.
GCTTGACTTGGAGACAGTGAGAACCTTTCATTGCTTTGCCTAGCAATAGCAATAGCACTTAGACTTATATACCGCTTCATACTGCTTTACACTGCTCTCTAAGCAGTTTACAGAGTCAGCACATTGCCCCCAACAATCTGAGTCCTCATTTTACCCACCTTGGAAGGATGGAAGGATGAGTCAACCTTGAGCCAGTGAGAATCAAAGTGCCAAACTGCAGGCAGCGGCAATCAGCAGAAGTAGCCTGCAGTACTGCATTCTAACCACTGCGCCACCTTTACCTAGATGGTACAGTATGTTGACATGTCCCTACAGTATACCAAATTTCTATTAGGGTTTAAATATGAGTGGTTCAGATGTGCCAAAGCCTCTCACAACTAAGGATAATTAAGGATAACTGAACTATCTTGGCTTCTAGGAGTTCAAAGGACTCATTTCAAATCTTTGCTAAGCTTCACTAATTCAATTATTATTTAAATATAGATTTTACAATGTTTAATTGAATCAGAAGTCCATAACTGAGTTACCGTATTTTTCGGAGTATAAGAAGCACCGGAGTATAAGATGCACCTTAGTTTTTGGGGAGGAAAATAGGAGAAAACAATCTGCCTACCAGGTATTCATCTGGCTAGCGTCCTTAGCCTGGTCAGCTTCAGCACATTATTTTATCCCCTGGTTAGGACTTTAAAAAACCTTCTTCTGAGAGAGTAACAATGAAAGAGCATGCAAGCCAGTAAGAGCTGGGAAGATCGTTAGCACCTGGTTAGGGCTAGAAAAAAACTTATTCGGAGCAGCTTCAGCACATTATTTTATCTCCTGGTTAGGACTTAAAAAAAACCTTCTTCTGAGAGAGTAACAATGAAAGAGCATGCAAGCCAGTAAGAGCTGGGAAGATCGTTAGCACCTAGTTAGGGCTAGAAAAAAACTTATTCAGAGCAAGTAGAGCAATGAAAAAAATCCTGCAAAGACTTAGGGCTGGAAAAACATTCTTCTGAGAGAGTAACAATGAAAGAGCCTGCAAGCCAGTAAGAGCTGGGAAGATAGTTAGCACCTGGTTATGGCTGGAAAAAAAAAAGGTACATTCGAAGTATAAGACGCACCCAAATTTTCAGCCACTTTTAGGGAGGAAAAAGGTGCGTCTTATACTCCGAAAAACACGGTATATGAAAGTTGGCTTCCAGCCAAATGGGTTGCAAAAATGACACATATTAAGTGGGGGAGGGAAGGAAGAGAATTCATTCTCTCTCCCAGCTACCATGCTCCAGGTTTATGTGTCAGATTCCTTCGGAATTTAATCATGGGCAACATCTGCCAGCGCCAGCTGTTCCTTTCTAACTGCCTGTGGAAATGAATGTCTTGCCTTGCTTATTGCTTTTGTGCAGGACATCTAAAGTTCCATTGCCAAATGAAATGTTGAAAGCGAGGGACTTAGCATCTCAGTGTTCTAAAATGAAAGAGAGAATTCTGTGGCTTGCTAATATACTGTACATACATTTTTATCCCAATTCTCAGGAAAATGATATTGAGTTGGCCATGCCCACCCTGGCCACATCCACTCCGGCCCCCCCGAGGTCAAACACAACCCTTATGCGACCCTCAATGAAATTGAGTTTGACACCCCTGAACTAGGTGGAGCAATTATGGCCCTAGGCTTCACCTAATCTTTCTGGATATCTGCTCCAAGCCTAATGTTTCTTTAGGTGTTCCAACTTACCGTATTTTTTGGAGTATAAGACACACCTTTTTCCTCCCTAAAAGTGGCTGAAAATTTGGGTGTGTCTTATACTTCGAATGTAGCTTTTTTTCCCCAGCCCTTACTAGGTGCTAACAGATCTTCCCAGCTCTTACCTTGCAGGCTTTTTCATTGTTACTCTCTCCAAAGAATGTTTTTCCAGCCCTAAGTCTTTGCAGAATTTTTTTTCATTGCTCTACTTGCTCCGAATAAGTTTTTTTCTAGCCCTAACCAGGTGCTAACAGATCTTCCCAGCTCTTACCTTGCAGGCTCTTTCATTGTTACTCTCTCCGAAGAAGGTTTTTCCAGTCTTTGCATGGTTTTTTTCATTGCTCTACTTGCTCCGAATAAGTTTTTTTCTAGCCCTAACCAGGTGCTATCTATCTTCCCAGCTCTTACTGGCTTGCAGGCTCTTTCATTGTTACTCTCTCCAAAGAAGGTTTTTTTAAGTCCTAACCAGGGGATAAAATAATGTGCTGAAGCTGCTCCGAATAAGTTTTTTTCTAGCCCTAACCAGGTGCTAACGATCTTCCCAGCTCTTACTGGCTTGCATGCTCTTTCATTGTTACTCTCTCCGAAGAAGGTTTTTTTAAGTCCTAACCAGGGGATAAAATAATGTGCTGAAGCTGACCAGGCTAAGGACGCTAGCCAGGTGAATACCTGGTAGGCAGATTTCCCCCCCCTATTTTCCTCCCCCAAAACTAAGGTGCGTCTTATACTCCGGTGTGTCTTATACTCTGAAAAATACGGTAGTTGTGCAGCTAAGAGTGGAAAGACATGATGGATTGCTCTCCAGTGTCCCAGGAGGAATGGAGTGTGTTCCAGAGGAGCAAGAGACAATGCAGTTTAGATAGTTTGAGTGAGAGAAAGAGGGTGAAGACAGCTACTCCCTAATAATTCCCAGAGTATATGTTTTATGGGGCAAGTAGTCTGCTTTAGTGTGGCAAGATTTCGGCCTATATGTGAAGAACAATAACGGAAACTACTTAGAAGAATCACAGTGTGTCTTTTTTGGTTTTTGAAGCCTGAATAATGATAAATTCTTCTTATACGTGCTAAATGAATTATGCACAGATTACAGTAGCTTTCACCTTATTCGGTTATTGCGATCAGCTTCTTATTTTTTCAGGATAAAAGCAATACATTTTGTGAAATTAAGAAGACAATTTTATGGAAGGAACAGGAAGTGTTGCCATTTGGGAGATGTTTTTGTTACTTACATTTATTTGCAAGATGATTAAAATGGATTCCTGTGTGCAAGTACCGTATTTTTCGGAGTATAAGACGCACCTTTTTCCTCCCTAAAAGTGGCTGAAAATTTGGGTGCGTCTTATACTTCGAATGTAGCTTTTTTCCAGCCCTAACTAGGTGCTAACAGATCTTCCCAGCTCTTACTGGCTTGCAGGCTTTTTCATTGTTACTCTCTCCGAAGAAGGTTTTTTTAAGCCCTAACCAGGGGATAAAACAATGTGCTGAAGCTGACCAGACTAAGGACGCTAGCCAGATGAATACCTGGTAGGAAGATTCCCCCCCCCCTATTTTCCTCCCCCAAAACTAAGGTGTGTCTTATACTCCGGTGCGTCTTATACTCTGAAAAATACGGTAGTTGTCCGTTGCCCAGAAAACTTTACATTGTTTATACCTATGCATACTACGGGAGCGTGATGGCTCACCGGTTAAAGACACTGAGCTTGACAGCTGAATTACAGGGCCGTTAAAAGAAAAAAAATATCGGCTATCAAATCAGTTTTGATTCTAGTGCCCACATAGATATTACAAACGTTTTAAATGAAACAGTAAGAAAATGAAAAGGTGAAACTCAGTAAAGGGAAAGTATGGAGGTAAGTAAGTTATAACTGATACTTATATTCTGTGCATATACCTATTAGTTACTGCAGTTTTATAATGCAGCATTGTACTTAGACCCATTGTACTTGTTTTCATAGAAAGCAAGCACAGCAGGATTTGCTTTATAGGGTAGCAAAAACTGCATGAAGTACTATTCTGCCTATCTAGTTATAAGTATGAACGTGTAGGTGTAAAGTGTGGGATGCAGGCATTTTTTTTGGCTATGATAGCAGAGCTCCACCGTACTAAAAACTGAACAGCTGCTGCTGTCTTTTGTGCAATGTCAAACCCTTTGTAGCTGGCACCAAGCAGATCCCAAGTTGTAAATTGGTCTTGTGCCTCTTCCAAAACCTGGCTGTGTCTTTTCCTTCTCTTGATATTTCTTTCCCCCCCCCCGCTTTTTCCCCTCTTTCTTTTCCTTCCCTTCTTCTCCTGCCCCCTCCCAACTCCCCCTCCCTTCTTCATTCTCCTAAAATTCCATTTTAAACATAACCATGTTAAATAGTTTAGTAGTAGTAATGCCTACATATTTTAAAGATTGATGTACTACTGGGATCCCTGCATCTATAGAAATGTTCTTTTGAAGTTTTGAGTGTGTGTGGGGAAAAAAAATCATAAAATGGGATTTGTGAAAATCAACAGGTGGTCCAAACATTTCTGTAAATTCTTCTATTTTTTAAAAAAAAATATCATTAGCTGAATGAGAAGCATTTGAGAGCCTCAGAACCATATCATGTGCAAATAAATTTAAAAGAGATAACTGGTTCCCCAATGTTATCCAAACTTGATAGATAGATAGATAGATAGATAGATAGATAGATAGATAGATAGATAGATAGATAGATAGATAGATAGATAGATGAGAGAGAGAGAGAGAGAGAGAGAGAGAGAGAGAGAGAGAGAGAGAGAGAGAGAGAGAGAGAGAGAGAGAGAGAGAGAGAGAGAGAGGCCCTCATATGGGAGACTCTGATTAAATCAAGATCCTACTTTGCTGAGTCCTTCGAGAGTTGGGCAGCATAGAAATACAATAAATTAAATTAAATTAAATTGTTGGATTATGGTAGATATCCATAGACCTCTCCCCTTCTGAACATGATGAATGAGCTGAGAGCCAGGTAATAAGATATGGGATATGATGGGCTTTGGAAGGGAGCTAGTCCATGGTGTACAAGCAATGTCGCACATCCATGCACTTTCTTTCTTCTTTTGTGCAAGGAAAGGATTATCATGAAATAGTCTGAACTGGCCACCAAAGGACTTCTCACCTTGTTTCACAAAGGGGCAGAAAATTATTCTTCTATTCTTGCGCCATGGTGGCACAGTGGTTAGAATGCAGTATCACAGGCTAATTCTGCCCATTGCCATGAGTTCGATTCTGACAGGCTGACTCAGCCTTTCAGCCTTTCAATAAAGATAAAATGAGGACCCGGGGAGGGGGCAATATGCTGACTCTGTAAGCTGCTTAGAGAGGGCTTTAAAGCATTATTGAGTGGTATATAAGTCTAAGTGCTATTGCTATTGTAATTTTTAATAGAGAGTTTTATATCTCATGCATCTAAGGAATATGCACCATTTAGGATAACTATTCTATTTTAACTTCTAGACAAAAGATGAGAAGTTTATGAAAGTTTCCACTCCCAAATACCAAAATAGCTTTGGATACTCTGCACTGTAATTGGTTTAAGGCAAATAAATTATTATTTCATCTGAAGGAGAAAAACGAAGCTGGCATTGCTCTCGGCTCCCCTGCTGAGGAGACCTGGAAACAGTCAGATGATGTGCTGTATAGACACTTGTTTTATCTTTGTATAGATTCTTCCCAGCATGATATACTACTAAAAGCTGCTAGTTGATTAAGTGTTTGATTTTCAGCAAGCTAAAAACAACCTTTAATTTAAAAATTCTGCTCTGACCAGCACATCTTCCCTCAAAAGTTCTTTTTCCTCTGTTTCTTCCCTGCCAGTTTCCCCCCCCCCCCACTTTCTTGGCTACGTTGTCTTGGATTGTCTTGTCAACTTGAGCCCTGCAGCAAACCAAGAGGCACTCCAAACAATAAGGAAAGACAATTATTGTATTTTATTGGGTGTTGTTTCTGGCATTAACAGAAGTGTCCCCCCAGCAGTTAATGCTTTTTGAGTCTTGCTATCTACAGAGCAATGAATTGTACCTCGATCTAGCTCTTAACATTGGCCATATAATTTCCATTCTTAATTTTTTGGCACCTGCATGGCTGCCGCTCCCCAAATTGGACATCTGTTTGAGAAATGGAGACATGGTCAACAACAGCTGGCTGGAATTAGAGCCAAACTTCCATTCAAAAAAAGTAGGAATAGGGAAGTTCTGCTAAACAAGCATCTCGCTGGCTACAAGGTCATGACAAAGAGCACAGCTGATTGTACTTCACATTTGGAGGGATTAGGAACAATAATTTATAATCGGTTCCTATGAATTCCTCTCAGATCAAGGGTAGAGGAGATGTATGTGGACTTGTTACATGCCCTCTCCGTTTCTATGAGATTATGATTCTGCTGGTAGATTCCTCAGTGATTTGGAATGCAGGGCAAATTTTGGTTAGAACTGAAAGGTCATTAAAAAGATCATTTTACTGATCATTAAAACAGTGACCTTCTTACTTGGAGTTCTCGTCATCCAGGAAATTCTAACTTTAATGCTCTGGGGAAATTAAGTCCCCTTGTTTTTCAGTCTCAGCCCAGGAACTTCTCTTTCCATTTCTTCTTCCGGTTCCGCCTTTATATTAAACAAGAACCAATTTTTAACTGACAATGGCAAGAATGCTATGAATTGTTGTTTCAACCAACTTCTGGTGAACATGGGTGCAATCTCAGTCATGGAGGGCGATTTCTACCATACTCCTGGCTGCAAACTCCATAATGACAGTTTCTACATACATTGGAACCTGTATGTCTATGGAGATTCTCAGTCATCCAGGTCATGATTGTCCCGAAGGTGTTTTTTCAAGAGGCAACTGGACTTTCTTTGTTTTTCCTTGAACTGAAGAAGCTTCTTGGAGGAGAAGCAAAACGTCTTCAAGGAAAAACAAAGTAAGTCCAGTTGCCTCTTTAAAAAACACCATTGGGACATTGGACCCTGCAATGCTTTATGTCTGTCTGTCTGTCTGTCTGTCTGTCTGTCTGTCTGTCTGTCTGTCTGTCTGTCTGTCTGTCTGTCTGTCTGTCTGTCTATCTATCTATCTATCTATCTATCTATCTATCTATCTATCTATCTATCTATCTATCTATCTATCATCTATCTATCTATCTATCTATCTATCTATCTATCTATCTATCATCTATCTATCATCTATCTATCATCTATCTATCTCTATCTCTATCTCTATCTCTATCTATCTATCTATCTATCTATCTATCTATCTATCTATCTATCTATCTATCTATCTATCTATCTCTATCTCTATCTCTATCTCTATCTCTATCTCTATCTCTATCTATCTATCTATCTATCTATCTATCTATCTATCTATCTATCTATCTATCTATCTATCTACCTACCTACCTACCTACCTACCTACCTATCTATATTTACTGTATATCTCTATCTCTGTCTCTGTCTCTGTCTCTGTCTCTGTCTCTGTCTCTGTCTCTGTCTCTGTCTCTGTCTCTATCTATCTATCTATCTATCTATCTATCTATCTATCTATCTATCTATCTATCTATCTATCTATCTATCTATCTATCTATCTATCTACCTACCTACCTACCTACCTACCTACCTACCTACCTACCTATATCTACTGTATATCTCTATCTCTATCTCTATCTCTATCTCTATCTCTATCTCTATCTCTATCTCTATCTCTCTCTCTCTCTACCTACCTACCTACCTACCTACCTATATCTACTGTATATCTCTATCTCTATCTCTATCTCTATCTCTATCTCTATCTCTATCTCTATCTATCTATCTATCTATCTATCTATCTATCTATCTATCTATCTATCTATCTATCTATCTATCTATCTATCTATCTATCTATCTATCATCTCTCTATCTCTCTATCTCTCTATCTCTCTCTCTCTATCTATCTATCTCTCTCTGTCTGTCTGTCTGTGTGTGTGTGTGTGTGAATAACTTTTGCTTTCAGAATAAAAACTTCAGAAAGTTAGTTTCAAAGCAAAGAATAAGTTTCTTGCTTGAGACTGCTACAGCTTTATTATAGATTAGAATGGTATGGAGACATCAATATTCCATAAAATAGAAGCAAGTATGAACAAGTATGCTGTGTACTTGTTAGAAGTAACGTGTATTTTCCACTGATGCACTTTATAAAGAGCTCATTCTAGAAAAATAATTATGTACCCTCTTTGGTTTTGTTATATCTTAGGCTTATTATTTTCTCAGTTGTTGCATTCTGGACAGAAAGTATTCTCTGTCCTGTTTCTTTGGCTCCAGTCTTTGTCCTTCTCCCCGAGTTCTTTCTGTGCTGAATTATATTTGATTCCGGGTTGCAAAAAAGAAATATATAATTTATAAATCATTTATAAAAAAAGTGAGAAAACTAAGTTATTGGAACAAAAACCTAATAGGCAAGATTGCTTTATCTATACATTATTAATCAATGATTAAAATATTTTAGAAGTTAAGTATCATTGTTTTTAAGTTAATGTTAATGAAGTTCCAACTTTTGCCCTCTAGAAGTTTGGGGGACTAATAGATCCTAACTGATGACCGGGAATTCTGGGAGTTGTGGTTCCAAAAAGATTGGGGAAGGCTCTGGTGTATTCCAATAAACAATAAACTTGGGATGTAGTCCAGATTCCCAGAAGGGAGAGACTGCTTTCCAAAGGACCGAGAGACAGCAAAGTTTTCCTCCTGCTGTCATTTAGATACAATGCCAATAAAGAAAGATTAAAATGCATATTGAGAAGAACTGCTGTATATGGAGGAATTGTGGCCCTAGGCTTCACCTAGTCCACTGGTGCCAAACTCACAGCGTCACATTGCTGTCAGGTGACGTATCACGTTTTTTCCTTTCGTGGAGCTGGGATGGGTGTGGCCTGCATGTGACTCATCCGGCCTGTGGGCTGCCAGTTTGACACCCCTGAATTAGTCTTTCTGGATATCTGGTACAAGCCTAATGTTTCTTTAGGTGTTCCAACTTAGTTGTGCAGCTAAGAGTGGAAAGACATGATGGAATGCTCTCCAGAGTCACAGGAGGAATGGAGTGCATTCCAGAGAAGCAAGAGACAATGCTGTTTAGATAGTTTGCGTGAGAGAAAGAGGGTGAAGAGAAGTAGAATAGACATTCTATTCCCAAATGGAATGGAATGGAATGGAACGGAATAGAAGAGCTTTATTTGGCCAAGTGTGATTAGACACACAAGGAATTTGTCACTGGTGCAGAAGCTCTTAATGTACATGCAAAGCAACATAATAATAATAATAATAATAATAATAATAATAATAATAATAATAATAATAATAATAATAATAATAATAATAATAATAATAATAATAATAATAATAATAATAAAAAAAAACAATAATAATAATTTATTGTCATTGTACGTATATACACAGTACACCCATACAACGAAATTCACATAACGCTTCAAGACCAGTCCCAACACACATAGCAATCCCTAAAACATGCCCCACCCACCACAAATTCCCCACCCTGAACCACCCAAACATCCACACAACAGACACAAAAGAACTGTGGGAAAATGCAAAGGATTACAATAAGGAAGCAAAGTGGATACAAGACTTTGAGAAAAGTGTTGGCAAGAAGCAAATGCAAGTATTAGAAATAACAACTGAGATGGTCAAAAATCGAGTAAAAAAAGTAAAGAACTGGACATCACCTGGAAATGACCAATTACATGGTTTCTGGCTCAAATATCTGACCAGTTTGCATGCAATATTGGCCAAGCAACTGAACGAAATGCTACAAAATGGTCAAATTGATGAATGGTTGACAACTGGAAAAACATACTTGATTCAGAAAGATGCAACTAAAGGAACAACACCTGGAAACTACAGACCAATAATATGCTTGCCAACAACCTTCAAATTACTCACCGGGATAATTGCAGATAACATAATGGATTATTTGGAAACAAATAACATCTTGCCAGTAGAGCAAAAAGGCAACAAAAGAAGGAGCAGGGGCACAAAAGATCAGCTCCTAATTGACAAAATGATACTAGAAAACTGTAAGAACAGAAAAACGAACTTGAATATGGTCTGGATTGATTACAAAAAGGCGTACGACTCACTGCCACACAGCTGGATCATCAAATGCTTAGAAACTATTGGCATCAGCAAAAATATTACATCATTCACTGAAAAAGCGATGAAACAATGGAGAACTGTGTTGGCAGTAGGGAATGAGAACTATGGAATGGTTAATATCAAGAGAGGAATTTTTCAGGGAGATTCACTTTCACCCCTCCTCTTCATCATCGCAATGATCCCACTATCAGTAATCTTAAAAAAAATGAAACTTGGATACCAAATAGCCAAAGACGCTGAAAAAATTTCACATTTATTGTATATGGATGATTTGAAACTGTATGGAAAGTCAGAAATAGAAATCCAATCACTGACCAACACAGTCCTAATATTCAGCACAGATATCTCAATGCAGTTTGGCATGGAAAAATGTGCCACTGTATCTATGAAAAGGGGCAAAATCACTACATGTGACGGAATTGAAATGCCCAATGGCCAATTAATTAAATGCAATCAAAATGAAGCCTATAAATATCTGGGCATTCTGCAGTTGGATAACATCAGACATGGAGAAGTGAAAACTATCATTAGAAGAGAGTACACCAACAGAGTTAGGAAAATTTTGAAATCTAAATTAAATGGTGGAAACACCATCAAGGCCATAAATACCTGGGCAATACCAGTCATAAGATACACGGCTGGTATAATTAACTGGACACAAGCTGATTTGGACATTTTGGACCGAAACACCAGAAAACTAATGACAATGCACTACAGTTTACATCCACGTAGTGACACTGATAGACTTTACCTGCCCAGAAAATCAGGTGGCAGAGGACTACTACAAGTAAAGCAAACAGTTGAAGAAGAAAAGCATGCATTGGCGGATTATTTAAAAGAAAGTCAAGAACATCTATTAATTGAAGTAAAGAACAAAAATCTACTGAAGGTCCAACAGACGAAACAAGAATACAGAAAAAATGTGATAAAATCAAGAATGGAGAGTTGGCAAAATAAAGCATTACATGGCCAATTTCTGGAAAAAATAAAAGACAAAGTGGACAGTGAAAAAACTTGGTTATGGTTAACATCTGGTACTTTAAAGAAAGAAACAGAATCATTGATCCTGGCCGCACAAGAACAGGCAATTCGTACAAATGCCATAAAGGCCAAAATTGATAAATCTTCAAATGATGCTAAATGCAGATTATGCAAGGAAGCTGATGAAACTGTAGCCCATGTGCTCAGCTGCTGCAAGAAAATCGCACAGACTGATTACAAATTACGACACAACTCTGTTGCACAAATGATCCACTGGAATTTATGCAAAAATTATAACATCCATACTGCTACAAACTGGTGGGAACACAAGCCTGAAAAAGTCACTGAAAATCAGATGGTCAAGATCTTGTGGGATTTTCGTATACAAACAGACAAGGTACTGGCGCATAATACACCAGACATCACGCTGGTCGAGAACAACAAGGTGACTATAATTGACATTGCAATACCAGGAGATAGCAAGGTCGATGAAAAGGAACACGAAAAAATCGCAAAATACCAGGACTTAAAAATCGAAATCCAACGATTATGGCACAAACCAGCAGTGGTAATTCCAGTGGTAATTGGAACACTGGGTGTTATCCCAAAAGCACTGGAATTACATTTAAAACAGCTCAAAATTGACAAAATCACCATCAGTCAAATGCAGAAAGCCGCACTGCTCTGTTCTGCACATATACTTCGAAAATACATTACGACTTCCTAGGCCCCTGGGTGGGGCTCGACTAGTAATCAATGCCAAATCCGGCGAAACAACTGGCCGCTGTGATACAATTGTATAATAATAATAATAAAAAACAATAATAATAATTTATTGTCATTGTACGTATATACACAGTACACCCATACAACGAAATTCACATAACGCTTCAAGACCAGTCCCAACACACATAGCAATCCCTAAAACATGCCCCACCCACCACAAATTCCCCACCCTGAACCACCCAAACATCCACACAACAGACCAAGTAATACTATCCAACAGCTCACTGATGGTGACCCTTCAATTCATTATTAAGTGCAATTATAGCTCTGGGATAAAAACTATTCAGAAAGCGTGTGGTCCGAGTTTTAATTGTTCTGTATCTTCTGCCAGAAGGCAACAGTTCAAAAAGATTGTAAGCAGGATGAGAAGAGTCTCTGAGAATATAATAATAATCATATCAATAAAAGGGTATCATATGTAGAAGTGGAGAAGATGAGAAGGATAATAATAATAATATTAAAGCCACACAACATAGGTAAATATACTTAGACATGAAACAATACTGTGTGGATTGGGTATTAAGCAGAGTGATGGCACGAGGGGAAAAAACTGTCCCTGTGTCTAGTTGTTTTGGCATGCAATGCCCTGTAGCAGCGTCCTGAGGGGAGGAGTTGAAACAGTTTATGTCCAGGATGTGAGGGGTCTGTAGATATTTTCTCAGCCCTCCTTCTGCCCCTATCAATGTACAATATGCAGGTCTTCTATGGAAGGCAGGTTAGTTTTATGTACAAGTAGTCTGTTTTAATTTGGTAAGATTTCTGTCTATAGGTGAGGAACAAGAAAGGAAATTATTTAGAAATTATTTATTGAGGAAAGGAAGTCTAATGAAATTAGTCCAAGTACTGTGGTACTTGAGCACCCTAGCAGAAGAAAGGGTTTTCAGAAGCAGCTGAAGCATAAATTATTCTAGAGTTTTTGTTCTAAAAGGAGAAAAAATGATGCAGCTGCCAGGCTACCCATCTGTTGTTATTTTCTTACTAAGACTGATGATTCAGCTTTATTCCATATGCTTCATTGTGTTGCGTTGCTATATGGCATCTCAAAATGAGGACACCCCTGCCTACAGATTTTCCCTTTCCCAGCGCATTCCCAGAATAATATTTTAAATTTAATTGAGACATGCATCCCTACACCAAGAGTTGAGTTTAATATGAGGAAGTCCTGATTTGCTGGCTGCTTGATACAGTTATATATCCTCTTTGTGATGCATAGTTATTGTGTTTGTATTTGTTCTGGCCAATTCTTAGAATTCTTTCAAATGAGAGAATCCACCCCCTGAAACTTCTGTTTTAGTAGACATTCAATATAATCATCTACCCATGATTAGTAGGCAGCTACAGTCCTTTAAACTAGGGGTCAACAGTTTTAACAGGAGATGGAAAGCTTCACATGACCTTTGAATGGCATGTTACATGGTGGCTGTCTCAAAATAGTTGAAGCCATGATGAAATTTTAACTCATTATTTTAAAATGAATGTAATGCTATTAATGTGATCACATTTGATGCTTTTGAGTCATTTCCCTCTTGCCACACTAAATATTACAATTTTGTGGAGATGTTTGAAAGGGAAACATGATGTCATAATATGTGGGACAGGCATTGGAAGATTGGGCAAAGAGATGTTGCCAAGGAAACAACAAGATAAGAGACAGCATAACCATATCTGGGTAACGGGTGGCGTAAGAGGCTCAGAAAAAACCCTCCCTAATGTCTTGGGCTGTAAAGGAGATGGGAGGGAGGACTGTACTTTCAGACTTGCAAGATTTTGTTAATGTAGCTTTAGCAGGGGTGGGTTCTAACTTACCTCACCGCTGGTTCACTTCCTCCCGTGCCGAGTGCATGCATGTGCAGTGCCAAAAGCTAAGCTTCTGCACGTGCGCAGAAGCAAAAAACAAAATGGCGCCACCTATGGCGCCGCCATTAGAGCTGGTTTGTGGGCGTGGCCAACCGGCAATTGCTCCCAGTTTGGCGAGTGCGGGGAAATTCCCGCTACCGGTTCTATAGAACCGGTCCAAACCAGGAACAACCCATCTCTGAGCTTTACCATGAAATAGAATTAGCTCATCCGGTTGGGATTCCTGTCTCTTTTACCTCACGAGGTCAATGTTAATCTTGCAAATTTGAAAGTACAATCCTCCCCACCCCCCCACCCATAATCTCCTGTACAGATGAACATTTGCATGTTCATCTGATCATATTTCCTGGTTTGGTAATGAAATGTCTGCAAGTAGATCAAGATAAGGAAACAGCTAAAACTCAACAAACAGATCAAGAGAAGGGAGAGATAGAAAAAGGGAAAGAAAGCAGGTCTCTAGCAAGTGTTGCTTAGCAGTGCTTTTTGGCTGAGTCAACCAAGCAAGCACCTTGGCTTCATGAATCTTGAATCAGAGTTCTTCTGGAACTGGGCATCTACAGCAGTTCAGAGGGTGGCCATATATGGCCATCTTATATGATTTGGGCAGAGACAATTACCGGTAGGTGAAGTTGTCTGGAACTCCTAGATTACTAACGTAGCTCATTAAGGACTTTTTCAAACACATAGCAATAGCACTTTTCTTATATACCGCTTCATAGTGCTTTACAGCCCTCTCTAAGCGGTTTACAGAGTTCAGCATATTGCCCCCAACAATCTGGGTCCTCATTTTACCGACCTCGGAAGGATGGAAGGCTGAGTCAACCTTGAGCCTAGTGAGATTTGAACAGCTGAACTGTTGAACTAGCAGTCAGCCTGCAATGGCTGCATTTAACCACTGCACCACTTCAGCTCCTAGGAGTGGATAGGAGTGCTCCTAGGAGTGGATAGGAGTGCTATTCACATAGGAATGCTGTGCTTCTGAGATTTTAAGAGGTTATATATTACAGTAACTAAGTTCAGCTATAGGAATATCCAGATTTCTTGGTAGGGGTGATATAATTGCAAGTCCAGATCAGTGGAGGACTTCAACAGGCCTGTGCTACTTCATGGTCACACTAGCTAGACTTTGGATCAGTCTGATAAGAAGAACTGAGTTGAGATGGCACAACAAGTTCTCTTCAAACTTGGCAACTTTAAGAGGTAAAGACTTCATCTCCCAGAATTCTCTAACAAGCATGAGTTGGAACTTGAAGTCCACATCTCTTAAAAGTTGCCATGTTTGAAAAAATATCACTTTAGCAGTAGTGGGTTCTGAATTGGTTTGCTACCGGTTTGCTAAGAACCGGTCCGAATCGGGAACAACCCACCGCTGCACTTTAGGATAAGCAAACTTTCAAAGAGAGGAAGAGCAAAGACCTACCTATCCATTAGAGAGTGGATAAGACTATATTTCAGTTTTTAAGACCACAATTCATGACTGTCCACAGAAATATCATTGAAATAAATTGGAATTGGGCTTGAACAGTGCTCAGCAATATATTCCATATATTTACACCTAAATTAAATCTTGATGGTACAGGGGCGGGTTGCTCCTCCGTCGCTACCGGTGCGCTGTGCGCGCATCGCCATGTTGTGGCGCACAGGCGCTCGGTACGCACGTGTGCCCCCTCATGCGATTTTGCTTCCGCGCATGCACAGAAGCAAAATCTCGCCAAAATCTCATGAGGGGATGCACGCATGCGTGTCATTTCAGCGATTTTTTTCTTCCTGCACATGCGTGAAAGCAAAATCGCGTGAGGGGCGTGCATGCGTCCCCTTGTGAGATTTTGGTGAGATTTTGCTTCTGCGCATGCGCAGAAGCAAAAAATCGCCAAAAAATTGCCAAAAAGATGGCAGACCGGCGAAGACCGCACCGGAGCCGTTGCATGCAAATTGCACAATCGGCGGCTCCCTACCGGAGCTGCGCACCGGACCGCACCGGTAGGAACCCACCTCTGTGGTGGTGTCTGAATTTTCCCATCATCATCCAGCTTTCCTTTGGCGATGCTCATTATTACTTTTTAGCATCTGCATTTCTCCTTCTAAAATGAAATTTGAAATCCCTTAACTGTGGCTGGAAACTTCATCCATCATTATTTAGATTTAAATATGAGCAAATGAGCTATGATTTTGCTATAGGATGACTGCAAAAAACCTACTAATACAAAGCAAAGAATTCTTGGATCATGGCAAGGAATATCAAAGCGTGAATGATCCTCCGTGAACCATAAATCTGATCTTAACCAGTGGCTGTCACTTGTCTCTCTTTCTAGGCACTTTACTCTAAAATTCAAAAGCAAATAAAAGAATCAAAAGGTCTCAAACACAGTCAGATTCTGAAGGCAGCTATAGCATTTGAAAATAATTAGAACTTCAGGCCAAACTTGACTAAATAAATGATCAAGTTTTTAAAGATCACCAAAGATTATATACTATTTGAATAAGGAGTATATAAATGATAGACTGAATGATGTAGAAGGCTTGACTCTGAATTTCCAGCAGACAAACCTGCAAAGGATCTGCCTGTTTAAATCAATCACTTAACCTACGTCAATCACTTAACTTAAGAACCAGGTGGCTCAGTGGTTAGAATGTAGTATTGCGGATTAATTCTGCCAACTGCCAACAATTTAATTCTGACTGGCTCAAGGTTGACTCAGCCTTCCATCCTTCCGAGGTCAGTAAGGACCTAGATTGTTGGGGGCAATAGGCTGACTCTGTAAACTACTTAGAGAGGACTGTAAAGTACTGTGAAGTGATATATAAGTTGTGCTAGTGCTAAGTGCTATTAACTTGTCAACCTCCTTGACCAGTGATGGCTAACCTTTTTGTTGTCGTGTGCCGAAAGCATGTGCTAGCACTCATAATGCAATCCGTGCACCCCCTGTGCATGCGTGCACACACCCCACATGCATGTGATCCCCGCCCGCCCCCCCACAGGTGTGTGTGATCCCCCATACCCCATTTTGGGCCTAGTAGGGCATGCACGGTAGAGCTGAGCTGGGCGACGGCTCGCATGCCTGCAGAGAGGGCTCTGCATGTCACCTGTGGCACACGTGCCATAGGTTCGCCATCGCGGTTCTTGACTGATCCTGGACAATCTCACATGATGTCCACAATGTCAAAAATACTTTTTAAAAAGATAGCATTCTTGGACTTACGAGCATCTTGAAATCTTGCCCATTATTGTCCAATATCTCATGAACATTTTACATTTTTCCTGAACTCGCTAGATTTAACAAGAGTTGGACATTTTAATTTTAAAAAAAATTCCCATATGGAAGTGTTGCAGGTGCCTTGGTACTCTTGGTATTATAGGCGAATCCCTGATATAACATATCAATTGAAAGAAAGGCTGAGAGTAAATGCAATATCCCCTGGATGCAGGGGCGGGTTCTAATTTTTTTACTACTGGTTCTGTGGGCGTGACTTATTTTGTGGGTGTGACTTAATGTTCATGTGACAGTGGGCGTGGCTTCATGGCCATGTGACTGGGTGGGAGTGGTTTGGCAGTCAGGTGACTGGGTGAGAGTGGCTTTGCAGTCATGTGACTGGGTGGAGGGTTGCTGGGTGATCATGTGACTGGATGGTCATGTGACTGAGTGGGCGTGGCCAACTTGACATCACTCACGTCAAGGGTTAGGGTGCCTAGCCTCTCCTCGCCTCAAAGGCCTCAACGAGATACAATTTCCCTATCTATTTACTACTACTGAACATCCAAAATATACTATTTAATCCTATGTATATATGCCATATGTGTACATACATATTACACCCAGGCACACAAAAAGATACATTATCTACTATATATACTGTATGTGTATGTACACACACACACACACAGCTCTTCTAAAGCTACACATTCAACCTCACTTACTGCATTTGGAAAAACACCACCCAGAGTCCACATTCTGCCACACATTTAACCATAACTTTTGTACATTAGAACATTACACATGCCTTCAGATGTTCTTCCCTAGCTTGCACATCACTGTTAGAGCCAGGAAATGTCATGGATTGAGTAAAATGTGGTGAAACTCACTTAACAACACTCTTGCTTAGCAACTAAAATTTTGGGCTCAATTGTGGTCATAAGTCAAGGACTATCTCTGCCTTCCTCTGCATGGCAGCCTTGTCCTAGTAAACTCCTTCTCCTTTCTGGCAATTTTCCTCTCTGTTAGAGGCACCAAAATAATCCAGACAATGTAAGGTTTCCTGCTGCAGCAGGGGGTCGGACTAGATGACCTCCGAGATATCTTCCAGCCCTAAATTGCTGTGCTGTTTCAAAGTGTCTTCTGAAGCCATCTCTAGTGGCAGGGTTTGTGGTGCTTCCTTCCTCTTTTCTCTCTCTCTCTCTTCTCTCCCTTCCTTCCTTCCTTCCTTCCTCTTTCTTTCTCTTTCTTTCTCTTTCTCTTTCTTTCTCTTTCTTTATCTCTTTTTCTTTCTTGTCTCTCTCTCTCTCCCTTCCTTCCTCTTTTTCTTTTTTCTTTCTTTCTCTTTCTTTCTTTCTTTCTTTCTTTCTTTCTTTCTTTCTTTCTTTCTTTCTTTCTTTCTTTCTTTCTTTCTTTCTCTCTCTCTCTCTCTTTCTTTCTTCTCTCTCTCCCTCCCTCCCTCCCTCCCTCCTTTCCTGTGAAGAACCCCAGAAGGTCTTTGGTAGCAGGAAGAAAAGCCAGACGTTTTGAAACTGAGAACATGCCCATTGATCATCTGGCATTCTTGAGAGCTCCACTGTTGATTAGCTTAGCCTGAGCAAGGATAGCTAACAGCACTTTCAATGAGCTCTCAACTCAAGGTCAGTGCACGTGGGGATCCCCAAACAGTGAGGATGAAGTGTGAGTAAAAGGGTTTACCCCTCCCTCCCTCCCTCCCTCCCTCCCTCCCTGTGAAGAACCCCAGAAGGTCTTTGGTAGCAGGAAGAAAAGCCAGACATTTTGAAACTGAGAACATTGATCATCTGGCATTCTTAGAACTCCACTGTTGATTAGCTTAGCCTGAGCAAGGATAGCTTAGCAGCCACTTACAATAAGCTCTCAACTCAAACTCAGTGCACGTGGGGATCCCCAAACAGTGAGGGTTTCTTTCTTTCTTTCTCCCTTGAAGGCCCCCCCGCACCCCTTTTGGGCCTAGCAAGCCTCCCTACAGCAGGGGTGCAGGGGGACCCTGGAAGCAGGGTGGATCCTAACTTACCTCGCTGCCGGTTCACTTCCTCCCACGCCATGTGGCAAAAAAAAACAAGGCCCAAAAAAAGATGGCGACCGCATGCACAGTGCCGGAACTCGGCTTCTGCACATGATCAGAAGGGGAAAAAATTTAAAAATTCAAAAAAAATTCAAAAAAAAGATTGCGGCGTCCATGGACCAGCACCGACCGATCCAATTCGGTGACATCATCGTAATATCACCAGCAGGTCGCTACCGGTTTGAGCGAACTGGTCCGAACCGGGAGGAACCCACCCCTGCCTGGATGGCTCTTCTATGACTGTTTTGCTTGCTAGACAATTTCCATCACTTTTAGACCTTATGACTTTTCCCCACTTCTCCCTTTATTGTAAACTGAGTGAAATCTACAATTGCTCCTTGCATTGCACTGTCTCAAGCTGTATCCAGAAATAAAATTAGAAAGTGGTCATCCAAGGAAGTCAAAAGATGGCCTCCAGGCTTGATAGTTGGCTTCAGAATGACCAATTAAGACCTTCTCTACATATATTATGTATATTTCTAGTATTCGTGACCTTGACAAAATTCTAGACTATTATTTCAGTGACTTTTTAGGGTGAAAATGTTACATTTCTTGAGTGTCATTTATTATAAGCGGACCATAGCTAATTGGATTTTAAATTGGGCAAAACTGCAGAACGACAAGTTCCACTTTTCCACTCGTTTTATAATAAGGCAGTTATTACAAAGCTGGATGCCGATTGGGTGAACATTTAATTTAATTTAGAGCATGTTACAACCATATCATCCATCTCTGTTTTCACAAATATTACAAAGGTTTAAGCACAACTTTTATAGATCTTGACAAAAGCTTCTAAATAATCTCAGGCAAAGCATAGAACTATTGTATTAAGATAAATGAAGCAAAATTTTAATTAATATAATTTCTAAGTTGAATATATTGCCATAAACTAGGGTACAGTGTTGATAAACAATCCATAGGAGCTATCAATCACCTCTAAGGATTGCAGGTTAACTCTGCTCACAGCCTGGAGTTCAATCCTGACCAGCTCAGGAGGTTGACTCAGCCTTCCATCCTTCCAAGGTCAGTAAAATGAGGATCCAGATTATTGGAAGCAATATTCTGAGTCTGTAAATTGCTTAGAGAGGACTGTAAAGCAGTGAAATGGTATATAAGTCTAAGTGCTATTGCTATTGGTAGTTTGACAGAAAAATCATTCAGAAGACACAATTATAATATCTTAGCTTTTAAAGAAGGTTTTTTAAGATAACAAGTTCATCAAATGATATAGGGTTTCCTGCCTCAGCAGGGGGTTGGGCTAGAAGACCTCCAAGATCCCTTCCAACTCTGTTATTCTGTTAAATGACTATTTCTAATTACATAACTGATTTACTGTAATGTACAACTGTTTATATTTATAAACTAATTATTGAACATATGTACATAATATTCATTCTTATGTGTTATACATGTATATATTAGCCAAATTTATATGAAGGAGGTTCTAAGATTTATTTGCATAAATTAAGATTTAGCTCTTGATCTCAGCACTGCAGTTCAGTGCTATTTTGTATGAAAATCTATGGCATCTGGAGGCAATTAAGACATTTGATCTTGGAATATTGGTTTATTGGCTCATTGGCAAGATGGTAAAATAATTTCTGTGCCTAAAATTCCCAGGAGTTGGGTTAAGATACTCCTCAAATTCAGTTGCAAATTACAGGCTAAGAACAGGTAACGGCTGTGGGAATAAAGCCACAATATGGGATGCCAGAAACCCTTGGCCGACTAAAGATCCTACCCACCCACCCCTGAATATTAAAGATATAAAATTTAGTAAATTGTTCTAGCAGTGAAGGAAAGAAATCTGGTCAATAAAGCACTACTCACATAATATTTTAATAACTTTAGTAGCATTGCTCCAGGACATATGATTTCAAAACTATAGTAAAAAAAAAAAAATCACGTATGTTTTGAGGTGTTCACAAACTCGTTATGTATGGTACTCATTATCTTCTATCTCTATTTTTTCCCTTAGAATATTTGATTTTTACAGTAATCCCATATGACTGATGATAAACTTGGCTGACTTAATTGTTCATAGCCCTGATTTAATTAAGATCATATCCTAAATTGCTTTTAAGATTAATGGTTAATAACAAATAGTAACATTGGAAAGTTTAAATGGAACTTTCTTGTAAGTAGATAAAAATACCTGTTACAATTATTTTTCCCCATCTTTTCCACTAGCAATGGGGGAGGGGAGGGGAGGGAGAGGAGAAGAGGAGAGGAGAGGAGAGGAGAGGAGAGGAGAGGAGACAATTCATTCCCATTTGGCCAAAATGAGTTGGCAGAGTTTGAGAACATGGAACTCATGCTTAATAATCATGCTTCAGATTGCATCATAAAATGTTAAAAGTTTCACCATGAAGTAAAGATAAAAATCTTTATCCCTGAACTGGTGTCCAAGCAGAGTCACATCGCAAGAAATATCTTAGTGCTATTTTTTCAGTAGAGTAAAATTGGAAATGTGCTTCCTAGCTATGTCTATTTATCAAAGAGGCATCAGATTGCCATCAGGTGTCACTTCCTCCCAGGTAAATATATAGTACATTATGTCAGTGGACTAAATGTGCAGCACTTTACTGAGAATGCATGGCTCATGCATAGCAATTTATAAATATATATAATTGGGAGGAATAACCAAAGTAATGAATATATTATAATAAATGAATTCTGGAAACCAGAGAAGGTCACCAAGTGGGTGGGTATGCAAATGTGAAACGGAGAAAATGTTCTACCCCTGCAAACAGAGTGTTAAAACACACACCGTTAAGGGTCCCCAGTTACAGTTTTGGTAGCGCCAATACAGAGCCTGTGGGTTGAAAAGTAATAGGAAGGCAATTAGAGGAACCGCAGTAAATCACCACCAGTGGCATCAATGACTTTACTTTGCTATTAGATGGCTCCATGGTATTTTTCCTGCCCATTTCTGTTTTTCCTTTTAAAAATGCCTAGCTGTGGTTTCAAAAGAGATGGGAAAAATACAAGGAAAATAATGCAAATTGAAAATAGTAATGGTGACAATCTAATACAGTATTTTGTAACCTTGGCAACTTTAAGACATGTGGACTTCAATTCCCAGAATTCCCCAGCCACCAATAGGTTAGGGTTAAGGTTAGGGTTAGGGGTTATGGTTGGCTGGGGAATTCTGGGAGTTGAAGTCCACATGTCTTAAAGTTGCCATAATTGGGGAAGTCTGATCTACTGTAATAGCAATACTAGTCTACACAAACACGTTTTGTTGCATGAAATGAGAGTGAAGCTGGGATGATTTAACACAGGGGTGTCAAACTCGCGGCCCATGGGCCAGATGCGTCATGTGCTGGCTCCGCCCCACCCAGATTAGCAAAGGCGAAAAAAGTCCCGATACGTCACGTAGTGCTACCATGACAATGCAAGTTTGACACAACTGATTTAACAGCTTCATGAAAGGAGCATTGTGGGAGGGAGGGAGGGAGCTGGTATCATGATCTACTGATGGATCTACACATATTTCTCAAAGAGACCATAATACCCTCTACCCTGAAAGTAATATTTAGCCTTCCTGAACCTTAATTATGATTGTTTTATTATCTGAGAAAGTAAAATCTTGTCAGAGACTGTGTAGACCAAGATCATCTATCTAGGTGAGTGAACAAAGTGTGACTATTTCATTACAGATACCAAACGTTTTAAGTCTAGAACATGCTCTATTCATTTAAATATTTAAAACAAGAACAGCACCTGACATACGCCTTTAAAAAAAAACTTCAAGGCAACTTTTTCCCTTCCGTTCAATCATGTCTGATTTTTTTGGAGACTGCCTAGACAAGTCACACAGATATGATCTATATGATTGCTAAGATCCACCTTGATAGCATATAATCAATCCATCACATGCTGTAAAATTACAACTATATCCCCTAGTGGAAAAAAGTTGCAAACAATTGCTATATAGCAGTGATGGCTAACCTTTTCAGCACCGAGTGCCAAAAGTGCGTGCACACTCTCACCCATAATGCAATGCGTGTGCAACCCCGCTGCTCCCTGCCCCACGCATGCACACATGACCCCCCCGTGTAGGTCCCACCCCATGCATAAGCCCCCACCCCCACATGCGTACGTGTCACCGCATGCACCCCGCCCCTACGCATGCGTGCGCATTTCCCGCATGTGCACCCCCACGCATGCGTGGCAGAGACCCAAAAACCAGCTGGCTGGCAGGGGGTGTGCACACATGCATGGTGGAGCTGAGATGGGGCAACGGCTTGTGTGCCCGCAGAGAGGGCTCTGCATGCCACTGTGGCACTTGTGCCATAGGTTCACCATCACGGCTATATAGCATAAACAAAATTAACTTGCTGTTCTGACCTAGGCTTCCTTAGAAAGCATGAAGCAGAGTCTTACTCCCAGCAAAACCTCTTTTATTTACACGACTGTGAATTCCTTTCATTCACAGTTCACAAGGCTTGGCAAACAGTCTTTCAGATGAATATTTATCAACACAAACCTTATCTCACTTGGAACGCTGCCAGAGAACTAGTTTCCAAATGCAGGGCAAGGCAAAACTTGACACAGAGTCTATTAGAGTCACAAACAGAACTTTCCACTCTTGAAACGACCGAACGAAATAATTGTTTCCTGCAAAAGCCCACGCCCCATTCACTCCTCTTTTATTTCCTATGGGAGGGGCCAATCATCTCCAAGGTGTGTCTTTACTCCCAAGTCAACCCTGCTTTCTTAGTTGTTCTTGTTTTCTGGCAGCTCTGCGCATGTGCACACTGGGAACAGGCTCCAGCTGTTCCTCTGCCTCGTTTATGTCTGACTCCGGAGGCAGCTGATAATTGCCAGATGGCCTTGGCCCCCTCTCTGCCTCCAATGCAGAGTCCTTGTCCAAGCCTTCCCCAGACTCCAGGACTGGCCCATGTTCCTCCCCAACCTCCTCACTGTCCAAATCTAGCGGGCCACAACACTTGCCAAGCTTCACACACACTTTTAGGCTGTTGTGAAGACACATGACCTCATCAGCAAACAAGCAGATTAAACTAATGTTCTTGCTTTACACAACAAGAACTTTCTGCTCAGATCATTCAGTTGTTGATGTAGTTACATTGCCATTTGTCTTATTTTTGTATGCTCCTGATTTGCCTCATAGCCTTTTTCTTTCAAATAAATTCTCCACCTTTCCAGACACTTCAACGGCAACAGAAAGATTAATCACAAATATTTAACTAATGAAAGAAAGGAAAGGAAGTCTGTAAGCACTTCCCCACCCCCCACAGTGTTTTGTTGTTATAGTGACAACACAAGACAGTTTTGTTGAGGGGAGCAGAGACAGCCTTTAAGAATAAAGTCTTAACATAATTGACTGGAATTAGTCTGCTAAATGTACCATTTCAGGATAAGCCGATGTAGCATTATATATGTCAACTGTGAAACAGGACAACAGCATGCCTGTGAATATTAATTCAGGAATAGGAAACAACGAGAATGGGATTGTTCTTGTGCCTTGCTTATAGGCTTTTCTTAATTACTTTTTTGTGATAGAATGCAGTGAGGAGGTGGATTCCCAGGAGGGATGGGGTGAATTTCAGGGGAGTAAAAGGCAACTCAGCCCAGATATTATGTGTGAGAGAAAGAGGGTGAAGACAACCCCTCCCAAATGGTTGAGAGAGTATACTGACATTGTAGATGCTGTTAATGGAGCATCCCCAGCCACCAATGGGATAGGGTTAAGGTTAGGGTTAGGGGTTACGGTTGGCTGGGGAATTCTGGGAGTTGAAGTCCACATGTCTTAAAGTTGCCATGATTGGGAAACCCTGATCTAATAGTAATACTAGTCTACACAAACACATGTTTTGTTGCATAAAATGAGAGTGGAATGATTTAACACAGGAGTGTCAAACTCGTGGCCCACGGGCCGGATGTGTCACGTGCTGGCTTTGCCCCGCCCAGTTTAGCAAAGGAGGGGAAAAGTCCTGATACGTCATGCCACCGTGACAACGTGAGTTTGACACCCCTGATTTAACAGCTTCATGAAAGGAGCATTGTAGGAGGGAGGGAGCTGGTATCATAATCTACTGATGGATCGACACATATTTCTCCAAGAGACCATAATATCCTCTACCCTGGATGTCACGATGTGAATATTGCCAGTTGAGCACCTCTGCAATATTTCTAGGTTTATTGTATTTTCTAATCAAGCAGACATGTGATATGTTTTTACTGTGCATTCCAGGAGTTTGTCTCCTCCTTCCTTCTTCTCCTGTGAGCCTCGCCCGAGGCAGACGTGAATTCTTAGCTGAGAAAATGTAGCTTAATAACGTTTATATTCTTTTGTTACTTTTGTACTAAAATAAATATTTTGTTAATTAGAATTGAATCTCAGTTTTATTTTCTAAGTAAGGATGACTTCAAGGAAGCAAGATCCTATATCGCCTCGATAGGAATAATTCTTATTCCATCACTGGAAGTAATATTTCAGTCTGCCAAGTTATAGGTGTGAAATAATAAAGAACTCAGCTTGGAAGAATTGCTACCTGTATTTCTTGGTCTTGACATTATTTGGCTCTTGCAGAAAAAAGGATGCAGCTCAGAGTGTGCCACTTATAGCAATCCCCAAAATGGGAGTGTTCAAAGACTACACTGGTGCATACAATTAACGGTACTAAATGCAAATGTATAAATCCTACTAACTTTTAAAGTATCATACATGTCATGACTCGATCTTCTGATGGGTGGGTTACGCACAAGACAAGGCAATTAAAGGCCAAAGAGATGAACAGTCAAAATGTCTGAGGTGCACCTAGAAGTGGCATTTCTCTTCTCTCCTTCCTGTCTTTTGCCACCTGCTCCTTCATGTCCTAAAGCGTCTTGCTGTGCCAGATCAAAATGGATGCTAATGAAGTCTTGAACAAGCTGCAATCAAGATATTTCCCTCCTGCTTGAGGATCCTATTTCCATCACACAGATACTTTTCTTCAGACTCATCAGGCTGAAGTTTTTCCAATGATTGGAAATGATTCTCCTGATATCCCCTCTTCCTTTCAGAACAATTTCTTAGCAGAGTTTATGGGTAGTCCTTGTTTAGTGACTGCCTTGTTTAGCAACTGTTCACAATTTTAGTGGTGATGAAAAGGTAATTTTGTGACCAATCCTCCCATTTATGACCTTCCCAGGTTTATAAAGCAAAGGAAAGCTGAAGTAAATCATAAGGACAGTCATGTTTTCACTTAGCGACAGCATTGATGAGCCCAATTGTGGTCACTAAATGAGGAATACTTGTAGTAAGTTATACCTTAGTTGCTGAACATTGCTAACTTCAGAAATTCTATTCCAGAAACGTGTGCCATTAATTCAAGATCAGAATGCATTGAAAGACACTTCTCTGTCTCTCTCTCTCTCTGTGTCTCTCTCTGTCTCTCTGTCTCTCTGTCTCTCTCCCTCCCTCCCTCCCCCCACTATTCCAACATTAAGGCCTATTCTTTGCTGGTCAAGTCTCTGGTCTCTTTCCCAAGCCAGACTAGAATAGCTGCAGAGAGAAGTGAGACATATCAGCAGTAGATTTAAGTAACCATCAGAAAGCCCATTAGTCACCTAGTTAATGGCCTTAAGGGACGCGGTGGCTCAGTGGCTAAGATGCTGAGCTTGTCAATCAGAAGGTTGGCAGTTCAGTGGTTCAAATCCCTAGCGCCGCTTAATGGAGTGAGCTCCCGTTACTTGCCCTAGCGTCTGCCAATTTAACAGTTCAAAAGCACGTAAAAAATGCAAGTAGAAAAATAGGGACCACTTTGATGGGAAGTTAACAGCGCTCTGTTTGCCTTCGGCATTTAATCATGCCGGCCAGAGGTGGGTTCCTGCCTGTTCCTGCTGGTACGGTTAATAGCTGTTGTTTGGCGCAGAGCCGAAGACGCTGCTGCCGTTCGCGGAGCGGGAGCTTTCCCCGGGCGCTTTCCCATGGATGCCGCCAATTGCGTTCTTTTGCCCTCTGCGCATGCAGAACGCTTTGCGCATGCGCAGAGGGCAAAAGAACGCATTTGGCAGCGTCCATGTGGGCGGGGAAAGCGCCCGGGGAAAGCTCCCGCTCGGCGAACGGCAGCAGCGTCTTCGGCTCTGCGCCGAACAACAGCTATTAATCGTACCGGCAGGAACCCACCTCTGATGCCGGCCACATGACCACGGAGACGTCTTTGGACAGCACTGGCTCCTCAGCTTAGAAACGGAGATGAGCACCGCCCCTAGAGCCGGAAACAACTAGCATGCATGTGCGGGGGAACCTTTACCTTTACCTAAGCCTTTACATTGAGTCACATTGCCAATAACCTCCATGATGTTCATGAATTATTTTGAAACCAGCCAAGGAGGTAGCTAGCGCCATAATTTGTGGTAGTGAATTTCAAATTTGAATTACGCATTGTCTAAAAGAAAAAGAAAATCATTTTGTCCTGTTTCTTCCAGAATTCAATTTCATTGGGAGACCTCTGGTTTTAATAGATTGGGAAGGGAGAAATAGCTCCTCCTTGTTCCCTTTATCCACAGCATGCATAATTTTGTACACTTCAATCATATTACTTCTCATTTGCATGCTTTCTAGATTAAAAAACCCTAAACGTTGCAATTTTTTTCTCATAGAGAAGCTACACAGAGAACTTCATAGGGTACTTTAACTTCAAATATCTTTTGATTAAAACTAATTCTCTCTTGATTTGCAACAGACTCAGCCATTAGAGCTGTCTATAACCAGCTACAGTGATGTCGAATCGATGAAAACTCGCATGATGATGTCATCGTGCAAGTGGTATGATTTACATACTTGTATTATGTAAATAATCTCATTTGCATGATGATCTCATCAAGCATAAATCATCATTTTGCCTACCATTCCTTTCCTGCAAGTATCCTTGACTACTGTTGACTTTATTAAGTGTGATATAAGCATGCTGTGCAATCCAGCTCACCAGAAGTACTGTATGCCTTATGTTAAATTCATGGGAAGGAATGGAAGGCTTAGCTTCATTACTTAACAAGTTCTGTTCCAGCTGAATGACATATTGTGCCTTTTTAATAATACACAAAGGTTATTAAAGTCTGGTTTTAAAAAAAGGCTTTTGTGTGAAATATTTGATCTTGCAGAAGTGATACATTGAAAATTGTTTAATGATTTCTGGTAATAAAAAAAAACCCCTGGAAATGGAAAATTCATTTTATTTTATCTTGTCAGGTTTCTTTATTCTTTAGCTTACTGAACAGAATATAATTGAGAGCTGCAGTAAAGTCTGCTGAAACTCAAGTCAGATCTGTTCTTGCTGAAAAACACCTGTGTCTAAGGGTGAGGGTATGAGATCTGTGTGAAAGTTTTATCAGGGTTATTTGAAGCATCCAGTGACTTTGGAGTTGAGGCTTCTTCAAAAGTTAGGGGTCCTTGGGGCCCTCTGAGCTTGATTGTTTTCTTGCCGATGTTTCATTATCCAAACTAGGTAACATCAACAGTGCTAGATGTTCCCTAGTTTGGGTAAGGGAATGACCCCCTCATTTCAACCCTAAGCATAAAATATTCTCTCTTATTTTTCAGAAGTTGTCATTTTCTAGATGTGATTGTGCAGCCATAACTACTGAGGCATGATAACAATTGTCAGTGCAAATTTCCTGCAGGATCCTTCCATCCAAGGATTTTGATCCACTTACTGACCAAGTCTTGAACCTGTCAGCCATCAGGATTTAAGAAGTAAAATGAGGGAAACCTGTATAGCCTTTGTTTTTTCCCCCCTGGCTCTGCTGCTACTTTTGCAACAGAGCATACCTGCTTTTTTGGTTCTCTGAAGCTTGCAGACCCTCTGTATAAGGATTTGTATTTGCATGCTAAAGATTGCTCTCTTTTTTTTCTGTCTATAGATTTTTCTGTGTCTTGTTCCTAGTGCCTGTTTGTAAATATTTAAAATACTTCAAATATTTCTCAACCTTATTCCATCCTTAACAGAAATTCCGGTCTCAATTGTGATCTTAATCAAGGACTTTAGAATAGAATAGAATAGAATAGAATAGAATAGAATAGAATAGAATAGAATAGAATAGAATAGAATAGAATTCTTTATTGGCCAAGTGTGATTGGACACACAAGGAATTTGTCTTTGGTGCATATGCTCTCAGTGTACATAAAAGAAAAGATACAATTTATTAAATTGATACGCTGCTTGAGTAAGAACTCCCAGCGACTTGGGCTAGTTTACAAATTATTCAAAACATTTAAAAACAAGTAATAGGATAAGAAACACAAAATCAGGAAACAAGATGGTAGCGAAACAAATCTGAATGTGGACAAAAGAAGGGGTGCCAGGTGTCTTCACCAACATCCTGGCTGAAGAGGCACATATTCAGGGCCTTTTGACACCCCACTAGGGTGGAGCCCATTCAAGCCCATGGAAGATAAGTTGCTTGATTCTATGCTAGGCACTGGTGGGATTCAATTTTTTTTTACTACTGGTTCTGTGGGCGTGGCGTGGCTTGGCTTGGCTTGGTGGGCGTGGCTTGATGGGCGTGGCAGGGGGAGGATACTATAAAATCTCCATTCCCTCCCCACTCCAGGGGAAGGTTACTGCAAAATCCCCATTTCCTCCCGATCAGCTGGGACTCGGGAGGCAGAGAATAGATGGGGGTGTGGCCAGTCAGAGGTGGTATTTACCGGTTCTCCGAACTACTCAATATTTCCGCTACCGGTTCTCCGGACTACTCAAAATTTTTGCTGCCAGTTCTCCAGAACTGGTCAGAACCTGCTGAAACCCACCTCTGATGCTAGGTATTCTTTGTGTGAGACAGGAACAGGAGATTTTTGCCTCTCTAGCTTTGGTGAGATAGAATACTATGAAGAGCAGTTTCCCAGGAAAGAAAGAGCATATTCCATGGAGGGTGGGTGGGTGAAACAAAAGGCAGCACAACTCAGAGCTGGATAGGAGACAGAGGGAAAGAGTAAGTATAGCCACTCACAAAATATCCCAGGGTATCTCCATTAGGACGACAGTAGTAAGGGTTTAGTCTGGCAAGATTCTGTCTATTATGTGTAATCAAATGAAGAACTGATCTTTGGTTCGCTACATCATTTACTAAGCCTGGCATCAAGGGACCGAATAAATACTTTTCTGTGCTTTTCTGTTGTGGAAACTTCACTTTTGAGGTTTAAGTTTAAAGATCAGTAGGCACTTTTCTTAAATGCGTTGCTGTGGATTATTATCTACAAAATTCATCAAACCAAATTCAATATATAAATTCAGTCTAAGGTTAGCAAATGAATAACAAAGGCGACTGTCAAACCAAACAGCAGAAATTTTTTAGTATCAAGGAGCTTTACAAAGAGTCATGAATTGAGATTTTTCCAGCATCAAATCCCATCAACAATTCAAGAATTAAAGACTAAAGTTGGAGAATAGAATAGAATACTTTGTTAGGAATCACTTTATTGGCTAAGTATGACTAGACACACAAGGAATTTGTCTCCAGTGTATAAGCTCTCAGTGAACATGCAAAGCAACAAAGTAATAACAATCTTAATAACAAAGGACAATAATCATAATAACGATATTAATAGAGAAGTTAGTGGAACAGATGATAAGGATAAAAGTAAGATAGCCAAACTACATGGTTAGATATCCTTAGACATAAGACAATGCTGTGGGAATTAGGTGTTTAGCAGAGTGATGGCATGAGGAAAACGGTCTCAGGATCTACGTAGTTTTGGCATGCAATGCCCTATAGCAGTGTTCTGAGGGGAGAAGTTGAAATAGTTTATGTTCAGGATGTGATGGATCTGTAGATATTTATACTCATATTAAAAGTTTAATTAAACTCAAGCAGAAATGACTCCCTTGAATACAATATATCACAAAACAAGGCAGCCTTAGAAATTTGAGATATGGTTTTAGGGGGGGAAAGGTTAAGAAATAAAATGGTTAGAAAAGGTTAAAAATAAAATAAACTATTTAAATAACCATAAGCAATAAACATTAAATAAACATTAAATAAACATAAGCAACAATCTCTCATATTTCAAGAAAAGGACAAACTCCTAAGTAGTGATTAATGAACAGAGATAATGGAAGGGAAGGGAAAAGAAAGCTAATAAAAGTTCCTCTTTGAAGATGGCTTATTATAGTTTATTTTTTATTTTGTTTCAGCATTTTGCTTTTCTATTTTATTTTATTTTATTTGCTATTAGCTTGAAGAATATTGAGCGAACCTATGTCATTTTATGTTTATTACAAAGTGTCATATTATTTTAAAAGGGAAATTGTTCCAGGAGCTTTGCTGGGCATATTTGCTCCTTACATTTTATAAGCTCAGTGCAAATATAGTTGCTCTGATCAGGCTTAGTTTTTCTGCCTGCTTCAATTGCCTCGTGGCATTGCTGAGAGCCTCTACCTCTCTCTTTCTTCTGATGTTCTGCCTACAGAGATGAAGATGAAATGGATCTTTTCCCGTGTGTGAAAGGGATGGGTGAAGGGTATCACCTAGCTAACTATATCCTACCAAGAGAAGGGCCAGAGAGCAAATGGTTTCTGTTATGTATTGAATATATATAGTTGTGTTAAGCCCTGCTAAAGTGAAACTAACCGTTAGATGACCCTAACTGTTAACTCCAACTGTTTTGGAGGGAAACTTAGAACATTCATATTTGGGCGGGCTTTTTCAAGTATTATGATTGGTTAAGGCCCTGTGGGCCCAGAGTATAAATTACAGGGATTTGCCTGCAGTTCCTCAGTTCCAGTTTTCAGTCAATAAATACTGTTGTGTCTATTATGGTCTATTTCTTGCCTGCTGACACAATAGTCTCTCTGGTTGCCTGGGAACAAAAAGCAGGGGGGGAAATGATCATGGACAAGCAGCAGGAAGAATGACAGAAAAAGAGGGGGTATAAGAATAAAGTGACCAGATATTTTTTTTTAAGCGGGACATTGACGGGGGGCGGGGCCGCCTGGACGCCGTCATTTGAGGTTTGCCCTCTGCGCATGCGCAGAACGCTGCGCATCCACAGAGGGCAAAAGGATGCAAATGTCGGCATCCAGGTGGGTGGGGGGGGACGCGGGAGGCCTTTCCTCGCCTTCCGCCTCCCCGCTTCGGGAGCCGGCAGTGGCTTGGGCTGGCTCCAGATCTCCTTTCTCCCCCTGTCACTCCAGCAGCCCAGCGCTGGCAGAGGGGGAGCAGGAGAGCGAACAAAAGTGATTCCGACCGCGGAGCAGACACCCGGTGAGCGGGGCGAGAGGCGCGGGGATGGCAGTGCCGCCACTGTACGTCCTACCTACCTGGGACTTTTCCCGGTAGCTCCAGTCGCGTTCCTTGCAATAGCGCCCAGAGCAGAGCAGCCCCTCCCAGAAGATCGCGAGACGTTATCGTTTGGAAGAGGCTGCTCTGCTCTGGGCGCTAATTAGCAAGGAACGCGACTGGAGCTACCGGAAAAAGTCCCAGGTAGGACGCGCGCCCCGCCCCGCCCGCCCAACCCCCAGCACGAGACACGCGTCCTACCTGGGACTTTTTCCGGTAGCTCCAGTTGCGTTCCTTGCTAATTAGCGCCCAGAGCAGAGCAGCCCCTCCCAGAAGATAACGTCTCGCGATCTTCTGGGAGGGGCTGCTCTGCTCTGGATGCTATTAGCAAGGAACGCGACTGGAGCTACCAGGAAAAGTCCCAGGTAGGACGCGCGCCCCGCCCTGCCCCGCCCCTTTTGCCGCGGCACACTTGGCATGGCCTCATGGGACAAGTGCAAAGTGGCGCTCCCCCCCGCCCCAGGGTTCGCTCTGCCCCGCCCCGCGCCACCCTGTGAATAGAGGGGACTGAATCGGAAGCCTGTTGCTCGGGCGCGCGTCTGGCTGGAGGAAGAAGCGGGGGCTCATTAGACGGAGCCCGACCCAACATGGCTGGCTTAAAACTCTCGGAGTTTTAACTCTCCCTCAATCTCGCATGCCCCCCCTTCAGGCTGATTTTTGGAAAGAATGCCCTAGCTTGTTGTGCATTCTTTCAAAAAATCGGGACTTTTTAGAGGACGGGCGGGACGCGGGACAAAGCATTAAAAAGCGGGTCTGTCCCGCCAAAATCGGGACGTCTGGTCACCTTATATAAGAATAAATCTTTAACTTTCAGATAGCCTTTCTGATCAATAGTTTTTGTGATGTTGAGGAGTTAGTGCCACCAAAGACACACTTCTGACAACATGAAGATATTCCCAAGGACTGAATGGAAGAAGCACCTGGTTCTGGAGTAGAGTCTTATGAGTCTAGGTCAGGGATGATGGGTCTGTTCCTGCTTTGTCAAAGTTCTGAGGCCTAGAACTACTGCACTGATTCTTGAGACATGTTCTTCTGGCTGTTCCCTATGTCTTGAGGTAGACTTTTGACCAAAGTAGTCCATGTAACATTATGAGCCCGTGAGAAAGATAAATCTGTTGTTTATGCTACCTTCACAGAAAGTACATTCAACACTATTTGATTTTGTTTTTGTTTTTGTTTCAGAAACATCAAACTTTTTCAAACAGCAAGAACTTCGAAGGATGAAGTGGGAAAGGAACCGTGTGACGCCAAGAACAACCTACCGGCGTTCTGTCAGTAGAGAAAGATGGGTGGAGACTTTGGTGGTTGCTGATAGTAAAATGATTGAATACCACGGAAGCGAAAATGTGGAATCCTATATCCTCACTATCATAAATATGGTGGGTCATATAATTGATTTCTATTGGGGTGGATTTGATTTTGATTTGATTTTGATTCTATTTGATTCAGTTCAATGAATGTGATTATATTTAATCCCCTATATTTAATTATTTTCTCCTGTCATCTTAAAAATAGAATGATGCTTTTGTGGAAGCACAGTTCTTTATCCTAAATATACCTGAAGAAGTATGCCAAATACAGATGGGGAAAACAGTGTAAAATTTGACTCAAAATATTTTAGCAAAAGCAGCAACACTTCCAGTTCATCTAAGCAACTTAGTCTTTATCCATAGCAACCAAAACAAACTCTATATAAGTTTGCCTTGCATTTTGCTTAATTTGCTTCAGTTATTATATGTTCCAGTAATTCCCATTTGACATCTCAGGACCTCTTCCTTTTCCTTTTGTCTCTTCTTCTTTCCCCAGTCATATTTAGCTTGTAAGTTCTTTGGAGAAAGGAACTATCTTTTATTAGCTGCCAGATACTTTGATGTTGACCGACGGTGTTCATGGGACTGAGGAACATGTGTCCAAAAAAGTCAAGACGTTGGCCACAACCATGCAATCAAAGCACATTAAAAAAGGCAGAGCTTCAATAGTAGGGTTGTAGCTGTCATCTTGACTTCTTTGACACTCCTCCACAGAGACCTCATCACTATTAGGAAAAAATATTGAAGAAGAAGAATCCGCTAACTTCATATTGCCTGGCTTTGATTTAGGTGGCAGGATTATTCCATGATCCGAGCATTGGCAACGCGATCCATATTGTGCTTGTTCGGCTTATTCTTCTTGAAGAAGAGGAGGTAAGAACTTGGTCTCCTGGTTAATCCTTGCCTTAATCATGTCATTGAAGGAAGACGCTTGAAGGAAAGAGCGATTTTTTAGAGTCTTGCAAAAGAACAGAAGGGTTCCTGCTATCTGACCTTCACAGGGCATGATGTTCCATAGGGCAAGCATTGCAACAGAGAAGTAGGGCATGAATGACGATCACTTGGGCCTCCAGTTCCAGAAATGGATACAATTGGAATACAATAGATCCTGGTCTCCAAGATTACCGCAGATGGGGACTGCAGCCAAGAAATTAAAAGACGCTTGCTCCTGGGGAGGAAAGCTATGGCAAATCTAGACAGCATACTAAAAAAGCAGAGACATCACCCTGCCAACTAAAGTGCATATAGTCAAGGCTATGGTTTTCCCAGTTGCAATGTATGGCTGTGAAAGTTGGACCATAAGAAAGGCTGAGCGCTAAAGAATTGAGGCCTTTGAACTATGGTGCTGGAGAAGACTCCTGCGAGTCCCTCGGACTGCAAGGCGATCAAACCGGTCAGTCTTGGAGGAGATCAACCCTGACTGCTCTTTAGAAGGCCAGATCCTGAAGATGAGACTCAAATACTTTAGCCACCTAATGAGAAGGAAGGACTCACTGGAGAAGAGCCTAATGCTGGGAAAGATTGAGAGCAAAAGAAGAAGGGGATGGCAGGGAATGAGGTGGCTGGATGAAGTCACTGCAGCAGTCGGTGTGAGCTTAAATGGACTCCAGAAAATGGTAGAGGACAGGAAGGCCTGGAGGAACGTTGTCCATGGGGCCGCAATGGGTCGGACACAGAGGTGCAATCCAGCAGGTTCTAACAGGTTCTGGAGAACCAGTAGCAGAAATTTTGAGTAGTTCAGCAAACCGGTAGCGAAAATTTTGAATAGTTCGGAGAACCGGCAAACACCACCTTTGGCTGGCCCCAGAGTGGGGTGGGAATGGAGATTTTGCAATATCCTTCCCCCAGCAGTGGGGAGGGAATGGAGATTTTGCAGTATCCTTCCCCTGGAGTGGGGTAGGAATGGAGATTTTGTAGTATCCTTCCCCTGCCACGCCCACCAAGCCACACCCACTAAGCCACACCACACCCACCAAGCCACGCCCACAGAACCGGTAGTAAAAAAAATTGGATTTTACCACTGGTCGGACATGACTTTACAACTAACAACAACAAGAAGAAGGATCTACTCAGTCAACTTTTACAAAGAATCCAACCTTTTATTTTTCCTCTTCAGAAATGCACTCTGTAGAAGAAGAGTTATTATTAATTCCAATACCCCTGATTTCAAATAAGATAAAACGCTATAAATTTATCATTATGCTTCACCTATTCTTCAGTTTAGGGATAACATTTGTTTCAAAGTAGAAAAAATAATGTTGTAACTTAAGAAAGATATTGCAGTTTCTTTTTGGTTTTTTTTTCATCTTGTGAAACTTCTCAATTTTTCCGATTGTATTGTTTTTCCCCCCTCCCCTGATCTATCTTCACTAATAATCCCTTTTTTAATCACACTGCCAGGATTCAATAAATTACTATTATAATCATGTCTCTCACCTCATGCAATGGCAATATTTATTAAAACTCAATTAATTTGCCAGGCTTTGTAATTATTGCAGATACTGATAGTATTCTGACAAGATAATTCATTTCCCCATCTCTTTATAGCAAGGACTGAAAATCACCCACCATGCAGATAAGACTTTAGCCAGCTTTTGTAAATGGCAAAAGAGTATCAACCCGAAACTGGATACAAACCCACTTCACCATGATGTAGCTGTACTTCTTACCAGGTAGGATGTTCTCCTTAGGTATGGGTTCTTGTTCTTTTTCTGAATGAGATACAGATAGTCCTTGGCCCAAAGGTACTTTCTTTTCAGGAGACAACTGGACTTTCTTGTTTATTCTTTTGAAGACGTTTCGCTTCTCATCCAAATTACTCATCCAAATTGCTAAACTATCCAGCTCTGACAGGATAGTGGGAAACCTCCTAGTGCTTCAACAACCTCAAAAAAGATGCAAATGATCAGCTGTCTGCGAGGAATATAAATCCTTCCATTCCCCGCTATCCTGTCAGAGCTGAAGAAGCTTCTTGGATGAGAGCGAAACGTCTTCAAAAGAAAAAAACAAGAAAGTCCAGTTGCCTCCTGAAAAAGCACCTTTGGGACAACCTTGACCTGGATGACTGAGAATCTTTACAGATGGGTAGTCCTTGACTTATAACCACAATTGAGACCAGAATTTCTATTTTTTTAAATAATTTTTTTATTTTTAAAACAACAAAACATAACAAACATCAACACACAACACATATACATACGTATATTCCCTTTTTGTAACAGTTTTGTAACAGTAGTATTCTATTATTTACATTTCCCCCCTACTCTTCTTTAAATATATTTATCCTTAATATCCCATTATACCTTATATATATATATATATATATATATATATATATATATATATATATATATATATATATATATATATATATATATATACATACATACATACATACATACATACATACATACACACACACACACACACACACACACACACACACACACACACACACACACACACACACACACACCGTATTTTTCGGAGTATAAGACGCACCTTAGTTTTTGGGGAGGAAAATAGGGGAAAACAATCTGCCTACCAGGTATTCATCTGGCTAGCGTCCTTAGTCTGGTCAGCTTCAGCACATTATTTTATCTCCTGGTTAGGACTTAAAAAAACCTTCTTCTGAGAGAGTAACAATGAAAGAGCCTGCAAGCCAGTAAGAGCTGGGAAGATCGTTAGCACCTGGTTAGGGCTAGAAAAAAACTTCTTTGGAGCAAGTAGAGCAATGAAAAAAAAACCTGCAAAGACTTAGGGCTGGAAAAATATTCTTCTGAGAGAGTAACAATGAAAGAGCCTGCAAGCCAGTAAGAGCTGGGAAGATCGTTAGCACCTGGTTAGGGCTGGAAAAAACCTTCTTTGGAGCAAGTAGAGCAATGAAAAAAAAACCTGCAGACTTAGGGCTGGAAAAACATTCTTTGGAGAGAGTAACATTGAAAAAGCCTGCAAGATAAGAGCTTGGAAGATCTGTTAGCATCTAGTTAGGGCTGGAAAAAAAAGCTACATTCGAAGTGTAAGACGCACCCAAATTTTCAGCCACTTTTAGGGAGGAAAAAGGTGCGTCTTATACTCCGAAAAATATTCACACATATTAATTATAGCTTTACATTATTTTACAAACATTATATCTTTTATGTCATTTCCTCATTCATTCCTATTTACTATTTCTAATCTCCAGCCAGTTATACCATTTATCCCATACTGCATAATAATCTGTATCTTCCTTTTCCTTTATCTCCTTCGTTAGCTTATCCATCTCTGCACAGTCCAGAATTTTTCTTATCAGTTCTTCCTCAGTTGGCGTGTTACCATTTTTCCAGTTCTGTGCATATGCTATTCTTGCCACCGTAATTATATGTAAAATTAAATATTGTATTTCTTTCAAGTATATTCTATCTAATATGCCCAATAAAAATATCTCCGGTTTCCAATCTATGGGTTGGTCGGTTATGTCTTCCAACCATTTTCTGATTTTGGTCCAATATTTTTTTGCAGATAGACATGTCCACCATAAATGGTAGTACGTTCCATATGCTTTTTTACACTTCCAACACATAGGTGAGCTATTCGGGTACATCTTAGCCAGCCTTGCCGGAGGAAGATGCCATCTGTAAAACATCTTCCATTGGTTTTCCTTGAATGCCGCCGACATAGTCAATTTTATACTTATTTCCCACATTTCCCCCCATTTCTCCAATTCTATATTATATCTAAAGTTTTTTTGCCCATTTGATCATTGTTTCTTTGATGATCTCGTCTTCCATTTTATATTTCAATAAATATTTGTATATTTTACTAATTAATTTTTCCTCTGTTCCTTGTACAATTTTGTCCAATTCTTGCTGATCTTTTTGTATTTCATATATATTTTTATCCTCTTTATATTTAGACTGAATTTGTGTATATGTCCACCAATCAATCCCCCTACCTAGGTCATGTTCCAATTCTTGTTTTGTTTTCAAATTTCCCTGAGACCAGAATTTCTGTTGTTAAGTAAGGCAGTTGTTAAATAAGTCACACCCGGTTTTGCAACTTTTTTTAACCACAGTTCTTAAGCCAATCGCTGGAGTTGGTAAGTGAATTACATGGTCATTAAGCGAATCCAGCTTCCCACATTGACTTTGTGTGTCGGAAGCCAGATGGGAAGGTCATATGAGCCTGGGATGCTGCAACCTTTGTAAATACATGCCGGTTGCATTCCTGAATTTTTATCAAATGTCCGTAGGGATGCTATGAGACAGGGGTCTCCAACCTTGGCAACTTTACGACTTGTGGACTTAAACTCCCAGAATTCCTCAGCCAGCGCATGCTGGCTGAGGAATTCTGGGAGTTGAAGTCCACAAGTCGTAAAGTTGCCAAGGTTGGAGACCTTGCTACGAGAGTCATTAGTATGATGATCTGTTGTAAGTCACTTTTATTCAGTGTTATTATAATTTGTTAAACAAATGGTTGTAAGTTACTATCTCGCTTTTGAGAAGAAACAGGAGTAGGGAAAGCTGGATTTCTCAGTAGAATTAGTTGAAAACAGCTTTATGGACTATCTAATGTTTTGCCTCATATACTTTTATGTATTTTATAATACTTTTGTACCTTACTTGAGCCAAGAACTATGCAAAAATTGGATAGCTGAATTCCACACATCAGAGGAGAAATTTCCCAATTCTTTTGCTTCCAAATATACAAATGATCAAATTAAGTTTACCAGAAGAAGCAGACAGCCTGCATCTCTAGTAAACTTCATTTGATCATCTGAATTACAACCTCTATTATCCTTCACCATGACTATTGTGGCTGGAACTACTGTGGTTCTGTAATATCTAGACAGGCACTTTCCCCCATTCTTATCCTAAAATATCCTTATTCCCTTTCTACTTTTAATTATGAGTGAGTGTGGCTTCATTACAAAAATCCAATCAAAAAGTTGTGTCTTTGAATGTCACCTCTTTTTTGAATTTATGAGGTAATCTTTGCTGTGCCCTTCTATTGAGACGCTCCCTCTTTATGCATACATTTGCAGCAGAGGGAAGCACAATGTTCTCTTTTACGATGATTAGAAAGATAATATGATACTGTACATATCTCTTGTGTTATACTATATTGGTGAGAAAGAAACAGAGCCTCCTATTGATTGTACCATACCCAGAACCTATGTGGGGTTGTTGTTGTTTTGTGTGGTTCTTTTCTTCTAATTCTTAATCCTCCTTTCCATAACATTCCAGTATCATTCGCTCTTACCCTCTCTTAAATCAAAAGAATAGGAAGGGGATATTTAGGCTACTCAATCCCACCTTCAGCTCAATTCAGGAATCTAAATTAAAACACCTCCAACAGCTTCTGCTTGAATTCATTCAGTAACCGAGAACTCATCATATCTCCAGCTCATTAATTCACTGTCAAACAACTCTTACCCTTCAGTTTCCCCCCTTAATTTCTCTTAGTATTTACTTATTTGAATCCATTATTCTCTAGCTGTCATTACTCTGCTAAGCACTAACTTACCAAAACACTATTTGGCATATTGTCACATCATCACCATCAGATATAAGACAATCCCTATTATACCTGTTTGTCTTTAATCTGTTCTAGATTGGGTGATGGCGATGACTGCTTATCCACCCATTTGGATGACAAATTCCTCTCTCCCCAAGCTTTGGGATAGGGTGAGGTTTGAAGGGAAGAGAATGTGGGGGTTGCATGAGGGAAATGTGGCTGTGGTTTTTCTATCTTTGAGTATATTGGTTTCATTTGTTTTTATTATATATGTGTCATTTTATTCTTGGTTGCAAGCCACACAGATGTTGAATTAAGATGTGGGTGTGGGTGTGCAAATGTAATCCATCCATCCACCCACCCACCCACCCACCCATCCACCCATCCATCTCTTTGGTAGTTCCCCAAACATCCATTCACCTAGAAAGATGGGGGGAACCCCCAAGTTTTCAACCCCCATGCATAAAATTATATATATAAGCTTGGATTGTTTTGTATTGCTGCAGACAGATGTATTGTCTGACCTGGTCAGCAATAAAGAAACTAATCTAGCATGGTCAAGGCTATACTATACTAAACAG
Organism: Diadophis punctatus similis; assembly: GCA_023053685.1. NCBI lineage: Eukaryota > Metazoa > Chordata > Lepidosauria > Squamata > Dipsadidae > Diadophis > Diadophis punctatus. Next base: position 11,782,452 of record JALIGW010000002.1, on the reverse strand, counting down.
GGCACTGTTATACTTCAGATTATACTTGTACAGATGCTGTTAAAATTGATGTGGTTTTCTTGAAGTATACATTATTCTCTGCTATTTAAAAGAAGATACAATAGCACTGGGCCTCTTCAGATCAAGCATTTATTTAAAAAAGCATCTATAAAAAATAAGTCTAATAATTTGAACATACTATAGACATTTATAGTTATTGACTTACCTCCTTGCAGTGGTGGGTTCCTACAGGAGCTGTCCGGTGCGTAGCTCCGGTAGGGAGCGGCCAATTGCGCAATTTGCACGCGCACGCTCCAGTGCCATCTCCGCCGGTCTGTCGCACTCGTCGCCATCTTTTTTGTGAGAATTTTTTGGCTTTTTGGCTTGTGCGCATGCATGGAAGCAAAATTGTGCCAAAATCTCACGAGGGGACACGTGCGCATGAGATTTTGGCGCAATTTTGCTTCTGCGCGACGGACCGGCAAGGACGGCACCAGTGCCGTTTCGCAATCTGCCAGCCGCTACCGGTGCCATAGAGAAGACCACACCGGTAGGAACCCACCCCTGCCGGTATCGGTAAGTGAGCAACCCGCCCCTGCTCCTTGCATCCAGTTTCAGCAACTGATTAGCACAAGAAAATAAAATTCTGCCTCTGCCTCTCCCTCCCAGCAATTTGCCTCCTTGCAGTTTTAGTTTCACTTTCATTTTAGTAGTGGGCCTGCCTACAAGCCTCAGTCAGCTGCTGGTCGGGAGGCAGATAATCAGTTGCTTGTGCTATCAGGCTCTGCGCTGTTTGCTGCAAGGAGGTAAATTGCTGGGAGGCAGAGGCCAAAGAGTGGGGTAGGGTGGGGTGGGGGGCTACATTTGGTGTATAAGACGCACCCAGGTTTTCACCCTCTTTTGGGGGGTAAAAAGGTGTGTCTTATACTCCGAAAAATACGGTACCTCAGAGTAAATCAGTTCCTAGTTAAAAAATTATGCAGGATTTGTGGTGAAGATTTACATTCATGCCTCTGGTAATTTCTGGATCATACTGCCTAACTTTGTATCAAATTATATTCAAAAATCTTAACAAACCGGAGCCTAATCTACTAAAGGACATAAAATGAAAGGGAAATGTTTTTGGAAAACAACTCCCGTCCTTCAAAACTCTTTCCCAGATAGATAAATGCAGAAGCAAATTTTTTTTGTTCTTAATTATCAGTGTTGTTTGTCTACAGTAATCACAGTGCTGTCTTGCTTGTGACTTTTCCCACAACAGTGCTTTTAACAATAATTGCAGACTTTTGAATACTGCTATAATGACCTGAAATCTGTGACTCACTTTGCATTTTGTAAAAAACATGATTCTATATGCTATAATGCCTCATTTCTAATTTAGGAAGTTATAATTCAGCTTCTGAACACAGTTTATGGTAAGGATTACATACTGTAGAATGAGAATAAAAAATATTGTTAGACCATGGAAAATACTGATTGGAGGGGAAAAGGCTGTAACAGATGCAGAAGGACATTTGTTAAAAAGAAGTTCATTTAGGGCAACTAATCAAGGAGAGAACCAACCTAGAACTAAAAAGAAATTTCCTGACAGTTAGAACAATTAATCAGTGGAATGACTTGCCTCCAGACATTGTGTGTGCTCCAACACTGGAAGTTTTTAAGAAGAGATTGGACAACCATTTGTCTGAAATCATATAGGGCTTCCTGCTTGAGCAGGGGGTTGGACTAGAAGACCTCTAAGGTTCCTTCCAACTCTGTTATTCTGTTATTCATATTAAACAAACAAGAGCCTCTTTGAGATTATTATTAACATTTTTTTATTCCATAGCCCCTTCTCCTTGTTTCTATTATTTAGGACAGTGGTGGCGAACCTATGGCACGCGTGCCACAGGTGGCACGCGGAGCCATATCTGCCGGCACGCAAGCCGTTGTCCTAGCTCAGCTCCAGCACGCATGCGCGTGCTGGCCAGCTGATTTTCGGCTCTGGGAGGGCATTTTAGGTTTCCGGAGAGCTGGCGGGGGGCATTTTCGCCCTCCCCAGGCTCCAGGGAAGCCTCTGGAGCCTGGGGAGGGCGAAAAATGGGCCTACCAGGCCCACCGGAAGTCGGGAATCAGGCCATTTCCGGCCTCCAGAGGGCCTCTGCGGGGGCGGGGGAGGCCGTTTTCGTCCTCCCCAGGAATTGAATTATGGGTGTGGGCACTCGCACGTGCGTGATAGAGTGCGCGCACGCGCTTTTGGCACCCGAGGGAAAAAAGGTTCGCCATCACTGATTTAGGGGATACATAAAAAGAATGTGGTTACAAAAAGGAAAAAATGCAAAGCCAGGAACTCTGGAGGTTGAACCTCTAGATTTCTGATGAAATATGAATCTTGGTAGATCCCCAAAAGTGATGTTTGCATGAACCTCTTTAGGTATACTTTCTTAGAAGTACTAAAAACAGTGGCCCTATGTTCTGACTGTGGGATTACTTTAAATACACAGGGTTTTGTTTAGTTTTTTAACATCAAGCTTTTTTGCTGTGGTCACAGAAAAGATATTTGTGCCGGCATGAACCAACCCTGTGAAACCTTAGGCTTGTCCCATCTCTCGGGAATGTGTCAACCACATCGGAGCTGTAACATCAATGAAGACTCTGGCCTACCTTTGGCCTTCACAATTGCCCATGAACTTGGACACAGGTAAGAATAAGTTGGAAGTCTTGTGGAGGTGGGGCCAGGGGTGAAATGCTCCCGGTTCAGACCGGTTTGGGCGTACCGGTAGCGGTGGCTGCCCATGGTTCGGAGAACTGGTAGTGACAGCTGGCTGGCCACACCCCCGAACCAGTCCCCCGGTCGCTGCTCGCTCGCCCTGCCCTGCCCAGTCTCTGTTCCGCCTGGGTCGTTTGCAGAAGGGAAGGGAAGTGCTTTCAGGAGGCAGCGCCGTGATCCCCTCCCCGATTCAGAAAATGGGGTGTGTGGAAAGAGAAGCTGAGTCTGCTGAGAAGGAAGAGGTGGAGGGCGCACAGCTCTGCAAAGCTGGCTGAGGAACTCTGGGAGTTGAAGTCCACAAGTCTTAAAGTTTCCAAGGTTGGAGACCCCTGGACTAGAAGACCTCCAAGGTCCCTTCCAGCCCTTTGATTCTCTATGAAATAAACTAACCATTAGTAGCATTATTCGGCATTATTGACAATTACAGTGTAGGAAATGCAGCTTTTCTTTCATACAGTAGCACCAGGATAATGCTGAGTGTATATGTTCCCTTCGTATCCTTATAAATAAAAAGTCAGTCTTTTTTTAGTGCTATATCATCCTTAAAGGATGTTTAGAGGTTCTTTGAATCATTCCAATATTTGCACATCCTACTTTTTAATTTAGAAACTGTTTGCCATTATGAATTGCCTTTAATGTAATCTATAATGGTAACAAAAATGTTTTAAAACCAACCTTTACTGTTTACACAACTCTCTTCATCCATTCTCTGAAATTCAAGTATTATTTTCTTTTTTAAAATGCAAACAGGATGCCAAAGAGGATGCCCAAATGAATTGCAACATCCAACAATGTGCAACAGGCTATTCCTTCTTTAGGCTATTTAGGATCAGCTTAAGAGAATCACCTGTGCGCGGCAAATAAATTAAATTACTTTACTTTATTGTCATTGCACTTTGTGCAATGTAATTAAATGCCATCTTCAGTGTACATCATACATAAGAAAACTATAATAAATAAATAAATAAATCAGCTGTCCTGTCCTCATAAGCTTCCATGGCAGAACTTTGTTTTGACATTTACCGTATTTTTCAGAGTATAAGACGCACCTTTTTCCTCCCTAAAAGAGGCTGAAAATTTGGGTGCGTCTTATACTCCGAATGTAGCTTTTCCGAAACTTTTTTTCCCAGCCCTAAGGAGGTGCTAACGATCTTCCCGGCTTCCTACTCCATCTTTGCAGGCTTGTTTTCATTCCTACTCCCTCTGAAAAAGGTTTTTTCAGCCCTAACAAGGTGCTAATGATCTTACCGGCTTGCAGCATTTTTTTATTCCTACTCCCTTGAAGTAGTTTTTTTTACCAGCCCTAAGTCTTTGCAGGCTTGTTTTCATTCCTACTCCCTCTGAAAAAGGCTTTTTCAGCCCTAACCAGAGGATAAAATAATGTGCTGAAGCTGAACAGACTAAGGATGCTAGCCAGATGAATACCTGATAGGTAGATTTTTTCCCCTATTTTCCTCCCCCAAAACGTGTCTTATACTCCGGTGTGTCTTATACTCTGAAAAATATGGTATTTATTCCTTGGGTTTCCTTCCCTTCAGTTTTGGCATCCAGCACGATGGAAAAGAAAATGACTGTGAACCAGTGGGAAGAAGGCCATACATTATGTCTCGGCAGCTCCAGTATGACCCCACACCACTCACCTGGTCCCGATGCAGCAAGGAATACATCACCCGTTTCTTAGAGTGAGTCAAAGTGACAATTTGAAAAATGGAACAAAATTTCACTAAGCATCTTTCAGCTACCTTGGTACTCATATATTGGGCTATAGCAATGTTTCTCAAATAGTGGGGCAGCCCACCCCTGGGGGGGCATGGAGCGATGCCAGGGGGCACGTGGTCCGTGGGCGCCGCCATCTTTTGGGGGGAATTTTTGGTGAAGAGCAGGGGCTGGCCACGGAGGTGTCTCAGCCCAGTTGGCAAACTCGAGTCAGCCAATCTGCCTCCTGGGAAGCTTGCGCTCTCCTCCGGACAGATGCGCACACAGGCAGTCGGAACCGAGTGAAACAACCCCCAGACCCGGAGTTGCGTGGAAGGGGGGGAAAGAAAGGTGTGTTTGCATGTGTGTGTGTGTGGGAGCAGGTAAGGCAGGGTTCTCATTGCCCCATCCTCTTCTTCCCAAGCTCTGAGAACAAAATAAACACAGCCTCACTCACTCATGCCCAGATGCACGGAGAGAGAGGGGGGAGGGGGGAGGAATAAATGAAGGGTGGCATTCTTAACCGAATAAAAGAAAAAGTCGCTAGGAAGAAGAGGCGATCCCAGTGGTGGTGAAACAAATCCAGAGAAACTTTGGCGATTCTGCTCTTCGGCAGTGCCCTGATCTTTCCAATCACATTCGTTGCAGAAAGAAACGTCAAGTGCTCTCTGAACACTTCAGCTTCCCAAACTGCCAACGGGCCAACTCGAAAGCGACCGAGTCAGCGAAAGACACAGATTTGGGGGGGGAGGGGGAGGGGGAGGGCATTTAGCTAATAAGCCTCTGGTTGCAACCCCTGGAACAAACAAGGCAAGCGAGGAGGAGGGTATGTATGTGTGCAGGGTTGGGGGAGAAATGCAGCAGTTGGGGCGAAAGGTAACTCTCAGTTTCTTGCCTATAAGCTGCTTTTTTAAAATTTATCCTCTCTCTTCTTTTTGCTGGCACAACACCGGTGTTGAAATTATTTTATTATTATTATTATTATTTCTTCGCCCGAAGCACAGCTGATCAGCTCCTCAGCTGTGTTTCAGGCTGAATCCTGCTACTGATACTATTTACAGTCGCGGTGGAGAGTTGGGGGCGCGCAAAATGTTTACTTCTTCCTAACGGGGGCGTAACAGAAAATAATTGAGACACACTGGGCTATAGGCTTGCAGATGGATGAAGATGGATCTACAAGTATAACTTTAGGAGCCAGTAGGGATTTTTCTAGAGTTATACCGTAAATCTTGTGCTGACATAACAGTACTCAAGTCAGGCTTTACATTGTCTCAGTGATGGTTGGATAATATATGTACTGTATTATCTTGAATATACTGTAAGTCACTACAGGTAATCCTGATTTTGGGATCACAATTGGAACGAGCAGCTCGGTTGTTAAGCAAAGAAGTTGCTAAGTGAAACAGTGACTGTGGGCAATAGGGGAGGCCATAAAAGAGGGCTTGGAGTTTTCATCTACTGCTTTAAACAAAATATTCCAAGATCAACATTTCTTCACATGCCTTGCCTCTTAAATCACATCATCATACTCTGAATCATCTCATTAGCTTATTAGAAAATGAACTGATCAAAACAGGATGCTCTAATGAAGCTGTTGCCTGACCAGCACTGAACAGAACAGTATCTTCACCTCCTACACGCAGTTACATATAATATTTTTTTGCAGTAAGGAATCACAAGAGCCATCATGGACAGTCTGGCTTGGAAGGATTCCTCCATCATCAATTTCTCCATTTTATTATTTTTATTGTAAGTACAGAGCCACCTTTTTCCTCACTGGTGCCACTGGATTAGCCACTCGATCAACTACTTCTTTAGTCTCCACCATCTAGTAAGTGGGCGACTTGTAACGCAAGACATTTGGAAGGAACCAAGTTAGTGGTTGACATAGAAGATAAGGAGTGGTTGGTATTTCTGTCCTTCCTTGAAATATGACGATATTTTACTATAGTTGCCCCACCATAATATTGAATGCTCCCTTCTGCCCTCATAATTTGTGAAGAATTAACCCTAGATGTCCATTGCAGCCACGGATGGGGCTTTTGCCTGGATGATGTTCCCAAGAAGAAAGATCTAAAGCCACCATTCATTGCACCTGGAGTCATTTATGATGTTCATCACCAGTGTCAGTTACAGTATGGACCCAATGCAACATTCTGCGATCAAGTGGACGTAAGTTCATGTATCCAATATTGATGGGGATTGTCATTTAAAACAAAACAGGAATGATCATATTTTATTCTTACATTATTTAGCAAATCTCTATACCTATACCTCTCACCTGCATGACTCTGATTTACAATAAAACCATACAATTATATTAAAAAGCGTAGTTAAAAACAAAGTTAAATACAGAATCAAAACAAAATTAAAAATGGAGCAGTTGAAAAGTTAAAAAGGCAAAGGGAGCGCTTTCAAAACAACCAGCCTAACCATGCTTAGTGCTAAAGAAAATGAGCCAGCGGTGTGCTGCAGCTGCCAAAAAAGCCAATGCAATCCTAGGCTGCATTAACAGAGAGTTATAATCAAGATCACGTGAAGTGTTAATACCTCTATATAATGCCTTGGTAAGACCACACTTGGAATACTGCATCCAGTTTTGGTCACCACGAGGTTAAAAAAAAGATGTTGTGACTCTAGATCAGTGGTGGCCAACCTTAAGCATACCATGCGCCAATTTTTTCACAGACGAGTTCAGATGCGCCATACAACTCAAGCACGTTTTTTACCTTCTTACTTTCACGTTTGGGGTTGTAAAATAGGGATAGGGGTAGGATCTGCTTTGCTTAAGGGAGGAAAAGGAATAACTCAATCACTCAATTCAATTAATTAATTTACGCCATTTCAAAATTTGACAAACGTAATATATATTTAATCTTGAATCTGTCTTTCAATCACTCTCAATACAAAAACCACGCTAGTACACTCAATAAAACACTGCTTCAAACTCCACGCCACGATGGCTCACTCAGAACTGACTGACCATATCGAATGCTCGCCGCTCATTCGCACGTGACTTCAAACACATGATGTGTTGCTAATGCGCGGTGTTTGCGATCGTTTGAGCAGGAACGTGCAATGACAACACCGATAAAAATATTTGTACATTTGTAAACCCGCCTAAAGTAACATCTCACAAGTTCCACTCTAAGTTTCAGACACCGAGAAGTTGAACATTACCGAGGGTTGTACGAATTGAACTGAGATCACTTTGGTGCACTGTTCCCTCTAAGGTGTGCGGCCGCGCGGCCGCGCACGTAATGAGAGAACGCCACGTGGAAGTTTCTAACTTCCGCCTGGCATTTTCTAATTGCAGAGGCTGCGCACCTGAGCGGCCGCGCACATGAAAAGAAAACACCGTGCAGCAGTTTTTAACTGCCGAGCACCGTTTTCTAATTTTATAGGGAACATTGCTTTGGTGTTGAAAATATTAAGATGGATTCAGTTATGACACTTATTTAAAAAAATAAGTAGGCACAAGAATGCAATGCGCCACTTGTAATCATCCAATGCACCATGTTTGGCGCATGCGCCACGGTTTGGCCACCCCTGCTCTAGATAGAGTGCAGAGAAGAGCAACAAAATGGTTAGGGGATTGTAGGCTAAAACATATAAAGAATGGTTGCTGGAATTGGTTATGTCTAGTTTAATGAAGAGAAGGACTGGGGTCAGTGGAACAATTTGCCCACAGAAGTTGTGAATGCTCCAACACTGGAAGTTTTTAAGAAGATACTGGACAACCATTTGTCTGAAATGGTATGTGGTCTCCAGCCAGAGCAGGGGGTTGGACTAGAAGACCTCCAACTCTGCTTTTCTGCCATGAACACTAAACCACCTAGAAATGTTGCTTCAGAACAGTTTTTGATTCCAAACTCTGAAGCAGAAATTTCCCATTGCTTGTGAAATGTGGCAATTGTATAGCCAATACAAATGCCAGATTAGAGAAAGGCAGTGTCTTGAGTAAACTATGCATACATATCTGCCATAGGATCCATGTGACCTAAAGGGGATGAATAACTGGGGGTCTCAGGGTTAGAGATAGTCTCTCAAAGGTATTTTAAAAGAAGGCAGAAGTAATGAAATATCCAGCAAATGTTCAGTTTAACTCAGTGGTGCAATCCATTTTTTTTTACTGCCGGTTCTGTGGGCGTGGCTTGGTGGGCGTGGTGTGGCTTGGTGGGCGTGGCTGGGGAAGGATACTGCAAAATCTCCATTCCCACCTCACTCTAGGGGAAGGATACTGCAAAATCCCCATTCCTCCCCATTCTGGGGTCAGCCAGAGATGGTATTTGCCGGTTCTCCAAACTACTCAAAATTTCCGCTACCGGTTCTCCAGAACCTGTCAGAACCTACTGGATTTCACCCCTGGTTTAACTGTTTTTATCCCCTTTAATTATATATGAATTTAAAATACTGTAATGCAGGTAGTCCTCAACTTATAACCACAATCAAACCCAACATTTCTGTAGCTAAGAGAGGTATTAGTTACAGTGGTGAAATCTAAAAATTTTCCCTACCGGTTCTGTGGGCATGGCTTGGTGGGCGTGGCTTGGTATCATGGTCATGTGACCTGGTGAGCTCAAAAACCAACTTTCACACGTCACATACAAACAACACAAAAGCCCCACAACTGACTCACACACAATGGAAAAGCACACAAAATGTCCCTTGCAACAACAAGCAGGAACCTCACAGAGCCACAAAGAGCTGAAAAACCAACTTTCACACTTCACACACAAACAACACAAAAGCCACACAACTGACTCATACACAATGCAAAAGCAGACAAAATGGCTCCTGCAACAAGCAGGAACCTCACAGAGTCACAGAGAGCTCAAAAACAACTATCACACTTTATACAAAAATAACACAAAAGCTACACAACTGACACACACAATGCAGAAGCAGCTGGACTTCACACAAAATGGCCCCTGGAACAAGCAGGAACCTCATAGAGTCACAGTTCGGGCAAATAGATAGTAAAAAATGCTTTAAAAAAGTAAAAAAAAAAAGGTTTGATCCCCCTCTTAGCTGATTGTCAAACAGCTGATCGTGGGAACCTTTTTTTTTACTTTTTAAAGCATTTTTTTACTACCAGTTCGGGTAAATAGGTAGTAAAAAATGCTTTTAAAAAAGTAAAAAAAAGGTTCATCAGCTGTGACAATCAGCTGTGCCGCCCGATCGTCGGAACCTTTTTTTTTTTACTTTTTAAAAGCATTTGTTACTACCGGTTCGTATGAACCGGGCCTAACCGGTAGCATTTCACCCCTGATTTGTTAAGTGAATTTTGCTCCACATTAGGACCTTCCTTGCCACATTTGTTAAGTGAATCACTGCAGTTGTTAAGTTAGTAACATGGTTGTTAAGTGAATCTGGCTTTCCCATTTTGCTGGTCAAAATGTTGCAAAAGGTGATCAGCACACTGCAACCGTCATAAATATGAACCAGTTGCTAAGCATCTGAATTTTGATCACGTGACCTCGGATATTCACACTTGGCCCTAAGCGTAAAAAACGGTCACAAGTCACTTTTTTCAGTGCTGTTGTAATTTCGAATGGTCACTAAATGAATTGTTGGAAGTCAGGGGCTACCTATATTTCTATCTTTTCACATGTTAGATTATATATGTCCAGATGGAGTCTGATTTAGTTCAAATCTGAACTATTTAAACAGCATGTAAAACGATATTATAAGAAAATATTTGAAAATCCTTCCCCAGCAATTTTTTTGGATTTTAATTTTTAAAAAACTGGAAAAAGGCATATGGGAAAAAATGAAAAAGAAGTTTTTTTCCTACAGTTTTTTGGTGCTTTCAGCTCCAAATGTGACATTGAGCCTTGAGCTGATTGCCAAGATGAGGGATTTTTCCATTACCCCTACTGACTTGAACTGATAGCCTAAAGTCATAGAAAGCATTTGCTCGATGTCACAGACTTCAATACAAAATTGGCTGTGACAATTACATTATCTGTTTCTTTGTGGCTTTTAGCCTTATTTCCTCACAAACTCCAGCTGTACGAAATAGCTTCGCAGGTAACAAAAGAGCAATAGAATAAAATTACATTTTAAAGTTTCCATTACATGTTATGACATTCCAAAATCCTACTATTAAATAATAAGAAAAATATACAATCATTACGTACCGATGTCAGCCCTTCAAAGAAGACTAGGTCACCAGAGTTATAAATGAGAGGTATAAAAGTTAATATTACTTTATTAAAAGGTTATTGTAACATAATCGTCCAAGTCTGAATGTTCTTCCTCCCTCCATTTATCTTTATCTTCATGAAAGCCAGAGAGGGTCATATCTGAGACACTTACTCAAATTACATTTTTGTCCCAGATTCATATTTCTTTTATCTAACCGTTGTTTTAGTTGTAGCTCTTGCTCTGGTCCATAACATTACACTGCTGCCCTTTACAACTGTAAACACATGCCCACATGCATATCTCCACACAAGGGGATGCTTGAGTTGGTCCCCAAAGGTTTTAGAATAGAATAGAATAGAATAGAATAGAATAGAATAGAATAGAATAGAATAGAATAGAATAGAATAGAATAGAATAGAATAGAATAACAGAGTTGGAAGGGATCTTGGAGGTCTTCTAGTCCAACTCCCTGCTTAGGCAGGAAACCCTACACCACTTCAAACAAATGGTTATCCAACATCTTCTTAAAAACTCCCAGTGTTGGAGCATTCACAACTTCTGGAAGCAAGCTGTTCCACTGATTAATTGTTCTAACTGTCAGGAAATTTCTCCTTAGTTCTAAGTTGCTTCCCTCCTTTGTTAGTTTCCACCCACTGCTTCTTGTTCTGTCCTCAGGTGCTTTGGAGAATAGTTTGACTCCCTCTTCTTTGTGGCAATCCCGAGATATTGGAACACTGCTATCATGTCTTCACTAGTCCTTCTTTTCATTAAACTAGACATACCCAGTTCCTGCAACCGTTCTTCATATGTTTTAGCCTCCAGTCCCCTAATCATCTTTGTTGCTCTTCTCTGCACTCTTTCTAGAGTCTCCACATCCTTTTTGCATCGTGGCGACCAAAACCGAATGCAGTATTCCAAGTGTGGCCTTACCAAGGCATTATAAAGGTCTTCCATAAGAGTCAAAGGGAGGAGAATGGTAGCCATTCGTGTCTTAGGAGTGGGTCTGCCCCCAAGAATGCCCAAAGTTGGGCTCTCTCCAACCACATCTGCTGATGGTGGGAGCCATTAGTAAGTGCTATTTGACCATCTGGATTGGATAGACAGGGGCTATTTGGAAAAGATGGTCTCTAAAATAGACAGGGCTTGAGCCATATAGGACTTTAATGATAGCAACCAGGCTACAACAAACCTGAATTGTACTTTCAAATACAGTAGTCTCCAGGGCAGTTCCAATAGTAGTGATGTAGTATGATAGAACCAAAATCACTGAGATTTCTGGCTTGTCTTCAAGAGCAGTTCTATTTGAAGTTAATTACAGTAACTTTAAGCCTCAACAACATTAAAATGTGAAGATTTCAACTGCCAGAATTCACTGGGGAACATTGCAGTAGCCTAACTGGGAAATGGCAAGGGTGACTCACTCAGGAAAACTCATTTGCTGTTTATAATCATCTGCTTCCTACAAAAGATTTTTCTGTGCTGTTCTGCAATAATGGGAAACCATTAAAGCCAAAATTAAAACCCAGTGGAAGAAATATTTATTAATGTTATTATTATGTGTGATTTATTCACACAGTTCTAAAATCTGAGACTACTTTAGAATATACAGGAAATAGTATTTTTGTGTGAAAGATGCTTAATAAATCAGCGTGGCAGATTAGTGAAGGTAGAAAGCAATTTCCTCAAGGACTTGGCAAAGTATTAGAACTAAATAAACAACAAAATAACAACGACTGTACAATGAGCAAAGAATTCTTAACATTTCTGTGCACAGTGGAAAACAAAACATCTTGAGAGTAGAAATTGCTGACATGTCATCAGCAATTTCTGTTATCAAGATGTTTTGTTTATATGTATGTAATATACATATAACATTTATTAGAAAAGTGATTGATACCAATTGAAATAAGCTAGTATCAATTCTTTGCTATTTCGTCTTATTTCAGTAGAGATGAGGTCTATCCATACTGGATTATTACAGCACAATTAGCTGAGACCCGTGTCAGCTAATCACTTTGAAGTTGAGGAAATTGTAAGAACTGGACATTTAATAGTTTACCATTTTTTTAACTTATGTGGTACCTTGCTCAACAGTAGTAACTATGAGAGGGACCTTGGAGTCCTAGTGGACAACCGTTTAAACATGAGCCAGCAGTGTGCAGCAGCTGCCAAAAAAGCCCACACAGTTCTAGGCTGCTTTAACAGAGGGATAGAATCAAGATCATGTGAAGTATTAATACCACTTTATAATGCCTTGGTAAGGCCACACTGGGAATACTGCATTCAGTTTTGGTCGCCACGGTGTAAAAAAGATTTTGAGACTCTGGAAAGAGTGCAGAGAAGAGCAACAAAGATGATTAGGGGACTGGAGGCTAAAACATATGAAGAAAGGTTGCAGGAACTGGGTATGTCTAGTTTAATGAAAAGAAGGACTAGGGAAGACATGATAGCAGTGTTCCAATATCTCAGGGGTTGCCCCAAAGAAGAGGGAGTCAAACTATTCTCCAAAGCACCTGAGGGCAGGACAAGAAGCAATGGGCGGAAACTGATCAAGGAGAGAAGCAACTTAGAACTAAGGAGAAATTTCCTGACGGTTAGAACAATTAAATCCGTGGAGCGGAAATTTACCACCGCTCGCCAAACCGGCAGCGATGACCGGTGGTCCATGCTCCCAAACCGGTCCTCCGGTCGCCGCGGCTTGCAAAAAACCTCTCTGTGCAGGCGCAAAGGCTTCTGCGCGTGCACCGAGAGTCCTTTCCAGGTGTTTTGCACGACGTGATGTGCTCACTTCCGTCGCGATGTGACCTGGTAGGGAAGGTAAGTGGAACCCACCCCTGATCTCGATAACTATGTTGAAGAAGACAAGATAAAAATTTTATGTCTGCTCTTTTTGACTAATCTACTCTGAGAGAGGAAAAAAACCATCAAATTTCTCTTCTAGATCAGGGCCTGGAATTAGGAGCTGAGGGTGTAGACGAGACAAGGATTCCCTTCACTAAGGAAACAAGCACAGCATTTCAAAACAAGCAAACAACATTCTGGCTTAAATTTGTTTCAGCTACAATACTGCCGAGCCAGAATTTCCCAACTTCTTGTTATTGTTGGAACTGGTCGTTCCAGATTCCTTTCAAACTGATGTAAAATCTTCAGGCAGAAATGCCCCCTATTTTCCATTCTGCTTAGCCTGGATTCAGCGATTTAATGGGATGAGAAATATTTTCTCCCCCCCCCCTTTCTGTTAATGAGATGTAAATACCTTCATGGACCTTTCTAGATTCCCCAGAGTTCAAGAGACTATGTTTGCTGCTCAACAGGAAATGAGTATAGGATTGGAACAAAATGCAATGTTTTCTCTCCTGGGAATTTATTCTGTTACTCATTGAATAAATCTACCAAATGATTAAGTTTAAGAAATAACTATATCCTGTGCAACTCCTGAATGAATTGAGAAGCACAGATATCTTCAGACTTCAAAAAAGTCAAAATGGTGACTATGATTGCACAATCAAAGCCTTTAAGCCCTTTAATGTTTATTGCGCATGTTGGATGCATGTAATAAAGGGGCAGGGCTTGGAGTATACAATCACATCTGTCATTGCGACTTTTTTGACCCCAGTTGACAAGGGAAGAGCACTTGGTGCAATACTGCTTCATTGTTCTTTGTTCCTACATTTATCAAAGGATGATCCATGTTTCTTGAAACCAGTCCTTTCAAGCAAATGTATTTCTCAGTCCACTGACATTCTCTCGGGATTCCATAAAGTGTTTATTGATTTGTGTTATTATTACATTTCAAATTATTGTTCTTTCAGAATATTTGCCAGACCTTGTGGTGCTTTGTGAAGGGTTCTTGCCGTTCAAAATTGGATGCCGCAGCAGATGGGACAAGATGTGGGGAGAATAAGGTGATGATAAGATGGAGAAGACAAAAATTGGGAAAGGTAGCTGGGTCCCTGTCTGGTTTTATTAGTGCTGCGAGAATTCAAACCAAACCCTGGTGGCCTCTTATGCAACATTTTCTTTTCCTGCTGCAGCTAAACTTTGCTTTCACTCAACATTTCTCCCAACAATATCTCTGTTGTGAGTTCAATCTGAAATCTTGATCCTCATCTGAGTATTGTCATTTTCTTCACTGGTGAAGCAAGACCTTTGCTCTCTTTTCAAATCGATGCCAGATCCTCCGTCCTCCTATAGGAATATAAATTCCTTTCTGTTGCAGATCAGAGACGTGTTTTTGATATGTCTTGGTAGCAATGACAGCTCAATGAAAAAGTTTCAGAATCTCACCTCCGTTCCAGGCATTTATTTGTGTCAAATGCAGTATTTCTGCAATATAAATGGTTCGTTCTCCCACCTACTGAGTATTCTTTTGTTTGCCTTTTCTAACTTTTTCCCCTTTTATTGCAATAACTGACTCTCCCCTATCTCTGGAAGATCCAAGTTTGTTTTATACCTGAGCAGATGAATTTTAATACTTTGTGTCTATTTAATACATAAAATATTAAATAGGTTTTCCACAGGAACTTTGATTTATTCAGAGTCAACGGATGCGGACTATTCTTATGCCAAGCTATGCCTTCATTTTATAATGAATGAAGTCATTTTTACCAGATGTCTTTCAGATGCATTCAAATTTTCAAGCAGCTACAGCCAGGGTAATTCTAACACATCAGAAGAACAGCAGGTTAGGAGAGACTCATGTACACAAATGCAGTTTGGCAGGTTACATTTGGGAGCATTTTCTTTTTAAAATTAGATCAATTCACCTTGTACTGAAGAATAGAATTACATGAACTTTTAACAGTTGCAGAAGGCTTGAGTACCCTTTGAGAACATGGTTGAACTTTTTCAGAAGACATTTTGGAAGGAAGGAAGGAAAGGGAGGGAGGGAGGGAGGGAGGGAGGGAGGAATTTGACTTACCCAAAGGAGGTGAGGTGAGGTGAGGTGAGGTGAGGTAGGAAGGAAGGAAGGAAGGAAGGAAGGAAGGAAGGAATTTGGCTTAATCAAGGGAGGTGAGGTGAGGTGAGGTAGAAGGAAGGAAGGAAGGAAGGAAGGAAGGAAGGAAGGAAGGAAGGAAGAGTTCCTGCTAACTGTGAGTTGCAACTAAACAAATTGTTGAATAATATATCTTCTCCAAAATTTTGAGGCCGCAAAAGGCTATGTCCTAGTCGATCTATATACTTTATCTAATTGATTATGTAACTGGATCTCCCATTCTATTTTCAAATCCCTAACTTGACCAAAAGTTTGAGGGAGGGGATTGCGTCCCTCTCCATCATCCAATCTGCTATAAGCTACGGCGAGGAAACCAACAGGCACAAGAAGGGTTCTATAATCCTTTTCCCATCTGCTCAAGCAGCAATTTCTCTGGATCAGCATAGCACACCTCACACCTCTTCAGTTGCATATAAATAGTTGGGCTCAACTTGACTTTCAATGAAAGATGAGTTCTCTCATGCCAGTTACCAAGGAGCTGCTGTGGTAGACATGTATTTTCATGCCAAACTGGATTTTTCCTCCTGACCAATTGCATTTGCTGCTTTATTATTCAGTGGTGCTTCTCAGGTGAATGTATAACAGTGGGCAAGAGCCCTGAAGCAATTAATGGCGGATGGGGATCCTGGTCGCCCTGGTCACACTGTACTCGGACATGTGGAGCTGGCATTCAGGCAGCTGAAAGACACTGCAATAACCCAGAGTAAGAACATTGAAGATTTCAATCTCCTTACAACCTAACAGTCTGGTTTTATAGTACTGAAAGAATGGCTACATTGAAGGGTGGCATTTCCTGTCATTGGAGTGATGCTCTCCACGGCCATGCCTGGCCACGCTGGCCACGGCCACGGTCACGCCTGGTTTAGTGAAGGGGGGAAGTCCCGATAGGTCACGTGATGATGCCATGATGATGTGACTTTGACACCTTTGCTATAGAGATTCTTTTCCAAGATTTCCTACAGTAACTCTAGCCTTTTGCACGAGTCAGTTAGTTTTTCTCAGCATGGAGGAAAAGAGAGGGAGAAAGAAGAAATATAGAGGGAGAAGAACTAGGAGGGCTGGTCATTTGGGACCAATTATCACGGCATGTAGCTTCTAACACCTTACTCCCAATGGAATGGAAAGAGCCCATATTGTAGTTAAAGGTACCAGATCGGGAAACTCCGAGTTTTAGTCCTGCAATAGATATTACGCCGCCCTGAGTCCTACGGGATTGGGCGGCCTATAAGAACTTTTAATTAAATTAAATTAAATTAAATTAAGCCAACAGGGTGACTTTGGGCCAGTCACTCTCTCTCAGCCCCAGGTAAAGGCAATGACAAAAGGACTTAACCAAGCAGTTGCCAAGAGTCAAGAGAGACCCAAAGACATTAAAACAAACAAACAAACAAACAAACAAACAAGGAAGAAAAAGAAAGAAAGAAAATATATGATAGATAGATAGATAGATAGATAGATAGATAGATAGATAGATAGATAGATAGATAGATAGATAGATAGATAGATAGATAGATAGATAGATAGATAGATAGATAGATAGATAGATAGATAGATAGATGAGCCTCGGTGGCGCAGTGGTTAGAGTGCAGTACTGCAGGCTACTTCTGCTGCCGGCTGCCTGCAATTTGGCAGATCAAATCTCACCAGGCTCAAGATTGACTCAGCCTTCCATACTTCCAAGGTGGGTAAAATGAGGACCCAAATTGTTGGGGGCAATAGGCTGATTCTGTAAACTGCTTAGAGAGGGCTGTAAAGCAGTATATAAGTCAAAGTGCTGACTGGCCCAAGGTCATATCAGATTAGCACAAAAAGTGAGAGTTTTGGAAGATAATAGCTATTGCTATTGCTATTGCTATTGCTAAGATAATTTCAAATTTGTATAAATACCAGCAGCTTGTATGTCAGTTTTAGGGGCCAGCGTGTTTAACTTCCTATTCAATATAATTTCTTTTCTGAATTTATCTCACAGTGTTGCTGTGAGGATAAAATGAAAGGCAAGAGTTCTGTATACATTTGCCTCTTGGGAAAGAAAGGATGAAAAAAGGTTTGATTTCTTTATTTAAAAGTGACTTCTTCCTTTTTAGACCACAGTTTGGAGGAAAGTATTGCACTGGGGAGAGAAAGCACTATCGTATGTGCAATGTTAAAGGGTGCCAAAAGACAACACCAAATTTCCGTCAAATGCAGTGCAGTGAGTTTGATACAGTTGCCTACAAAAATGAATTCTACCAATGGATTCCAGTTTATAATACAGGTAAAGAAGGGAAAATAATCTGCTAAGAATCTAGGTAATAATCTCGTTAACAATCTAGATTTCCTTTAGATGAGTGTTTTCTTGTCAATACAGGCAGAGTTTTGTGAAATACCTCAAAAATATTGGCACTAAAGAATGGTTCCTTACAACCTCAATTGATCCCAAAATTTATATCACTAAACAAGACAATTGCTGAATTTATGATCTTTGTTGCCACCGTTGTTAAATGAAGCACTGCAGTTGTTAAGTCAGTCACACAGTTGTTAAGTGAATCTGGCTTCCCCATTGACTCTGCTTGTCAGAAGTTCGCAAACGGAAATGACATGAATCTCGGGACTCGTCAACCATCATAAATATGAGTCAGTTGCCAAGCATCTGAAGTTTGATCATGTGACCGTGGGGATGCTGCAAATGTTGTAAGTGTGAAAAACAGTCATAAGTCACTTTTTTCAGTGCTGTTGTAACTTCGAACAGTCGCTAAATGAACTATTGTATCTTGAGGACTAGCTGTAGTATAGAGTGGACTACAGTTGAGGTTGCTCCTTCCAGCCAATAATCCACTCCTTCCTGGGGTGGGTTCTTAGATCCAATGGCTAAAATGCCTTCCTGTAGCACAGTGTTTCCCAACCTTGGCAACTTGAAGATGTCTGGACTTCAACTCCCAGAATTCCCCAGCCAGCATTCGCTGGCTGGGGAATTCTGGGACTTGAAGTCCAGACATCTTCAAGTTGCCAAGGTTGGGAAACACTGCTGTAGCAGCTCTTTGCCACTACCCATTTTGGTTATTCTTTTGTTGTTGTTGTTGTTGTTCTTTCTGTTCCTTGGCTTGAGCAAAGCCAGCATTCTCTCCTCTCCTTTGCTTTATTACTAAAAAGAAACATAATTCTGAGAGCAATTTCAGTATTTCGAGATGCTCTGTACATTCCTGTATTTTGGGTTGCTGACTTCAAAGAAAGAGTGGGGGGAGAAAAATATATATTGACATAGGGGGCAGTGAAAAGAAATGTGGGTAGAAGGCAAATGAATGAATATGAAGGACAAAAGAAAATTACATGCTTGCAGCGGAGTGCATAAATGCCCAAAAGCTAATGTTGGGGCTAAGCTAAAATTTACGCTTCCTGTCCAGTAGCAAAAAGAAAAAAAAACAGTTTATGACTTCTACTGGTCAATTATTGTATTTTCAAAGTATGGACATTTAAGCAATAAAAATTAAAATTCTCAGTCTGGTTTCCCGCTAATAATGTTTTTGGCCCACAAATGCAGCTGAGAATAAATAGTTTGGAAGGTATTTAGAAATATGTGTAAATATCAGCAACTGTTATGCCAGTTTTAGGAACCAGCGTGGCAGTTCCATTATGTAAAATGACTCATGCCAATTGTTGGTTTTGTGAGGTAAACCTGACTCTCTTGCCCCACCCACTATTTACCTGAGGGCTATGTTGTCTCTTATCTGAGAGCTCCCTTGGCAACATCTCTGCCTAATCTCCCTCTCTTGTGTCTTCAGTTGGCACTGCCACTATATGAGTCCCAAGGTCTTCCTCACATACCATTACAGTGGTACCTTGGTACTCAATTGCTTCGAAACTCATCAAATTTGGTACTCAATGCATTTCAGCATGAAAATTTTGTCCCAATACTCATTACTTGTTTGGTACTCAACGCACAAGCTAGAGTCCCCTGGGAGTTGGGCGGCATATAAATCCATTTAAATAAATAAATAAATTAAATAAACTTGTCAGTGTCCGGTTGCCTTGTGACTCACTACTATTATTGTGACTCACTATTATTCCTTATGGGCAAACATTGTTTGTACTCATTGATTTTGGCATTCATCGCACCTCCCAGACCCAATTAAGGATAAGTATTAAGGTACCACTGATTTTCCTGTATCTGTTGTAAAGCCTCTGTTAGGAACTGCAGAAAGACTGGACCGTAGATCCAACTGACTTTAGTTGGTCGAGTCACTGAAGTACTAATTTTTACGAACAGCTTTGAATCTTTAGTATCAAATGAAACATGATACTATTAAAGCCTTACAATATGGCTTTAAAATATGCTTTATTGATATAATATTTGGGGTTTCTCCTAGCTAATCCCTGTGAGCTGCAATGCCGACCTCCAAACCACCATTTTTCAGAGAAGATGTTAGATGCTGTAATTGACGGTACACCTTGCTTTGAAGAAAGCAGCTACAGAGATGTCTGCATTAATGGCATGTGTAAGGTATTGGGTATGTTTCCTTCTCTGGAACCTTCATGGGACTTCAGATTTGCAGACTTGCAAAAATGGGTCAGGCAGATTACAGCTTTATATACTGGTGCCAGTTTGTATGTCAGTTGGTCGCCAAGTTATTATTTGGGAAGTGGATGCTAAGGCAATATGGTGGGTGGTGGGGAGGTGATTGGTACTTTTCTTTATTTCAATTTCTTTTTTATTTTAATATGGAGGGAAAGATATCATTGCACTTTGGCAATTTTACTGTCAAGATTCAGCACGCTCTGGAGATTGAAAGTTGCCCATCTCAACTTCTTGGCTCTTCCTAGACAAGCTACCCAAACTTACACATTTCTGCTTCAAAGATGGGAGACAGTCTAAGAATAGGATTGGGTGGATCACAGAATCAGGCAAACGCTGAGGATCATTGAAGTATAAGGTATTCTAAATGCTGGGACTGTATTTGGGTGGAGAAAGGATCAGAAGTGAAAGCCATTGGCAAGATAACATGCTTCATATGATCACAGTGCTTAATCCCAATTAGTGAACTAATATGCATACTGTGATTTCCAATGGAGACAGCGCAGCAACTAATTTAGAGAGTGCCAAAGATAGCTACTGATCTTTCAATGAATTTATCATTGGTAGGAGGATTGAAAAACTGAAAATTTGGGGAATTGTGACCATGCAATATTTAGTAACAATAATGTGGCACATAAGGCTAATCTTAATATTTCCATAATCATGATGGGAAGATGTCTTAATAGCTGTTTAAGTAGGTCATTGCTTCATCCTCCTCATTATGGAAAATAGATTTCATAGGAATTGGTCCATAGGACATAATCAGAGATTTCTAGCTGATATTGCGCTCTACATGGGGCTGCCCCTGAAGAGTATTCTGAGACTTCAACTGGTGCAAAATGCAGCTAGGCATGCTGTGGTGGGTGTTTCAAGGTACACCCACGTAACACCTATACTCCGCCATCTGCATTGGCTGCCCATTGGTCTCCGGGTACAATTCAAGGTGCTGATCATCATCTTTAAAGCCCTACATGGCTTAGGACCAAGCTATCTCCGGGACCGCATCCTACCTCATACTTCCCTTCGACCGGTCAGGTCCCACAGAGTGGGTCTCCTCCAGGTCCCGTCAGCCAAACAGTACCGACTGGCGGGGCCTAGGGGGAGGGCCTTCTCTGTAGGGGCCCCTGCTCTCTGGAACCAACTCCCCCCGGAGATCCGAATCATCCCCACCCTGCTGGCCTTCCGAAAAGCCATCAAGACATGGCTCTTCCTGCAGGCGGGGTGATGTTGAGATGACCTTCCATCTGACGTCTCCTCCATGTATATATGATATGTTTGCTGTTTTAAAATTGTTTTAAATTGTTTTTAACATTTATTTGATGTTCCCTAAAATGTTGTATGCCACCCTGAGTCCTGAGGGAGTAGGGCGGCATAGAAGAACTTTGAATAAATAAAATAAATAAATATTCGAATTCTCAAAACCATTTGAAATTGCTTGTTCAGTGGAGGTGGATTTAATTAAATTGGAGGGATTGGATGGTTTTAAGAATGGGATGGGAGTCTTCTTTCGCACCAATAAACTGAAGAAAACCCTAGTGATGCAAATTGTTAAGTCTTCTCCGCTTCATTATGTTCCATTTCACTCGATATGTGTTTGATGGCCCCCAAATAGTGGGAAGGTTGAGTTGAAGCTCCCTACCCATCAAATGTTACCCAAATGTTATCAAATGAACTCTGACCATATAATATTCCTGGAAAGATTAAAGAAAGAAAATGTGCGAAGACAGCATTATACTTCTGATAGTGTATAGTTGTGTCCTCCAGTATATTCCTCACACACCCAGTCTGAAAAAGCCTCAAGAGAATGAATGGTTCTCTTGTAAATCTCTTAGGATTTAATGAAAATGTTTGAAGCTGCAGATCACAAGAAAGACAAATATCCATTGAAAGAGAAAACAATCCTTCGGCCATCTTGAAAAAGTACAAGAACATAAGGATTTCTCTTCTTTCTAAAAAAAAGTCATTCGGTTGCATTTTTTTCATTCTTTCATTCTAAAAATGAGACCCAGAGTGATATAATGCTTAAAGTAGGGGCGGGTTGCTCTCTTGCTACCGGTGCGCTGCGTGCACATCACCACATTTCATAAGCGTGCGCGCTCGCTACGCACGCGTGCCCCCTTGCATGATTTTGCTTCCGCGCATGCGCAGGAAGCAAAAAATTGCCGAAATCTCACAAGGGGACGCGCACGCATGTGCAATTTGGGCGATTTTTTGCTTCTGTGCATGCGCAGAAGCAAAAAATCACCAAAATCTCACACACACGTCCCCTCGCGAGATTTTGCTTCCGCGCATGCGCTGGAAGCAAAAAAAGCCCAAAAATTCTGAAAAAAAGGATGGCGACGCGCGACGGACCGGTGAAGACGGCACCGGAGACGTCGTGCGCAAATTGCGTAATCTGCCGGCCGCTACCGGTGTGGCAGAGTCGACCGCACCGGTAGGAACCCACCACTGGTTAAAGTGCAGGACTAGGAGTGGCGTGACCCAGGATCTAGCCTTTCCTTAATTATGGAAGCCACTTTGGGTCACTCCCTCCCTCTAATGAGAGCCAGGCCCAGCAACTAGGGTCTATGACAATTCACCACAGCCAACTCGCCATGGCCAACTCGCCATGGTCAACTCGCCACGGCGATCTCACAAGAGGACAACTCGGTGCAGGATAAGAGTTATACTAATATCAAAGAAATGATGGAATAGAATCATTAAAGAAAGGATGCAAAAGGAGGGACAGAATGAAATGTGAATTGCAAAAATTAAAATAATGTTTATTTATTTTAAATAATTAAATAGAATTGTTAAATTGTCCTGTAGTGAGTTGTCCCACGGTGAGTTGGCCATGGCGAGTTGTCCCACAGCGAGTTGACTGTGATGAGTTGGCTGCGGCAAGGTTGCCATGGTGAGTTGGCCGTGCTGAATTGGCTGCAGCAAGTTGGCTGTGGCAAGTTGTCCCATTTCCCCAGCAACTAACTGGCTGAAGAACAAAGCCCCTCGTTATATCATGCGCCGGTAGCTTTTCTATGTAAACCACATGAGTGCAATGCAAAGCAAGGGCACATTGAAGCTAAATGAGACAAACATTAAGAGCAACATATTGCATGAGAATGGGTACAGAAAAAGTAGGATGGTTTTTCTGCAGGATGCTACACAGCACCAGTAAAGGAGAATATCAGGGTTGAAATGAGGGATCCTTGGTGCCCTCTGAGCTTGGTTCTTTTCTTGCAGACGTGTCATTACCCAAACTAGGGAACCTCTTCAGTGCCAATGTCACCATCAATGCTATACGCATTTCTGAAGTTTGCTGTCGAGTTTGGCCAGTTCAAAGTCAGGAAATAGAACAGGACCATCTGCGATATTTTCTCCAACATACTGACATGCTTGAACTGGTCAGAGTGGTGATGGACTAGGGAGAAAATCGTTTGTCTTCATCAGTGCTCCTTTAAACATATATGAGCTCCATGTCTGTGGCGATTCTCAGTCATCCAGGACATGGTTGTCTCAAAGGTGCTTTTTCAAAAGTTCAATTTGCCTTTTGTGATATATAAGAGCTCCATGGGTAAATAGGATGTAAAGTTAAGAGTAAAGTTATTTTTAATTTATATGTAATTGTAATTTTAAAGAAAAAATGCATGTATCAATCCTGCCACATGCATGTAACATTTATTCTGAAAACGGCTCTTTTTTCTTTTAGACTGTTGGCTGTGATTATGAAATTAATTCCAATGCCACTGAAGATCAATGTGGAGTGTGCTTGGGAGATGGATCTTCTTGCCAAACAGTGAAGATAACGTTCAATCAGAGTGAAGGATTAGGTAAATCCCTCACACTATCCATTTGCTTTACCCATTTCAAATATTCTGTAGAAAAGTATGAACAGACAGTCCAAGAAGAATAAAACTTGAAAACAGCCCAGAGGAAAAGTAGGAAAATAGTATTTCTATTTGTTTTTCTCCCCGTCTTTCCAATCAGATACTCGTATTCTTCATGAAAACCCTTAATGTTCTGAAACATTAGATCAGGGGTGTCAAACTCAATTTCATTGAGGGCAGCATCAGGGTTGTGTTTGACCTTGGGGAGCTGGGGTGGGCGTGGCCAGCTTGACATCACTCGTGTCGGGGGTGCCTGTGGCGGGCCGAACACTCTGCCAGCGAAAACAGACTCCCGAGCTCTGTTTTCGGCCGTGACAGCCTCCTGTAGCCCTCTGCCAGTAAAAACGGAGGTTGGAGCTCCATTTTTGCTGGCAGAGTGCTGCAGGAGGCTGTTGCAGCCAAAAAAGGATCCTGGGAGGGCCGCGCGGCCCTCCCGAGCTCCATTTTCATTGGCAGAGGTACTATGCGCTGGTCCTTCTCTGTTTCCAGGTTGGCCCCATGGGCCAGACCTAAGCACCCCGTGGGCCAGATCCAGCCCTCAAGCATTGAGTTTGACAACCCTGCATTAGATGTTCAAAAAAATTCAAATACAGATAGTCCTTGACTTACAACCATTTGTTTAGTGACCGTTCGAAGTTACAATGCCATTGAAAAAAGTGACTTACAATCATTCCTCGCACTTATGACCATCACAGCAGCCTCATTTGATCAAAATTTGGGGGCTTCATAACTGGCATATATTTATGGACAGTTGCAGTGTCCTGGGGTAATTAGATCACCTTTTGCAACTTTCCCAGACAACTTCCGACAAACAATGGGGGAAATCAGATTCACTAACAACTGCATGGTTCATTTAATAACTGTAATGATCTGCTTAGTAAGCACGGCAAAAAAAAGGCTGTAAAAATGATATGACTTACTTAACAACCACCTTACTTAGTAACAGAAAGTCTGGTTTCAATTGTGGTCATAAGTCAAGGACTTAACTACCTGTATTGTATATTCCATATAAATACATGGATCCAAAGACTTCTTTGCAGTGCAGGGATTCCAATAAATGAGAATATTTGTAGCTCGGGGTTAAAATGAGGGGTCTGTGGTGCTCTCTGAGCTTCGTTGTTATCTTGCAGATGTTTCATTACGCAAACTAGGTAACATCATCACTGACTAGCATTGACGATGTTACTTAGTTTGGATGACCCCTCAGGTCAGGGGTGGGCTACTTTTTCTGGCCCTGTATATCCATGCAATGTCCTGGATTATAGAGCTTGGCACGTAGCTTAATACTAAAGAAAGTCAATTTAATTTTGAAGGACCATAAGAATATCAGGAAACTTGCACCCAGAAGAGTTAGGTTGCCTTCATCAGCTCCATTGGAAGTTGCATCCCCTGCAAGAAATGTTCTTTGAAGGACAATATTTCCTGTTGAAGATAAAGATGTTTGGATGAGTGCAAACACATGCTCCGTTTCCAATTTTATTTTGCAAGTATCAAAGAAGGAAGTCTTTGAATCTTGCTGGGATGAATACTAGCTAGAAGGGACAGAAATCATGCTAGCTGAGTTTTCTCATTAGAAAAATTCTCAAATTCTGAATAAGCATTATTTTTATTTGGACTAATTAAAGGGTCCTAAGTAAGGCCCTTCTCTCTTGGTACCGGTAGTCCTCAACTTACGACCACAATTGAGCCCAAAATTTCTGTTATTAAGTGAGACATTTGTTAAATGAGTTTGGACCCATTTTATGACCCTTCTTGCCACAGTTGTTAAGTGAATCACTGCAGCTGATAAGCTAGTAACCCGGTTTTTAAGTGAGTCTGGCTACCCCGTTGACCTTGCTTGTCAGAAGGTGATCCACACGACCTTGGAACACAGCAAAGGTCATAAATATGAACCAATTGCCAAGCATCTGAATTTTGACCACATGTTCATGGGGATGCTGCAAAGGTCACAACTGTGAAAAACAGCTGTAAGCCACATTTTTCAGTGCTGCTGTAACTTGGTCACTAAACGAACTGTTGTAAGTCGAGGACTACCTGTATATTATTTTGACTTTTTAAAAGTCGGCAGGTGCAGAGGAAATGAAAAGCTGAAAAATAAGAGGCAATGTTTTTAACGGTAGGTTCAGAGGTGGGTTCCTGCTGGTTTGGACCGGTTCTATAGAACCGGTAGCGGGAATTTCTCCCCGCTCGTCGAACTGGCAGCGATGGCTGGCTGGCCACGCCCCCAAACTGGCTCTCTCCGCGGCGCCTATGGCGCCGCCATCTTGATTTTCGCTTCTCTGCATGCACAGAAGCTGTTTTTTCCTTCTGCGCATGCACAGAAGCTGGGTTTTTGGCACTGCACATGTACCCGCATGACGCCCCAAGCACGCGTGCCCACACGCAGTGCGCAATGCACATGCGCCCACGTGGCACAGGAGGAAGCGAACCGGCAGCGAGGTAAGTTAGAACCCACCCCTGGATAGGTTCCTAACTCTATGAATTGAAAGACATTTTGCAGCTATTTTATCTTCATCTATTCTCCCCCATCCCACCATGTGGATTTTCTATAGCTAGAGAAAGAGTGGAACGCATGGTTGGAGACGCTGAAAGAATTAGAGCAAAGGGCTGTGCTGTTTGACCCTGTGTTATTTGGTGAACCAAGCACAGTAATTGCAAAATAAACCGCTTATCTAGAAATATTTCTGAAGGTCTAGTAGTCCAAGCAGTCAAAGAAATGCATTGAACGGGGCCGCTCAGACAAGTATGAATAAAATTGCAGCGTCCAAATCTTATCACATTAAATGAAGTGCACTACATTAAGCAAAGCTTTACTACTGCTGCCCTGTAATTATGCTTAGGATTTATCATCCAAGAGGAAAAATAGCCCATAATTATTAGCTTTTGGAAATGGAGGGTCTTTGGCATTACTACTTTTCTCTTTTGATGAGGGTTTGTCAGTTTCTCTTTGCTGGTCTATTGCAATTAGATTCTTTGTTTATTTTTATTTTTTTTTAAGGGAGATGAAAATGTCAATTCTCTTCATGTCAGACTTAATTACTGCACAGGCCACAGAGGATCCACAAACAAGTGAAGATTTGTGGGAGGGAAGGAGGGAGGGAGGGAAGCAAGGGGAGACAGAGGTTAAGGGTCAGCCAAACTGATGCATATGTGCACACAAAAACACATGTTCTGTGTGTATTGTGGGACACAGCAGATCTGATCAAAATGAGCTCCACTGAAAGAATAACACATTTTATACAAGTAATTCTCGATTTACCACAGTACATGTAGTTCAAAGTTACAACACCATTGAAAAAAGTGATATTTTTCTTTAATTTTTTCTAAACAAAATGTGATATTGCACTGTGGTTTAATTTATGTAGACTCTTCAAACATGATGGACGAACATCAATTTATGTAGAAGACACAGAAGGAGTGGTTAGGTAGAGGGATAAGGAAGAGGAGAAGGTAAGAGAGGGGTAGAGAGGTAGCAGAGAGGTAGAAGGGGTTGTAGAGGAGAGGAGAGGAGAGAGAATAAAGAAGTGTAGAGGAGGTGAAGAAGGAAGGTGGAAGGGTGGGGCTGTAAAAGATTGAAAAGGGGAAGAAACAACCCTGAATTAAATAAAGCATTAAGGAAAATATGAGAAATGTATATATAAAATAAGAATGGAATGTAGAGAAAAATGAAATGAGAATGATTCTGTAATTATGTGTATTGTCTGTGTGGAAACAATAAAAACCTTTTGGGGGGGAAATTTATGTAGAAGACAATTACGTGCGTATCTACATCTGAATATCACATTGCTGATAGGTTTTGTGTCTCAATTTCTGCACAGCCTGAAAAATAGATCTTTATTAATTATTCTATTACAGCATAAAAATGGAGACTTTGGTTGAGAATATTTTATGTATATCATAATTTGCTAGTGCAGACTTAGACATGTTTGGTTGCTAGTACGTCCCAGTAGATTTCAGATTTCGACCTCAAACCATTTTTGAAAGATTACATGCATATTTTATTGCCTTCCCTGGCAAAGTGTTGTGAAACCTGGGGGAGACAATAAAATAAATTTCACTCAAGTAATTTGCTATGTTGGACCAGAACTAGCTTGGGAAGGCAAATGGATGTATATTTAATTATGTTCTGGCAACATTATGTAAATGCTTTAGTGGAAAGTTGTAGACAGCTGTAGATCAATGATTTATTTGTTATCACATTTCATTAGAATTAAAATAAAATAATGAGGATATTCTTTGGGGTTTTGACTGAAGCTCTTGATGTCTGTTACATGCTTTATTGCAATATCAGTTCAGATTAGTCATAAAAAAAGTTAACTACAAGTTCTAATGATGCAAACAGACAAAACTGTATCCAGCTGTCATCCGACTAGCAATGCAAATTATTTCCTTGTCAAGCAAAGTTAATGGGGAGGCCAGATTCACTTAACAACCGTGTTATTTCAATAACTTAACAACTGCAGTGATTCACTTAATGATTGTGGCCAGAAAAGTCATAAAATGGGGCAAAAACTCACTTAACTCACATAGCAACAAAAATTTTGGGCTCCTTTATGGCCTTAAGTTGAGGACTACCTGTATTACATTTGATATCAAACTTGCCTATAATATTAAATGAGATTAATGATGTCATCCCATTCAATAGATAAATATTAAGAGTAATTAGTTCCTTATATATTAGGGGCTACATAATTAAACAAAAGATATGTATTACAGTTTCAATATCCGCTATCCCACCCAAGAGAGATGTCTTTGTAAGCATTGTCAAAATGTACCAACCAACCTTTCTTTAGGCTTATCCATCCAAGCCCTGTTAAATAGGCTGGTTTTTATTTGATATGAATAGGAATCGCAGCTTTATCCAGAATGCCAGCTGAAATCTGCTGTACAGCTGGGGAAATGATCCATATTTTCAGCTATTGTTTCTTTTCTGTCTGATGAAAGCTACCAATTTCTCCTTGAGAAAATGAGGGAGGCACAAAGCTTTGCTACAAAGCATTTTTGGGGAAAGAGCGCGGAGAATACTGATCCATAACTGAACACCAATTGTTTAACTTTTCCAAAGTTATGTAAGACTTTTGTTTGGTCCTTATGGAAAATGGAAGATAAAGATTACCGTACGTAGCTTCAGTTTGTCGTTCTCGCCCTTCAGTTTTATCTGTGGGTTTACAGCTGTTTGGAAATGAAATATACCCGGTATTGTTCTCTGTACCAGTAGTCATCCACTTAGGACCACAGTGGAACCTTCTTCACTAAGCAATCCAGCCCAAATTTTATGACATTTGTTTGCCATGGTTGTTAGGCATATCACTGCAGTCTTTAAGCAAATCCAACTTTCTCCATCCACCTTGCTTGTCAGAAACCCAGGTCACAAATGAAGATCACATGATCCCAGGACAACCTTCATAGAATAGAATAACAGAGTTGGAAGGGACCTTGGAGGTCTTCTAGTCCAACCCCTGCTTAGGCAGGAAACCTTATACCATTTCAGAAAAATGGTTGTCCAATCTCTTCTTAAAAACTTCCAGTGTTGGAGCATTTACAACTTCTGGAGGCAGGCTGTTCCACTGATTAATTGTTCTGTCAGGAAATTTCTCCTTAGTTCTAGGTTGCTTCTCTCCTTGATTAGTTTCCATCCGTTGCGTCTTATCTTGCCCTCCAGTTCTTTGGAGAACGGCCTGACTCCCTCTTCTTTGTGGCAGCCCCTCAAATATTGGAACACTGCTATCATGTCACCCCTAGTCCTTCTTTTCATTAATCTAGACATACCCAGTTCCAGCAACCATTCTTCATATGTTTTAGTCTCCAGCCCAGTGTTGAAATCCAAATTTTTTTACTACCGGTTCTGTGGGCATGGCTTGGTGGGCGTAGTGTGGCTTGATGGGCATGGCTTGGTGGGCATGGCAGGGGAAGTATACTGCAAAATCCCCATTCCCTCCCCACGCCTGGGGGAAGGATATTGCAAAATCTCCATTCCCTCCCCACTCTGGGGCCAGCCAGAGGTGGTATTTGCTGGTTCTCCGAACTACTCAAAATTTCCGCTATCGGTTCTCCAGAACCTGTTAGAGCCTGCTGGATTTCACCCCTGCTCCAGTTCCCTAATCATCTTTATTTTTTATTTATTTATTTATTTTTGTTAAGTACGTGTTGGTAATATACATAGATATAACATTGTTTATATACATAAAATGAGTACGGATAAGAGGGAACATTAGGACAGGGATGGTAGGCACGCTGGTGCACTTATGCATATGTTGTTCTTCTCTGCACCCTTTCTAGAGTCTCAACATCTTTTTTACATCGTGGCGATCATAAATACATGTCAGTTGTCAAGTGTCTGAATTTTGATCACAGGGACGCTGTGATATAAGTATGAGGGCTGCTCATAAATAACTGTTGTTATTTTGTTATAACTTCAAATGGTTGTTAAACAAATGGAAGATTGCCTGTAAGGTAAACTTGAAGGACCTTTAATGTATGTGTTAGAAATTTCTGGATCAAAAATCTACATATAGGTGTACATCCATTACAAAGATGTGAAGAGATGCTTAAATTAAATTTCATTAATAAAATTAATATTTTAATATTTTAAAAAACTCCTGGACTGCTAGATGGAACTAAAAGTGCTGGAGGTCAATATTGCTCACCTGTTCTAAGCCAAGATAGGCTATTTATTGTCTTTTGGGCCTTACAAGTCCCAACATTTTGGACCACTGGATAATGTCCGCTGGGCTTCAAGAACACCTGGAGATGTTTTTAAATCCATTTTGTCTTCCTCACGTAGGTTATGTTGACATCGGCCTGATTCCCAAAGGCGCAAGACACATCAAAGTGGTCGAAGTATCAGAAGCAGGCAATTTCCTTGCGCTGCGAAGCGAAGACCCTCAGAAGTATTATCTCAATGGAGGGTTTATTATTCACTGGAATGGAGATTATGAAGTGGCGGGAACAATATTTCAGTATGGAAGAAAAGGCGATTTGGAAAGCCTCAATGCTTCTGGGCCCACAAACGAATCCTTGTGGCTGCAGGTACGCCAGCGTGTCAGGTGATGAGTGTGATGCGAACTGTGAATGTAATGCAGAAAAGGAATTGTCAACATTTGCAGCTTTTCTCCCCTCACATGCTTTTGCTGCTGCAAATAACAGTTTGTGAACTCGATCCAATGTGATCTACTGCAGCTAACTGGATAGGTATCGAGCCTTCTTTATTGCAGGACAGTGGTGGGTTCCTACCAGTGCGGTCCACTCTATAGCACCGGTAGCGGCCCGCTGGTGATGTCACAGTACCGGTGCGGTCAGTTGCTGGTGCCTGGGCGCCGCCATTTAAAAAAAATTTTAAAAACTTTTTAAAAAATTTTCTTCTGCGCATGCCCAGAAGCCGAACTTCCGGCACTGCGCATGCGCTGCCTTCCTACCCCACAGTGAGTCCAAGCAGGGGAGGATGGCTGAGGGAGCGCGTGAGACGCTGAAAGAACGGGCGGCAGGAGCTATCTCCATTCCCCTCCCTTCAGCAGTCTGAGAAGCCATGAACGTGCGGTGATGATCCCAGGCATTTTCGCACGTTTGAGGCTTCTCGAGCTGCTGAGGGGAGGGGGAATGGCCGGCAGGAGCCTAGGATCATCGAATGGGGAGAAGCATTCAGGCCGGACAGAGACTCCTAGAAGAACCGCTGCCGCGGTCTTGCTGCTCCCGCTGCGGGGGGCTGCGTTGCGGGTGGGCAATGCCCCCCCACTTCTCCGGCTGCTGCCAAGCTCCCGAGGCCCACGCCCACCCGGTCACATGACTGGCAAGCCACACCCACAAAATAAGCCATGCCTACAGAGTGGTACTAAAAAAATTAGGAACCCGCCCCTGCTGCAGGATGTTTTCTGACCTGTGTCGTTATGCTTTCAACAGTGAAGATACACAGGGCAAAAAACATCCTGCAGCCAAGAAGGCTCCACACCCATTTGCACTTCTCAGGTGACCCTGAGGAGACAGATAAACCTCCAGGTGGCCTTAATGACTCTCTAAAAGAATGCAAATGATCAGCTGTCTGCAAGAAATATAAATCCTTCCATTACCCCACCATCCAGTCAGAGCTGAAGAAGCTTCTTGGATGAGAAGTGAAACGTCTTCAAAGAAAAAAACAAGAAAATCCAGTTGCCTCCTGAAAAAGCACCTTTTGGACAACAACAACAACAAGATTTTGGTGCTATTATTTACAACTCTAGAGCATATGGGTGGCAGATTTTATTAGATTATCATTCTCGGGGCATTATGGAAAGGATTGTAGGTTTCCCACCTCTTTGACTGAACATATCAAAATATTACAGCTGCCAGATCTGAGAGGCAAAAATAAATGGAAGCAAAGAGATCCAGAAAACTGTCATTCCATCTTGTTGCCAGAGATGGTGAGGAGGCTGGGAAGGAGATAGGAGGAACTCTAGGCATAATCCACAGACGGGAAAGGAATTTCTTAGCAGTTTACATCTACAATAGTCAAGGTGGTAGCCATGACAATGAGACTGAAGTGATGTATATTAAAAATAGCTGGAGCTTCAATCACAGTGTTGTGGCCACCAGCTTGGCATATTTAGTATACTCTGCAGTATATAATATATCTACAGTTCATACCAGTGTGCAAGAAATCTGGCGGGAAGAGATTAAAAATGTCCAAAGAGAGTTTATCAATGGACATATGTATTTATTATTTCTACCAAACTGGAGAAATTCAAGATATCTAAATCAAAGAGGACTGGAGTGACTCCTGCACTTTCCATGTTTAATCCATTACCTTTAATTCTGACATTATAATGGTGGGTTTTTGGGGTTTTTTGAGGTCTGGATGGCTCTTGCTTCTTTTGGGCACATAGAGAACTTGGGCTTTCGAAAGTGGCGCGCATGCGAGTTTCAACGTCAGGGATGTCCAACTTTGGCAAGCTTTTAAGACTTGTGGACTTCAACTCCCAGAATTCCCCTGATAGCTTATTTAGGAAGAGATTAAAAACAGCCTTTTAAAAGCATCCTTCAGGAACACTACCAGTTCCTCCTTTTACTGGGACATGGTAACCATCAAGAGTTGTGAGATTGTAGTGGTGTAAAATTTCATTGAGCCTCGGTGGCGCAGTGGTCAGAGTGCAGTACTGCAGGCTACTTCTGCCGACTGCCAGCTGCCTGCAATTTGGCAGTTCAAATCTCACCAGGCTCAAGATTGACTCCGCCTTCCATCCTTCTGAGGTGGGTAAAATGAGGACCCAAATTGTTGGGGGCAATATGCTGACTCTGTAAACCGCTTAGAGAGGGCTGTAAAGCACCGTAAAGCGGTATATAAGTGTAAGTGCTATTGCTATTGCTTCCTTAATTGTGATCTGTGGTGGGTGGTTTAATTTGTGGCCTGCTGGATCTTTGGAGCCCCAATCTGGTAGTTCCCAAAACAGAGAAGAGTAGAGAGTATTCTGGTTTGATATTCTGTGATTGAAATGTACAATAAATGTTGTTCAGCTCCTTTTTCAGGAAAACAACCCTGGAATAAAATATGAATACACTGTGCGCAAAAGCTCAAGCTTGGAAAACGAAGTGGAGGAGCCTGAATACATTTGGAAATATGGAAAGTGGACAAGTTGCAGTGTAACTTGTGGCAGTGGTAAGAAATCACAATTTCCCAAGTCCCTTTCCTCTCTCTAATCATCTGCTTTGGTCTCCTCATTCATTGTTCTAACAATGTATTAAGGAATTAATCGGAGTCCAGGGTTTACGTAGCAGAATGGGAGGTTGTGGTTTGATATAGTCAATAATGGGTAACGTGTTGTAGAAAATAAGTTTTACTTAAAACAAACAGCACAATAACATAAACAGTCCGTTCTTTACTCATCTCTAGTAGAAGACCTTGAACTTCTTTGTACGCTATAGATTCAGAAATCTTTAGTCCTTCACACACAGTGAGCAATCAACAATTAATCAAGCAAACCTCTCTCTTTCTCTCTGTCAAGCCAAGCTGCGCGCACTCCTCTGCATATGCCCTTTCTTGCTCTCTCTTTATAGTCATTAGCAAACAAACCTGGATTCATTTAAAGCAACAATATTCTACAAACTTGGATTTACAGTTTTATTTTTTTATATTAGGAAACCCAATCTGGTTAGTCATAACCTTGACACAATGTACCGACTTGGGTATACTTAAATTGCTTCAGACTGGCAAATAGTGTTTTATTAATAGTTAATTTATATGCTCTTTGAAAGGCCAGCAATAAAATCAGCATACAGAAAACTACTTCGTGTGTCTACTAATCATACTAAACCTTAGGCAAACAATGGCATTTTTCCCACTCCAAGTAATAAAAGCAGTGGGGGTTTTTTTTGCCCTAATTTAATGCAGAAATCACACTGTGCAATTAACAATCTTTTCCCATTTAAAAAAAATAACATAGAAATCTTTGTATCAGCTCTGTTCAAACTAATAATAACTTACCAAGTAATTGCTGGAGATGACCCCTAGTTGCTTCTATGGAATGATTAAGGTAGAAAGGGAATCTCACTCTTGTTAGTTAATTTATGATAATTATCCTTTCTTCTTGAGTAATTCTTGTTATCAACTTACCTCACCATCTCGGCCTGTTGAAAACAGTTCCTATGTACTGGTCTGGTTTGAACTGAACTGAAGGAAAAAAGAAAGATTTGTAAGCACCGAAATTATGAATCTAATCAACAGCAGGCCTGTTGTACATAGAATACATAAATACTTTAGATAAGAAAGGAGATAAAAGTGCCTCCAATTTTTACCGTATATCTATTGTCATTAGTTTACAGATGCAGAAAACTGATTCATGTAAAGTTAAATTCCAAGAGGGTCAAACTGGGTTTGCCTAATTTGATGACTAAATTGAGTTGGACTTTGGTTCTGCATTTTCCCAGTCAACATGGCTAGCGGGGTATTTTGAGGAACTAAAGTCCCACACATTTATAAGGCAACTTATTTATGTTCTTCTGTGTCCTCTCATCCTTTCATGTCTCTTTTCATTTCTCTTTGAGCTTATTCGGGAACCTTCAGAAACAAATGCATGAGTATAAACCAGAGGTCTTCAAACTTGGCAACTTTAAGACTTATAGCAATAGCACTTTACTTATATACCGCTTCATAGTGCTTTACAGCCCTCTCTAAGCAGTTTACAGAGTTCAGCATATTGCCCCCAAC
Source organism: Diadophis punctatus similis (assembly GCA_023053685.1). Taxonomy (NCBI): domain Eukaryota; kingdom Metazoa; phylum Chordata; class Lepidosauria; order Squamata; family Dipsadidae; genus Diadophis; species Diadophis punctatus. The sequence continues at coordinate 11,747,298 of JALIGW010000002.1, read as the reverse complement.
AATCTGGGTCCTCATTTTACCCACCTCGGAAGGATGGAAGGCTGAGTCAACCTTGAGCCTAGTGAGATTTGAACAGCTGACTGCAGTCAGCCTGCAGTCACAGCATTTAACCACTGCACCACTTCAGCTCTTCAAACCATAACTGGCTGGAGAATTCTGGGAGTTGAAGTCCACAAGTCTTAAAGTTGCCAAGTTTGAAGACCTCTGGTATAAACAAAGGACAAAACAGCAGTTATAGTATTGAGATATAACCAAAGATGATTTTAGCAAAAAGGAGCTCAAGTGGACTTCTCAACAGCAGGGCATTCTCTACTCTATCATTTGTGTGTGGGGGGGAATCATAGTAGGGCATCCCACCAATCCTTTCATATTGGCAACTTCTCCTTTTTGAATGAAAAATCCATAGTGTGGATGACATAAGGACATATCAGTAGTAGAATGAGGTTTTTTAGCTGGAATACCAAACTATAGTATTAACTACCATTACAGGGGTGACATGAGAGCAGTGTTCCAATATTTGAGGAGCTGCCACAAAGAAGAGGGGGCCAACCTATTCTCCAAAGCACCAAAAAGCAGGACAAAAAGCAATGGACAGAAACTAATCAAGGAGAGAACCAACCTAGAACTAAAAAGAAATTTCCTGACAGTTAGAACAATTAATCAGTGGAACAATTTGCCTCCAGAAGTTGTGGGTGCTCCAATACTGGAGGATTTTAAGAAGAGATTGGACAGCCATTTGTCCAGAATGCTATAGGGCTGTGTTGGCGAACCTATGGCAGGTGGTATGCGGAGCCCTCTCTGGGGGCACACGATCCATCCCCCAGCTCAGCTCCACTGCACATGTGCGAGCCTCCCGCCGGCCAGCTGATTTTCGGGTCTGCCTTGCTTGCAGGAGACGTGCGCGCATGCACAGGGGTGCGGGGGGAGCTACCTTTCTCCTAACTTTCTGTCGCCCGTGCCTTCCCAGACCTCCGGAGATTCCCCCCCAGCACCATTTCGGGGAGGCTTTTCCCCCTCCAAGTGCCGTTTAGGGACGGGAGGCTTCCCCCCTCCAAGGGCTGTTTTGGGATGTGAGGCAAAAACGGGGGGTTGTGCATGCATGCGTGGGGGGTTGCGTGCGCATGTGCAGGGCACAGGGCATGCAGGGGGGCATTGCATTATGGGTGTGGGCACGTGTGGATGTTCGACAGAGCACACACGCTTTCGGCACCCAAAGGAAAAAAAAGTTTAGCCATCACTGGTATAGGGTCTCCTGCTTGCACTAGAAGACCTCTAAGGTCCTTTCCAACTCTTAAAATGTTCTGGGACACACAAATTCTGCAGTGACATAGGTAAAGTCCACTGAAGTTTGACATTCCAAAAATATAACTAAAAAGAATAAAAACTGTCAAATGCCAATATCTACTGTTTACATTTTGTAGGCAGCAGATATTGGCATCTGCCAGTTTTTATTGGCAGTTTTGAACATTTGCTGCTGGCATATAGTGTTAACAGCAGACAGGATGTTCTCCTGCAAAGCTGTGTACTCAGCAGATTCTTAACAGTGCTAACATCTGTTAGATTTGCGCGGGAATGAAGAGGCGAGACGTAGGAACAGTTCAGCACCTTTTATTTCTCTCTAGCAGAAAGCAATACGGAATCCCGGCAGGCTGCAGGGAAGCCACTTTTAAAGGCTTCCCTGTAGCTGGCTGGCCACTGACAGCAGTTTAATTTTCCTGCCACTAGAAGGACCAATCAGCGGCGACTATGCAAATCCGGGTCACGTACAGCCGTACATAGCAACATCTAATATGAGCTACTCCATACATCAAAATGTTTATCTTCTTAAAGATACATCCAAAGATGAAGTTCAATTTCTCCCCCCATTTTTCTTGTAGGGTTTCAGCGACAGATTGCCCATTGTGTGAAAAAGGGGAAGAGTATGGTGAAAAACCTGTTTTGTGATCCAGAAACACAACCCAAGGCAAAACAGAAAAAATGCATTGAAAAAGATTGTCCACCAAGGTATGCACGAATATCATACAGAGCAGAGGTCACCAGTCTTTGTGGCTTGGCAACACGGCTGGGAGGGAGGGGAGAAGGGAAACCAGGCGCACTCATGCAAGTTGAGCTGTGTGCACGTGGCCCAGTTCCAAACAGGTCATGGCCCGGAAGTGGGCCACGGCCCGGGGGGTTGGGGACCCCTGATATGGAGGAAGGAATTTTAAGATAATGATGAGAAATAAACTATATTTTTTCCATCCCAGGCCATATACGATTGAAGAAAAGTAACTATCCAAATGAAAGAAAAATTAAAGTATGTGAGAGATCAGTAATAATATGAAAATGGGTGAGCAGAGTGAATAACACAGTAGTGTTTCAGCCAGTATTTCTTATTCCAACTTTTTGTCAGCATCTGTCTAAGTCAGTCCTTCTCAAATAGTTGGGCATGCCTCCCTGGGGGGGCTCAGAGCGATGCCAGGGGGGCATGTGTGACCCCGGGGAACATGCGTGGTCCCTCTTGATTGATTCCCCTGGACGGGGAGTGTTTTCCCAGTTGCATGCTGCTCTGAGCCCAGAAGAGAAGGCAGCCAGGTGGGGTGGGGCGGCTGCGTGGGTTCTTGTTGTTCTCGGTGGGCGCCATGGTAGCCATGAACAGGATGGCGAACCTGCTGCTGGACAAGGAGGAGCATCCTCTGCAGCTGGGCGAAAGCTTCGAACGGCACCCTAAAGCCTCCTTCCACACCATTCGCTGTGAGTGCCCGGCAGAGGCAGCGCTTATGGGACAGGCCAGCAACCCCAAAACATTGGCTTGATTAAGCTGGCCTGGCCCCGTGTCAAAAGAGGGCCCTAACCACGGTAGCCTATGCCTGCCTAACCGAAAACAGGCTCCACTGAGTTCAGCGTGACTTACTCCCAGGTAAGTGGGTAGAGCAGCCTTTCCCAGCCAATAGTTTGCTTGCAGCTTATAATAAGTAAAATAATAAATATTAACACTAAAATTCCATTGGGGCCCAGATCAGAGAGTTGGGTGTGTGTGCGCGAAATGTTTACTTCTTCCTGGGGGGGGGGGAGGTGTAACAGAAAATAATTGGGAAGCAGTGGTCTAAGTCAACAATTTTCTGAGGCAATGATCCAGAATCTGCACTCATTCCGACAATAAGGAACTAAAGCTTTCAGCAACCAGCAGGATCATTAATAAAGGATGATGGGCACCAGTGATAGATGCTGTACTTTAATAAATCATATTTTATATCTTCACCAATTCTCTCAGTTTCCACCTCTGCAACGTGGCATATCTTAGGAGGTTGTTTGTTAATAAGCGAGGTGTTGCCAAAGTACCATCTATAAAACACTTTATATTGTAAGCATTCTTAATGAAAACATTGGCTGAATTTTCTTAAGATTCAGGGGTTTTTTACAGAGATTTTTAAGTGAAAATGACACGTTTTTGCATTCTTGAAAAGAACAGATAAGATCTCAGGGAAGGGTTTGTGAGATTTCAAGCAGTTATTTTTGGCAGGGCCATTACTGATCTAAAAAAGTAGCCAAGCCCTCTTTGCAACATGAACTGAGATAATAAGTGAAGGACCTTAAATTGAAAAGTCATAAATCATGTGATGTATTGGTGCAGATTGTGGCATTTCCCACAGAGAGATAAGTCCTTTCCCCTTTGAATCAGAGGTAAGGAAAATAACCTTTGAATAAACCATGAAGGTCAGTCTCCATTATCACCATTCTGGTGTTCAATGTTCTTTCTCTGATTAATCTCCTATTTGCATATCTAAACATTCCGAGTTCTGACTAGTCCTACCTGAGAACATGCTCTCGAATATTACGAGGTGGCGCAGTGGTTAAAATGCAGCACTGCAGTTCAGCAGTTCAGCTGTTCAAATCTCACCGGCTCAAGGTTGACTCAGCCTTCCATCCTTCCGAGGTGGGTAAAATGAGGACCCAGATTGTTGGGGGCAATATGCTGAACTCTGTAAACTGCTTAGAGAGGGCTGTAAAGCACTATGAAGCGGTATATAAGTCTAAGTGCTATTGCTATTGCTATTGCTATTGCTACTTCTGTCGGAAGAATAATTTGGGGGTCCAACTCAAGCTGGGATTGTGCAAGAATAAATAGTAATAAAAATGAGATCCAGACAGCTGTGAGAAATGAAGAAATATTTATTACTAAAAGCAAAGAGTTTGCCTTTGGGGGCGGCTTCAATGACATGTTTTTTTATAGAGGAGCTTGTCTTAGTGTGGAAGTGTCTAAGTACTGATTCTAGGTGACACTTGAGGGGTGTGTGTGTGTGTGTGTGTGTGTGTGTGTGTGTGTGTGTAGGTATATCATCTATGATGCTTATTCTTGTGAACATGCAGTTCCGCTGAGAGACTTAATTTAATTAATTCTATTTGTGTTTACAAACCTTATCCTTTGATATGTGGATTAGGTCTGGGTAACTTATTTTCAGGAAGTTTGAGTAAACAATTTTCCTGTTTGCTATTTTTACTTGATTAACTTAGTTTCAGCTTAACTGTCAATTATCTAGTGGAGAGGCTGATTCTCACTCCATTGTGGATTCTGTTAATGTTTTAAGGGAAGATGGAAATAGTATAAAGAATAAAATATATTTTGATATAAAACTTCTTACACTTCCTGTATTGGAAGCCATTAGTAGCTAATATGTCACTAAACAAGTTCCATAGCAGATGTCAGACCAATGTGAAGATCTACTCTGAGGAGCACATCAGAAGTGGGCTCCTGCTGGTTTGGACCGGTTCTTTAGAACTGGTAGCAGGAATTTTCCCGCGCTCACCGAACCGGCAGCAATGGCCAGCTGGACACGCCCCCAAACCGGATCTTTTGGCGGTGCTATAGGGGGCGCCATTTTGTTTTTCACTTCTGCGCATGCGCAGAAGCTGTTTTTTGCTTCTGCGCATGTGCAGAATCTGGATTTTCAGTACTGTGCATGCACATGCGAAGCATGCGCACATGGCCGTGCAAAGCGCATGTGCACCTGTATGGTGCACGGCCGTGCAAAGCACAGCGCGCATACGCACACGAAGCGCGGGAGGAAGCGAACCGGCAGCGAGGTAAGTTAGAACCCACCCCTGGAGCACATCAATGGTTTACAGATGCTATCCAAAACTTCCTAAATGTTGCTAAGTAGGGATGAACTAAAATGGACTGCTTGTCCTGATCCCTTCAATTTTGAACTTTCTAACTACCAATAACATTCTTTCAATCAGAAATACTGATTGACAAGGAGAATAATTTTCTTCTTCTGCCATGCTGCTGATGAAATCACCCTTCCTGTTTCTTCCAATTTGGATCAAGGCAAGCTTTTGTCTCAAGGTTAACTATATCCAATAAGGAGAGGGATAATTTTGGCAAATATATGATGCAGTGGCACAGAGCTATACTCGTTCTCTTTCTATATCACAGTTCTGATGAAAGTTACAGCCTCGCCTTGCTTGTTACTATCAGATTAAGCATGAAAGAGTCAGTAAGATGATGCATTTTAATGTCGTTTTGTTGCATTTAATGGCATTTTAATCGTATGCATGACTTTTCAGAAATTAGGAGGTGAAGATCAGTTTTCCAGTCAATGTTCATTGTATTCATTTCCCAAAGGTGCTTTTTCAAGAGACAACTGGACTTTCTGGTTTTTCTTTGAAGACTTTTCACTTCTTATCCAAGAAGCTTTGGCTGTATGGTCGGGAATGGAAGGATTTATATTCCTTGCAGACAGCTGGTCATTTGCATTCTTTTGAGAAAGTCGTTGAGGCCACCTGGAGGTTTGTCTGTGTCATCAGGGTCACCTGAGTAGTGAAAATGGGTGTGGAACCTTCTTGGAACTGCTGAAAGGATTGAGTTGTAGATTGGAGATAGATGATGTCGTATCCAGAGTTGGGATTCAGCTGGTTCTGACCAGTTCTGGAGAACCGGTAGCAGAAATTTTGAGTAGTTTGGAGAACTGCTAAATACCACCTCTGACTGGCCCCGCCCCAATCTATTCTCTGCCTCCCGAGTCCCAGCTGATTGGGAGGAAATGGGGATTTTGCAGTAACCTTCCCCTGGAGTGGGGAGGGAATGGAGATTTTACAGTATCCTTCCCCTGCTACGCCCACCAAGCCACGCCCACAGAACCGGTAGTAAAAAAAATTGAATCCCACCACTGGTCGTATCCCTCCCTCTCTGTTGAAAGAGGGCTGTTCAATTTTGACATAGATGGCCTCTTTGATCCTTCTTTCAAACCAGCGGTCCTCTCTGTCCAAACTGTGGACAAGGAATATAAATCCTTCCATTCCCCTCCAACCAGCCAGAGGTGAAGGAGCTTCTTGGATGAGAAGCGAAATATCTTCAAAGAAAAACCAGAAAGTCCAGTTGCCTCTTGAAAAAGCACCTTTGGGACAACCTTGACTGAGAATTTCCATAGACTTTATATTCATTTATTCATGCCATCTTTCTACCGCCACCCCTGCAAATCACCTTAAGAAAAGCAAAATGCAATAAAAACTTCCTTATTTTTATTTTATCTATTTGCTACTATCCCGTCATTATCAGTTTTACAAAATTCAAAGCCGAAAACTTATCCAATGCATCTTCCTCCTCCTATTTTCTTCACAACAACCACCTGTTGGGCTGAGAGAGAGAAAGAGAGAGAGAGAGAGAGAGAGAGAGAGAGAGAGAGAGAGAGAGAGAGAGAGAGAGAGAGAGAGAGCAAAGTCATCCCACTGGCTTTTATGGCTAAGGCCTGACTTGAACTCATGTCTCCCGCTTTTTAGCCCGGTGCCTTAACCATTGGACCAAACTGGCTTTTTCACAATACATTTCCCTAATATATGTAATTTGAACATATCTCAAATGCATCAACTCTCCTAGTACGTATTATTCAGGGGTGGGTTCTAACTTACCTTGCTGCCGGTTCACTTCCTCCTGTGCTGCACGGCTGCGCATGCATGCGCAGTGCTGAAAATCCAGCTTCTGCGCGTTCGCAGAAGAAAAAAACAAGATGGCGGCGCCTACAGTGCCACCGAGACAGCCGGTTTGGGGGCATGTCCAGCCAGCCATCACTGCCGGTTGGGCGAGCGGAGGGAAATTCCCGCTACCGGTTCTAAAAAACTGGTCCCAACTGGCAAAACCCCACCTCTATTATTATTTCAATGCAACAAGTCTACTATGTGATTTTATATTTTCCATAACATTCCACATATTCCCTAATACATATGATTTCATACGCCCCTTTAGAAATATTTCCCATAAAATTTAGATGTACTCTCTGTGTAGAAAAGAGGATTGAAACCTGAATTTATTGTTGTATACCCTCTTTGCTATGAACTTTCAAAGCTCAGAAGGGATTTGATTGTCTAAGAATGTTAATCATGATTAAACTAACTAGCAGATATTTTTATGATGGCTCCTGCTGCTTTTGCAGAATAAACATTGAACGTCTGCTGCAAGAATTTACTGGGTTTTCTGCCACTGCAACAACAATGTATGCTGATCACATCTCACTGGGTGGGCCATATTTGGAATGCCATTACAGTCCCTGTAAATAACATGCTTGTTCTTTAGAGCACAAACCACAAAGTAGCTATAATTATCCTGTGCTAATTATTTGGGCACTAACTGATAGTATAATCTTATTCAGGGGTGGGCCTCAAAAATTTTAACAAGGAGTTCTCTGCCCAGTTTCTGGGTGGGTGTGGCCATGGTGGGTGTGGCCTAGTGGGGCATTTTTGCCCTCCCTGGACTCTGGAGGCTTTCCTCAAGCCTCCGGGAGAGTGAAAAAGCCTTCCCAGGCTCCGGAGGCCCTCTGGAGGCCAGAAATGTGCCCATTTTTCACGTTCCCCAAGCCTCCGCGTGTGCCCTGCACTTACCTGCATCCAAAACAGGCTGCGTGGGGACTCCTGGGAGGGGCGGGGCCAGCCAGGAGTGGGATTTGGGGGTTCTCTGAACTGCACAGAATCTTAGCTAGAGGTTCTCCTGAACCCCTGCGAACCCCCAGCAGCCCACCCCTGGTCTTATATGAAAATGAATGGCCTCTATGATATACTGACCAAAAAAGCTCAGAGGCATCCCTGTATAGAGTTCTAGAATCACACAAAAAAAGATTTGTTAATGTTTTTATTTAATCAAATTTATGTAGCTGCCGTCTCACAGAAGGTAATTCTGAGCAGCCTACAGTAGAGCCAATTATTTACACATATTATAAAACCAATTAAAACAAATGAATTATTAAAATCAAGATTGCCAGAGGGTCAAGATCAGAATTTTGGCATGTGATGTAGTTACAGCGTGGGATCTCTGCTACCAAGAGATCTATGGGCCTGGTGGGGGGGGAAACATATTTTGAGAACTTTTGGGAGGGACATAAGAGCTGGGGCTAACCTCATCTCAGAGAAGATGATATTCCAATAAGGAGGTGCTACTACACCTCCCAAGTCCTGCCAGATGGAATGTTTTAGTAGATGGGTCCCTCAGCATGACTTTTCTGCTGGAACTGATGGGATGGATTGATGTAACTGAGGAGAGATGGTCCCTCAGATAACCAGTCCCCATGCCATGTAGGGCTTTACAGGTCAAAATCAGCATCTGGAATTGGACCCCGAAGCAAATTGGAAACCAGTGTAGCTCACGGAGCAAATGTGTAACATATGTCCTGCTAGAGGCACACATAATTGCCTGTGCCACGGCATTTTGTCCCAGCTGGAGCTTTAAGGGCAGACCCATGAAGAGCACATTATAGTAGTCCATTTGTGAGGTGATCAGGGCCTGAGTAACTCTGACCAAAATCTCATGATCTGGGAATAGGCCAACCAGTATATAAAGGTCCTTGCAACCACAATTTCTCTGGAAATATCACACTACCAGAGCATACAAAACATTCGCCAGACCAATCCTTGAATACAGCTCATCTGTCTGGAACCCACACCGCATATCGAACATAAATACATTAGAAAGTGTCCAGAGATACTTTACGAGAAGAGTCCTCCACTCCTCTACTCGCAACAGAATACCTTACGCAACCAGACTTGAAATCCTGGGCTTAGAAAGCTTAGAACTACATCGCCTTAGGCATGACCTAAGCATAGCTCATAAAATTATCTGTTACAACATCCTTCCTGTCAACGACTACTTCAGCTTCAACCACAATACACGAGCACACAACAGATACAAACTCAAAGTGAACCGCTCCAAACTTGACTATAGAAAATACGACTTTAGCAACAGAGTGGTTAATGCCTGGAACTCACTACCTGACTCTGTGGTTTCGTCACCAAACCCCCAAAACTTTACCCTTAGACTGTCCACTGTCTCACCCGATTCCTAAGAGGTCAGTAAAGGGCGTGCATAAGTGCACCAGCGTGCCTACCATCCCTGTCCTAATGTTCCCTCTTATCAGTACCCATCTTTTATATATATATATATATATATATATATATATATATATATATATATATATATATATATATATATATATATATATATATATATATATATATATATATATATATATATATATATATATATATATATATATATATAATGTTATATCTATGTATATTACCAATACGTACTTGACAAAATATATAAACAAACAAACAAACAAATAAATAAATAACAATTGCCACCTACTCCTCAAGCAAAAGTTGTAAATCCAGGGGAACCCCCAGGTTGTGCACGGGATCTATTTGGGGTAGTGCCACCCCATCCAGAACCAAAGATGGTAAAGTCCCAGATTCAGTAGGCTCTAAAACCCAACGACACTCACTCTTGTCAGGGTTCACTAGAAGCCTGTTGTTCCCCATCCAAACACTCACAACCTCCAGGCCCCAGGACAGGACATCAACAGCATTGCCTAAGTTGCCAGGGGCAGAGGTACAGTGGAATATCACTAATACATCAAGTTATGCTTTAATGCAATGTAGATGTTTACACAGGGGTTCAGTACGATTTGTTCTCAAGTACAGTACAGATAAAAGAGCAGTTTTAATGGTTTAAGGCATTTTGTTTTGTCCCTGTCCCAATTCTGTTATTATGCAAAAATTCTGGGTGATGCACAATGCACAAACAATTAAACCACGACAATAAATCCCAAATAAAAATACCAGTGCCAAAGCACCTCATGCAGTCTTTGCCACAAATACAATATTGAAATGTGTCAGAAACCCAAGCAACTAAACCCCCAAGTAATGGACCAATTCTGTTGCTGTTGGGAAAATGTCTATAGAGATTCTCAGTCATCCAAGTCATGGTTATCCTTCCATTCCCCACCATCCAGTCAGAGCTGAAGAAACTTCTTGGATGAGAAGCGAAACGTCTTCAAAAGAAAACAAGAAAGTCCAGTTACCTCTAGAAAAAGCACTTTTGCTTTTTGGGAAACTTTGCTGTTGTGAAACTGCCAGCTAGGCTAGAAAGATGGGCTAGGTCATGCAGGGACTTTGCTTTGAGTCCTTGGCATCCTAATCCTAAACACCCCCCCCCCACACACACACATCCCGAGATCCATGAAGCCTGATCTGGTTGTTCCCAGGGGAAGGCAAACAGACTGTGGAGATTCTTGTAACTTAGGTAGGGTATAAAAAAACACCTGTTTAGCTATTTATGAGTATCTCCGGTTGCTTGCTTGCACTTGACAGTTGCTCACAAATTTTGGTGTTTTTTATTCTTAACTTGATTTGAATTGCATAACCTTTAAGAATAGGGACATTTTAAAAACAGGGCTGTGTTCCATGCAATATGACCCGTGTCTAAGTTCACTGAAGAACATTGTCAGCAGAAGTAGAATCAAATATGACATGTTTGTTTGTAGGTTTTGTTGAAATGCAACTTTCTCATATGGGATATATTTTAAATCAGGTTTATCTAGATCTGGCACAAGCATCCTGGTAACCACTATATGGTCATAAAGAGATTTTAAAACCCAAAACCATTGCTGCCAACTAATAATTGTCCTGGTTTTTTATAGCCCAGATCTGCTCTCCCTGTGAAATTTACCTATGCAGTTGGGAGCAGTAAGTTGCACAGGATGACCATTTTGGCTTTGAGTGAATTAGCCAAATTTTAAAATTTTGAAATTGAGGCTAGAGCAGCTCTGTTTTTCCACACCGAAGCTAATATACAAGAGGCAAATAATTGGTAAAAGATTGGCTTCCAAACATGTATGGATTAAAAAGGCTTAAAGTTTAGCATTAATATATGGAGCTGGATTAAGCAAACTTATTAGAAAATGTCAAAGGTATAGCGTATTATAATTAAGCTGTGCAGAAGCACCTTCAATGTCTCATTGCAGACTGTCTGTCATGTGAAAATGAAGCCTAAATTATTTTCAGTCTGCATTTCTAAATCTCATTGTTTCTGGGTCTTGCTTTCTTGGTGTAAATTGCAAGAATATATAGAATGATTGGCAAAGTTTACAAAGTATGCCATAATGAAGCAATGATATCAAAATTGGATAGACTTTCATCTTGAGGCCATAGATGACCATAATTTATGGATTTGCTCACTATAGTGGATGGATTTTTTCACCATATTCCTTTCCCTTATCTTAGATTCTAAGTAAAATTGATTGATTATTGCCAGTCCTTAGCAAGGAGAATATAGAACTATTTTAGGATCTAGGGGCACATTTTGCCTTTATTGACTGTACCACAGAAAAATTAAGCAACATTGGAATAAAATTATTGTTGAGCCTAGGACAGGCTAAATTGTATATGTGCTATACTAGGACAGACTAAACTGTATATATGTGTGTGTGTTTGTGTATGTGCCATACTTTGGCCAGTATGGCACAAGCTTAACCAAAGTCCAGTCCGAACCCAAGCACACTCATATTATTCTATGCAAGCTTGGGTCTAAAATCTAGAGTCTACATTAAAAATACTATTCCGCACATCCTGGCAACTGGAAATTATATACAATGTATTATCATATACTCAGGCTTCCTAATTTTATAAAACACAATCTTATACTAATAGAGTTGATATACTATATATCCCCAAATGTAATGATTTTCTTCTGCCATAATAAAAATTACAGTTTGATGGTAACTTTTGGAGTTGTTTCTCACAGTGTTTGCACTTTTGAATGTAGATTGTACAAATGTTGTGGAGTGGATATTGATGGAGGAGGAAAGAGGAGGACATTGATGGAGAAAGGGGAGATCTCAGGGGTGAAATGCTACCGGTTCAGGCCGGTTCACCCGAACTGTTAGTAACAAATACTTCCGGTTGTCTGAACCGGTAGTAAAAATACTTTGAAAAAGTAAAAAAAAAGTTTTCCAAGATTGCACGGCACAGCTGTCACAGCTGATGAACCTTTTTTTTACTTTTTTAAAAGCATTTTTTATATTTTTTTTGTATTTTTTGCACCCTCCACATAAACATCAATACATATACCATAATATCTTATCAAATATTAACATAGTTATATATTACTATCCAATAAACAATAAATAAGCATCCTAATCTTGCACCTTTCATAACCAGGTTGCCCGTCTGTTTTCGCATATCACCTCATATCACTCCCCTCCCTCTACCTCCCTCTCTTTCCTCTACCTTCTTTCTCCTTTTCTCCCTTCTTCCTACTTCCCTCTACCCCTTCCTCCATCTTTCTCATTCTCCACCTCAGCCTCACCTCTCCTCACCTCCCTCTTCTCCTTCTCCCTGAAGCCTGGGGACGGTGAAAAATGGTCCAACTGTCCAACCAGAAGTTTGAACTTCCAGTTGGCCCATTGGGCCATTTTTCGCCATCCCCAGGCTTCAGGAGGCTTCTGAACTTCCAGTTGGCCCATTTGCCTGTTTTTCGCCGTCCCCAGGCTTCAGGAGTCCGGAGGCTTCAGTGAGGCCTGTGCACATGCATGGGGGACAGCACGGGTGGTGTTGTGCGCATGCACAGGGGGAGGCCATGCGTATGGGCACGCGTGCGCTATCACTGCCATAGTCCAATTTAAGGGAATAAAATGTGTTGAAAGCCAGCTACTTAAAATGGAAAAATCTGGGCTCAGAATAGGAGTATTTCAGCCATCCCTTTGCTCTGCTTTCCATAATAATGCTCAGATTTTGACTTTCAAATTTCACTTCATGTTCTTTGTTCTCTTTTGGCTTTCTCTGCAGATGGTGGGCAGGGGAATGGCAGAAGTGTTCCACCACCTGTGGCCCCACAGGAGAAAAGAAGCGCACTGTCCTTTGTATCCAGACACTGGGATTTGATGAGCAGGCTCTGCCTGTGGAGGAATGCCAACATCTGCTAAAACCAAAGACTCGCCTTTCGTGTAATAGGGATGTCTTATGCCCATCCGACTGGACTGTAAGCAACTGGACTGAGGTAAATTTGTAAATCAATTTGGCTTATAAGAACTTGGGGCAGCTTAGAGGTGGTGTTAGCATTCATCTTTGGTTTAGATCAGGGGTCTCCAACCTTGGCAACTTTAAGACTTTGTGGACTTCAACTCTTAGAGTTCCTCAGCCAGCTTTGCTGGCTGAGGAATTCTGGGAGTTGAAGTCTACAAGTCTTAAAGTTGCCAGGGTTGGGAACCACTGATTTAGATTAAACAAGAGATGTGATTGGGCTTTGAATCCCGCCATCTACTTGAAAAACTGGAACTGCCGATTCTAAAATCAGTATATCTGAATTCCCATGGCCTTGAAGATAAATTAAGCAAGAAATAAATAATATTTTAGCAATCAGAATGATCACCCTAATTGCTTCCTCATCTTGAACCTATACTTAACACAATTAAACAAAAACAGAATTAGATCTCAACTCTCTAATAAGAGTACAAAAAAAAGGAAATTCCAGCCATGTCTATGATATCCTTCCACAAATACCAAATGTGTCCCCAGCCATTTAAGTTTAGTCATTCTTGATTAAAAGGTTGGACTAACAAAACAATTAGTCCTTTAATCTTCCTTTCTCCATTTGTCATGTGTTAATCCAGACTTCCCCAACATGGATGGATACAGCATAGACCCTGGTGAGAATGCTAAGATTTGAAGTCATATATCTAAAGCAGGGGTCCACAACCACCAGGCCGTGGCCCACTATTGGGCCTTGAGCCCTTTGGAACCGGGCTGCGGAAGTGGTGGTTGAGCATGCACATGCGTGCATCCCCACTTGTGCAAGCAGCGGGCAAGGGCATGTGCTCATGCTCCATTTGCGCGAGCGGCGTGTACGTGTGCCCTCCGCTCATGTGAAACCACCTCCTTTTGGGAGATTGTTTCACATCTCTGGCCAGTTTGCAAAGCCAGAAAAGTTGGGGAACTCTGATCTAAAGAGCATCTAAATTGAGAATGGCTAGGCCAGGTGTAGGCAAAGTTGGCTCTTCTATGACTCATGGACTTCAACTCCCAGAATTCCTGAGCTAGCATGATTGGCTCAGAAAGTCTGGGAGTTGAAGTCCATGAGTCATAGAAGAGCCAACTTTGCCTACACCTGGGCTAGGCTAACGTTTCATAGGAGAAAGGACTGATTAGTGTGGTGCTCCTGAAGCCAAGAAAAAGCTGTGATGTATTTCTGGTGGTATTTGCTGTATTTTGTTATTTCCATGTCCAATGAAGTCATGGGCAAATTGAGAGGTCATCAGCCTTTGTTTCTTATAAAGTATGGGGAAGGAAGCCATTTTGTCTCAGATATTCAATTATATATTTCAAAATGCACCTGCTATAAAGCAACCCTTCTCAATGTGCTGCTTTCTAGGTGTGATGGATTTCAGTTTCCAGAATCTTTCAGACAACATTGTGATTTCATCTCCTAGAATGTTGGCTGTCCAAAATATATGGAGCATATCAGACTGAAAAAGGCTGCACTAAAACAGGTGTGGGCCAGAAGTGGGTTCCTCCCGGTTTGGGTTAGGGTAGCAACCCGCTGGTGATGTCACAATGACATCATGGAACCGGTTCGGTCGGTGCCAGTCTGTGGACACCGCCATCTTTTTTTTATTTTTTTGGAATTTATTTTTTTGGAATTTTTTTTTTAAATTTTACCCAGGCCTTTTCTTTTGCGCATGTGCAGAAGCTGAGTTTCTGGCCCTCCGCATGCGTCACCATCTTGTTTTTGGCTTTTTTTGGGCGGGGATTTTTAAAAAAAATTCGGCATGGAAGTGAACCGCCAGCAAGGTAAGTTAGAACCCACCCCTGGTGTGGGCAAACAACCAGCATCTGGAAAGTTTTGGTTTTGGTTATTTTGTTTTAGAATTCTCCTGTCAGAGCCAAGCACAAACTAATGGTTCATAGGCTAGGCTATAGCTTATAAGTTATGGAGTCCTTAGTGCTCTCTGAGCTTGGTTATTTGCAGACATTTAATTACCCAACTAGGTAACATCATCAGCACACTAATGCACTGTGATGCATTGAACACTATGCAACCCTGAGCTACATATATTCTCTTAAAAGTTATGTAAAAGATGAATCTTCAACCACATACTTAGTCCAAGAATTTCTTTTAAGTCCCAGAATCGAAAGCACAATCATTTCACACCAAAATTAACTCATGATTTCTTCCTAAAATTTCCATTTGAAGTGGGAGTAGTTGTAAAAAAAAATTCAGGCAGTCCCTGGATTAAGAACAAATTCAGTTCCCTAACTCTGTCTTTAACTTAACTTTGTATGTCAATTGAAACTCATACAGTTCATATTAACGGATTGCCTATTCTTAAAAATGGTGTGTAGTGTTCTCTCTTCCTCAAACCGCTGAACCATTAAAGCTGTACAATGTTTTCATAAACCGCTGAAAACAGGTTGTATATTAAGAATTCGTGACTTCAGTGGTTCATAAAAATATTGTAGAGCTTCAGTGGTTCATCAACTCAAGGAAGGACAATGCTATCTACTATTTTTAGTAATAGGCAGCTCATTTGTATGTATGAATTATCTGTAAATTGAATGTTCTTAAATTGCGGCTTGTCTATGCTAATAAAAAAAAACTAAGAATTGGAAATCCCATTAATTAAGGATGAAGGCAGAAAAAGAGAGAAGATTGGCAGATTGTGTCTTTGGTATGTGTGTTTCTGATGTCTTTTGAATAAAGACATAATCAAGTGCATGTATAGCCAAATATGAGAAAATTATATTAAAAAATACTCATTTTATTAGGGGATGAATGATTCGTATTTAAATGTAAGCTTTCATGCAGATTTTAAAAACCAAAAAAATTCAATCTAGAGTATAAGAGTAAAGCAGACTTAGCAATGGCTATGCATTGAATTGGCCTGTCTCTCTGCCCAATAAAAACAAATATGCCTCCTGCTTTAAAAATTAATTTCTATGCAGTTCTTTAATTAAAAAATGCTTAAAGGTTTGCTGCCTCCTGTTATTAAGAAATCCTCTTCTAATTTTGTTGTTATTAATAGGGGACAGAAGAATACTTTTTAACCCACACAGCTTCAAGCTGCTTTTTCTTCCCTTGTATAATAAATTAAATGAAGCGTAACATTGGATATGATTTCAGCAATATTCTTCTGCTGATTGATTTTATACAACCTAGCAGGTTTCTGGCAAATGAATTTCTGGACAAATGAAAACTTGAGATCTGGAACAAGTGAATTAAATGTTATTTTCAGCTAATAGCGTTGATGAAACATAACATCTAAATTAAGGAACTTGTGCATCAGTAGAGCATACCGGTTACTCCTTGGGAAGCACCTCCAGATGTGGCCCCATCTTTAATGCCTGCTTAAAATGGAATGTAACTAGGCTAATGATCTGAGTACCATGTGCAGCAATGCCTAATAGACTTCCAAACTCATAATAGATGCTGACATATCAGAAGGATATTATATGTACTTTCT
The DNA here is from genome assembly GCA_023053685.1 of Diadophis punctatus similis. Lineage (NCBI taxonomy): Eukaryota > Metazoa > Chordata > Lepidosauria > Squamata > Dipsadidae > Diadophis > Diadophis punctatus. The sequence continues at coordinate 11,730,535 of JALIGW010000002.1, read as the reverse complement.
TCTCAGCATGCTGTAGTTAAGCATTATTTCAAAGTATCCTGGGCAAAGCCAGGCATCAATAAAATTAGGGTTTTCAGGAAGGTTCAAATCAAGGGTGAAATCCAGCAGGTTCTGACAGATTCTGGAGAACCGGTAGCAGAAATTTTGAGTAGTTCGAAGAACTGGGAGCAGAAATTTTGAGTAGTTTGGAGAACTGGCAAATACCACCTCTGGCTGGCCCCAGAGTGGGGTGGGAATGGAGATTTTGCAATATCCTTCCCCCAGGAGTGGGGAGGGAATGGAGATTTTGCAGTATCCTTCCCCTGCCACACCCACCAAGCCACACCACACCCACCAAGCCACGCCCACCGAACCAGTAGAAAAAAAAATGGATTTCACCACTGGTTCAAATGGCTTCCTTAGCTAGGTTCACACACTGCATTTAAAAAACAAGTTAGGTATTTTATTTGGCTCACTGGAGTGGGAGGGGATGAGATATGTAAATAGAATTCTTTATTGGCCAAGTGTGATTGGACACACAAGGAATTTGTCTTTGGTGCATATGCTCTCAGTGTACATAAAAGAAAAGATACATTTGTCAAGAATCATGAGGTTACTTAATGATTGTCATAGGGTACAAATAAGCAATCAGGAAACAATCAATATTAATATAAATCGTAAGGATACAAGTAACAAGTTACAGTCATACAGTCATAAGTGGGAGGAGATGGGTGATAGGAACGATGAGAAGACTAATAGTAATAGTAATGCAGCCTTAGTGAATAGTTTGACAGTTGTGAGGGAATTATTTGTTTAGCAGAGTGATGGCGTTCGGGAAAAAACTGTTCTTGTGTCTAGTTGTCTTGGTGTGCAGTGCTCTATAGCCTTATTTTGAGGGTAGGAGTTGAAATAATTTATGTCCAGGATGCGAGGGGTCAGTAAATATTTTCACAGCCCTCTTTTTGACTCGTGCAGTATATGTGGTTTATTTTGCAGTGTACAGTTACCTGTGGTGGAGGAGTACGTACTCGTTATGTCACTTGTACCAAAAACAACGGGGAACCATGTGATGTTTCGAAGAAACCCCATTCTAGAGCTCTGTGTGGTTTACAGCAATGTCTATCCACTCAAAGATTGCTGATGACTCGTTTCAAATTCCACAATGGAAAGATTATTAGAAGAATAGGGGCTATTCCCAGAAGAGTTCCTTCAAAAAAATTGGCCAACCCAGAACCATTACCAAGAATCCATTCAACAATAACACCCAGGCTCAGAAACATTACTTTGATACCCACTTCCGTAAGCCTTGTAAATTCTTCTCCACATGAAGACTTGGAAGTAAAAAAGGTGCAAAATAATTCCATTCACTCAAGCATACCCAGTAACTACTCCTGGGTAACTAGTGCCAACGGGGCCTTGCAAAACATCACTCATGGACCGCTCATAACCGCTTGGAACATATCTTCAGAAAGTAGCTCCATAAACAAGGATTCCTTCACCATTGACCCCATGTACAATCCGAAGACTAATTATTTAATGGAAGCAAATGACACAATGCCCAACGGTACTGAGGGAGAAATAAAAGACTACATTCAGACTGAAAGACCAACAGAGAAGTTCCTTATATTCACTACAAGCAAGGTCTCAGGAACCTCATCTACAGATGATCAGTCTAATAATCTCAACCAATTTTCTGTTACTCCCACAAGAGGAATTGAGTTTTCATTGACAACGACAGATCTCAAAGGCCTTCATGTACAAATAAATTCGCCTGTGACACCAGAGCCCATTACAGAACAACCAACACTAGAGACTGCATTAGAAGAAAAATCTGCAAATACAACCCCATCAATGCCCTCTTTCAGAGAAACATCCCCTTGGGCCACAGAAAGTCCATTTGTGCGAGACACCACTGTGCCAAAGAACAGTGAGAATGTTTTCAAAACAAGGTTACTAAATGACTCTGATTCAGAAAAACCCAGAAACCTGCATATTAATGCCTATTGGTTGGTGGGAAATTGGACTGAGGTAAGTATTCACATTGTCTTATGCTGTTTACAACTGTCGATGCAATATGGAAAAAGCAAAGAAAACAAATGTCCATTTTTGCTTTTTTTTTGGATTATGCAAAGGTTTATTTATTTATCAAGTTTAGAGACCAACCATCTCGCTCACAGAGCAAGTCTGTGTACAATGTTTTGCATTTAAATGCTGGAAACTACTTATTAGGTAACAAATTATGCTGTAAGCCGCCCTGAGTCCCGCAGGAGTTGGGCGGCAATAAAGAATGATAGATAGATAGATAGATAGATAGATAGATAGATAGATAGATAGATAGATAGATAGATAGATAGATAGATAGATAGATAGATAGATAGATAGATAGATAGATAAATAAATAAATCTGGGAAATTCTGGGATGCTGTCACAAAAAAATTCATAATACTTGAGCATGCCACTGAGCAAAGTGAAATTGATTATTTCGTATTTTGCACTTCACTGGAATTGTGTCAAATTAATTAATAAAGCAGCATGGGGAATTTCAGGGCAATTCAGGGGTGAAATGCTACCGGTTCGGGCCGTTAGTAACAAATACTTCCGGTTCTCCGAACTGGTAGTAAAAATGCTTTTAAAAAGTAAAAAAAAAAGTTTTCCACAATCGCGCGGCACAGTTGATTGTCACAGCTGATGAATCTTTTTTTTTACTTTTTTAAAGCATTTTTTAAAACTACCTATTCGCTGGAACTGTGACTCTGTGAGGTTCCTGCTTTGTTGCAGGGGCCATTTTGTGTGAAGTCCAGCTGCTTCTGCATTGTGTGTGAGTCAGTTGTGTAGGAGTCAATTGTGCAGCTTTTGTGTTATTTTTGTGTAAAGTGTGAAAGTTGGTTTTTGAGCTCTTTGTGGCTCTGTAAGGTTCCTGCTTGTTGTTGCAGGGGCCATTTTGTGTGAAGTCCAGCTGCTTCTGCATTGTGTGTGAGTCAGTTGTGTAGCTTTTGTGTTATTTTTGTGCAAAGTGTGATAGTTCGTTTTTGAGCTCTCCGTGACACTGTGAGGTTCCTGCTTGTTGCAGGGGCCATTTTGTGTGAAGTCAGCTGCTTTTGCATTGCGTGTGAGTCAGTTGTGTGGCTTTTGTGTTGTTTGTGTGTGAAGTGTGAAAGTTGGTTTTTGAGCTCACCTGGTCACATGACCATGACCACCAAGCCACGCCCACTCAGTCACATGACCACCAAGCCACGCCCACCGAACCGGTAGGGAAATGTTTAGATTTCACCACTGGGGCAATTGAATAGTGTTGCACAGAGCCACATATATTATATGACACAGAGAAATGACACAGTCTAGTTTGGATGTATAAATGTACATGGCGAGACAAATGAATCTTGCAAGTTTAACAGATGGATGGCATAGGGAGCAAAGCTGTTACAGAATCTAGTAGTCCTGCTAGTAATACTTCAAAACCTCCTCCCAGAGAGGAGCAACAGAAACAGACCATGAAGAGGGTGTGTGGGGTCTCTAACAATGCTTTTGAGCTTTAAGCACATAATGCTTATAAGCAGTATCCTGAATAATGGGAAGCAAGCTTCTTATAATCTTCTCGGTTATCCTTACCACTCTCTGTATGGACTTTCTATCTGAGGCACTGCTACCACCAAACCAAAGTGAGGCAGTTTGTTAAAACACTCTCAACCGTGCCTCTGTAAAAATTGGCCAGGATAGAAGGAGAAAGATCCAACACATGATCCTCATCCAACACAGGAAATGCAGATGCTGGTTTGCATGCTTCACTAAGGATGACGTGTGGAGAGACCAGTTCAGATTGTTAGTTATCTGCACCCCAATATACTTAATAGTATTGACCACCTCTACAGCTGCATCCTTGATACTGAGTGGAGTATGACCACTCAGTATCAGAAGCACCCTCCCAACCATATTTATTAAGGCAAGGTACCAAAACTACCACATTTAATTCTTTGAGACTAACTGCCTTAGACTTCAACTTAGATTTCAACTGGCATGTTTCAACTTAATTTCAAATCAAATGAATATTGCCTTCCAAGTTTTCTTCAAGCTACAAAGAAATTAAGCTGAATTTTCATTGAGTAGCATATTTAGCCTAGCTTTAATGGAAGCAAAAACATTCTTGAGAAAATTAGTTGGAGGGTAGACAGTCTTACAATACATTTGGCAACACGAACATTTTCATTTTGTATTAATTCAAATGAAAATTGTCCTTTTACAGCACCCGTCACTCAATAACTACTTCTTAATTTACCTCAACAGTACTTGGAATGAGAATTTCCAGACATATAAACTGATTTCCTCCGAGGCAAGGACACTTGAGATCACATTGCTAATATGGAAAAAGCAAAGAAAACAAATGTCCATTTTTGCTTTTCTGATTATGCGAAGGCTTTTGTATTTGTAGATGTTGGATTGTGGGCAAGGATCACAGGAGACAGGCTTCATAACAGCTCTTTTACTCAGCTCACTCAAGTAACCAGCAACTTGCAGTCTGACAGCTAGCCCTTTTATAGGGAGCTGTCAGACACAACAACCAATAGCGTATGAGCATTCAAACACATGACCAGGGTGGCAACAACAGTTCAGCTAGAGTTCAACTATAAACATAACGACTTACAGTTCAGTCAGAGGTCGTCTAGTCAAAACAAGTTTAGGGTTCAGTTAGAGGTCAGTCAGAACACAACAGTAGACATCCACAATTTGTGGATAGTGCTTAAGAATCATAGGTATCAGGGGCGCATCTCATCTGTCTATTGAATATATATGATAATTGGGAAGCAACAGTTTGAATAGAATATGGAACAATTAAATGTTTCAGAACTGAAAAAGAGTACACTAAGGTTGTGTATGGAGATTCTCAAGTCATCCAGGTCATGGTTGTCCCAAAGGTGCTTTTTCAAGAGGCAACTGGACTTTCTGGTTTTTCTTTGAAGACGTTTCGCTTCTCATCCAAGAAACCTCTTCAGAGCTGAAGAAGCTTCTTGGATGAGAAGCAAAACGTCTTCAAAAAAAATCCAGAAAGTCCATTTGCCTCTTGAAAAAGCACCTTTGGGTCTAAGGTTGTGTAGTGATTCCCTACTTATTTAATTAAGAAGAGGAGGTCCAATCTATTCTCCAAAGCACCTGAAGGCAGAACAATGAATAGAAACTAATCAAGGAGAGAACCAAGGAGAAATTTCCTGACAGTTAGAACAATTAATTAGTGGAACGACTTGCCTTCAGAAGTTGCTCAGAAGTGCTCCATCACTGGAAGTTTTTAAGAAGAGATTGGAAAAACCATTTGTCTGAAATTGTATAGGACTTCTTGCTTAAACAGGGGGATAGACTAGAAGATCTTTTCTTGAAGACCTCCAATGATGGAGCACCCACAATTTCAGGAGACAAACTGTTCTATTGATTTTTAATGTCAGGAAATTACTGTCAGGAAAAATTAGGACGTCTTGTCTCTCATTTCCTTCTCCTGCATCCTTAAGAAATGACAGCATTGTTTCTCTCCAATTTTCCAGTGTTCTACCACATGTGGTGTTGGTGCCTTTTGGAGACTGGTAGAATGCAACACCAAGAATGAGTCTGACTGCCAGCACATAAAAAAACCCGATCCAGCCAGAAGATGCTACCTTCGGCCATGTGCTCAGTGGAGAATAGGAAATTGGAGCAAGGTAATGAAAGCTGGCCCACTGTGATTTTCACGTATTATTTATTGTGGACTTCTGCTTTTTGGAAGCCAAAAGAGTTTGTTTTCTGACCCTGAGTAAAAGCATTTACCCATATTTTTCGGAGTATAAGACGCACCGGAGTATAAGACGCACCTTAGTTTTGGGGGAGGAAAATAGGGGGGAAATCTACCTACCAGGTATTCATCTGGCTAGCGTCCTTAGTCTGGTTAGCTTCAGCACATTATTTTATCCCCTGGTTAGGGCTGAAAAAAATCTTCTTCTTAGGGAATAGCAATGATAACAAGCCTGCAAAGACTTAGGGATGGGAAAAAAACTTCTTCGGAGGGAGTAGCAATGAAAACCATCCTGCAAAGACTTAGAGCTGAAAAAGATCTTCTTCGGCGGAGTATTAATGAAAACAAGCCTGCAAGCCGGGAAGATTAGCACCTCATTAGGGCTGGAAAAAAAGCTTAGAAAAAGCTACATTTGGAGTATAAGATGCACCCAAATTTTCAGCCTCTTTTAGGGGGGGTGAAAGGTGCATCTTATACTCTGAAAAATATGGTACTCTTTTCCATAAGCAAGTAATGGGGAAAATGCATTTTATTCTCAACATATCCCTGAAATGCATAATTTCTCTTACCCTAAAGCTTCCCAATGTTATTATACCTGAACCAGATAACTGCCACTGGTAAGATTTAAAATTTAAATTTAATGAACATTTAAATTTTCCAAACATTGAAAATGAAAATAATCAGAATAGTTATAAATTTTCAAAGCTAATTTTTAGATAGATCTCTTTCCAAAGGGCATTCCCTATTCATCTTGGCCATTATTATTTTCCTTACCAACTGAGGTACTTCAAAATTAAACATTTCATTAGTTAAATTTCAATTGTTCCCCACATATTGTTATTCCAGGCTCTCATCAAAAGAGGATCCTGGGAATAATGACATTTGTGAACATATTCTTTTTAGAGTTTCCATAGAAGTTACAGTGTTCAACTTGAAGCAGTTATAGACGGGAGGGTGGAGTTTCTGTTCTTCAAGATTTGAACTTTAGGTGCTTCTCATTCATAAGAATCCAATGTACCTTGTTTTAAATAACTCCAATTGCAAACACATACTTCTCACCTCCCCCCCGCCCCCCTGACAGAATACAGTGCAGTCTTGAATGGCGCTGTAGAGCTGAGTGGCTCAAGTTTTTAAATTGTCAGAGTTTTTTCATCAATTGCCTCTCCTTCAAAAATCTAGCCTCTTGGAAAACCTCCATAAGCCGGTTGTCTTGCTTCCCATTATTTCAGACCTGAGCTGCAAAAAATCCAGTTGATCACGAGATGATTCCAAAGAGCTAATGTTTTGTTTCCCTTTGCTGCCATCAATTGGTTGCCTAGATTTTTGTAACCCCAGATTTGGTGGTCCTCATAGCAGTCACGCCCCCTTGGCCAATCTGATCTTTTCATAAGGCAGACTGAAATCCTTCCTTCAAATTTAGAAAGCTGACAGATTTTTGCCCTCTTACCTAGGTTGCAGAGGTGGGTTTCAGCAGGTTCTGACCAGTTCTGGAGAACTGGTAGCGGAAATTTTGAGTAGTTCGGAGAATCAGTAAATACCACCTCTGACTGGCCCCGTCCCCATCTATTCTCTGCCTCCCGAGTCCCAGCTGATCGGGAGGAAATGGGGATTTTGCAGTAAGCTTCCCCTGGAGTGGGAAGGGAATGGAGATTTTACAGTATCCTTATCCTGCCATGCCCACCAAGCCACACCCACAGAACCGGTAGTAAAAAATTTGAATCCCACCACTGCTAGGTTGTTATTACAGTGTTGTAGCACCTGCTTTGGTGCTTTGGTCCAAGGAGTCCTAGATTGTTCTGAGGTGTTGATGCTCTGAGGCATCAGGCCAAACTGACCTCTTGCCAGTCCAAATACTTTGCTTTGAGGCAGGTGTGTCCAACCTTGGCAATTTTGAGACTTGTGGACTTCAACTCCCAAAATTCCACAGTCAGCCATGATGGATGGGGAATTCTGGGGGTTGAAGTTCACAAAAAAAATTGCCAAGGTTGGACAGACCTGCTCTAAAGGGTAAGGCATAAAGCAAGGTACAGTGGTAAGATAACATGGCGGCCAGGTTGGGTCTTTGGCAGTGCCTCAAAATTATCTGCAGTCAGTAATGGGCTAGATAAAGAATAACAACTTGAAACTGTATCTTGGCAAGACATATCTGCTTAATATTAGGAACATAAAGGAGGTATGTCTGCCTGTTCCGAAACTGGGGTACTGTTTTCCCAGAAGGAGCAGATACGCCATTTGGGCATGCTTTGGGACCTGAATCTCTGTCTTCCTTTCTCCTTCCAAGATTATGGCTAATGCCAGAAGTGCATTTCATCAACTTTGGTTGATATGACAACTGTACAGTATGTCTTCCTGGAAAAATAAATATTTTAAAATTATGCTGTGTAATAATCTCCAGGGTTGACTGTGGTAGCACACTCTTCTGGGGAAAAAATGTCAGCTGGTAGACAACATGGTCTTGGGAAGAACATAAGCTGACCACATTTTGTCTGTGCTTAAAGCCCTGCCAATTCATTTCTCTGCAAAATACAAAGAGGTCATTATCTTTAAAGCTCTCCATGACTTGAAGGTTATTTGAGGGAACGCTGCTTTCTGTATGAAAATCCATGCCCAGTTCAGGAAATTTGCCCACAGTGGCCACAAGCGGCAATTTTGTTGGAAATTTGCTGCGCCGGCTTTTTAGCACTCTCCACTGGATAGAGAGATATCTTCTTTGGCTTGTTTTTAAAGCCACAAAGTACATCTTGTCAAATAAGCATCTTAAGCCTCGGGCAGATGTTCTAGTCCAGTTGATGGCGAACCTTTTAGACACCGAGTGCCCAAACTGCGCGGGTGCATGCCCATACTGAAAGGTGTGCACATGTGCATGCGCATGCATACGTGCGGACATGCCTGAATGTGCACATGCACAGACATGCCCGAATGTGCGCATGCACAGACATGCACGCATGCACAGCAGAGACCCAAAGACCAGCTGGCCAGCGGGAGGCAGGGCATCCCAACACCAGCAGCGCGGCAAAAGTTAAGATGTTTTTCTTTTGTGAGCTTCTGTTTCGTCGTTTGCAGGGAAACAGAAGCTCACGAAAGAAACGCCACGGAAATCTGACCTGGGGCGATGGCGTGCATGCCAGTAGAGAGGGCTCTGCGTGCCAACTCTGGCACGCGTACCATAGCTTCGCCATCATGGTTCTAGTCATTTCTTTCCCTTTAAAGCTACTCAAACAGCTCTTTTAAAGGAGTTCAAAAATGATTCCTCTGTGTCTGGCCCTGGACAGCAAGAGAAGTCCTGTGGATCCCCTATTTCTGTGTGGCATCACACCAGTTGCCTTGTGCTTTCCAAAACAAATGCCTCTCGGGGATCTTTGAAGCCACAGAGGTTACCTTCTTGCCCCTGTTCCCTACACAGTGCTCCTCCAGCTGTGGAGGGGGTTTCAAGACACGCGATGCACATTGCATTGATGTGCGAGAAAAGAGAATCCTGAGGCCGTTCCACTGCCAGGCCGTGCAAAGCCAGCCAGTACTGAACATGAGCTGTAACATCATGGATCCATGCTTCATGTGGCAGACAGAGTCCTGGAATGAGGTACAATGCATCACTCTGATTAATTAACTAATTAATCACTTGCATGTCATCCTGGAGGAGCCAGAAGATTCTCAAACTGTACAGAACGTAGAGCAGCCTTCCCCATTGTCAGCCCAACAATGTAGCAATAGCTATAGCACTTAGACTTATATGCCGCTTTACAGTGCTTTACAGCCCTCTCTAAGCAGTTTACAGAGTCAGCATATTGCCCCCAACAATCTGGGTCCTCATTTTACCCCCCCCCTCGGAAGGATGGAAGGCTGAGTCAACCTTGAGCCTGGTGGGATTTGAACTGCCCAATTGCAGGCAGCCGGCAGGCAGCAGAAGTAGCCTGCAGTACTACACTCTAACAACTGCGCCACTGAGGCTAGCCTAAGAAACAATACTATATAGGTCAGGACTACTTTTATTGTAAAAAGTAGCTGCAGTAACAGAATCTTGCAAATTTTAATGTGCTTTCCTGTCCCTGATATTATCTTTATAAGGAAGGGCTTTTTTCAAGTTACATTCTTGGACTGGATTCAAGCTTCTCTTATCTGACCATTACCAGAAGAAATAACGGTACTCATACCTTGTGCTTAAAATTTGTTCAGCGTCGTTGGTTGAATTAGGTGGGTTGGTCTGTCACATTGAGCAGCAACCCTGCTTTACAGATTGCAGTGACCATATTCGTAAAATAGCATATTAGAGCTTCGGATTAATACTGAGCTCCCAAATACAATCAGATAGCACTAGCAATAGCACTTAGACTTATATTTATTTATTTATTTATTTATTTATTATTGGTTCTTCTATGCCGCCCTACTCCCGAGGGACTCAGGGCGGCGTACAGCAATTTTACGAGAACACTAATAATAAACATCAGTTAAAAACAGCAATTAAAATATACAAAACGTTAAAAATGTTTATATACAACTTTACTGTGCTTTACAGCCCTCTCTAAGCAGTTTACAACAATCTGGGTTGTAAGCCTGGTGAGATTTGAACTGCCAAATTGCAGGCAGCCAGCAGGCAGCAGAAGTAGCTGACTCTGTAAACCGCTGACTCTGTAAACCGCTTAGAGAGGGCTTTAAAGCACTGTGAAGCGGTATATAAGTCTAAGTGCTATTTCTATTGCTACCTCTGCAGCAGGCTTATTTTGTTGTGTGATCTCTTGTTGGTTTCAGGGGCTAAAGAGGGTCAGGAAGGAGGAGGGGAGTGATGCTTTTAAGCAGGATAATGCAGTAGGAATCCTGACATTCTAGCTAGTGTCCTGTGGTCCTCCCCTAGTCTTCCATTTCAGCTACTCTGATGGGATCGTGGCAAGACCAAGAGCATCTTGGTTTTAGGAAAGGAGGGGATGGTATAGGAGTTCCTGCTAATAACTTCCTGGTCCAGAGCTGCAGAGTTTTCCTTTGGAGTGTCTACTGAGCCAATAGTTAGCTTGCAAAGCTTTGCCAAAAAACCCCATGGCATTGTGAGAACACAGGGCATGGTGCTAATTCCCAATCAATGCAGCCTTTGTGCTTGGAATGTGTGCTTTGTCATTCAAAATGTCTTCCAGTGCTCAGCTTCCTGTGGAGGGGGTACTCAGAAGAGAGCAGTGCAGTGCATCAGGATGGACAACCATGCAACCAAAGAGGAGAACTGGTGCGAACAGGAGACCAAGCCTCCAGATTCTCAGAAATGCAACCTACATAAATGTGTGCAAAATACCGGTGAGTATATTCCAGCAAAGATCTTTCCAAGAAAACCATCCTGGGTCAAAATTGCAGACACTTATATATTACAAGCAGGTCTGTTGGAGGCCTTCTGGTGGGTTGCTCATTCCGAAGAGCAATTAGTTTCATTTGTTGATATATTTTTGGATTAATCTCTGACTTTTTAAGGATGGGAAGGAATCTCAAGAAAAGGTTATTGGAATATGCATTTTTAATATATTTGAATGTATTTGCATGTCTAAACATTGGCTGTCTCCATAGAACGTGGTTATCTAGGCTATGGAAATAACCCATTGTCTGAGTTCACGTTATATATTAGATCATAAATTAGCCAAATGGGATCGGTTTTCATAACACACTAACTCCCCTCAACTTTAACCCATTGAAATTAACCAAGTTTACATATCGTGGTATATTCACTAGTTCTGAACTATTTGAGACACAATATCAGTAGACATGTTATCATGAAGTAGATGCTTCACAACAAATTTAGCATAAAATGAGCATTTTTAAATGTATTTTGCACTCATTTGGGCTGAATAGGTGTATCACAAACTTCCTAGAATTACAAATTCTGAAGGAGGAGGATATTCCAATGTACACATTGATTAATCCAGGAGGAAGCATCAGATTTCCACAAAGAAAAATTCCATTAGACACACACACACACGTGTGTCAGGGGTAGGTTCTAACTTACCTTGCTGCCAGTTTGCTTCCTCCCGTGCCACGTGGGTATGCCTCATGGGTGCATGCACGCTTTGCGCACACACACGCGCATGCACAGTGCCGAAAAATAAAAAGAATCCCCCCCAAAAGCCGAAAACATGATGGCGACACATGCACAGTGCTGGGAACTTGGCTTCTGCACATGCTCAGAAGAAAAAAATAAATTTTAAAATTTTAAAAATTAAATTTTTTTTAAAAAGATGGCTGCGCCCACGGACCAGCACCGACCGAACCGGTTCCATGACATCATCGTGACATTACCAGCGGGTCGCTACCGGTTCGGGCGAACCGGGAGGAACCCACCTCTGGTGTGTGTGTGTGTGTGTGTTTGTGTATATCTCTTTCCCAAACCGCCTAAGAGCACTACAGAAGATGTTTATTTTTATAATAAAAAAGTGGGTCATAAGTTAATGGCAAAAACTAATCAAGAGTAAAGACATCTAATGAAATGCATGCTATTACAATAAATTGCAAAAAAGAGACATCACTTTTCATTTTTTCACAACCTCTCTCATCTCCTCTGATCCTCCTCTGATCCTCCTCTGATCGTCCAAATAAGAATTGTAATTTCCCCACATCCAGCTGGCCTGAGATATATTGTTCCTTGTGTTGAACAAGATTGCCTCGCATATCCTGTCATTCCATCTTCAGAAGCTGGTTGGACCAACAAATGATTTTTTTTTCAACACTAAGCATTGTCAATTACAGGTAGTCCTCAATTTATGACCAAAATTACCCCCAAAATTTATTTGCTAAGCGAGACAGTTCAGTGAATTTTGCCCCATATTATGACCTTTCTTGCTACAGTTGTTAAGTGAAGCACTTCAGTTGTTAAATTAGTAACATGGTTGTTAAGTGAATCTGGCTGCCCCATTGACTTTGCTCGTCAGAAGGTCACACAAGGGGATCACAGGACCCTGGAACAAGTGGGATACTGCAACTGCCAAGCATCTAAAATTTGATCACATGACCATGGGGATGCTGCAATGGTCATAAGTGTGAAAAATGGTAATAAATCCCTTTTTTTAAGTGCCATTGTAATTCAAAAAGGTCCCTAAATGAACTGTTGTAAGTCAGATTAACAGAGTTGGAAGGGACCTTGTAGGTCATCTAGTCCAACGCCCTGCTCAAGCAGAAAACCCGACACCATTTCTGACAAATGGCAGTCCAATCTCTTCTTGAAAGCTTCCAGTGATGAAGATCCCACAACTTCCGAGGGCAAGCTGTTCCATTGGTTGATTGTTCTCACTGTTAGAAAGTTCCTCCTTGTTTCTAGGTTGAATCTCTCCTTCCATTATTCCTTGTCTGTCCTTCGGGTGCTTTGGAGAATAGCTTGACTCCCTCCTCTTTGTGGCAGCCCCTCAAATATTGGAACACTGCTATCATGTCTCCCCTGGTCCTTCTCTTCACTAGACTAGCCATGCCCAGTTCCTGCATCCGCTCTTCATATGTTTTAGTCTCCAGTCCCCTGATCATCCTGGTTGCTCTCCTCTGCACTTTTTCTAGAGTCTCAATATCTTTTTTATAGTGTGGTGACTAAAACTGGATGCAATACTCCAGGTGTGGTATAACTAAGGCTTTGTAGAGTGGTATTAGTACCTCCCTTGATCTAGATTGTATCCCTCTGTTAATGTAATTTAGAATTGCATTGGCTTTTTTGGCTGCCGCTGCACAGTGCTGGCTCATGTTTAGCTGGTTGTCCACTAGGACTCCAAGATCCCTCTCACAGTCACTGCCACTAAGGCTGGTTTCACCCAGTTTATATGTATACTTTTGGTTTTTTTTTACCTATGTGTAGGACTTTACTTTTTTCTACATTGAATTTCATTTTGTTAGTTAGGGCCCAGTGCTCAAGTCTGTCAAGATCCGTCTGGATCCTAAACCTATCTTCTAGGGTGTTAGCTATTCCTGCCAGTTTAGTGTCATCTGCAAATTTGGTTAGTTCCCCTTCTATTCCCTCATCTAAGTCATTTATAAACATATTGAAGAGTATTGGGCCTAAGACGGAGCCTTGTGGTACCCCACTGCTTACTTCTGTCCATGTGGACTTAGACCCATTAAGGACTACTCGTTGAGTACGGTTTGCCAGCCAGTTGTGGATCCATCTGGTGGTGAGGTTGTCTATCCCACTTTTCTCTAGTTTACGAAGAAGTAGGTTATGGTCTACTTTGTCGAATGCCTTGCTGAAGTCTAGGTATATTATGTCCATAGTGTTTCGCTGGTCTACTAGTTTAGTCACGGCGTTGAAGAATGAAATGAGATTGGTTTGTCGAGGACTACCTGTTTATTGTCACAGATTCAGGATTGGTACAGACTCCAGAGTGGTTATATACACATTAATTCCAGCTAAAAAAGCCCTTTATTACAAACATTTATCATGAAAGATTACCTGTCATTTTTTATTTAGAACCATTTAATTTATCCTATGCCTCCTATTTCTGCTTTAATCTTCTATTTTGCTTATGCATCTCTATTCTTCTGTCCTTCCTCTAACCTTTTCTAAGTTCTAACTATCTGATTCTTGATCTTTACTTTCTATTTATCGCTGGGTGTCTTTCATTTTCTCTCTGATATTTTGTCTTATCTTAACTCTGTTGCATGAAACACCAGTAACTTCTCTTTGTACTCATACACATTTACAGGCTCTTCCTGCAGCAAGGACAGACTCTCCGTGAACTTCTGTGAGAGGGTGCGAGATATTGGCAAATGTTCTGCACCCTCAGTGAGGATTCAGTGCTGTCAAACGTGCAAAAGATCCTTGGCTGTCAACGAAATGGAGCGTGAGAATTAACCAAATCTGAATCGTTACCCAAATAAAAACTAAACTTGCTAAGATGGACTTTGGAAATAAAGAAAATTCTTCTACAATTTTCAGCATGCTCTATGGACCTATAATTTAAACCTTCCCAGAGGCAAGATAGCCTTTTCAAACATTGGACTCATTATTTTTGTATGTTCTATACATTATCCTTATTTTTTTCTGTACCTGTTGACCTCTAATTTCATTTTCCTTCTCTGGGTCGCTCCCAGCTCGATCTTTCTGGCCCAGTTTAAATAAGGTTTTCTTGCTTTAATGATGTTCTGACCTAGGCTTCCTGGTCAATAATACAGCATAAACAGCATCCCCAAAACCTCTTTTATTTTATCGGCTGGTAATTATTTTCATTCCCAGCCGTAAGAAATCCCAAACAGTGATAACAGGTCCAACAACAGTCTTTTGGGGAAAGGCAGAAAAGCACACAAACCTTGATCTTCCTTGACAAGCTGCCAATGACCAATTAGCAAGAAACTTGGCAAGGCCAAACAGACAACACAGAGTCTGAGCTAGAATGACATGAGTTGAACAAAGTTGCTTCCTGCGACAAGCCCTCCCTTGAGCTCCACTTATATAGCCTATGGAAGGGGCCAATTATCTCCAAGCCTTACTCCCGAGTAGTCCTTCTCCTCTATTCTTGCCTTCTGGCAGCTCTGCGCATGCGCGCATTGAGAACAGGCTCCCCTTGTTCCTCCCCAGCCTCCTCGCTGTCCGACTCTGCCGCTAGCTCCGCAGGCTGCTGGTGGACCACAGCAAATGAATCAGTTTTTATGCTGATTTGGCAAGAAAGCTCTATTGGAAATAGAAAAAGATTTTGATATATCCAAGTACGGATCTTATTCTGTATTAACACAGTCAACTAGGTCAGAGGCTCATTAATGTACAAGTTATCATTGTCATCCCTTGACTTAAACACCCCCCCCGTTTCAAAAATGGCCATTTTTGAAGGTACAGTTGTAGAACCTGAGGGTCTCCAGATATTTTTTGAATTCAGCCAGCATGCCTTATACCAGGGGTGTCAAACTCGATTTCATTGAGGGCCACATCAGGGTTCTGTTTGACCTTGGGGGGGGGCATGGCCAGGATGGGTGTGGGTGATGGGTGTGGCCAGCTCAACTTGTGTTGGGGATGAGTGACACTGCTTCTTGACACTGCCAGCAAAAATGGGCTCCCGACCTCCGTTTTCAGCTGCGATGGCCTCCTGCAACCCTCTGCCAGCAAAAACAGAGCTTGGGAGAGCCGTCCATTTTTGCTGGCAGGGGCACCACGGGCCTGTCCTTCACTGTTTCCAGAATGGCCCCGCAGGCCAGATCTAAGCACCCCGTGGGCCGGATCCGGCCCTCGCACCTTGAGTTTGACACCCCTGGCTTATACTTTAAAAAAAATTGATGGGAGGTTTTCAGACACTTTCCCTTCCGAGGATTCTTCTTCTGAAGTTCTATATGTGAAGAATTGTAAAAGTTGCTGTATTTGTGTATAACAGATTTATACCTCTAACTGAATTAATCAATTTTGTTCTTCAATATGGTGCTATTATACCATGGTGCTAAAACCTACGTGGCATCTAAAACATTCTTTTTACGGCTGGGTTCAAAGAGGAGACTAAGCCTACGCCAAGTAAATAATATCCATTGCAATGGATGAATTCCACCATCACCGTTTATAATCCTAGAGTTTTCGGCTTAGCATGTCAAGCTAGCTAATTGTGGTATAGAGGGGGAAAAATGGTTAAATAAATCATAGCTTAAGATAGTGGGGGAAACCAGTATTGCAGACATGTATACATTTATTGTATAAATGGATGGATGATGTAATCTTGAAATTATGCTTTATCAGGGTGTTGCTGTGCAATGCTGGCTGTATTGCTTTTACAAAATATTACTTGATATATTTTGCTAAAAAGGCTTTAATTTGTAAACTATGGAAAGCCGTATGGCCCCTTGTGATGCTTCAAGTGTGTCTGCTTCTTTGATGCTGCCAAGGGTTTAATTGGATTTCTACATGAAAGGCTGTATGGTGAATGGCATTGGTTCGATGCACATGAACAAGTGCTTTGAAGGTCAACAGGTAAAGACTTTCTGTTCACAGGAAATGAGCTGTATCTAGCCAGCCAAAGATGAGAGCAACGGGCTTGTCTTCATCAGAGACAAAGCTATCAAACATAGAGGCCTGAAGATGCACTTGAAAATGGTCATAATCAATCTCATAGCATTATACAAGAAGCAATGGGTGGAAACTAAACATGGAGAGAAGCAACTTAGAGCTAAGGAGAAATTTTCTGACAGTTAGAACAATTAATCAGTGGGACAACTTGCCTCCAGAAGTTGTGAATGCTCCAAAACTGGAAGTTTTTAAGAAGATGTTGGATAACCATTTGTCTGAAGTGATGTAGGGTTTCCTGCCTGGGCAGGGGGTTGGACTAGAAGACCTCCAAGGTCCCTTCCAACTCTGTTATTATTATTATTATAGAGTTGGAAGGAATCATCTTCCAATTCAGATCTCTGCAATATTGAAACTAACTGTCCAGTCTTTTCTTAAAATAGGCAGATAGATTGTTCCACCGTTGTACATTTTCGTTATACAGGTAGGCCTCGGATTAACAACAGTTCATTTAGTGACCGTTCAAATTTACAACGGCATTGAAAAATGTGACTTATGGGCTGTTTTTCACAGTTACGACTTTTGCAGCACCCCCCCCCCCATCGTCACGTGATCAAAATTCAGATGCTTGGCAACTGGTTCATATTTATGGCTTTTTGTTGTAGTTTCTGTGGGCACAGGAAAAAAAAATTATGATCATCTTCCCTATAGCTGAACCTGAACACAGCTATCTTGCCTCCCCTTACTTTTTTTCTTCAAACTAGGACATCCCAGGTTCCTTTAGCCCTGTATTTTTCAACCTTGGCAACCTTAAGGTGTGTGGACTTCAGTTCCCAGAATTCCCCAACTAGCCATGTTGGCTAAGGAATTCTGGGAATTGAAGTCCACAGATCTTAAAATTGCCAGGGTTAAGAACCATTGCTTTAGCCTGTCCTCAGAGGCCATGTTCTTAAGTCCCATTGCAATCCTCTGAACCTTCTCCAACTGTCAATAGCCCTCTGGAAAAGGAGCATTCAGAATCAACACAGAATTCCAATTGGGGTTTCAACCATTTGAGTAGAGGGGACTAATCACGTCCCATATTTTTGATACAAAGCTTCTTCCAATTCTGCCAAGAAATGCATTTGCCCTTCTACCAGTCTCTTACTAATGAGTTGTGTTCAGCTTTTGGTCAAGCATTCAAAATAATTCACCTGTAACTAACTCTGGAAGAAAACACCAAGTAAGATTTGTTGGATTGGGCTGGTATCTGATTTCCCACGTTCTTCATTGAGATACCTGTATAAGATCCTCAACCCGCAACAGCCTAATCAAGGAACCACCAAGACCTCTCCCACCAACACTGATAGGGCAAGCGATTGGTATATAATAATGAGAGTAAACCTCATTCCCATCTAGCACTGATGATTTTGTCTAGTTGGGTAATGAAATGTTTGCAAGAAAACAACCGAGCTCAGAGAGCACCAAGGACCCCACAGTCCAATCCAGACCTACAAATATCCTGTTCTATCAAAACCCACAAGACGGTCACAGGAAAACAGTGTATTATATGTATAAAATCTAAAAGGCTAATAGACCTAACGCTGAAAATACTACTCACACAAAACACACACAACTCAGAAACACACACACACACACACACACACACACACACACACACACACACACAAACCAAAACCTAAGTGGACAAACATAAATATAGTAACTCAACAGACCATGGCTGGAATCAATACCTCCTCTTTCCTTTTTTGCTCCCTCCCTGCTCCTCCCCAATTTTCGCCCACTTTTTTGGGAGAGAATAATAATAATAATAATAATAATAATAATAATAATAATAATAATAATAATAATAATAATAATAATAATAATAATAATAATAATAATAATAATAATAATAATAATAATAACAACAACAACAACAACAACAAAAACAACAACAACAG
The DNA here is from genome assembly GCA_023053685.1 of Diadophis punctatus similis. Lineage (NCBI taxonomy): Eukaryota > Metazoa > Chordata > Lepidosauria > Squamata > Dipsadidae > Diadophis > Diadophis punctatus. Next base: position 11,711,940 of record JALIGW010000002.1, on the reverse strand, counting down.
AGTTGGAAGGAACCTTGGAGGTCTTCTAGTCCGACCCCCTGCTTAGGCAGGAAACCCTACACTACTTCAGACAAATGGTTGTCCAACACCTTCTTAAAAACTTCCAGTGTTGGAGCATTCACAACTTCTGGAGGCAAGCTGTTCCACTGATTAATTGTTCTAACTGTCAGGAAATTTCTCCTTAGTTCTAAGTTACTTCTCTCCTTGTTTAGTTTCCACCCATTGCTTCTTGTTCTATCCTCAGGTGCTTTGGAGAATAGTTTGACTCCATCTTCTTTGTGGCAACCCCTGAGATATGGAACACTGCTATCATGTCTCCCCTAGTCCTTCTTTTCATTAAACTAGACATACCCAGTTCCTGCAACCGTTCTTCATATGTTTTAGCCTCCAGTCCCCTAATCATCATTGTTGCTCTTCTCTGCACTCTTTCTAGAGTCTCAACATCCTTTTTGCATCATGGCGACCAAAACTGGATGCAGTATTCCAAGTGTGGCCTTACCAAGGCATTATAAAGTGGTATTAATAATTCTTGTGATCTTGATTCTATCCCTCTGTTAATGCAGCCTAGAACTGGGTATGGCCACTAGGAGGGAGGGGGAACCAATTTGATGATGCTTAATAAATCAATCATGGTTTTTACTTCCACAAGCCTTATATCGCTTCAACCATAACTGAATGGTGCTATCAAGATACTTCAGTCACTAGTTTCGGGAGAATTTGTTTGGCAGGTCCACATTTTCGCCTTATTTGCAGGAATTGTCCTGCCATCTGTTGGCCAGAAAGAACAGTGAAACCTGGAAGACAATCCACGTAGATTCATACCAGTGATTTCAAGATGTAGTTAAATAAGCAGCATTTATTCATAAGCTGTATTTTCATTAGTGTTGAAAATAGATCAGTATCCAAAACGCTCCCATGATAATATAGTGGAAATGGCCTTTTAGAAATATATTAATTTTCTTGAATCAGGAAAGAATGTCAAGTGATCTGGCTTTACCCCTTTTTCTACCAATAAAACTGCAAAAAACATTCCCTTTGGAGATATTTCTTTCCACCAAGAAAAACAGAAGAGTTTTGATTATAAGAGAGAACCCTTATAACTGACTTCTTAGACTCTCAGTGCTGCTTCTGCCCAGATAAATTGCATTAAAAGAAATGCAACTGAAAAATGGCTAAGATCTCTACCAGAAAATCCCATATATTCTCAGGATTTTGATGAAAAGCAATGACAGTTCAATTTACAGCCGAAAGAGCAAAAAATGGACTCACAAATTGAATTGTGTTTACTGCTTTTGTTGAGTGGGGGGCTTGCATAAGGAAATAGCTTGTTTTTGTATATAGCTAACCCTACGCTAGTCAAGCAAAGCTTTAATATATGTAATTGCCGTTTGCTACTTAAAATTCTGTTTCCCAGCTTATAAAATAGAATGGCATTTTTTTTCCTGCTTAATTTATGAAGTGCTTACATCTGCAAAGGTTTACATAAGGGGCAGATATATTACAAGTATTTTATATGGTTATGCTGGAACATTAATTGTGATGTGTACGTTATATGTCCAAGGGAAATGTGGTCTCTATTTTTTGCCCGTCATGATCTATCCAGGTTAAGATTCCTTCCCTCTTTTTCTATCTTCCAGCCTTTTTCTTCAAATCTTTACAGATGAAAGCAAGTCAGGGATCATTGTTATAATTTGCATCCTAATGCAGATTATTTTTCCTTTTCTTGAACATAGAAAAGCTATTTTCTACATCCTTGTAAAAAGATTCAATGAAATTTCTTGTCTTCTGACAACATGGAGAAAGTTGAAGGGAGAGTTATGAGTCACTATGAAATCACCAAATAATGCATCATGCCTGAATAAGCAATATTATCTGTGGGTGGTTAGGGTTATCTTGGCTCTCTTAATTGTTCCAGATTTCAGCATTTACATCGTACTAGTGTAGTCATGGACCATTGGCAACTGAAGGCTACATAAATGTGCGTAAGATCCGGAAGTAAAACACACATGCATGCACGCAAACTAACTGGATTCCATACAGAAGGGGAAAAAATCTCTAGTATCCAAACAGTTTTTAAAGAGTTTCTTAGAGGGACTGGCTGAGCACCATCTACCATAAAGAATCTGAAAATTGATAATGGAGAAATGATCATCATCCATTCATCTCCTTTTGACGACCCCATAGTCCCTTATGGGATGGAGTCTGGGCAACTGAATGGGGCTGTTTACTGGCCGGCTGCCCTTCCTGTTGCCAATGCGGAGCTTTGTTCAGCAGATATATTCTCATTGTGCCCAGAGAGAAATATCTGCCTCTATCTAGGATTGAACTCACAGCCACCTGATTGTGAGGCGAGAGCTCCACCTCTAGGCCACCGCACCACTCTAAGAAATGATATTGGATTTAAATTAGAAAGTGACTTGTTTCAGCAGAACCAGGGTTGTTTGACTGCTGGATGTTCAGAGGCAACCCTTGAATGTTTTTTTTTTTGAAGAACTTTTTTTGGGGGGGATTTTTTCATTGTAGGACAGTGGTCCCAACACTAATGTTGAGCCATATTGGCATTCCGGGATGCGGAAGTGGTGGGTGAGCATGCCATGCACGTGGAATTGATTTGTGAAAGCAGGGCATGTGCATGCACATGAAACCATCACCTCTCCCCCCACCACCCTCCGCCACCGCCTCTGCCTGTCTGCCAAGCCGGAAAGTTTGGCTATTCCTGCTGTAGGAGATCAAAAATTGGACATCACATTCTTCTAGATCAGTGGCCCCCAATTTTGGGGGCACCAGGGACCGGTTCTGTGGAGTTGTTCCACGGACCAGAGGGGGTGTGGTTTCACGTGCTTCCTGCACTCCATGGATTGGGCTTTGTTTGCGCAGCCCAGTTTCTGACATGTGCAGCCATTTGCCGCTCCAGAGTCCTAGATCAGTATTTGGAACTTATTGACATCTCACTTGGATTCAACAAGACCGTCTTTCTCCTGTGCTTTCATTGTTCAGATTTAAGGTAGAGCTCTTGTGGCCTGTCGGCTGCCGGCCCCTCCAGCAACCAAATCAGAGGCGGCGGCATTGGAGTCAGGATCAGCATCAAGGCAACCTGAGAGCTCCGAGGGGGAAATGGAAATGGAGCTGTCAGAGAGACAGAGGCGGAGCCTGGGCCGTCCGTCAGCCCTCAGATGGAGACTCAACAGCTCCCAGGTCTGGAGGTGGCTGATGAGGAAGAGGAGGAACAGCTGGGTCCAGTGCCTGACACACGGATGCGCAGAAGGCAGAGGAGAGGAGAGCAGTGGAAATCTGTGGGCCGATCCTTGGGATGGAAGAGCCACCGCTGCTAGCAAAGCCCCACCCTAGCTCTGGGGATAAAAGGCAGGGGCGGAGATGGATAGATGTGGCAGACAACTATTCATCTTCCGAATGGACGGACTTGTTAGCCTACTGTGAGAGAGATTTTTTTGCCGGAGCTGCTGGCACTCCTAATAAAGGAATCTCTGAGTTAACTTCAGAGGGTTGGTCGTGTTCGGGGAGCTGGGTCAGAACAAGAGCTTTTTGTACAAAGGGAAGAAACTGAGGCCCCTCACACAACTCAACCCAATGATTCATAAAACCATCTGCCACAATGTCCTACCTGTCAATGAATACTTCAGCTTCAACCGCAACAATACAAGAGCACACAATAGATTCAAACTCAATGTAAACCGCTCAAAACTCAACTGCAGAAAATATGACTTCAGCAACAGAGTAATCAGTGCCTGGAATGCACTACCTGACTCTGTGGTTTCTTCCCCAAACCCCAAAAACTTTAACCTTAAGACTGTCTACAGTTGACCTCACCCCATTCCTAAGAGGTCTGTAAGGGGCGTGCATAAGCGCACCATCGTGCCTACCGACCCTGTCCTTCTGTCCTATTGTCTAATTTTTACCTATACATACTTTGTTTTTGTTTTATGTTTATATCATACCTGTTATCTTGTACATGTGTTGACAAAATAAATAAATAAAATAAATAAATAATTGGTCAGTAGAAAGCTCAAGACGTTTAGAATAGCATCTTAATTGCCTTATCAGTTTTCTGTCCCTTGAAAAATAAGGAAGTGTACTGCTTTAAATTTTCCCTAAATGACATTATAACTATTATCTTTCCCAGCTCATGTCATGATCTTTACTAAACTGAAAACCCATCAATAGGGCTATGTCTCACACTCTGTATTGCATAACATCAGATAGATGCAGGAGAAAGTGTTAATGATTGCTGTATAAGAGGATACATCATTTATTCAACTTTAAGCAGGATGTGATCCTATTTTAAATCTCAGAAGTGTACAGTATGTAATCTAACCCTTTACAAATGTAATCTAACCCTTTACAACAGAGCTGAGCTGACGCAGGAAAATATTGGGACAGTTTGATGTTCTGTATTAGATGATATTGTAAATCAGTGTTTGTCAAACTTGGGGACTTTAAAATGTGTGGATTTCAACTCCCAGAATTTCCAAGCCTTTTTAAAGCTGCCAAGTTTGGCAAACTTTGTTGTAAATGAAACAGAAGAATGAACAGGAATTGCAAACCACCAAAGAACACACGGGCACAATCTCTGTCAAAAATCAAGGCATTTTTAACCAAATTTATTCTGTGAAGAAAAACACTGAAGAGGTTTGATCTGAATCCCTGATTAGCCTCTACTCTGGATCTTAGATATATCATTTCAGAAGCTTTTATCCAGTTGCTAATCAAAATAATCTCCCTCATCATACGAAGATTTTCAATTTCATCTCTATTTGAATTCTGAACCGATAAATGTGTTTGACTTATTTCAAAGACAGGATAGTGCACAAAACTTTTATCCCTCAAAACTAACGTAGGAGAGAACGAGAAAGCTGGTTCCAATTGGAGGTAAAGAAGCAAAGGATTTGGTTAAAATTCTTCTTCAGCGTTTTTGCTGTGGCCATGCTTCAGTTGCAGAAGCCTTTCTACCGTCTCGGGCACAGTACGTTCACCGTGAATCTTGTTGTCTCTCGTACGGATATTCACAGTCCCACAGGCCTTCTCTTTCTCACCAACAACTGAAAAGCAGATAGAGAGGAAGAAAGTGAAGAAAAACAAGTTAACATCAGAAAAGGAGATGCAATGCGTTACTATAAAACACGCAAGAATGATGGTGTCTTCATTATTATGGGCAGAAAATGATCATTGTCATGACCATCATAACGGTATGGAAAAATTATAGGGTTTCCTTTTATACCAGGGGTGTCAAACTCGATTTCATTGAGGGCCGCATCAGGATTGTTTTACCTCAGGTGTGTGTGTTGTGTGGCCAGGGTGGGCATGGCCAGCTTGACATCATTCATGTCGGGGGGCACCTGTGGTGGCCTGAGCGCTCTGCTAGTGGAAATAGGCTCCCAAGCTCAGTTTTTGGCCACGATGGCCTCCTGCAGCCCTCTGCAGTAAAAACAGAGCTCGGGGAGGGGAACTGCGTGTGCCCCCACGAGCTCCGTTTTCACTGTCAGAGGGCTGCACGAGGCCGTCGCAGCTGAAAATGGAGCCTGGGAAGCCTGCGTGTGGCCTCCCGAGCTCCTTTATTGCTGGCAGAGGCACCGCAGGCTGGTCCTTCACGGTTTCCAGGGCGGCCCTGCATGCAGATCTAAGCACCCCATGGGCCGTATCCAGCCCCCGGGCCTTGAGTTTGACACCCCTGTTCTATACATTTCTAAATATGGTGTATGGAAAATAGTCAGTCTTCGGCATCAAAATGAACTGTTAGAGGAGGATTTGTGGGGAAAAGAGTAAGGAATCTATCAAGATAATTCATACAAAGGAGGAATAAGCTGTAAAATATTGACAATAGTCATTTGAAAAAAGTGCTGACAATTAGAAGATTAAAAGTTAAATGAGATCATTTAAAGTAGTGTTTCTCAAACTTGGCAATGTTAAGATATGTGGACTCCAATTCCCAGAATTCCCAAGGCAGAATTCTAGAAGCGGCAGACCATACATCTTAGAAATGCCAAGTGTGTGGGGGTGTGTGCATGCACAGGGGGCGCTGCGGGGGGTGGGGCACATGCAGGGGGCATGCATGAGCGGGGGCGGGGTGCATGCGTGAGAGCTGCGCACACATTGCATTTTGGGGGTTCGCATGCACGTGCGCTTTGGGCACTCGGTCCGGAAAAGGTTAGCCATCACTGCCCTACAGCATTTCTGATGGTGTGTGTGTGTGTAACAGTTGTGTTTGATATTGTCTATGTATTCTGGTATGAAAACAGCATGACATTTATGTTAGTTCTTTCATTAGCACAGTGTTTCTCAACCGTGGCAACCTTAAGACAGATGAACTCCAACTCAACAAATATATTAACTTTTACGAAGTTTATTTAATACATACATATTCATTTTTAATGTTTTTTAACCATAAATTTTATATTTTTTTAGCTTTAAAATTATTATTTGCATTTCACCCTTCTTATGTTGGTCTACGACAATAATAAAGATTTGATTGATGCAACTCGACAGGTGGATTCTGGGAGTTGAAGTCCACCTGCCTTAAAACTGCCAGTTGAGAAACACTGGATTAGCGAGAAGAGCTTCTGATATAGCAGAGCTTTCAGCATTTTCTGTCAACCTGAGAAGCCAGCAGAGCAGTTGGCGAAGGTCTATTGCTACAAATGAAGACCTAGTGCAATTGAATAGCTATAAAAGCCTGGAAGCTCAGATTTGTTCCAAAAGTGGCACTCATTAAAAGGAGAACTCATGCAACTAAATAAAGGTGCTTTCCTTGCATGTCAGAATGCTGCTGGCAAAACAGCAACTTCGTACATTAACAAGCAGGCAACCGCTAATTAGCTTCTGAATGATGCTTTAAAGTGGATATTGCTCAAATGGAGCTAGACACACACACACACACACACACACACACACACACACACACACACACACACACACACACACACACACTCTGCACAGAGACACTTTTACCTAAAATAAAATTGTACTGGGCAAGCTGAGCGTTTCTGATCTTCTTATTCAGAGTGCAACCAGGGTCCACGTCAACATCCGCCATTAAACCAGCATCATGGAACTGTTGCTTCACCTTTGGGAGAACCAAATCAGCAATGTTTTAGGAGGGAAAGGCATTCTGGGGCTTTGCAGTTCTCCAAATCAAAATAGCAAGTTTTGCTCCCCCAATATGACATTTGAATAGTCTGTAATCAAATTAACATTTAGAAGTTAAGCCCTACAACCGTGGTGGCGAACCTATGGCACGCGTGCCACAGGTGGCACTCGGAGCCATAGCAGCCGGCACGCGAGGGTTGCCCACCGGCAAACCGGAAGTGCAGAAAAACGCACTTCCGGTTTGCCGGTGAGCTGTTTTTTGCACTCCGGAGGGTTCAGGGAAGCTCCCTGAAGCTCCGGAATGCAAAAAACTACAAAAAGGAAAAACCGGAAGTGCACTTTTCCGCACTTCCGGTTTGTCCGTTTTGTAGTTTTTTGCATTCCGGAGCTTCAGGGAGCTTTCCTGAACCCTCCGGAGTGCAAAAAACAGCACACCGGCAAACCGGAAGTGTGTTTTTTCGCACTTCCGGTTTGCCGGTTTCGTCGTCCCAGGCTCCGGTAAGCCTTTGCGCGGGGGTGGGGGTGTGTGTGCACATGCGCAGGGGGCAGCATGGGGGGGTGTTGTGCGCATGCGTGGGGGGGAGGGAATGGGTGTGGGCATGCGAGCGCACGCGAGCGCCCCCCCCCTTTTGGCACGCGAGCCTAAAAAGGTTCGCCACCACTGCCCTACAATATTTATATAGGAAGTATTCGGATAACATGTTTTTCAAAGATATTCAGATAAGAGACAGACATGAAAACAAATTGTGCTTCTGATCCAGATACATTACTTAAGACCACACAAATAAAGTTTTGCTATTGGAAACATTACATACATGTAGAAACGCGCGTATAACTGCACAGTCATAAACAAAAGAGTTTCCCCACGGCCCCATGCCATCACTCTGCTAAACAACTAATTCCCAAAACACTGTCTTATGCCCTAGGATATCGAACCATGTAGTAGGGCTGTATTATTATTATCCTTCTTGTCTTTCCTATTACCTATTCCTTATTACCATCACTCGTTGTTCCTATCTTATGATTTATGTTGGTTGCTTTTATTTAGTATCTTATGATTAACACTGAGTGCTGTATCTTATGATTTATGATTATCGTATTATGATTATGATCATGATTTATCACTTGTTGCTTGTATGTACATGCACGAGAGACAAATTCCTTGTGTGTCCAATCATACTTGGCCAGAAAAGAATATGCTATTGTACTATTCTATTCTATTCTATTCTATTCTATTCTATTCTATTCTATTCTATTCTATTCTATTCTATTCTATTCGCAATAGCACTTAGACTTATATACCGCTTCATAGTGCTTTACAGCCCTCTCTAAGCGGTTTAGAGTTCAGCATATTGCCCCCAACAATCTGGGTGCTCATTTTACCCACCTCGGAAGGATGGAAGGCTGAGTCAACCTTGAGCCGGCGAGATTTGAACAGCTGAACTGCTGAACTACAGTGCTGCATTTTAACCACTGCGCCACCTCGGCTCTACAATTCTTTTGTATTGTATTCTCTCTTTTCTTTTCTTCTCTTCTCCTCTACTCTCCCCAAAACCCCAAGCAGAACAGCCTTTAATCATACTTAAATAGACAAATCTCCCAAAATATTCCTCTTATTGGACAGCTAGTGATCCACGTCTCAGTTTCCCTTTGACAGTGTTCACTTTCAAAATAGATTTGTAAATAAGGAGTTAAAACATTAGTCAAACTGTGAGTTACATACAAAGACTTCTTTTGCAATGCTAGTGGTTTGCATCTGTTCTTGTGTGGGTTTTGTTTACAGGTTTTATCCATAAAAAGGATTTATGGACTTTAGTCTCTGAGGACATAGAATCCAGTTATGCTGCCTATAGAGCAAGACTTTTTCTCCGAGGAGTTTGCCATTCTCTTTTTGGGTATGTTCACATCTTTAGGCATTCCTAAGTTGATATTGCATATAGGGCAAAATAAAAGTTAAAACTTACCTTTTGTGCATATTCATCACACGTTGGTCCAACTGGTATTACCATCACTTGCTGAGGAGATAACCAGAGTGGCCTTGGACAAAAGAGAAACAACAGAAGTCACTGCGATATGTTTAAAGACAACAGCAAATTCCTGCTAACTTTAGAGGGGGGGCTAGCAACAATGACCTTCTGCACTGCTATTAATTGTAAGTATTTCTTAGAAAGTGTACATAGAATGGGCTCCAAAACTGTGCATTTCTTACAGTATCCGAAAAAAGAATTACTCTTCGTAGCTCAGAATAGGTCAGATCCTGATTCGATATCCTAGTTCTACCAATTAATTGAGATTGAATGAAGTTTCTAGTCCAAAATGTAACATGGCTTCTTACATGGCTTTAATAAGATGGTGTCATAAGTTACTTTTTTTCAGCACTGTTGTAACTCTGAATGGGTGCTAAACATAAGTCAAGGACTACCTGTAACACAACTGTTAGAACCCTGTTCAAACGATTGGGTTTGCTAATATATGAACAAGCCACAAATCAATGTTATGTGTGTATTGCTTTAAATGCTTGTAGGCTGATTACTATATAAGGAAGCAAGAGAGCATGCTCAGAATGATGATTGAGGACTGTGTGTTCCGGAGTGCTGACTCTCTGCTGATTAACTCTGCTGCTTCACTGTTGAGTAATTGCTTTGTGACTGTGTGAAATTACTGTGAAGAGTTGCTGTGAAAAGAGTAACTATCTGTGATAGTGTAGATTTGATTGTTAGCTGTAATCTTTGTTTGTTAGTTAAAACAAAGATAGGCAAGAAGAAGATGCTGCGCATTGACGGACTTACTGTGTATGACTTGGACTTCCTATTGAACTTTGCTACTACTTTAAGTAAACTATTTGTAAATACTAAACATATCTGTTTATTGACTGAATAGCATTCATATCAAACTGCAACACCACAACCACAAACACTATTCCGCTGTGTATGTGCTAACCAGCACAATAACTCCTTAACAACAACTATATGGAAATTTGAATAAAAGCTGCAGAGGGATTGGAAGACCACCTGTTCTCTAAATAGTTATGGCTTCCAAATAATTAAAAATCCCCCACTGGGTGAGTGGCAGATTTACAGGCTGCCCGTAGACTCAAGCAAAACCAGATCTCGCTAAATACTCCCCTCCAGTCCAGCTGTAAGGCAAAAAAAAAACATGCTTCCTTCTGTTTGAGAGCAGCTGTAGCTAAGTCTGCAGGCTGGAAAAGCGGTTAATCTTAACCCTGGCAAATTGAAGCAGCTCATGGTTTGAAGTTCACAAGCTTCCGACAACCGCAATTAAAATCAGTTTGTTGATCAAGATGGGATCTATTAGAAGTCGCAGCTAAGTAGCTCTCAATGGCTTCACAGAGGAGAGGGAAGAGAGAATGTGAGAAGCCAGGAAGAAGGTATTTCCTATGATAAATTTCTCATCTCATTTCTCATCTTTCCTTTTTTTTGCTCGGGTGCCAAAAGGGTGTGCACGTGCGCAATAGCGTGTGCGTGCGTGCCCACACCCATAATACAATGCCCTCCCCCCACGCATGTGTGCACAACCTCTCCCTGCTGCCCCCATGCATGTGCGCAGGCCTCACTGAAGCCTTTGGACTTCTGGTAGGCCCGTTGGGCTGTTTTTTACCTTCCCCAGGCTTCAGGAAAGCCTCCTGAAGCCTGGAGAGGGCAAAAAACGGACCCAACGGGCCTACCGGAAGTTCATTTCTGAACTTCCGGTAGGCCCGTTGGGTCCATTTTTCCACCATCCACAGGCTCCGGAGGCTTTCCTGACTTGCTGTTTATATGTACACTGAGAGCCTATGCACCGGAGACAAATTCCTTGTGTGTCCAATCATACTTAACAAAAAAAATCTATTATATTCTAAAAATGTTGATTTATTCCAATGTCTAAACGCAGTCCCCTTATTTAGGATTGCTGTTGTGGGGAAAATAGCAAGCAGGGACATATTGGAATTGTATGGAATACAATATAATTGTATGGAATTATATTGTCTGGAATATATTGTATGGAATACAATACAAAATTCTGGAGAGATTCTCAGTCATCCAGATCATGGTTGTCCCAAAGGTGCTTTTTCAAGAGGCAACTGGACTTCCTGGGTTTTTTTTCTTTTGAAGACGTTTCGCTTCTCATCCAAGAAGCTTCTTCAGCTCTGACAGGATAGTGGGGAATGGAAGGATTTATTGTCTGCAAGGAGTATAAATCCTTCCATTCCCCACTATCCTGTCAGAGCTGAAGAAGCTTCTTGGATGAGAAGCGAAACGTCTTCAAAAGAAAAAAAACAAGAAAGTCAAGTTGACTCTTGAAAAAGCACCTTTGGGAGTACAATATAATAATAATTATAACTGACAGTTGTGATTTCATATTTTTGTGTACAGGTTGTCCTCGACTTATGACTACAATGAAGCCCAAAAATTGGTGCCCCATTTTACACCTTTTTTGCCACAGTTGTTAAGTGAATCACTGCTGTTGTTATGTGAATCTGGGTTTCCCCCACTGACTTTGTTTGTCGGAAGCCAGTTGTGAAGGTTACACATGATTATCACATGTCCCCAGGACAATGCAATGGTCATAAATACATCCACTTGTCAATCACCCAAATTTTGATCACTTCCCCATGGGAATGTTGAAATGGTACGTGTGAAAACTGGCCACGAGTCCATTTTTTTCAGTGTTGTTGTAACTTTGAACAGTCACTAAATGAATGGTTGTAAATCGAGGACTACCTGTATAAAATAACAATACAATACCATTTGCCTCCATAGTTTTCAGTCAGGATAGCAATCATCCTCTCCACCGATCCCAAAATGGCCCGATGTATAATCACCGGTCTCGTTTTGTCATTACCGTCATGGCTAGAAGATAAAATTGGTGTAATTCTCAAAACTCAGCTAACTAGATGAGAATTATAAAATGCAAAATAAAACCACAGGATCTACTTACCTCATGTATGTGAGGTTAAATCTCAGAGGGAGCTGGAAATCCAACTGGATAGTGGCACATTGATGGTACCTCCCAATGGCATCTTTGATCTGGATATCAATCTTTTTGGGGGTGAAAAGGAAGAGGATGAGACGAACAAACATGGATAGAATTCTTACAAGCACTGAAGAAGCTTCTTGGATGAGAAGCGAAACGTCTTCAAGGAAAAACGAAGGAAGTTCAGTTGCCTCTTGAAAAAGCATCTTTGGGACAACCATGACCTGGATGACTGAGAATCTCCAGAGACTCTTACAATCTTTACAGCAAAGCATTTGTCAGTGTTCCGAGTAATGCACCCACTGAAAGCAGAACTCTGAGGCAGGTAGATTATTCAAAGAACATGTTTATTGGATACGTCATATTGGCACAGCCAGTGAAAACCGACTCTGAAGGTTCCCGCAGTTTTCACACCTACCGTATTTTTCGGAGTATAAGACGCACCTTTTTCCACCCTAAAAGTGGCTGAAAATTTGGGTGCGTCTTATACTTCGAATGTAGCTTTTTTTTTTTTCCCAGCCCTAACTAGGTGCTAACAGATCTTCCCAGCTCTTACCTTGCAGGCTTTTTCATTGTTACTCTCTCCAAAGAATGTTTTTCCAGACCTAAGTCTTTGCAGAATTTTTTTTCATTGCTCTACTTGCTCCGAATAAGTTTTTTTCTAGCCCTAACCAGGTGCTAACGATCTTCCCAGCTCTTACCGGCTTGCAGGCTCTTTCATTGTTACTCTCTCAGAAGAATGTTTTTCCAGCCCTAAGTCTTTGCAGGTTTTTTTTTCATTGCTCTATTTGCTCTGAATAAGTTTTTTTTCTAGCCCTAACCAGGTGCTAACGATCTTCCCAGCTCTTACTGGCTTGCATGCTCTTTCATTGTTACTCTCTCAGAAGAAGTTTTTTTTAAGTCCTAACCAGGGGATAAAATAATGTGCTGAAGCTGACCAGACTAAGGACGCTAGCCAGATGAATACCTGGTAGGCAGATTGTTTTCCCCTATTTTCCTCCCAAAACACTAAGGTGCGTCTTATACTCCGGTGCGTCTTATACTCCGAAAAATACGGTAATTAAAAGAATAAAACTTCCCCCCCTCCCCAGTGTCATCAGTCACATTGTCCAGTGAATATGGCTGGCAGGCTCCTCTCCTCCTTCACCAGCCACCTGTTATGATGACCTTGGTTCCCACAGGAAAACTTTTCATTTTGACTGCAAGCTAGTCTATCTACTCCCCCGTACTCCCCTTCTTTCTCAGGCTTCGTGGCAACTGTGAGGCATGACAAGATGGCTTCAGCCAGGTTCGCTTCAGAGTTGACAGCACTTTTAAAAAGGACTACTCAATTAGAGATGAGGCAGCATCTGAAACTGATTGCTATCAGGCCCTACCAATGAACTACCCTGAGGAAAAATGATATCTGAATTGTGTTACTTTTCTGTAAAGGTAGTCCTTGACTTTCCACACTTCATTTAGTGACGGTTTGAAGTTACAACAGTGCTGAAAAAAGTGACTTATGACTGCTTTTCACTCTTACGACCAACTGCAGCATCCCCATGGTCACATGATCAAAATTCAGATGCTTGGCAGAGTCCTGGGGTTATGTGTTCCCCTTTTGCGACCTTCTGACAAGCAAAGTCAATGGGGAAACTGGATTCAGCTAACAAACATGTTACTAACTTAACAACTGTAGTGATTCACTTTGGCAAGAAACCTTGTAAAATCGGATAAAATCCACTTAACTGTCTCATTTAACAACATAAATTTTGGGTTCAATTGTGGTCTTAAGTCAAGGACTACCTATACTTACCTCTGCTATGAGAATAGAGACGCTGACACAATGGTGGGTTCCTACCGGTGCGGTCCACTCTATAGCACCGGTAGCGGCCCGCTGGTGATGTCACAGTACCGGTGCGGTCGGTTGCCGGTGCCTGGGTGCCGCCATTTTTTTAAAAAAAAGGTTTTACATTTTTTTTTAAATTTTCTTCTGCGCATGCCCAGAAGCCGAGCTTCCGGCACTGCGCATGCGCTGCCTTCCTACCCCACAGTGAGTCCAAGCAGGGGAGGATGGCTAAGGGAGCGCGTGAGACGCTGAAAGAATGGGCGGCAGGAGCTATCTCCATTTCCCTCCCTTCAGCAGTCCGAGAAGCCACGAACGCGCGGTGATGATCCTAGGCATTTTAGCACGTTTGAGGCTTCTCGAGCTGCTGAGGGGAGAGGGAATGGGCGGCAGGACCTATCTCAGTCCCCCTCTCTTCAGCAGTTCAAGAAGCCATGCCCACCCGGTCACATGGCTGGCAAGCCACACCCACAAAATAAGCCACGTCCACAGAGTGATAGTAAAAAAATTAGGAACCCGCCCCTGCGCTGACATATATTGGAGTCTGTGGTTTCAATTTGGATATCTGATGAATCATATATCCCCAGCCTGGCCTTTAGAGGATGGTATGGCATTTGCCAGGATTTTATACACACTGACTCTGTAACTATATTTTTGTTTCATTTCAGCCCGCTGCAAGCTTCAGCAGTAGCCGAAAATTTATTTGCTCACTCAAGCTTTTAATTCTAAATGAATCTGCTATTATCCCTTGTTACCTTGATTTTTTATATGACTTGATTCCACCTTTTAAAATCCTATTTTGTGCCCAATTTGGGATTAGCGTCATAATGAAAAACATCCTCACATTGTCTAATGTTCCGCTGAGGAAAACATACCTTGGTGTCAAAAGGAAGAACGAACAAGCGAGCTTTTCACCCAGAGACTAGCTTCAAGATTATTCTCCTGCTTCCATTACCTCTTGATTAACGCCTTCATTTAATGGTATGGTGTCTATATCTAGCTTATTTTATTTCACAATCATCATAATTAGCAGCTACTTCCCAAACAGAGCAAAAGGTTTCCTAAGGTATTTCATTAGGATTTTTTTTCCTACCTTGCTTTACAATCTAGTTCACCTTGGTACAAAGAATGCAAAGAATTATCTTTGTCTCTGAATTACACAGATTTTATTTATTTGATTTATTTTGTGAGATTTATATACCGCCTCACAGTGCAAGCACTCTCTAAGCGGTTTACACCAGTAAGCAATGTATTTTTATATTGCCCCCAACAATCTGGGTCCTCATTTTACCTACCTCGGAAGGATGGAAGGCTGAGTCAACCCTGAGCCGGTGAGATTTGAACCAATGACCTGCGGATCAGTGTCAGCTAAAGTGGCCTGCAGTACTTGCCTCTAACCGCTACGCCACCTCGGCTCAGATGGGTGGTGTTCCCCTCATTTACATCTTGGAAAGTGTCAGTGAAACGCTATCAATCAGATCTAACATTTTTGTTCCCAGCACCGTACTTGTCAGGCCCCCAAAACCAAGAATGAAATGTGTTGACACTTCAAATCTGAGTTCTTTATTTTTTCTTATAGACAGAATCTTGTCAGATGAAAGACTACCTGCATCTACCGTATACTCTGAGAACGACTAGGGAGGGGCTGTCTTCACTCTATTTCTCTCATATAAAATATCACCACATTGCATCACACATACAAATCTGTTACATGCGATTCTTCTATATATAGTTCTGTTTAGCTAATAGTCTAGTCCAGTATTTTTCAACCTTGGCCACTTGAAGATGTGTAGACTTCAACTCCCAGAATTCCCCCGTCTTGCTGGCTGAGGAATTCTGGGAGTTGAAGTCCACACATTTTCAAGTGGCCAAGGTTGAAAAACACTGGTCTACTCCATTCCTCAGATCAACTCCCCTGATAAGCATTACTTATTCAACAGGCAAAGAGGAAGGCTAAGAAGAAGTGAGCTAGCTTGTCACACGCATACACCAACATGTCCCCATTTTACGATACAGGAGTAAGTAGAGAACTTTTCTCACCCTCCTGCCTGAATATTCTGCTAAATAACCTCAGAGCCCTGAAGAGAATTATGGTATAATGGGAATCAAGCAGTTAAGCAAACAGTACCCAGTCCACAGCTTCTCTAATAAAAGAAATTACAAAAACAACTTCATGGAAAATGAAACAGTGTTTTAAAATGTGCTGTTAAGGTGTTTTACTAACCTTCGGCCCATAAAAAGCTCCATCTCCAGGGTTCAGTTCCCATTTCTCGCCAAACTCATTCAGGCTATTTTCAAGTTGCTAGTGGAAAATGATATGCCAAGTATTAATGGATTTGTTCTAAGCAAAATGATTGGTTGTTTCTCTTCTTCACAACACATAGGTTAGAGGAGTTTACTTCTTACTTTGGTGAGTGTGTATGTATGTTTGCATGCCCAAGTCAGCATTAACCCTGGCGACTGCTTTACTTCTGTTTTACTTTGTTAACTGCCTTGAGTCTCAAGAAGTTGGCAATATATAAAATTCAGTATCAGTAAACACAATATTCACCTAGCTAGCCTGAATCACAGTGCTATCCTATTATCTGGAAACACTCTTCCTTCCAATCTCAGAATCCCTTAAGGTGGACTAAAAATATGCTGAGCACCAGTTATATACTTCACGTGCTTTTAGACTAAACTGTCACCATGTTTCTGGTTCGTCAGATGAGCTTCCATCCTGTGCATTTGCAACCTGAGAATTCTTATCTCTAAGTGTCTTGTGACTTATTATTGCGCATGTGCAATTTCTCTTCTTTGTTTTTTTTTCTCTTTTTGCTTTCATTCCGTCCGGCCAGATGTATGTTTTCCTGGTGAGCATGTAGTCAGTTATATATTTTGTGTTTCTTTTATAATTAAAACATTTATTAGAATTGTAAGTTTCGGATTTTTTTATTTGGGTTAGCAGTCATGAGGAGGCTCGGTCTATTATCCTCTGATTTATGGCTTCCCAGAAAAGGGGGGGGGGCTACAGAAGTTTGTTTTCATGTTCCAGCATAAACTTACTTATAAGGGTGATCCACTAAAACTATTCTGCCTGGCAATGGATTCTGCAGTCTCAATTTGCTAGGTAGGAGAACCATTTAAATGCATAGTAGCCCAAAGTTCATGGCAGCCTACGGCTGTGATAGCCAAAGATCAGAAGGAATCACCTCCGTGCTACAGTTCACAAAGTATATGCCTTTTAATAAAAGTTGTCAGTCCAAAAAGTTGTGCCAAACTTGTTCAGTTCACAGGGTCAGTCGCTTTTGGCCTCCTAAATTTTGTGCCCCTCAATCCTCATGCTAACAGCTCCTTCTGTGAAGTTTCTGAAAGATGCCCTAATTGAGCAGCCTTTCCTGCTGCCTCTAATCTATATGGAACTTGTGCATCTAAGGTTATAGAAAAAAAAATTCACATAAAGAATGTGTTCTTTTTTCATCCTGCCCCACCCTCTAAGAAAAGGTATTTGAGGACATCAGGGGCTGCAAATTCAGAACAATTTAACGCCCAAACTACTAATTGGAAATTATGTATTTGGATACAGCTTTCTTACACTGATTTATGTTGGCCCACTTACTACGTTATTATAGGAAATAAATGAACAAACCACTGTATTTAGGACACAAATACCTTTTCAGCTTCATTCCACACTTCAATATCTCCAAGGAACTTTTCGGGACGGGTAGAGAGGTGAAGTTTGAATGAAAAACCAAATACTTCATACACGGTGCGCAAGAATTCCAGGCAACTTTTGATCTCCCCTTCAATCTGTCCACGAAACGAAAAGACCCAATGTGATCAATATCCATTTGTTTTTATAACACTATTTTCCTTAAATTACCCTAAATCAGAGGTGCCAAACTCGATTTCATTGAGGGCCGCATCAGGGTTGTGTTTGACCTCGGGGGGAGGGGGTTGTGGCCAGGGGGCGTGGCCAGCTCGACTTCACTCGTGTCAGGGACGCCTGTGGCGGCCCAAGTGCTCTGCCAGTGAAAATGGAGCTCGGGAGGGCCTGCGGGCTGGATCTGGCCCTTGGGCCTTGAGTTTGACACCCCTGCCCTAGATCATTTCCCACCTGCTCCATGGCACAGAATATGTGAGCGTCATCTTGCTGGAACCGCCTCACTCGGGTGAGACCAGTCAGCGTCCCAGACAGTTCGTTACGGTGCAGAACTCCAAAGTCAGCCAGGCGCAGAGGCAGCTCCCTCCATGATCTCGGCCGATGATCAAACATAAGACTGGAGAAAGTAAGGCAAATTGTTGACATCTGACTGGGATGACATTGCTGAGAACAGCCATATGAAGAATCAAAAACAGTCTTGAAAAGCAGATGCTTTTCTACAAATCTGCCAAGTTTCCCCAACCAGAAGTTATCCAGACAGGTTAAGGACTAGAGCAAGGGTCCCCAAACTTGGCAACTTTAAGACTTGTGGACTTCAACTCTCAGAATTCTCCAGCCAGCATAGCTGGGAGTTGAAGTCCACAAGTCTTAAAGTTGCCAAGTTTGAAGACCTCTGGACTAGAACTTCAGGATTTCCAGCTCAGCAGAGACGGACATTTTATCATTTCTTCTAGCTACCACATTTGGCCTGAAGACCACGCTTGCTTTACAACCATTCTCTAAAAACACAGGTAGGGTAGGACAAAGCCCACGTTGGATGAATTTGAATTTACATGCAATTAACTAAATACAATGAATATGGTTATCCTCATGGTTTTGATTCTCTCTCGTTTCATTAAACAGTTCAATCTTTGGCAAGCTTTCGAGGGGTTGTGAAGCTATGCCAAAGCTTAGTAAAAAAGGGAAGGCGAGATTAAAGGATCAGTCTGTATCTCTGCTTTAAGAGTTTCGCATGGCAATGAACTAGCAAACAAGCTGGCATTGTAACTGGAATTCAAATAAAGGATCATAATGTGATGAGAAGCCTTGGAGAGAGTGCCAATATAATGTTGTCACGTGGTCTACAGGTAGGCAATGCTTGGCGTGAGATTGAGTGCCCAGGTTGAACTTAACACCATCACTTCTTCAGTTTGCATAGTAGCTATACAATCCCGAAAAAAAATACTGTACACTCTTGAATTAAGGACGTGCCAGCAGGTGCTTACCGTATTTTTTGGACTATAAGACGCACCTTTTTCCTCCCTAAAAGAGGCTGAAAATTTGGGTGCGTCTTATTAGCTTTTTCGGAGCTTTTTTCCCCAGCCCTAATGAGGTGCTAACGATCTTCCCAGTTTCCTACTCCATCTTACCGGCTTGCAGCATTTTTTTATTCCTACTCCATCGAAGTAGTTTTTTACCAGCCCTAAGTCTTTGCAGGCTTGTTTTCATTCCTACTCCCTTCGAAGAATATTTTTTTCAGCCCTAACCAGGGGATAAAATAATGTGCTGAAGCTGAACAGACTAAGGACGCTAGCCAGATGAATAGCTGGTAGGTAGATTTCCCCCCCTATTTTCCTTCCCCAAAACTAAGGTGCGTCTTATACTCCGAAAAATACGGTAATTCAAGGTGCTTTGGAATGGGTATGGCATGCTATCACCACCTCTTTAACTCAAGCACTTAATTTCTTACTGTTCACACCTGGGAAATCTCTTGATGTTTGAAAGAGATGCAGACAGGTGTGGCATACAAGCCCCATGGCTGCTCTGAAGCATCTCTGCAACTTTGGATTTGAAACACTGCACACCCCCATAGTATATCTAGTGTAGTAGTGATCATTGACAGACATATTACAGACAATACTCAAGTTACAACCATTCATTTAGTCACTGAAGGTATTACAGCACTGGAAAAAGTGACTTATAACCATTTTTCACACTTATGACCATTGCAGCCTCTCTACGGTCATGTGATCAAAATTCAGCCCTGTGGTAAATGGCATGTATTAATGACAGTTGCAGTGTCCTGGGATCATGTGATCCCCATTTGTAATATTCCCAGCCAGCTCCCGACAAGCAAAATCAATGGGGGAAACCAGATTCACTTAGCAACCGCATGATTCACTTAACAACTGAGGTGATTCGCTTAACAACTGAGGTAAAAAAGATCGTAAAATGGGGCACAAATCATTTAACGACTGCCTTACTTAGAAAGAGAAATTTTGGCCTCAACTGTAGTCGTAAGTTGAGGACTACCTGTACATCACTCCTACCTCATGTAGAAATTGGACAAGGCATACAACAACAAGTAGTCCTCATTTAGCAACCACAATTGGGAGCAGCAACTCTTGTTGCTAATCAAGACAGTCATTAAAGGAGACATCACATGACTGCAATAGACTTATTTATAACCTCACTTCTGCAGCAGTTAAGAGAGTCCCCTGTGGCCATTAAACAAGACATCATGTGATCATGACTTGAGATTTTACTACCAGCTTCTCCATCGATTCTGCTTGTTGGAAGCCAGTTGTGAAGCATGCAGCGTTCACATGATTGCAGATCATAGCAATAGCACTTAGACTTATATACCGCTTTACAGTGCTTTATAGCCCTCTCTAAGCGGTTTACAGAGTCAGCATATTGCCCCCAACAATCTGGGTCCTCATTTTACCCACCTCATAAGGATGGAAGGCTGAGTCAACCTTGAGCCTGGTGAGATTTGAACTGCCAAATTGCAGGCAGCCGACAGTCAGCAGAAGTAGCCTGCAGTACTGCACTCTAACCACTGCGCCACCGTGGCTCATTGCAATGGTCGTAAATGCCTGTCGGTTGCAAACTGTCTGATTCTTGATCATGTGACCACAAGAATGCTGCAATGGTCATAAGTGTGAGGACCAGTTGTAAAGTTCATTCCCCCCCCCCGATACTGTTGCAATTTTAATCGCTAAACAGGACAGATATTAAGCAGTCTGTTTGTAATTTACGTTAGCATTCGGAACAAAAACCTGACCTTTTTTTAAAAGCATGTTTTCCCTTCTTCTGCACTGAAATTCTACCTTCTTGAATCTCTGCTGTCCTCATTAAACTTACTAGCAGATTATCAACATGTTAGCTTTATCTTTCCCATCTAAACTATATTGTGCTTGTGGCAATCTATACGCAGATTTAAAAGCACAAAACTAGGATCGTCTCTTGTGTTGACAGTTCTGTGTTTTCCAAAGGTATCAGACAGAAGGGAAGCAGCTAGCCAAGAACAGCACTAGAGGGGGAGATACGGTACATGTTTACCTAAACCAGTGTTTCCCAACCTTAGCAACTTGAAGATGTCTGGACTTCAACTCCCAGAATTCCCCAGCCAGCGAATGCTGGCTGGGGAATTCTACGAGTTGAAGTCCAGACATCTTCAAGTTGCCAAGGTTGGGAAACACTGACCTAAACAGATATGTGTCAGTTACTAAATTGATTGCAGCCACAGCAATGAAGCATTGCCATACGGGCTTTGGTGACAAATATCTGCAAGCATGTTCCAAGGGTAAGGTATTAAATTCTAGACCAAAGTAGAATAGGAAGGTGGGAAAAAGAGCAAGTAATCTAAAAGTTGGCACAAATCCAATACCAGTGTCCAGGACAGTTCATGGGCTTCAGAGCGAAGATCTCCTTTTCCACTTCAAACGAAAACATGTTGTCACTGTAATGCTGCCAATGGCCAGAGGTCACCCAAAGCTTGCTGTTGTAGACGTTTGGAGACACAACTTCTTGGAAGCCTCGTTTTCGATACTCGCTCTGTGAAAAATCAAAGAGTCAGAGCCACATTTAGCAGAGAGAGTCATACACAGGTAGTCCTCGACGTTTGACCAGAGTAACAGAGTAGGAAGGGACCTTGTAGGTCATCTAGTCCAACCCCCCCCCCCCCGCTCAAGCAGGAGTCCCTACACCATTTCCGACAAATGGCAGTCCAATCTCCTCTTGAAGTCTTAAGTGTTGGAGCTCTCACAACCTCTGAAGGAAAGCTGTTCCACTGGTTGATTGCTCTCACTGTCAGAAATTTTCTCCTTATTTCCAGGTTGAATCTCTCCTTGGTCAGTTTCCATCCATTACTCCTTGTCTGACTTTCTGGTCCCTTGGAAAATAGCCTGACCCCCTCCTCTCTGTGGCAGCCCCTCAAATATTGGAACACTGCTATCATGTCTCCCCTGGTCCTTCTCTTCACTAGACTAGCCATGCCCAGTTCTTGTAACTGCTCTTCGTATGTTTTAGTTTCCAGCCCCCTAATCATCCTGGTTGCTCTCCTCTGCACTTTTTTTAGAGTCTCAATATCTTTTTTATAGTGTGGTGACCAAAACTGGATTCAGTACTCTAGGTGTGGTCTAACTAGGGCTTTATAAAGTGGTATTAGTACCTCCCTAGACTTAGATTGTATCCCTCTATTAATGCAGCTTAGGATTGTATTGGCTTTATTGGCTGCAGCTGCACACTGCTGGCTCATGTTTAGCTGGTTGTCTACTAAGACTCCAAGATTCCTCTCAATGACCACAATGAACCCAACATTTTCGTTGCTAAGCGAGACAACTGTTAAGTGAGTTTTGCCCCATTTTATGACCTTTCTTGCCACACTTGTTAAGTGAATCACTGAAGTTCAGTTAATAACATGGTTGTTAACTGAAAATGGCTTCCCCGTTGACTTTGCTGGTCAGAAGGCTGCAAAAGTTGATCACATGTCCCTGGGACACGCCATCTGTCATAGATATGAGCCGGTTGCCAAGCATCTGAATTTGGATCATGTGACCATGAGGATGCTGCCATGGTCGCATGTGTGAAAAACGGTCGTAAGTCACTTTTTTCGGTGCCGACGTAACTTTAAATAGTCACTAAACAAATGGGTTGTAAGTTGAGGATTATCCGTGCTTAATTAAGCAATTTTCTCCTAACAACTGCAGATACATTCTTCATTACAATCAATAAGCCGTAGTCAGGGGTGGGTTCCTCCCGGTTCGGACCGGATCGCCCGAACCATTAGCGATCCACTGGTGACGTCACGTTACTGGATCGGCCAGTGATGGTCCGTGCGCGCTGCCATCTTTTTTTCCATTCAGCAGCTCGAAAAAGGGCCCTCCCGCTTACCCCCGGGTTAATACTGACCTTTATTTCTTCACCCGAAGCACAGCTGATCAGCTCCTCAGCTGTGTTTCGGGCTGATTCCAGCTCCTGAGCATGCACGGAAGCCTCATTGCATGAGGGGATGCGCACGCGCGCGAGCTGAGCAAGCGCACGCAAAACGTCGTGATGCAAACTGGTGGGGAAGGTAAGTGGAACCCACCCCTGGCCATAGTCATTAACATATAAAAGAACTGTGTATCCTTTTATTATAACCAATGAGCCATACTCAGAATTAAAACAATTAAATATACAGGTAGTCAGTCCCTGCTTACCTTACTATCTCACATAGCGACCATTTATAACAGTATTAAACCATTTTTGTGACCAATCCTTTGATTATGCCTGTCACAGCAGCCCATAGTTACACGATCACCGTTTGCTTGCTTTCCAACCAGTTTTGTTTTGCTTAATGGCCACATGGAAAGTCACATCATAAGCCTGTTGCGGTCACATGATTTTCTGCTTTGTGACTAAAGCACTTAGTGCCAGAATTGCTACCACTTGTGGTCACTAAGTAAGGACTACCTGTACTATGGTAATCAGGGATGAATTCTTTGAACACATGTCTTCACTACTGCTAAAGTAAATTTGGCCACAGTGTTAATGCACCAGTCTCACCTTTCTATACTTTTTCTTGCCTGCCTCTGAGCTCCTTGGCTTCACCCACTCTCGTCCCCAAACCATTTCTACCACATCCATGCTTTGGATCAGACACGGACCTCCTCAAAAAAGTGACTCCACTCATGGAATAGTTCATGCACGGAATATTTTGCATATTCATAATAATCACATATTCCCACAGCTCAGCAAATATTACGAAGAACAATTAGAGATAATTACCAGCTCTGTTCTATAATCATCAGGTATATTAAAACATGCTGGCTGGGGAATTCTGGGAATTGAAGTCCACACACCTTCAAGTTGCCAAGGTTGAGAAATCGTGGTCTATAGATTGGCTAGACATTTAATCAGCTCCAAATTAATAGAAATGTATGTAAATGAGTGGATTCTATTGTTCACAAACTGCCAATTGTCAAGATATTTGCTGGAGCACTACAGACTTGTACATTTTGTGACCTATCAAGTCAAATGCCTTCTAGACCAGTTCAAGCTTATGAAATAGCCTAAAAAAATAGAGTATTTTATTCTGCCTTTGGAAGGGCACCTTATATTCTTTACCTGTTTAGTGAATTGTGATATTAGCCACAAGCTGGACAGATCTATTCTATAAATGCATTGACCAAGGTAGCATGATTAGTGTAAACCCGAACACTGTGTAGAAGCTGTAATGCAGCCAGGGTCATTTCTGCTGCGGCAAGGAAGCATTCAAACATCTATATCAGTGTTTCTCAACCTTGGCAGTTTGAAGATGTGTGGACTTCAACTCCCAGAATTCCCCAGCCAGCGTTGCTGGCTGGGGAATTCTGGGAGTTGAAATCCACACATCTTCAAACTGCCAAGGTTGAGAAACACTGATCTATATGAAGAATTGAAGCAAGGAGTGCTGTTGATAACACAGAGGTGAATTGCTGTGACTTACCCTGATATATTCAATCAGTGTATTATAGACGTAAGCGCCCTTCGGAAGGAAGAAACAGCTACCAGGACTGAGTTCGTGGAAGAAAAAGAGTTCTTGATCCTTTGGGATTAAAAAAAAACAAACACCAGTTTTCCTATTTATTTCCTTACCATAGTTGCACTATAATTGGAGAATATTCAGATGAACAATTCCTTTCTAAGGTCACATTTACTGCTTAATTGATCATCAAAGACTCTGGGTGTCCCACAAACTGCTAAAACCAAGTGCATCACGAATAATAACATGTAATTAAGGAACAAGTAAAACCACTAAAAAAAAAATCCCTTAAACCAGAAATAAAGTTGGCACCATCCCCAATATTAACATGCTGCACTCTAAAACCAAGTCTGGCTGAAAGGGATGCAGAGAATCTGCTTCATGCATGATTTCCTTAAAGAATATCCTCTCCCTTTCTCCAAAATCTTCCCCAAAAAGGAATGATTGGAGACTAGGTAGAAGTTACTCAACACAGCTAGGTTGAGAGATGTCTTCTTCAAACGGAGGTACAATACGTTATGGCTTCCTTCAAAGCTGCAGTCACAGACCCTTCCCTTGAAAAACCATATCTCACTTTTGACCTTCCTCCCTGGTTGCCTGAAGCAGCCAGCAGGAGCAAAGACCCACCCCGTGTTACTAAAAAACCCTGTCTTGAGCTTAAAATAATCTCAGATGGCTTTGCAAGATGTCACATTAAGGGAGCCCAATATCCAGATTTTCAAGTACACACGGCTTTCTGTCTGAGAACAGAAAATAAAAAATAACTACAAATTGTATTCCAACAAAGATGAAGAGAGCTCACTGCAATTATAAAGGATGGAAGATCCATGCAAGAAAAAAATGCATTATATGCATCGTTTGCCCCTCTCAATAATATGCACTCATGGTTCTATAGCCGTGATGACGAACCTATGGCACGTGTATGGCGCAGCGGTTAGAGAGCAGTACTGCAGGCTACTTTAGCTGACTGTGATCATTTGAGTTCAGCTGTTCAAATCTCACCGGCTCAGGGTTGACTCAGCCTTCCATCCTTCCGAGGTAGATAAAATGAGGACCCAGATTGTTGGAGGCAATGTAAATATACATTGCTTAATGGTGTAAACCGCTTAGAGAGTACTTGCACTATGAGGCGGTATATAAATCTCACTAATAAATAATAAATAAATAAAGTGGCACGCGATTCCATATCGGTGGGCATGCGAGCTCAGGTTTGGCACACATGCGCGCGTCGGCCAGCTGATTTTCGGGCCTTCTGGGCCCACTGGAAGTCGGGAAACAGCCTGTTTTCAGCCTCCGGAGGGGGTGGGGAAGGCCGTTTTCGCCCTCCCCAGGCTCCTAGAAAGGCTCTGAAGCCTGGGGAGAGCGAAAAATGGGCGTGCCATCGCGTGCCGGGAGCGGGGGTGTCACGTGCGCATGCGTGGGGGGGCCACATGGAATTATGGGTGTGGGCACGCACATACGCCCCCCGCTTTTGGCAAGAGAACCAAAAAAGGTTCGCCATCACTGTTCTATAGCATTTGCCTTTGGACATGCTATTATTTTATATATCAAAGAAGAATGAGAAATAGGGTTTTTTTAAAAAAGCATATGCATTATTTTAGCAGAAGAGAGTTAAATGTCATTGACAGAAAGCTCTTAACATGTGCAAAGACAAGAGAGTCTCCTGCAAACCGATCTCAACCTCAGGAGAAATTTCTCCTCACATACCCGAGTGAGGGAGAAATTCCTCTTACCCGTCCAATTTTCCTATGATCCCGGTTCTTTGCTTCTTCTTGGAACTTTTCCCATTCTTTCAGCATCTTAGCATCAGGGAAGGAGATGCCATAAACCCTCTGCAAGGTTTCCATATCAGACTTTCCTTCCCAATAGGTAGAAGAATTCTGGAGTTATAGAAGAGATTCAGTAACAAATAGTGTTATCATAGAACAATTTTAAGTAATTACAAATTTCATAGGAAACCAATGCTACATATTCAGTCTACGTTTAAACATATTTATTTGCTACACTTCAGAAATAATTTAGGATATCTTATGATGTGCAAATCTCTTAAATAACATTTTGATGAAAGGGAACATGAAGACATGTAAGCTATTGTGCAACAATAAACACAGCTACCAATAAAATATTTCTCAAACTGTGGGATGAGTTTGAGAAATATTTTAAAATAAAGTACTTTTTAACTACAGCTGCAATAAGCAAAAAAACGACAAAGGGGTTCAATTTATTCCCATATAAGGCCTGCTGATTTCAATGAAAGCAAAGTATTCCCAGGTGTTTAAAAAGTCAAATTGCTCTTCTTCATTTCAGTAAGAGAGACAGATGTTTTAAAAACATTTTTTGCACTGCAGTTATTCCAAACTAAATGCCAATGATTCTACTAAGTCTAAACCAAATCAATGCATCGTTCCATGGAAGTTTTGACTGGATTTTAAAAACTCAACCAGATAAATTGCCCCGAAGCTCGTCATGAGAATCTAGCCACATATGCTATAATTACAGGATGAAATTTAATTTCTTACCTTATGTATTTTTAAGGCTTTTATTTTCCCAGTATGTCTGACGTGGGGCCCTCTACAAAGGTCAATCAAAGGGCCACACCTAAAAGATGATGATATGGTTCAGTTTCTTGAAATTGTGTCATAAACACTGACTTTGTATTTTTACTAAAAGGGAAGTAAATGTGCAGCAATCAGCCTCTAATAATATCAAGACTGACATTCTTATAAAATAAAACAGTAGATTGCTGCAGATCAGGGTTTTCTTTGGAACTGTGCCCTCCTGCCCAGAAAACAGAGAAAGGTAAATGGTCAGACAATATCTTGAGGGATCGCAGCATGTTTCTCAACTATAATAACTTTAAGAGATGTGGACTAGAATTCCCATGGCTGGCTAGGGAATTCTGGGAGTTGAAGTCCACATATCTTAAAGTTACCATATTATAAAACACTGGATTAATGTATGTAATGGAGATAAATTGTTCCAATTGGCCACATTTTATATAGTGGTTTTATGACTGGGTAGACACTCCATGGTAGGTATTTTGTGAAAGGGCCTATAATATACTTCCCAAATTACAAGTGGGACAATTTTGTTTAAAACTGGGGACTCTACAGTTAGTAATAGAAAATCCAGGCTAGGTGGGTGTTTGCCTTTTGTTTTACCTGTATACAGTAGTAGTTGGAGTGGTGACTTTTTCATTTAAGATCCGACACTTGAATTTATTGTACTGTTTGAAAAGACAATTAAAAAAATATATAGAGAATGTTAATTTTAAGATACAATTTCTTGTGCCTGTAATTTGATGTTGAAGCAAATGTTATTCTATTTACCCATAAGAAACATATCTTTCTATTCTTTGAAAAATAGCCAATTGCATCTGTGCTTTCCACAAAACTTCCACTATGAATTTAATCATGCATTTCTTCTTGCATTCCTTTCATATTAATGTATTCCAAAGGCCGGGAAACCATTAAGATCAGGGGTCCCCAAACTTGGCAACTTTAAGACTTGTGGACTTCAACTCTCAGAATTCTCCAGCCAGCTATTCTCCCAGAGAATTCTGGGAGTTGAAGTCCACAAGTCTTAAAGTTGCCAAGTTTGAAGACCTCTGATTAAGATTCTCACAATGTCTCAGAATCCTATGAAACAGCATTGCAGACATACCACTGTAATGGAGCCTGTCGATTATGGCCATACATTGTAACAATTGTAAAGAGGGTTTTTGCTATAGTTTGCTGTGGGTGTGGTTTTACTAAAACCGTGGTCGCATGACTGCAGGATGTTGCAAACAGCTGTAAATGCAGCCATACTGCAAGTGCCCAAAGTTTGGTCATGCGACTTCCAAGTGGGCCTAACCATCAGAACTTCAAGTCTGGGTCCCAAGTCTCCCTTTTTGAGTTGACCAAAACTTTGAAAAGTCACTAAGCATTCTGCTATCCAAGTAGTTGCAAATTAGGAGGTTGTAAGCAATAATTGTTGTTGAAATGTGTTTGAATATTAGTAGCTCGGGTTGGTAGTTAGACTGTTGGTTTGAACTCCGAGCTTGGCAATTTGGTTGCAAACGTTTCATCACCATTCGAGACATCGTCTGTGCACTCTTGAATTGTGTCTCAAACTCAAAACGCACTGACGATGTCCCCTCGAATGGTGACAAAACGTTTGCAACCAAACTGCCAAGCTCGGAGTTCAAACCAACAGCCTAATAATTGTTGTCCAATGTTTCCTACTGCAAGTCACTTCACAACTTTGAAAATGTAGGGGATTAATATACAAAGCCATATGCACAGAGGATGTTTATTAAGGGGAAAGACTGAATTCTGACCATATTTCCTGCTTAGAGCTCTGCAGCTTTCTTGTAAAAAACAGCCCTGTGTTTACATTTAATTTCAAAGGAGCATATTAGGTTTGCGGAGAGGTGCAGTGGCCTAGAGGTGGAGCTCTTGCCTCACAATCAGGAGGCTGTGAGTTTAATCCTAGGTAGAGGGAGATATTTCTCTCTAGGCACAATTATATCTGCTGAACAAAGCTCAGCATTGGCAACAGGAAGGGCATCCAGCCAGTAAACACTCAGCTCCATTCAGTTGCCCAGACTCCACCCCACAAGGGATTATGGGGTCGTTAAAAGAAGGAGGAGGATGAAGCTATACTAGGTTTGCAAAGTGAGGATTCTATATTTGATGGGAAAGGGGGATGTATAAGCCAGTAAAAGCCGGATTTACAACCTTGGCCATTTTAAGACACATGGGTTTTAGCTCTATGGCTGGCTGGAGAATTCTGGGAGTTGAAGTCCACACATCTTAAAGTTGCCAAGGTTGGAAAACCCTGCAATAAAGGAAGGCATATTTTGCAGACATGACATCCCACATTCAACATGGTGTCTGAGTAACTGAACCAGAAATAATGTGTTTTTTCTGATGAGACCGGTCTATCAGGGCAACCGGGTCTACCCAATTATGGGATGGAGCATACTGCTTCTGCTTTCACTTTTCAGCCCCAATCCAGGAGCCTTCGCAGGCAGTCGCTTTCATGACAAAACTATTTTTGTGTTGAATTTATGTTTTACCGACAAAGAAATAAAAGGGAAACGACAAAGCGAGGAGAGCCCGTGGCTTAGAGGTTAATACATCTACCTAATATGCAAGTAGCCTGGGTTCGAATCCCAGAAGGGTATGGCTAGCTGATGAGAGCTAAATAGCTTGAAACAGATCTATAGTAGTCTCCCTTTATTTCTTTGTCAGTAAAACATAAATTCAACATAGAAATAATGTAATAGCTTAAACAGAAAAAAGGATGGATTCAACCAGCCTTTGGTGACACTCAAGGTTACAAAAACCGAGATGCTAAAGACACCAACTGAATCATAAAAATCAGTTGAAATATGTCATATGATTAGAGGTGTTGCAAAAGTACCTAACTGCTCCTCTAGTAACTAAAGTTGGCATGAGAGCATATTTTAGGGTCTACCTTAAACATTTCAAGTAAAGTTTCCTTCTTAATTTCCAGTCGCTCAAAAAGTTGTTTCTCTTTCATGATTTTCTTGCACAAGACTTCAATGGCAGGGAAGTCATTGCTAGACACACCCCTGAAAGAAAGAAAGAAACAAACAAATATCAATTGTACTTATTGTTGTCTGACCTCTGGGTTTGGGGTTTTTTTTTTTTTTTGGCTTCTTATACAGTCATCACTAAAAGCAAATTGCCAGATCAAGAGGGCTGCCCTGCACTGAAGGGGGAAGTAGAAAGAAAATCTTTTTAGTTTGAAAACCTCCACCAACAAAGCAACTGTGTATATTTTATTTTAAATGTTTATTTATTTATTTATGACATTTATTTAAAGGAGCTGAGGTGGCGCAGCAGTTAGAGTGCAGTACTGCAGGCTACTTTAGCTGACTGATCATTTGAGTTCAGCTGTTCAAATCTCACCGGCTCAAGGTTGACTCAGCCTTCCATCCTTCCTAGGTAGGTAAAATGAGGACCCAGATTGTTGGGGGCAATATAAATATACATTGCTTACTGGTGTAAACCGCTTAGAGAGTGCTTGCACTATGAGGCAGTATATGTCTCACAAATATAAATAAATAAATAAATAAATAAATAAATAAATAAATAAATAAATAAATAAATAATAAATAAATAAATAAATAATAAATAAATAATAAATAATAAATAAAAATAAAAAAACCAGAAACAATAAACTTTGCAGATAAAAGTTTTATAACCATTTAGGAACTGAAACCCTTTTTAAATGCTTCACGCAGAAAAACTGAGTCAAAGTCATCAAAAAGATGCAGAAATAAACTCACAGCAGTTCAAGGAATCCCCTTATAAGAAAGGCACAGAAAATATCTGAGTTGCTAAGTTTTTGTAAAGATTTGCATAGGTGAATCTGAAGAACTCATGTTGGAAGCCTATATAGGTAGTCCTTGACTTACAATCATTTACTTAGTGACCACTTGAAGTTACAACAGTGCTGAAAAATTACTTACAACTGGTCCTCTCACTTATTACCAACATGGTGTCCCTGCAGTCATGTGATTGTAATTCGGGAGCTTGGCAATTGTCACACCTGTAATCAATAGTTGCAGAGTCCTGTACTCATGTAATCACCACATGAAACATTCCCGGATAGCTTCTAACAAGCAAAGTCAAGAGGGAAACTGGCAGGGAAAGTCACAATTCTTACATCATGTGACATCTCAATGAAAAGCCACATTGCTTAACAATAAATTCTATTCCCTATTGTCAGTGGTGGGGTTAAATTTTTTTTACTACCAGTTCTGTGGGCGTGGCTTGGTGGGCGTGGCTTGGCTTGGTGGGCGTGGCAGGGGAAGGTTACTGCAAAATCTCCATTTCCTCTCGATCAGCTGGGACTCGGGAGGCAGAGAATAGATGGGGGCGGGGCCAGCCAGAGGTGGTATGTACCGGTTCTCCGAACTACTCAAAATTTCCGCTACCGGTTCTCCAGAACTGGTCAGAACTTGCTGAATTTCACCTCTGCCTATTGTTGACATAAGTCAAGGACTACCTGTCATTACATCCTAATTTCATTCAGCCAGGAAAATGGGATTTACCTTTTTCTCCTTGCATAGATACACACACACACACACAGCTTACCCATCGTCAAGGAACATATCATAGTAAAATCCATTCTCTATTGGTGGACCATAACACAAGCAACCACCATATATTCTTTCCATGGCTTCGCCCATTATGTGAGCACTAGAATGCCAGTACACCTAACAGAAGGGAAAAAAACCAAAGAGAACAGATCAGATACAGATCTGTATAGATCTGTACAGATACAGGTATTTGTAGACTCCAATCAATGCTATGCTGTCAAATTTAAGTCTGCCAACATAATTTCCTACCACCCTGAGACATTCACGAATTATCAGACTACAGTATAGTTTAATGTTAACATTACATCTAATATTTTAAAGTATTATCCTGTTGCTTTTTTTACTTGGTTGTAAGCCGCCTAGAGTCACCTCTAGGTGAGATGGGCGGCATATAAATTTCTTAGATAAATAAAGAATATAAATCAGTGTTTATCATCTTTGGCAACGTTAAGATGTATAGACTTCAATTCCCAGAATTCCTCAGACAGCATGAGTTGGAGTTTGAAGTCCACACACCTTGAAGTTGCCAAAGGTGAGAAACAATGGTATGAATCTTAACACAGAATTAACATAGTTTATTCTCATTGACAAAAAAAAAAAAAAAAAAACCAAAAAGAAAACAGGAAAACGCTAGGCCAATCATGCCCACCAGGGATGTGTTCTGGTTTTCTTCGTTGCCGGTTCGCTCCTTGACGCGCGCACGCGCATGCGGTGCTAAAAAACCAGCTTCTGCGCATGAGCAGAAGCAAAAAACAAGATGGTGGCATTTATGGTGGAGCCAGTTCGGGGGCATGGCAGGCCTGGGTCGCTGCCGGTTCTAGTGACCCAGGCCGCCAAGTTACTACCAGTTCCATAGAACCGGTCTGAACCTACCTCTGATGCCCACCAAATGATAACCCTTCCTTCTTTAGACTTCAATAACCTCCAAATTTCTCCTTCCTCTCTATTTGTACTACAAACATTGATATGTGGTTTATTTACTGTATAGTCTGCTTTCAATCAAGTTTGGGGCTTGACTCAATATATGAAAATCAATTTTGGGGGGAGACCACACAAGTAGAAGGCCATATAGAAGTACACCCCAGAAATCTCTCCATCCAAATACAAACTAGGCCTGGCTTAGCTTCCAATCCTAGTAAGGTTAGCTAGGTGCTCCTACCTGCTGAGGCTGTTCCTTTAATACAACTGAATTGATGACTTACTGCCTGAGCTTCTTCATCATCAAACTTGAGTAATTCCAAGGTGCAGTCTCTCTCTAGAGGACGATCAAGATCCCAAACCATTTTATCCACTCGAGCAATAACAGTGTTGTCAGCTAAACCTTGACTAAAAGTACAAAAAAGTAGTCATGTTAGTACATATTAACACAATTTTTTATTGTTTATTCTCAATGGCAGCAGAAGAAAAATATCCCCAAACTCATTTTCATTATTTAAATATTATTTTACAAGGTAGTACACCCTGATGTCAGGGAATTATTTATGTGTATTTTGGGGTGTATCTTTTTCTACTGGTAGCACAAAGGTATTTTTGGAACATGCAATGAGTCAAATTTTGAAATTTTATTTTCAAACCAAATACCGTATTTTTCGGAGTATAAGACGCACCGGAATATAAGACGCACCTTAATTTTGGGGGAGGAAAATGAGAGAAAGAAAATTCTGCCTACCAGCATCCATCTGGCTAGCGTCCTTAGCAAACAGCCTGGAATAGGTATATTAGCCTTGCAAAGCTCGGTTTGAAAGGTTGTTTTCAGGCTTGCAAAGGTCTGTTTTAAAGGCTGCTTTTTCAGCCTTGCCAAGTTCGGTTTGAGAGGTTGTTTTAGCCTTGCAAAGCTCCATTTGAGAAGCTGGGCAGGGCTACATTCGGTGTATAAGACGCACCCAGATTTTCACCCTCTTTTAGGGGAAAAAGGTGCGTCTTATACTCCGAAAAATACGGTAAAAAGTATATTCTTTGGAATTTATCAGAATAGGACTACTCACCTCATTGGATGTCACAAATATGCAAGGTGAGAAATGGCAACAAATGGCCTATTATGAAAACCAGGCAACACTGCCATGAAAAATAATGAGGGAATGTGTTGAACAAGAAAACAATAGAAAGCATTTTACAAGGTCCAGGGGACACTTAGAGGAGGGGTCCCCAACCCCTGGTCCGTGGACCGGCACTGGTCTACGGCATGCCAGAAACCGGTCCACGCAAATCGCGGGATGCAGGCAGCACGCGAAACCACGCCCCTTCTGGGCCATGGAAAAAACTTTCTCCATGGAACCAGTCTGGTTTGGGAACTGGTGCCCAAAACGTTGGGGGCCGCTGCCTTAGAGCACGTAGGAGTATCTCTTCTGTTCTATTACTCTGATCAATGGTTTTAAAGGTTAAGCTTTAATGTCACCTTGCATGTTTGCGACATCTGATGAGATGAGCAGTCCTATTCTGATAAATTCCAAATAATATACTTGGAGTATAACACCTATATTCCACCAGCTGCATTGGTTGCCCATTGGTCTCCGGGTACAATTCAAGGTGTTGATCATCATCTTTAAAGCCCTACATGGCTTAGGACCAGGCTACCTCCGGGACCGCATCCTACCTCATACTTCCCTTCGACCGGTCAGGTCCCACAGAGTGGGTCTCCTGCAGGTCCCGTCAACCAAACAATGTTGGCTGGCGGGGCCTAGGGGGAAGGCCTTCTCTGTAGGGGCCCCTGCTCTCTGGAACCAACTTTCCCCAGAGATCCGGATCATCCCCACCCTGCTGGCCTTCCGAAAAGCCATTAAGACATGGCTCTTCCTGCAGGCGGGGTGAGTTTGAGACGACCTCCCATCTGACGTCTCCCCCATGTATGTATGATGTTATATTTTTTTTTAAATTGTTTTAAATTGATTTGTTTGATGTTCCCTAAAATGTTGTACGCCGCCCTGAGGGAGTAGGGCGGCATAGAAGAACCTCAAATAAATAAATAAATAAATATTTGACAACTTTTTAAAAATCATAACATTTCTTAATAATACAAATGACAACAAACAGCCTTGAATTCCAATTTGATAAGTAAATTCTACTGTGACTCTACACTGGCTATGTGTCTGATTTCAGATTAAATTAGAAAGGACAATAACTAATGCTGAAGTATAAAATAAAGTACACGAACACAAAGTAACATCTGGACTATATATTCATTTTTTTGACACAGGCTGTTGTCACACTTTTGATCTCTTCCTAACTATAAGGTCAGAAATGTCCACATGGCATATACAAGATTAGAAAACAATATAGCTAAATTTTTAAAAATTATATAATTGTCTTATTTAAATGTTTTTCCCCTCAAAATACTTTCCCTGAGCTGTACAAAGTAGCACAGAAAATGTAGATCTTGTATTAAAATTGCATCACTGTGTTACATTTAAATGAAAAACATTAACATCGGTTTATTCCTGTGTACAACATGTTAGAGAAGTCATTAAGCTGTTCCCTCAATACAGAAAAATGGAATGCTATAAAGAATGACAGAGAAGAACATGGGTTAGGACAGTGATGGCGAACCTTTTTTCCCTCGGGTGCCGAAAGTGCGTGCACGGGTGCTATCATGCATGTGCGAGTGCCCACACCCATAATTCAATGCCTGCGGAGGGCGAAAACGGCCTCCCCCACCGAGTCCCTCTGGAGGCCAGAAACGGCCCATTTCCCGACTTCCGGTGGGCCCGGTAGGCCCGATTTTCGCCCTCCCCAGGCTCCAGAGGCTTCCCTGGAGCCTGGGGAGGGCGAAAACGCCCCCTGCTTCCCCGGAGGCCCGCCAGAAACCTAAAATGCCCTCCCAGAGCCTCCGCGTGAGCCGAAAATCAGCTGGCTGGCCGCACATGCGTGTTAGAGCTGACCTAGGGCAACGGCTCGCGTGCCGGCAGATATGGCTCCGTGTGCCACCTGTGGCACGTGTGCCATAGGTTCGCCATCACTGGGTTAGGACGTGATTACAAATTAAATGCACACATCTATGAACTATAAATGCACCGTGAATTTTCCAAAGGTAAAATATACCTGATTCCACAGGCAATTTGGTACGGTGTAGTCTTCCAGGATTCAGCATCAATTTGTTTCCCATCAGGTAAGGTCACTTTAATGGGCTGGCTGTCTTTAGCAGCTCGCTCTGCCAGAAGAGCATCATGTTCTGCTTTAAGTTTATGGTACATTTCCAAGCGCTGGTTAATATAGTCAGGCCATGGACTAAGCTGCATGGGATCAAGAAAGGTAAAGAAAAATGAACATTCTGGAGCCTAACTTTATTAAGTACCTTCAGTTTCCCATATCTTCTTTATTCATGGCAGTCTAAAAAAAATTTATATATCAATAAAAGAGAATATTTGTAGCTGGGGTTGAAATGAGGGGGTCCCTGGTGCTCTCTGAGCTTGGTTGTTGTCTTGCAGACGTTTCATTACCAAACTAGGTAACATCATCAGTGCATCTAGAGCAGTGGTTCCCAACCTTTTTGTGATCGAGTACCACTTGGAGGTCCCGTACAGTCGCCGCGTACCACCTAGTTCCAGAGAAACTAAATTCGATCAGATATCACTTTATTTCCATAATTGTACCGTTCCTTTTTTGGCCCCGCGCATCCAGCAACTGGATTCTCGGGCCGCTGGGACCAGGTGGGTGGCGTGTGGCAACAGTTGCAAATCGTTGCCAGATTATCTTGTGTTAGGCAGTAAACATTTTTGTGAAGTAAAAAATAACTAACTAAAAATCGTTCATGACCCCGAAAGTGTTCGCGTACCACCTGGAAGGCCCTCGCGTACCACTAGTGGTACACGTACCACAGATTGGGAACCACTGATCTAGAGCTTGGGTAATGAAACGTCTGCGAGAAAACAATCAAGCTAAGAGAGCACCAAGGACCCTTCAATTTTATATATCCCTCTTCCCCCAAAAAGGAGAATGAATGAATGAATAATCTCTCTACCCCAAAGCTCTATAATGACTAACCGTGTCACCGAGTGCAGTGAACACAGAATGCTGAAGGATTCTAAAAAGAGAACTGTAAAAAATGGTGGGTGCTTAGAACAGAAACACCCCAATGAGCAACTTCTCAAGAATGATCTCATGCATTATGCATAAAATGTTTCAAAAGTTTGGCTTTTGCACAAAAGTGGAAAAACAAAGAAACCCCCACTAGAAGAAGAGATACTGTATAAAATACTGTCCTGTGCGGAAATAGACAGACTTACGATGGAACTAAAAGATAAAAATGAATCAGAGTATTTCAAAATCTGGGACAAATTATACCATTGGTGGGAATTGAAGAGGAATGTTGGGATTATAAGAAAGCGATAAATCGGAGATGTATAGATTTTCATATTATTAAATAAGGAACATAGACTTAATATTGTACATAGAAGGGAGAAATGTTTATATAGAGATAAAGACTTATATTTAGGAAAAGAAGTAATTCGATGAAGATATGTAAACTGGATTATCACGTCATATCCATGTATTTCTGTTTTTTAAAAAAATTGTATTATAAATAAAAAACTTTTTAAATTTTTTAAAAAAATGTTTCGAAAGTGTTAAATGCACTAAAGACATTGAGCATTAATATGAATGTTTGTTTATTTCTATTCACCAAAGCAGCCATTCTTTCAATGGCGAACACATCCATCAGTTAGAAATCTTTGCAAAACTACAATCACACATTGACTTAGAATTAGCTGTTTTAACTAAATAAATCGTCTGTATTGATAAGCACAAATTGCTAAGTAGCAAATGCTGGGGCAAGTCTTCAATTTTGTGTGCAATATTTCCAAGCTTCCTAAATATATTCGGTCATCTAATGATAGAAACAAACTTTGGGACTTATTGTTTTGATCCAAGAAGGTTGTTTTTACATATTATCTAATAATCCCCCAGAGACATATGTTTAGAAAAAGAAAGGATCTGCGTATTTCCTTGCAGTGTCCAGCACATTTCAATTAAGCCACCTTTCAAAGCTAGACCTATAGATATATACAATTTTTATGTATTTTAAAAAATTACATGGATAGAGCTGTACAAATTAGGGCATCAAGATCTAATTATGTACCAGGAAGTCATCATTTAATGGCTGCCTTGTTTAGCAACCATTTGCAGTTACAACAGTGATGAAAAAGTAACTTTGCGACCAATCCTTGCATTTGTGACCTTTACAGGTCTGTAAAACAAATGAATCCTGAAGTAAGATCAGAAGTATAGTTGCTGTGCTTAACAATCAAGTTGCCAGTCCCAACTGTGGTTGCTAAAACCAAGACTACCTATACAGGTATCTTCTCGTAAGGTTCTTAAGATAAGTTGAGGCAGTTATGATTGGGGAAGGGAGGAAGAAAATCGAAGGAGAAATTAACTACTTGCTTGTTTTTTTATTGTTTTGAACTGAAGACAAAATCATGAGCAGAAAAAGTAGATGTGTAAGTATAATTAATGAATTCAGGACATTTAATTTTCTAAATTTTCAAGGTCCAAATATTAGTGACTGTATAATATTTAATGCATGTGTTAAATAAAGATAAGACGAACCTCAGAGCGACTGCCATCACCAGTTCCTTCCATGTTTTTCTTCTCTCTAGGAACTTTCTTCTTCTCCTTCCCAATAAGAATCTAAAACAACAAATGAAAGTGATCAAGTGATCATAAGTCAAAGTGTTCATAAATCAGTTCCCTGTTCAAAAACACTAAGAACGTCAAGGAATTATTTTTTACTAATGAACAGTACAAGTGCATGCTAACTGAATATAAAATCTTAGCTATTTCCATTAGCTAGGGAAAAAGACACACATTACAGATATGAATGTGCAGTTCTCACTTTTAAGAAGTCCAAAGAAAGTGTCCAAGTTAATTCTAATCATGGCATCAGTCAGAAATTTATGTAGAAAAACACTTTGTATATTGAAGTAAATCTCAGTAACAAATCTGAGGGTTAAATTGTGTCCTGATTTTTAATAATTTCATATAAAGATTAATAGAACGATATCTCAACTATCACATTTGAATTTCCCTTGTTCTAACATAAATAAAAGAATGTCTAGAGAGGGGTCTTGAAATCTTTTGAGTATTTAAGGTGATGTAAATGAGATTCAGAGGAATTTAACTCTGAACCTAAGTATAAAAATGGCCAGTTTTGGGGATATGGTGGGTTACACTTTAGAACAGGGGTGGCCAAACCGTGGCGCATGCGCCAAACGTGGCGCATTGGATGCTTACAAGTGGCGAATTGCATCCTTGCCCCTACTTAGCTCGGCTCCTCTGGGCTCTGCCTACGGCAATTTAAAACGCGCTTCTGCCCGCGAGGAAGAGGGGGCGAGCATCGATCCCTGCCTCCGCGCAGGCAGGAAAGCGTTTCAAAACGCTGCCGAAGGCAGCCCAGAGCAGCCCAGTCCAGCAAGTGAGGGAGGCGTCGGCAAGAGGCGGAGCCGAAAGGGACGGCAACAAGGAAGTTTGCTTCTCAAGCCCTGCGCTCATCTGGGCATTTCAAACTGACGTAGGCAGAGGCCAGATGAGCGCAGGGCTTGAGAAGCAAAACTTCCTTTTAGCCGTCCCTTTCGGTTTCGGTAGCGTTTTAAAACATGTTTCTGCCTGCAAAGAACAGGAGGCGAGCATCAGTTCCCTTCATCGCAGGCAACACGCATCCCTTCAAAACGTTTTGAAGGACTTTGGGGGCGGGGATGGGGCGTGGCGCGGCGCGAGTGGGGAAGGCGGCGGCGACAGGGACGCCCCGCCCCAAACCCCTTTCAAGCGTTTTGAAGGGATACATTTTGCCTGCGATGAAGGGAACCGATGCTTGCCTCCTGTTCTTTGCAGGCAGAAGCATGTTTTAAAACGCTACCGAAGCCAAAAGGGACGGCTCATCTGGCCTCTGCCTACGTCAGTTTGAAACGCCCAGATGAGCGCAGGGCTTGAAAATCAAAACTTCCTTTTAGCCGTCCCTTTTGGCTCCGCCTTTTGCCGCCGCCTCCCTCACTTGCTGGACTGGCTCGTCTGCTCTGGGTTGCCTTTGGCAGCATTTTAAAACATGCTTCTGCCTGCGAAGAATAGGAGGCAAGCATCGGTCCCTTCATCGCAG
Source organism: Diadophis punctatus similis (assembly GCA_023053685.1). Taxonomy (NCBI): domain Eukaryota; kingdom Metazoa; phylum Chordata; class Lepidosauria; order Squamata; family Dipsadidae; genus Diadophis; species Diadophis punctatus. Next base: position 11,672,209 of record JALIGW010000002.1, on the reverse strand, counting down.
GCAAAACGCATCCCTTCAAAACGCTGCCAAAGGAGTTTGGGGGTTTCGGGCAGGAGATAGGGCGGGGCGGAGCGTGAGTGAGGAAGGCGGCGGCGACAAGGAAGTTGCCACCGCCTTCCTCACTTGCGCCGCGCCCCGCCCCATCCCCCGCCCAAAACCCCCAAACTCCTGCGGCAGCATTTTGAATCCTGCCTGCGATGAACCCAGAGCAGGCGTGCCAATCTCCTGTAACTTTGGCTCTTCGACTTCCAAATCCAGTCTGGAAAGCAGCCGCTCTGGACGAGCGTCTAGGACGTGCGTCTCGCGCTGGGGCTTGGCAGGGTGGGCGGGCGGGGCAGGGCACGCGTCCTCCTCCCCGCCACTTTTGGATTTGGAAGCCAAAGTTGTATGGCGCATCTGAACTCGTCTGTGAAAAAATTGGCGTATGGTATGCTTAATGTTGGCCACCACTGCTTTAGAGTAATGTAATTCTGACAGATGGGGAAATGAGAGGCAAACCCTGTTGCTTTTCTATATGTGTGTGTAACATCAACAACATATATACAAAAGGGTCAAAGGCAGTACAGTACCTCAATGTTCAGTCTGATTGTGATTGCAGATTTAGGCATTTCCAAGTCAAAATAATGTAAAATAAAGAAAGATATGGTTTCATATCTTGGAAAGATATGGATCCAAAGAGGAGGAACTGGATTAGACCAGTTATGATATTGCAATAAGCTAGGCCAGTGGTGGCGAACCTTTTTCGGCTCGCGTGCCAAAAAGGGGGGTGTCGCGCTTGCGTGCCCACACCCATTCCCTCCCCCCCCACGCATCCGCACAACACCCCCCCATGCTGCCCCCTGCGCATGCGCACACACCCCCACCCCCGCACAAAGGCTTACCGGAGCCTGGGACGACGAAACCGGCAAACCGGAAGTGCGAAAAAACGCACTTCCGGTTTGCCGGTGTGCTGTTTTTTGCACTCCGGAGGGTTCAGGGAAGCTCCCTGAAGCTCCGGAATGCAAAAAACTACAAAACGGACAAACCGGAAGTGCGGAAAAGTGCACTTCCAGTTTGTCCGTTTTGTAGTTTTTTGCATTCCGGAGCTTCAGGGAGTTTCCCTGAACCCTCCGGAGTGCAAAAAACAGCACACCGGCAAACCGGAAGTGCGTTTTTTTCGCACTTCCGGTTTGCCGGTGGGCAACCCTCGCGTGCCGGCTTCTATGGCTCCGCGTGCCACCTCTGGCACGCGTGCCATAGGTTCGCCACCACGGAGCTAGGCCAAGGAAAACTGAAACTGACCAACTGCAGAACTATTCTTGATGTCTCTAACTTCATAGGAAGGGAACAGGAAGTTATTGAAACTGATAACAAAAGCTGGGTTGAAAATATTTTGCAATTCGGCTAATGAAAAAAATCAACATAAATAGTTGTTGCAACTTTTCTACTGAACATGAATAATCAACTCCAACACAATTAGAAATAAATGTGACTTATATGTCTTATCTGACATGATGGCAGGAGAGTGGCTCTATTTTTAGCCACCTCTTCAACATTTCTACTATTAAAAACTGGAAGTTATATTTGAATGATGTAGGAAATGAGATATAATTCTGATCCTGATTTACAGGTCATATTTATATCCTGGAACAATCCTTGAAAACCACAGTTAACTCTCATTTTTGGATGTCAATGGGACTTAAATGGGGGGGGGGGAAAGGAGGAGGAGGAGAAGGAGGTGGTGGTGGAGGAGAGATCAGCTTTTTCCACTCATGTCTTAAACCATCTGTTTTCCTGCAATATATTTAGCACTGCCTAAAATTGCAATTAAAACATCTCTCAATTTAAGTCCAGACACATTAGCAGCATCTAAAACTTTTGAATTAGTAAAAATAAAATATTGGAATTATTCTAATCAGAACAAGGAAATAAAATATATGTTGCATTGAGATACAATCTGATCACCATGGAAATGAATGCACAATGTGGGACCACATGATTTCCCAAAAAAGCTCACCACCCATCATGGAAGAAGAGAAAATGAAAGTAGGAATAAATTCATAGGGAGAAAAATCATAGAATAAATAAAATAAAATAAAAATCCTTTCCCTCGAATTCAATCATTTGAAATGCTGCTTGTCACTTTTAAAACAATAATAATAATAATAATAATAATAATAATAATAATAATAATAATAATAATAATAATAATAATAATAATAATAATAATAATAATAGTAATATACATATTATACATAAAAAGTTCACCACCCATCACTCGGGAAGAGAAAACGAAAGTACTGTTAAGAATTAAACTGAAAGGGAGAAAAACAAAATAATATTTATTTCAATCCATTTCATTTAGACGTGGGTTTCAGTAGGCCAGTCTCTCCCCTCCGGGATCTCCCAACCTGCCCCACCTGCCTGATCCTTGAGCAGCCTTATGGGAGTTGTAATCCAGCACACTGAGAGGTCAGGAGCAAGGGGGAGACAAGGGAAGGCGAAGGAGCAAAGCGATCCTAGGAAAAGTCGCGCCGCCGGTCCGCTTTACCCAACCGGCGTGGACGCCTTTTGGCGAGCCGGCGCGCTCTGGGAAGCCAAACGAGGCCGACCGCGGGCAGCCCCGAGAGGAGCCGGGAAAGCGAAGCCGGGCCCGGGAAAGGACGCACGGGGGCTGCTGCTTACCTGCTGCTCGGCCGCTTCCATCCCTCCGTCTACAGGATGAGCCTGTTCGCAGGACCACTGTCAAGTGCGCCCGGGAAGCAGCAAGGAAGCGCCGTCTGCCTGGCTGATGCAACGAGGTGCGCCGGATTGCGCGCAGCTCTCCGCCCCTCGGCGCCCGAGAGGGACGGCCCTGCCTGGGCGGAGTTTCGGGCTGTGCAAGGCCGACGCCGGGTGGATGGGCCGGCCTCAGCAGCTCGGGGCGCGGCCGGAGAGTCCCCGTGTGGATCCTCCGCCTTGCAAGCGGCGCCCTCCAGATGGGTAGGAGTGGCGTTCCCAGGATCCGCGAGCGCGCAGGCAGCGCTTTTCTGGGTTGCGCTGCTCTGGCGGGCGCCGGGTTGGCGCTTCCCCCTGCTGAAGATTGAGAAACAGCCAACTTACACGTTGGGAAAAATGCAATTTCGACCGAAGAAGGAGGTGAGAGCACATACAGGTGGTTCTCAATTTACGACCACAAGTGAGCCCAAACTTTATGTGGCTAAATGAGACATTTGTGAAGTGAGTTTTGCCCCATTTTCCGACTTTTCTCGCCACCTTTGTTAAGGGAATCACGGCATTGTGTACTTAATAACCTAGTTGTCAAGTGAATCTGGCTTCCCCGTTGACTTTGCTTGTCAGAAGGTTCTCAAAAGGGGATCACGTGACCCCGGGACACTGCCAACCGTCATAAATGTGAGTCAGTTGTCAAGCATCTGTTGGAAGAAATATCCATCTGGTTCAGTTCCAAGTGGGGAGAAAGTAAGGTGACCAGATTTTTTTTTTAAGTGGGACACCATTGAGGGGGGGGGTTTCTAGGGGAGCAAGACGGGGGTCCGTCTCTCTTATCCTGCAGCTTTGTACACCCCCCCTTCATCACAGCCAGGGGTGGGTTCCTACTGGCGCAGGCTTACCTGTTCGTCGGCGTAGAGCCGATGGAACTGGCGGCGGTCGCGGCGCGGGGCTTCTCCTGCCCGCTTCCCCCTCCCAGCTGGATGCCGCCATTCGGGTTATTTTGTCCTCTGCGCATGCGCAGAGGACAAAATAACCCGAATGGTGGCGTCCAGCTGGGAGGGGGAAGCGGGCGGGAGAAGCCCCGCGCCGCGACCGCTGCCAGTTCCATCGGCTCTACGCCGAACGACTGGCCAAGCTGAACTGGCAGGAACTAGTGGCAATTTGCATTACCCAAAAGAACAGATCTCCTTTGTTTATTTCATGGTTAAAAGGTGGGAATCCCTGAATAGAGATTTGCAGAAGCCCTAGAAATGATGGGATGTATCTCATTGAAGAGAAGAAATACAAAAGAAACGAACTAGCAAATTCAAATTAAAAAGCGGGACTTTTTTGAAACGCCGTGGGACACGGGACAAATTGCTAAAAAGCGGGTCTGTCCCGCCAAAAGCGGGATGTCTGGTCACCTTAGGAGAAAGACACTGGAAACATGGAAGCTGATTGGAACCATGGTTTAATGATGAATTGATGGTTTATTGATGAAACATGGGCTTGAGGTCCTGACCACATGGAGTGGAGAGTGAGGGTTATTTATACCCTCTCTGGGCTTTGAACGTGAGCTTCCTGTTCCTGTGGCAAGAGCATGTATTCTATTGGTTGCTGTCAGACTCCCATGGGGCCATGTGGGCCAGAGGTGGGTTGCTCCCAGTTTGGACCAGTTCTATAGAACTGGTAGCAGGAATTTCCCCCCACTTGCCGAACCGGGAGCGATCACTGGTTGGCCACACCCCCGAACCGGCTCTAATGGCAGCGCCGTATGCGCCGCCATTTTGTTTTTGGCTTCTGCGCATGCTCGCACGGCACGGCCACGCAGCGCAGGAGGAAGCCAACCGGCAGCGAGGTAAGTTAGAACCCACCCCTGATGTGGGCTCATGTTTGTCTGAATCAAGTTTGGTTGAAGCCTGGAGGGTGATGCAATGTCCCTAGGTGATTTCGCAATGCAGTGAGCCCTGCTGCTAGATAATCCTATTATGTCCTGGAGGGTCATGTCTTAATCCCATCACCCTGGAGCTGAAGGTCTTTTGTCTTGTAGATAGGCTGGCCTAGTCTTTCTTAATGGGCACCAAATATCTGCTGAGGAGCAGGGAGCTGAAGCTCTGAGTTTCTGTCTTTAGAAACATGTTTCTCCTTTAGGGAAAATATAATATTCTGCCTTTTTAAATATTATTCAAAATATTTCATTGTTCTAGGAGGGGTGACTTCCCTCACATCCAAATGTAAATCATGTGACCATGGGGAATGCTGCAATGGTCGTAAGTGTGAAAAATGGCCATAAGTCACTTTTTTCAGTGCCGTTGTAACTTTGAACAATCACTAAGCGAATTGTTTTAAATCGAGGACTATCTGTATTGGCTTGTGTGTGTTAATAAATCTCTGCCAAAGCAAGTCAGTTTTACAGTACCTGGAAGTAAACAGTTCTAAAATAAGTGAGTAGGCTTAGGTAGGGATTCCCCCATTAATGTTTAACACAACTCTGATTTATTCTGGGTTTTTTTTTAACCACTGCGCTGATTTCTAAACAAATGAGTACAGGTAGTCCTCGACTTACGACCACAATAAAGGCCAAATTTTTTCTTGCTAAGCCATACATTTGTTAAGTGAACTTTGCCCCAGTTTACGACTTTCCTGCCACAGTTGTTAAACAAATCAGTGCAGCTATTAAATTAGTGACCTGGTTGTTAAGTGAATCTGGCTTCTCCATTGACTTTGGCTTGCTGGAAAGTCACAAAAGGTGATCACGGGACCCCAGAACACTGCAACCGTCATAAATATGAGTCAGTTCCCAAGTATCTGAATTTTGATCCCATGACCATGGGGATGCTGCAACAGTCGTAAGTGTGAAAAACTTCATAACTCACTTTTTTCAGTGCTTTTGTAACTTTGAACAGTCATTAAACGAACTGGGGTAAATAGAGGACTACCTGTAATGTTTTACATAAACGTTTTGGAGAGGGCTGTTCAATCTTTCTCCACAAAATGCAGCATAAAATTTGTTTTCTATACGTCTTTGCCTCCATCTAGCGGCCGCTGGGATTTTTGCAGACCAAAATGTATAATTACAGGATTAGCATTCCATAGACCTGTATTTTAATATTTGCAACTTTAAGATTTGTGGATTTGTGAATAAGCTATAAAAGTCCAATTTGTTATCCCTCATTATTTATTGGACCACAAAAAATTGGCATGCTACATCTGAAAGTAAAGATTCCCAGTGTTATCATTTAAAGCATTTTATCATTTAAAGCATGTTATCATTTAAAGTTACCATTTAAACCAAGGAGAGATTCAACCTGGAAGTGAGGAGAAACTTTCTGACGGTGAGAGCGATCAACCAGTGGAACAGCTTGCCGGCGGAGGTTGTGAGAGCCCCAACACTTGCGACCTTCAAGGAGAGAATGGACTGCCATCTGTCTCAAAGGGTATAGGAACTCCTGCTTGAGCAGGGGGTTGGACTAGATGACCTACAAGGTCCAACTCTAATAATAAATCTAAAAAAGCAGACTAGGGTTTTTGAGAGCCAATTTGATGCGGTGGCTAAAGCACCATGCTAGAAACAGGGAGACTGTGAGTTCTAGTCCTGCCTTGGGCACAAAACCAGCTGGGTGACATTGGGCCAATCACTTTCTCTCATCCCTAGGAAGGAAGCAATGGCAAATCACTTCTGAAAAAGATTGGTCCATAGTTCAAGATTCAACCTTTTGACCCCTTTGGCCTGGATGATTCAGTCTTCATAGACACACTTCGATGAAAACCTTGCCAAGGAAACTTGGAAAGCCCAGGCAGAAAATTGGACAAGCAGGGACTTCTCTAATTGGTCAATTGTGACCAATTCTTGGCAGTCTCCGAGAACTGGTCACGATTGAATGGAAGAAAAAGAAACTGGCGTTCGGGGTATAGGTACTGTATTTCCCTGAAAATATGACCTACCCCGAAAACAAGCCCTAGCCCGATTTTCACACCTGTGCCTAATATAAGCCCTATCCCAAAAATAAGCCCTAGTTAAGCCCCGCCCACCATCTGGTTGTGTGAGGTGGGGCGTACAGCATGTGTAAAAATCAAGCTAGAGCAGGGGTGGGGGGATGGAGCTGCCCCACATGCCCGTTCCCGCTTAGCTTAGGACCGCCGCAGCCAGGCCTCCCATGCCCCGACACCTGTCGCGCCGCTGCTTGACTTCTTCTGTGGCCACTTCTGGCCGCTTCCGGCCAGATGCCATGTGGCACATCGTGTCGGTGCCGCCGCGTGCGGCACAACACTGCGAGGCTCGTTGCGCCGGTGCTGCCACTCACGTCAGGACACCACAAGGCTTGTCAACGTCGGTGCCGCCATTCACGGCAGGAGGCCACGAGGCTCGTCACACCGGTGCTGCTGCTTGTGGCAGGATGCCGCAAGACTCGTCACACCGGTGCTGCTACTCACGTGTGCAACAGCACAACGCGCCACGCATCCTCCTGCCACAAGCGGCAGCACCTCAATGAGCCATGCAGCGTCTAGCCATGAGCGGCTGCAGAAGAAGTCAGGCTGAAGCGCAACAGGTGTCAGGGCGTGGGAGGCCTGGCTGTGGTGGTCCTAAGGTAAATAAGTAAGAAATACCCCGAAAATAAGACCTGGTGCTTATTCTGGGGCCCAAAACAAAATAAGACTGGGTCTTATTTTCAGGGAAACATGGTAATCCATGGCTCATGACCACAATTGAGCCTAAGCAGGTCATTTACAACCTTTTTTGCAGTGGTTGTTAAGCAAACAGGCAGTTGTTAAGAGAATCCATTTACCAGAAACCAGAAGTAAATGTCGGTTCCTGGCAAAAAAAAAGTAAGGTTGCACATTTAGGCAAGAAAAACAAAATGCACAGGTACTGTATATGTGGTATCTCACTCAATAGTAATAACAGAGAGGGACCTTGGAGTCCTAGTGGACAACCATTTAAATATGAGCCAGCAGTGTGCAGCAGCTGCCAAAAAAGCCAACACAGTTCTAGTCTGCATTAACAGAGGGATAGAATCAAGATCACGCAAAGTGTTAATACCACTTTATAATGTCTTGGTAAGGCCACACTTGGAATATTACATTGAGTTTTGGTCGCCACGATGTAAAAGGGACGTTGAGACTCTAGAATAGCAATAGCAATAGCACTTAGACTTATATACCGCTTCATAGTGCTTTACAGCCCTCTCTAAGCGGTTTACAGAGTTCAGCATATTGCCCCCAACAATCTGGGTCCTCATTTTACCCACCTCGGAAGGATGGAAGGCTGAGTCAACCTTGAGCCGGTGAGATTTGAACAGCTGAACTGCTGAACTAGCAGTAGCCTGCAGTGCTGCATTTAACCACTGCACCAACTCAGCTCTTTAGAAAGAGTGCAGAGAAGAGCAACAAAGATGATTAGGGGACTGGAGGCTAAAACATATGAAGAACGGTTGCAGGAACTGGGTATGTCTAGTTTAATGAAAAGAAGGACTAGGGGAGACATGATAGCAGTGTTCCAATATCTCAGGGGTTGCCACAAAGAAGAGGGAGTCAAACTATTCTCTAAACCACCTGAGGGTAGAACAAGAAGCAATGGGTGGAAACTAATCAAGGAGAGAAGCAACTTAGAACTAAGGAGAAATTTCCTGACAGAACAATTAATCAGTGGAACAACTTGCCTCCAGAAGTTGTGAATGCTCCAACACTGGAAGTTTTTAAGAAGATATTGGACAACCATTTGAAGTGGTGTAGGGTTTCCTGCCTAAGCAGTGGGTTGGACTCACACCCTCACACCCCCACCCTTGCGCCTGAGGGGGGAAAGCCAATCAGAGACCCTCCTCCTTCCCACGCAAAGCCCTTTAAAGCAGAGAAGAAGCTGGCCGGCCGGCCCCTTTTAGGACGGGAGGGGATGTGGGCAGAAGATCAAACGGGAAGGCAGTGGATGCAACGCTAGAGGCTGCCAAAGAGCCGCGGTCCTTCCCACGGCAAGGCAAGGCAGGTCCCCTTCAATCCCTCCCACTTCTGCAGCGGGGCAGCCTCTTCCTCTGTCTCGTGGCCGGCAGATCATGCTCAGCAGCAGCCAAGCAGGAGGAGTGGCAGCGGCGACGTTGGCGCCGACAACAGCAGCGCCCCTCTAGCCCCTCGCTGCAGCAGCATGGCCAAAGCGCGGGCTACAGCAGCAGGAGGAGGGGGGAGCAGTTGCCTCTCCAGCACCTCCGACATGGAGCTTCCCAGTCCAGGGCCGAGGCGCGCCAGGCAGCTCAGGTTTTCTCCTGCTCCTCCTCACACCTCCTTCCCGTGCCCGCATACACGCCACCACGCTTGGCTAAGTGGCCACTCGCTCCCTTTCCAGGTTCCCTGAGCAGGGCACTGAAGAGAGCACGCCCTACTCCCCCCACGCTCGGGGCCTGAGAGGGGAAGTGGAGTGGAAGGCGTCCCCTCTTTCTTTGCTTCACTCCGACCCTCCCACCGGCCCCCGTTGTTCAGCTCCGATTCAGCCAGGCTCCGAGAGTTCCCCACCGCGCGATTTCCCCCCCCTCGCTTTCCCTGGCCCTGGAGAGCTAACTATTGCGCGCGCGAGCCGTCCGCAAAGTCTCAACTTCCCGTCCCTCCATCTGTTTCTCGATCTCACTTCTTTCTGAGGAAAATTCACGAGCCGGAGTAAGTTGGGGGGTGATGGACACCCATCCACCCACCCCTCCTGCCGTCGGAGAGAGAGAGAGAGAGAGAGAGAGAGAGAGAGAGAGAGAGAGAGAGAGAGAGAGAGAAGATGGATGGATGGATGGATGGATGGATAGATAGATAGATGATAGGTAGGTAGATAGATAGGTAGATGATAGGTAGATGATAGGTAGATAATAGGTAGATAGATATGGATGGAGAGAGAGATAAAGAGATGGAAAGGGAGAGATGAGAGGGAGAGAGAGAGAAGATAGATGGATGGATGGATGGATGGATGGATAGATAGATGATAGACAGACAGACAGACAGACAGACAGACAGATGGTATGGATGGAGAGAGAGAGATAAAGAGATGGAAAGGGAGAGATGAGAGGGAGGGGGAGAGAGAGAGAGAGAGAAAAAAAGGGTTTTGTGGTTCCCAGTTCTCTGTCCTAATGACCGGCTGGGTGGGCGTGGCTAGGGGGTCATGTGACTGGGTGGGAGTGAGTGATGTCAAGTTGGCCACGCCTACCCAGGTTTTGTGGCTCTCGGTGGGGTTTTTTCTGTGGGAAACGGGTCCAAATGGCTCTTTGAGTGTTTAAGTTTGCCGACCCCTGTTCTAGTCCAACCCCCTACTAAGGCAGGAAACCCTATACCAGTGATGGCGAACTTTTTCGGCACCGAGTGCTCAAAGCGGAATGCGCATGCATGCGTGTGTGTGCTGAAAACCCGAAGACCAGCTGGCCGGCACACATGCGCATGCCGGAAACCAGAAGAGCAGCTGGCGACAGCGCGTGTGCCCACAAAGGGCTCTGCATGCCACCTTTGGCACACGTGCCATAGGTTTGTCAACACGGCCCTATACCATTTCAGACAAATTATTGCCCAATCTCTTCTTAAAAACCGTCCAGTGTTGGAGCATCCACAACTTCTGGAGGCAAGTCGTTCCACTGGTTTATTGTTCTCACTCTTAGGAAATTTCTCCTTAGTTCTAGGTTGCTTCTCTCCATCTCACCCTGTACAGAGAGTAACAACTTCAGGTTGTTTCACCTATGGGCTAAAAAATAAGATGATGGCAATATTGTGCTGCTAACATAGTGGTTCTCAATCTGTGGGTCGCGACCTCTTTGGGGGTCGAAAGACCCTTTCACAGGGCTCGCCTAAGACCATTGGAAAAAACATATTTCTGATGGTCTTAGGAACCGAGACACCGCTCTTCTATCCGTCTCCAGGCGGGTCCACCCACATGCAAATAGATTACTGCAAAAAAAAATCTGTACCATGGGAACTTCTGAGCATGCGCAGAAGCCGAATTTCCGGCACTCCGCATGCGTCGCCATCTTGTTTTCGGCTCTTTTTTTGCAATTTTTTAAAAAAATTAAGCACTGCGCATATGTGCGCATGCAAAGCTCACACACGCCCATAAGGCGTGGCCATGCAGCGCAGGAGGAAGCGAAGTGGCAGCAAGGTAAGTTAGAACCCACCCCAGTGTTTCCTAGTAATTTTATTATTTTATGATTGGGGGTCACCACAACATGAGGAACTGTATTAAAGGGTCGTGGCATTAGGAAGGTTGAGAACCACTGTGCTAACGAGTTGCACAGAAATTTTATAGCAATTTGATATTGCTGCAATGTCATGTAGTGAATATTGTCAGTTGTATGTCTATGCAGGGTGATGCACCCCTATTTAATATTATGGTACATTCCAATATAAGCAGAACACGTGATATGATGTTCTTTGCGCATGTGTGCATTCCTAAACCACCATTATTATTATTCTGACTTAGCTCTTGACCTGAACGGTCGTGTTACTCAGCAAAATATAATTTATTCAGGATTTATTGTTTTGGTACTGAAATAAATATTTTCTATTAGACTTTTAATTTCAGTTTTATTTCTAACTGCCTGAATTCCAAGAAAAGATCCTACATCGCCTCTGAGATATCATTCTCACCCCAACGTGCAATATCCAAGCATGTGATGAGGGACTGGTAATAGATCAGATGCTGTTGTCTAACTCTTGTAGTGAGTCACATCCAGTATGAGTTATGAAGTAGACCATATCCCAATGCATTTATCAGCTGTAACCCAAAAGCAAATAGCATTGTCATTAATCCAAACTAGATTAGATAAATTAAGAAGCAAGAACCAAGTTCATTTTTCACTTTAAACACTTCAAATATGGAATAGGCAGTGTTCATTTGTGTGCAAATAGACACTTAAAATTTGTAGAAATTGCTGTTTCACTCAAAACTGTTTAGTTATGATTATGGAACCACAAAAATATAAGCATAAAAGTGATTCTGTAGATTAATCATCTATATAGTACGCTCACTTTCAATTAACATCTTCATAATTATTTTCTTTTTTCCTATGTTATCTCAGTTCTGATTATACTTATGGAAATGTGATTTTATGTTTGTTGAATCTAATGATTAAAAATTTGAGTTTGTATTTTCTGTTTTGGGTCTTTTTCTTTTCTAATAATTCATTTTTATTGTATTTTGCAAAAGTATTTTCTATGACAGATTAGAAAGTAAGCAAAAAACTCTGATCTTTCACTATATATAGTTTGAGAAGTGCTGCTCGAGCACATTGTTGCTGGTTTTCTCTACATATTAATGAGCAACAGTAGAACATAGCGCAACAGTTTTTCAAGAATTTTCTTTTTTTGAGAAAGCAACTTACGTATAATGAAAAAAACACAAAAATCAATCAATTAATCCTAAATTAAATTCTCTCTTTTCCATCCAGATATGAGTTCTCACACTCATAGTCAAAATCTTCTTTTCTTCTGGCATTTCGATAGGCAATAATATCTCTCTGTTACAAGAAAAAATGTTTTTTACTCAGACTCAACATGGTAATTCATATTTGGACTGAAAAAGGACTATTTCCTTCCTTCCTTCCTTCCTTCCTTCCTTCCTTCCTTCCTTCCTTCCTTCCTTCCTTCCTTCCTTCCTGATTTTAAAGAAACATTAAATGAATTAAGTGGATTTTGGAATTGAGTATATTGTAAACAAATCTGACAGAGTCACAATAGTATTTAGCCAGGAGATGGCAGCAAACTTACATGTTTCAGACAGAATGTTATTGTTTTTTTTGTCCATGGTTGTAATTGAGAGAACATTTTCTTTTTCCATTCACAATAGATCTAATAAATAGTGACCAGATTTGAATAAATGTATCCTTCGTTGGTAGTTTTTTAATGCTTTTTGTGAAAAGATTTGTTTTTGTTATTCAGAACTATTTTCCATATATTTAAATACCAATGATTCAGTAAAAATGTATTTGAATTTCCCAGAGTCCTTGCAATAACAAACCTGATAAGGCAACATCAGGAGATGACTTACTTTTTATTTATTCTATTTAATTTATATATCAGATTTGAAGACCGTCCATCCCCTGGTGGGTGTACGACTCTTAGGGGGGTGTACAATTAAAATATAAAAACCAAATGAATAATTGTCCCAAAGGTGCTTTTTCAGGAGGCAAATGGACTTTCTTGGTTTTTTTTTTCTTTTGAAGACGTTTCGCTTCTCATCCAAGAAGCTTTTTTGCTTCTTGGATGAGAAGCTAAACATCTTCAAAAGAAAAAAGCAAGAAAGTTTAGTTGCCTCCTGAAAAAGCACCTTTGGGACAACCATGACCTGGATGAGAATCTCTACAGACTTCCAGATGAATACAGTGAACCCTCGTTTTTCGTGGGGGTTACGTTCCAAAAAGAACCCGTGATAGGCGAAATCCGTGAAGTAGTAACCTTTATTTTTTTTACAATTATTATACAATGAAATACTCCATAATACATTGAAACCAAAGAACAAAACCTTTTTACAAGCCCAAGCATTTGTTTAACAAATAAAAGTACTGTATAAACGTTTTTTTTTTTACAAATAACTACTGTACTGTAAAATAATAATTTTAATCATCAATACGAACTGAAGGCTTCAAATTGCAGAGATCAGCACCGCCCCACCGCAACCCGAGTCATTGGATTAGAACGGGAGAAAATGAAAAATGATTATGAAAAAAAAATACAAAATACAGTAGGACAAATAGTGACTCACGTGTATTTCGCTGCTCTTGGCAAGCTGTTTTACGTATGTGTATAAACCGCAATGTTATTGACACACAGTTAGAGAAGTGGAGAGACTGTTTAGCCAATCAGAATGCAGAACACAATGCACGATGCAAATCCGTGAAGCAGCGAGACCGTGAAAGATGAACCGCGATATAGCGAGGGTTCACTGTAATTATATTCCAGTAGGGCTTTCAAGGCACTAACCAATCCCAAGGTTGCATACTCCTCTGCAAATAACAGAATTGGAAGGGACTTTGGAGTTTTTCTAGTCCAACCCCTTGCTCGAACAGGAAACCCTATATCATTTCAGACAAATGGTTGTCCAATCTCTTCTTAAAATCTTCCAGTATTGGAGCACCTACAACTTCTGAAGGTAAGTCAGTGATTAATTAAACCACTGATTAATTCTTCTAACTATCAGGAAATTTCTCCTTAGTTCTAGGTTGGATCTGTCCTTGATTGGTTTCCATCCATTGCTTCTTTTCCTGCCTTCAGGTCAGTGGTGGGTTCCTACCGGTGCGATCCACTCTATCGCACCAGTAGCGGCAGGCTGGTGATGTCATCAAAAGGCTACCGACCCGGTGCGGTCGGTTGCCGGTGCCTAGGAGCCGCCATCCTTTTTTGCGAATTTTTTTGCGATTTTTTGTTTCTGCGCATGCGTGGAAGCAAAATCACGCTGAAATCTTGCGAGGGGATGCACTATGTTGAGATTTCAGTGAGATTTCGATTCCGCGCATGCGCGGAAGCAAAAAATTGCCAAAATTGCGCGCACACATCCCCTCACAAGATTTTGGCACAATTTTGTTTCCGCGCATGCGTAGAAGCAAAATCACATGAGGGGGCGTGCGCGCATAACGAGCGCATGCACAAAACGCAGTGATGCATACACAGCGCACCGGTAGCAAGGTAAGTGAGCAACCCGCCCCTGCTTCAGGTGCTTTGGAAAATAAGTTGACCCCCCTCTTCTTTGTGGCAGCCCCTTAAATATTGGAACACTGCTATCATGTCATCTCTACCCCTTCTTTTCATTAAACTAGACAATTCCTGCAACTGTTCTTCATATGTTTTTGCCTCCAGTCCCATAATCATCTATGTTGGTCTTCTCTGTACTCTTTCTAGAGTCTCAACATCTTTTTTATATTGTGGCGACCAAAACTGGACACAATATTACAAGCTGCCAAACAAGTTGGCAGAACCAGATCTTCAGACATTTCCAGGAATCCAGGAGAGAAGAAGGTTCTGGTCCGGACCCTAGCAGTCAATATTCTTTAACTGACGGAGTCTGTAACAAACCACCCTGCCTGATTGGGTGTGACAGGCCAATGTAGTGGGAAGAAGACAGTTCCACAGGGTTCCATGCCATGTAGGGTTTTAAAGGTCATAACCAGGGGTCTCCAAACTCGGCCATTTTAAGACTTGTGGACTTCAACTCCCAGAATTCAGCAAAGCCGGCTGGGGAATTCTGGGAATTGAAGTCCACAAGTCTTAAAGTGACCAAGTTTGGAGACCCCTGGTCATAACCAACACCTTGAATTCAACCCACAAGCAAACAAGCACCCAATGCAACTCACACAGCAAAGGTGCTATATGCACCATCTTTGGGGCACTCAAGATTGCTCACACAGCTTAATTTTTGATACCAGCTAAAGCTTTCAGATAGTTTTAAAGGATAGCGCCATGTAGAGTGGATTGCAACTGATACCATTATCCTGTACCAAATTACGGACTTTGTTATATTTTGACTATAAAAGATCACCTCAACGAGCAAAAATGATTATGTTGAGTGCATGGATGCTATTTGTTTGACAGAAATGATTTCTGTTTATTAATTTCTGAGACACACACAAGTATGCGTTTGTGCCAGTTTCTAGGCACAGCAGTGATATTTACACAATCCACCCAGTGCGTGGCACCAGGGGAATAAAAAAATAGCCCAGTTTGTCCAGGAGAAACCACAGCTCGCAAGCACAGAAGGGGCAGCGTTTTGTATAGGTGAAATGTCCTGGGTCAAATCCTTGGGTACAGACTGGCACAAGTACGAGACTGTATCTGTTTCTCCTACTTGGGGATCTGGTTTGTTTGGTCTCATGTTAAATTTACTTAAAAATTGTGGTTGGAAAGATCGACTGGAATTAGAATGTTATGGAGTTCAGATTCTTCTTAAAACCAGCTGAAAAGCCAGCCATGAAAATACAATCCAAAGTAATTACGGTGTGAAAAGTAGAATTTACTGTGCCAGAAAAAGGCCAAGAGCTTGAAACGAGAGCAATGAGATGTGGAAAATGGAATAAAAGATCACAAAATCAGTATGGCCTGTACAATTTTGAAGACACTCCATCCCCCAAGGAATGGTAACTATTTCCATTGTTAAATTCAATTTATACATGGGAAGGGGAACTCTTATAGCAAGTGAAGCCCATTTAAGCACATAAAATCAAATTAATGTTTCCAATTGGCCTTTCCAGAATTTGGACATCATCAGAAGATTCAGAAATAGGACCTGATGGCAGATTGGCTTTTCAAACCCAACAATTAGTTGGTACAATTGCAAGACTTTTGGCATAAGGAAATTAGTTACTTCCATACATGTAATATTTCAACAATTTAATCTGAGATATATAATTTCTTGGTTTGGAAAGATTAAAATTACATTTGGGGAAGAGAGAGGTTTTAGAAAAGACCACAGAGTAGTCTGAAAAATGGAGTGCATGTGTTCTGTAGGATTAGGAATCACTCTGGGGATTTTGTTCTTAGATTAAGCACAGTTTTCTTAACTCCAGTGGGGGGAAAAAGAGGAATGAAGCTAAGAGCCTGTGGTATAATGTGGTGTAGTGGATCTTAAGAACCGTGGTGGTGCAGTTAAAAGCCCTGGTGGCGCAGTGGTTAAAGTGCAGTATTGCAGGCTAATTCTGCTGACTGCCGGCTGCCGGCAGTTCGATTCTCACCGGCTCAAGGTTGACTCAGACTTCCATCTTTCCAAGGTAAAATGAGAACCCAGATTATTGGGGGCAATATGCTGCTCTCTAAACCGCTTAGAGAGGACTGAAAAGCACTATGAAGCACTATATAAGTCTAAATCCGTGATGGCAGCCAACTGATTTTCAGGCCTTCTGGGCCCACTGGGAGTCGGGAAACAGCCTGTTTTCAGCCTCCGGAGGGGGTGGGGAAGGCCCATTTTTTGCTCTTCTCAAGCTCCAGAGCCTTTCTAGGAGCCTGGGGAGGGCAAAAACAGCCTCCCCCCCCCGGAGGTCCTCCCGAGGCCAAAAATGTTCCATTTGTCAACTTCCAGTTGAACTGGAAGTTCCCTTTTTTTGCTCTCCCCAGCCTTTACCGCCTTTCTAGGAGCCTAAGGAGGGTGAAAATGGCCTTCCCCACCCTCCCCGGAGGCCCTCCGGAGGCCAGAAATGGCCCGTTTTCCAACTTGAAACAGGCCATTTCTGGACTCCAGAGGGCCTCCTGGGGGTGAGGAAGACTGTTTTCGCCCTCCCCAGGCTCCTAGAAAGGCTCTGAAGCCTGGGGAGAGCAAAGAAACAACTTCCGGTTCAACTGGAAGTTGGCAAATGGGCCATTTTCTGCCTCTGGAGGGCCTCCGGGGGGGAGGCTGTTTTCGCCCTCCCCAGGCTCCTAGGAAGGCTCTGAAGCCTGGAGAGAGCGAAAAATGGGCGTACCATCGCATGTTGGGAATGGGGGGGGTGTCACATGTGCATGCGCGGGGGGGCACATAAAATTATGGGTATAGGCACGCACACATGCGACACCCCTGCACTCCCCCCTTTTGGCACACGAACCAAAAAAGGTCACTGGTCTAAATGCTATTGCTATTGCTATTGCTATCACATAGAGCAAGGCTATCTGCCCTGTGGACTTGTGGACTTCAGCTCTAAAAATTCCCCAGCCAGCATGATTTTTCTCCACGACAGCAACCCCAGAAGACAGGAAAAGTGGTTGATCTAAGGTCAACAGAGAGATGTCGTCTGCTCTTTTCCCTAATCTTTTGGGAAAGATTGGGAGCGGGATGACTCAGCAGTTAAAGACATTGAGGCGGAAAGCTGACCGCCTGGGTTCGAGGCTTGAGGGCGCCATGTGATGGGTGAACTCCATTTACTTGCCCCAGCTCATGCCCACCTAGCAGTTCGAAAGCATGCAAATGCGAGCATATAAATAGGTACCACTTCAATGGGAAGGTAACAGCGTTCTGTGCTCCTTTAGCTTTTAGTCATGCTAGCCATATGAACACAGAAGTGTCTTTGGACAATGCTGGCTCCCTCGGCTTAGAAACAGAGATGAGTAGTGCCCCTTAGAGTCAGATATGATTGTACAGGGGAAACTTTTACCTTTACTGGGATAGATTCAAATTTCTGCATGTGCCATGCCTCATTTCTAGCTTCGAATTCGTTTACCATCCTAGAACCAGTGGTGGGATTCAATTTTTTTTACTATCGGTTCTGTGGGCGTGACTGGGCTGGGCTGGGCTGGGCTGGGCTGGGCTGGGCTTGGCTTGGCTTGGCTTGGCGGGGCGGCTTGACTTGGTGGGGGTGGCAGGGGAAGGATTCTGTAAAATCTCCATTCCCTCCTCACTCCAGGGGAAGGTTACTGCAAAATCCCCATTTCCTCGTGATCAGCTGGGACTCGGGAGGCAGAGAATAGATGGAGGCGGGGCCAGTCAGAGGTGGTGTTTACGGGTTCTCCGAACGACTCAAAATGTCCGCTAATGGTTCTCCGAACTACTGAAAATTTACGCTGCCGGTTCTCCAGAACTGGTCAGAACCTGCTGAAACCCATCTCTGCCTAGAACATATGACTCAACCGAGATCCCAAACACACAAATCCACAGGCCATGTCATTTTGTTATGACGGTCCTCTACATAAATGCTACTGTAGAAAAGAAGAAGAACTAGTTGCAAGAAAGGAGAAGGAATGGCAGTATCTTTGCCTGCTGCATTAGATTAGAGGAGAGACGATTAAGGCCAAACTATATATTACACTACACACCAATGTGTGCCATGGATTTATGTTCTAAATGAAAAGCCGCCTTAGAGGAATGCAGTTTTAAGGATGTGTGTGTTCAATTCTCTCTCTCACGAACTGTTCTGCTGCTCACAATAGTCTGTGAATTGTTTTCCCTCTTAGAGGATGCCAGAAGAGCATTCACAAGCAAGATTCAGCATCTGGAACCCCCAAAGATAAAAATAGCTGGAAGGAAAAAAATCACAGTAAAAAAATAGATGTATAAATTCCACAGGCTGCTGACCAGATCTTTGTTTGTTGTTGTTGTTTTTGCTTATTTGTTTAAATAAAAAAGGCCCACTGAGGCTTCATTGTACACATTTGTGCCACATGTAGTTTGACTCCTTCTGTACATCCCTTGTTCTTCTTTCGCTGACCCCATTCCAAGCTTCTAAGAATGGTTGAGGAATTCTGTCTTCTGCCTCCCACACTGATGGCAGCATGTCGTCTTATCTTCCTTCATTTTGGCTGAACCAGCTTCTGGCAGGTCACGTCTCAACATCCTTCCCTCCTCCAAGCATTTCAGCTCCCATCCTAACCAGGATCAGAGACATTGAACTGCAGTCTCAGATAGGTTGATGGGACCCAGAACTCTGATAAGACTTCGTGCTGATACCTGCCTTTGGTGGGCAGTCATTTCCTAATTTGTGGCTTTAATACAAGACTGTATGGTGCCAAAGAATTGAGGCCTTTGAACTATGGTGCTGGAGAAGATTCCTGCGAGTCCCTTGGACTGCAAGGCGATCAAACCGGTCAGTCCTAGAAGAGACCAACCCTGACTGCTCTTTAGAAGGCCAGACCTTAGGATGAAACTCAAATACTTTGGCCATCTAATGAGAAGGAAGGACTCACTGGAGAAGAGCCTAATGCTGGGAAAGATTGAGGGCAAAAGAAGAAGGGGATGACAGAGAACGAGGTGGCTGGATGGAGTCACTGAAGCAGTCGGCGTGAGCTTAAATGGACTCCGGGGGATGGTAGAGGACAAGAAGGCCTGGAGGAACATTGCCCATTGTCAGGCCGAAGCCATCTTTGATTGGAGACTTTGGCCTTCCACACTTTATGCTTTAGAATGTATTCTTGCTGTGGGAACTTGGGAGGGGCTGTTGCATGAGGGATGTAGAGATGTAGCCATAACAAATTTCTTCTAGATTCTCAAGGTCATCATTTGTTCAGCACCTGCCCGGAAGCTGATGGGAGTAACGGACACGTTGGCAAAAGACGACTGGTCAACGTGATGAACTTGTGGGTGTGGGGGCAAGGGAATGAACTTTAAATTGGGTGGAGAAACCCTCGTAGCTTTAGATTCGGGTTTCTCACAGATGTGCCAACATGGCTCTCTTAATAAATTGGAACTTTGAGGAATACTTTGCCTCAGACTCTGATTTAGTTTTGGATGCTATTTGGAACCCTGACATCCATGGGGTCACGATGGGTCGGACACGACTTCTCAACTAACAACAACATAGTGGCATTGTGGGAAATGAAATAGCAGCTTTCCAGGGAAGGACTCAATGCTGCCATTTTCATAGGTAAACTAAATGGAAATCTACACATACGCCAATGATCACAACAGGCTAATTTTGATGCCCCCCTCAAAACTTGTACAACCCAACACCTCATCTGCCCAGATTGGAATCTACCTATGAAATCATCTCCGAGATCCTTCCAAATATATCTTTCACAACTGATGAAAACTTCTGGTGTTCTTGGGTTCCAAAACTTAACATTGGCAATGACAGCCATGCCAGAAGACTTTGAATTAATCCTCTGTCATGGCCACCAACGTCACAGGATTATTCTGAAGATCAAAGAGGATAAAATGACCACCTAGCCATTTTAATCACTCTTGAAATAGAGCAGAGTAAAAATTCTGTAGAACTAGTTGAGCTTCTGTCAACTTGAGTTGCTCCAGTTATAAGTCATGAATTTCCCTACTGCGTAAGAACTGCCACAGTGTTTTTATAAGATGACTGATCGTATATATTATTCTCCTTTATCCCCTTCTATTTTAAAGTAGTGCCTTGTCTGTGCATTTTTGTTGTAATCTATTTTTCTGAGTAAAAACTCTTCTCTCCAACCTCACCACTGGAAAAAAACCCAGCATTTTAAATTAAACAAAGGAGCAATAAAAATAAAAGAAAGGGAAGAAAATATTTCTTTATTGAAAAACATCTGTTTGTCTTTAATGTGGTATAAAAATTTGCAAGGCATCACTAAGCAATGCCTTCTGCATTTATAGTTCCACTTTATTTTCCATCCATCTATAGGAGTTCAGGAATTCTGCTGCAAATACCACAACTGTGTTTGTAGATGAAGTTTGTTTTCACTCTGACCTAAATTTCAGCAAGAATTAGGAAACCAAATTAAAGAAAAGCATCTACAGAATGGCACATCTGTTGAGGCTGCCTGAGGACATTTGCATGATAAATGTTTACATATTTTTGGACATGGGAATTCTGCAGCGAAGTGGGATGTCTGACTCTCTGCATGCCAGTGCCCGGAGTGTTTTCTCAGCTCATAGCTGTTAAGATTGTTGTCTCCAAACTCTGGATAAAGCAAAAGTTCAGTCTTGTTTGTTCAAGGCGGGCACCAGGGGTGAAATCCAGCAGGTTCTGGAGAACCAGTAGCGGAAATTTTGAGTACCGTATTTTTCGGAGTATAAGACGCACCTTTTTACCCCCAAAAAGAGGGTGAAAACTTGGGTGCGTCTTATACACCGAATGCAGCCCTACCCACCCACTCACCTCCACCCTTTAGCCTCTGTCTTCCAGCAATTTACCTGTTTGCAGCAAAGAGGGAAGAGCCTGTAAAGCCAAGCAAGACAGTAAAAGCTTCCCGACCTACAGCTGATTAGGTTTGCCACGTGGGAAAATAAAAGTGAAACTAACTGCAAAGAGGCAAATAGCTGGGAGAGACACACAGATTTTTATTTTTTGCTGAACTGGATGGAAGGTGGTAAGTGAATAACTATAAATGTCTGTAGAATGTTCAAATTATTATACTTTTTTTAAAAGACTGCTTTTTTATTGTTCTAGAGCCAGGGGTCTCCAACCTTGGCAACTTTAAGACTTGTGGACTTCAACTCCCAGAATTCAACAGCCAGCTTTGTTAGCTTTGCTGGCTGTGGAATTCTGGGAGTTGAAGTCCACAAGTCTTAAAGTTGCCAAGGTTGGAGATCCCTGTAAATCTAGACAACTTAACAAAATAAAGAAGCTTTTTAAAATAAATGCTTGCTCTGAAGAGGCCCAGTGCTATTGTATCTTCTTTTAAATAATAGAGAATAATGTATACTTCCAGAAATTTTAATTAATTTTAACAGCTCTGTACAAGTATAGTATGAAATGTAACAGTGTCCTGTTTAGTATTAGAGTTTAGTTACCTTGGAGTAGATCTATTTAAATAATTGGGAAGAGTTAGTGTGACTACATTTAAGAAAACTTTCTGGCATAATGTACATTTCTCCAATTCTTTGCTATTTCTATGGGTCAGGCACACATGCACGGAAATACACAGCAAACAGTGTATATCATCTGTGCTATTTGCTGTTTGCTGTTTGGCAAATTGCTTGGAGGCAGAGGCCTTTTTCCCTTGTTTTCCTCCCCCAAAACTAAGGCGCGTCTTATACTTCGGTGCATCTTATACTCCGAAAAATACGGTAGTTTGGAGAACCGGAAGCAGAAATTTTGAGTGGTTTGGAGAACCCGCAAATACCACCTCTGGCTGGCCCCAGAGTGGGGAGGGAATGGGGATTTTGCAGTATCCTTCCCCTGGCGTGGGAATGAGGATTTTGCAATATCTTTCCCCCCAGGAGTGGGGAGGGAATGGGGATTTTGCAGTATCCTTCCCCTGCCACCCCAACCAAGCCACGCCCACTAAGCCACACCACACCCACTAAGCCATGCCCACAGAACCGGTAGTAAAAAAAATTGGATTTCACCACTGGGGGACACAGAATGCATCTCAAGAGTAGAAGCACTTTAAGCATTTTTTATGTGGTCACTCATACTGAGAATATTACCGTGAGGCAAGCAATACAATTTCAAATTTTGTTTTGCTGGGTTTCACCTAAAATTCACATCACGAGACCTATAAAACGACTAAAAGACAAGGAACGAGCCATCTGTTTATATGTCCCTTCTTGAATCAGCAGCAATTTGATCCACCTCTGTTCCATTCTCATTTTCATTTATGTAAACATTTTAAAATAATATCTTTTTTATATCACAAAGTCAAACATTAAAATACAAACTAGCATAAAAGGGAAAAGGAGAAGGAAATAACAAAACAAATTTAAAGGGACCAAAAAAAATCAACAAATAAAATGTATAACGAAGTTGAGCTCCAACTTTATTTTAGTCCAGAGATAATGAGAGTTCAACAACCTCTCTCTAAATTTAAGCAAATAATGCCAATATCTTAAAATACTAATAATTAACTTTCTAAAATCCCATATTCATAACATACCCTTCTTTTAATTTTAATCTAACAGGTAAATAAATTGTCAAATGTGAATAACCTTATATTTAAAAAGCTACAATATTTCTCTAAACCAATCTAATCCTCAAACCCCAAAGTCAAAAGAATGGAAGGAAATGGGAATAGAACAGAACAGAATATTTTATTTGGCGAAGTGTGATTAGACACACAAGGAATTTGTCTCTGGTGCATAAGCTCTCAATGTACAAACAAAACAACAAAGTAATAATCATAATAATGATACCAATAAGAGAAGGTAGTAGAAAAGATTTCTTGTCTTGCAAGAAATCTAACCAGTCTCCAAACCACAAGAAATTTAGTCAAATTACTATCTCTAAGCAGTCAATTTCACCATCTCTGCTAGTTCCAGGATGTAAAGTTTTTTTTTTAATTCACATATTGCACATGTGATAGCTGCAGCAAATTACTAGCTTTCTCTTTTCTTACTAAGGCCATAACCCAACATATATTTGCTATGAAATGTGTTCCTGTAAGACAATCCTTAGGATTATTCTATGGACAAGTAGGTGTTCGTGGTCACATTTTGTGATCCAAAGTGATGTCACTAGAAAAGTTCAGATGAAACTCATACAATCTCATCGATTTACACTAACTGGGACATTGTATACATATTACCATGTTTACAAGATGACATGTTTATAGCTTTGAAGTGGAGGAACTCTTAGATTAATAAAGGATCCCAGTTCTATTGCCAGGATAAATAGGAAACAGATATCATATGGTCCTATTCCAATATTGCATTACGTACCTGCAAGCGCTCTCTCTCTCTCTCTCTCTCTCTCTCTCTCTCTCTCTCTCTCTCTCTATCTATCTATACACACACACACACACACTATATATATATATATATATATATATATATATATATATATATATATATATATATATATATATATATATATATATATATATATATATATATATATATATATATATATATTAACTACCCTTTGGATTAATTATGTAAAATGCATCAAAGGAGATGGAAACAATCAGGTAAAGAAATTAAAGGCAAAAGTTAGGAAATCAAATGCATCCAACTACAGCTTTCTTGTTTTTCTTAACCCATTCCACACAAGAGCTTTCTTCTTGCACAAGAAAACATAATCCAATCAAGACCTAGCCAGATAGTGATAGGAAAGTTTGTGGAGCTGAAGCTAAGGTGGTAGGATGAGACACCACAAAGATTTCATCACTGATGAGCCATGGTGGCACAGTGGTTAGAATTCAGTATTGCCAATTAATTTGCCGACTGCCAGCAGTTCGATCCTGACCGGTTCAAGGTTGACTCAACCTTTCATCCTTCTGAGGTCGATAAAATGAGGGCCCAGATTATTGGGAGAAATATGCTGACTCTGTAAACTGCTTAGAGAGGGCTGTAGAACATTGTGAAGCGATATATAAGTCTAGGTGTTATTGCTATTATCGTCTTAGACTTTACTCTTATATACAGGTGTGTTACTTTAAACAATGTATATATAAAAAGAGTGGGGGCTTGTGCCACAATGTCATGGAATCATCAAATTCATGCTTCTTAAAATCAATGAAGAAAAATGCTTTATGTTAGAAGGCCGTCTATTTGGTTGTCTTGTTAAGTCTTTACTGTTTACTATAGTATAGTGGGAATTGCAGTAACATGACATGCATGATCAAATTCTCACGTTAGATCAGTGGTTCTCAACCTTCCTAATGCCGCAACCCTTTAATACAATTCCTCATGTTGTGGTGACCCCCAACCATAAAATAATGAAATTATTAGGAAACTCAGGGTTGGGTTCTAATTTACCTCGCTGCCAGTTCACATCCTCCTGCGCTGCGTGGTCGCACCTCGTGGGTGCGTGGGCGCTTTGTGCATGCACACATGCACAGTGCCGAGAATTTTTTTTTTTAATTGCAAAAAAAAGGTGAAAACAAGATGGCAACACATGTGCAGTGCTGGAAATTCGGCTTCTGCGCATGCTCAGAAGTTCCCATGGTACAGATTTTTTTTTTGCAGTAGTCTATTTGCATGTGGGTGGACCCGCCTGGAGACGGATAGAGGAGCAGTGACTCAGTTCCTAAGACCATCGGAAATATGTGTTTTCCGATGGTCTGAGGTGACCCCTGTGAAAGGGTCGTTCGACCCCCAAAGGGATCACGACCCACAGGTTGAGAACTGCTGTGTTAGATGGTAGCAATACATGTTATTCATGTTAGGTTGTAGTCACCATAGCATACAATGTATAAGAGATGAAATTCTTCAGAATCCAGATAGTGTTGTCCTATATGTTTCTTCTGCTATTCTGCTCTTTTAATCTGTCCCAGGCCTAATACTGATTGCCCAACTCATTTAATAGTTGTAACCATTCATTTCATAGCCACTTAAATCCTAAAATCCTCTGGTGCTTAGCCAAGCCTCGGTGGGACCTGACCCAGAGAAATCCCAGAATTTTCTACAGAGATTAGATGCCTGGGAATTCAATCATTAGATAATGTGATCCCCAGAAGGCTTTCTATTAAAGGCTGTTAAAACAGTTTAAAAAAAATCACATCCCTTTTATCTCAGCGTTCCTTACATTTCTTACTGTCTGTATTTGAGGTGAGCATTTGTATTAAACTGAAATATTTTCATTTGCATTTCCAGTTTAGCCAGAGGCGTTTGCAAGAGTGGCGGAATAGGAATTGTTATGTGACATTGTGGCACAAGCCCCCATTCTTTTTATATATACATTGTGTGGTGTAACATACCTAAGGTGACCAGATTTTATTTTTTGTAAAGCGGGACACCATTGACGGGGGGGTTTCTAGGGGAGCAAGACGGGAGGGGTCCATCTCTCTTATCCTGCAGCTTTGTGCATCCCCCCAAACACCCCCCCTTCATCGCAGCCAGTGGTGGAGCCAGTGGCATGCGCAAAGCGTTCTGCTTGCACAGAGGGCAAAAGAATGCAAATGGTGGCGTCCCGGCGGCTGGGGAAAGCAGGCGGGGGAAGCCCCGCGCCTCGAACGCCACCAGCTTCTTTGGCTCTGCGGCGACAAACAGGCAAGACCGCCGCTGCCCCTCTCACTGCCCTCCCTCCCCGCCTGGCAGGAGGAGGCAGGCGAGGCAGGAGGCAGAGGGGTGTGCAGGGCAAATTCAAATTAAAAAAGCAGGACTTTTTTTAAACGCTGCGGGACGTGGGACAAATTATTCAAAAGCGGGACGTCTGGTCACCTTAAACATACCTGTACATAAGAGTAAAAACTAAGAAGGTAATAACACTTAGATGTATATACTGCTTTACAATGTTCTACAGCCCTCTCTAAGCAGTTTACAGAGTCAGCATATTTCTCCCTATAATCTGGGTCCTCATTTTATCGACCTCAGAAGGATGAAAGGCCGAGTCAACCTTGAGCCGGTCAGGATCGAACTGCTGGCAGTCGGCAAATTAGTCGGCAATACTGCATTCTAACCACTATGCCAGCACGGCTCATCAGTGATAATCATGTGATTACTGATCAATAAACCAGGTGGCTTGTAAATGTTAAGATGTCTGGGTGTGTGGGTATGAGTATTAGTATGGATGTGTGGGTATATATGTGTCTATGCGTGCGCATAGGCCCTCAAGTCATGTTAACTCCTGATAATTTCCTAGATAGATCGCTGCAGTTATCTTGGCAGAATTTCAGAACCGGTTTGCCATTGTTTGCTTTCTCGAGAGGGTGACTGGCCCAAAGTTGGTTTCATATTGAAGGCAGGACTAGAATTCATGGTCTTTGTCATAGTACTATGTTTGTTGTTGATTGATTGACTGATTGATCTGGGTGCTATCTAATTTCCAAATAACTCTGATATGATTTCAGAAGTATTAATATGATACCTGTTTTGACACTTAAGAGAAAACCTGGGTTTTGCAGGCCCCTCTAATTGTAACGTGAGTTAATTCTTTAGAGTTGACCTCTAAAGACTTTTTAGAAGGTTTACCAGTTCAGTATTAATAAATGGAGTCAGATTAAGCAGGAAAAAAATGGAAGGCAAAAGCACTGTAATTAATCAAGTGAGCAGGAACGTATTTCTCTTCTCATCACAAACTATTCATCACAGAGAAAGTAATCTTCTGTTTGATTTTCAATATACATTTATAAATCTGATTGTCTCTGGGGTCTGTTTTTTTTATTTAGAAACGCAAGAATAAATTCAATTGTGAATATTTTTACTAAGGTGAACAATAACAGAGAATCAATCACGGATCAGCAGTGTGAATAACAGAATAACAAAGGGAATGTGGAAGTTGCTCAGAACGGTGCGGCCCACTCGCCATGGCCAACTTGCCAGTGCCAACATACCACAGCCAACTCACTGCAGCCAACTTGCTGTAGAACAACTCGCCACGGCCAACTCGCCACGGGAGAAGAGTTACACTAATATCGGAGAAATGGTGGAATCGAATAATCAAAGAAAGGATGCAAAAGGAGGAACAAAATGAAATGGGAATGACAAAGATTAAAATAATTTTTCATTATTTTAAATACTTAAATTGAGTTGTTGAATTGTCCCGCAGTGAGTTATCCTGCAGTGAGCTGGCCATGGCAAGTTGGCACAGCTGCAGCAAGTTGTCTCATTCCAGCTCAGAACAGAATAAAAATAATTATCTCACGAAGTGTCACAGAAGTGTATGAAGTTATACTAACAGGTCGCATAACTGATGTTTGGGGAGAAATGTTAAAATATGTTTTGCTATAAAGGAGGCGTCTCATTCAAACGTTCCTGGTTACTATGCTAAAATTTTACACCATATGTAGTATATTGCTTCTTAGTGCAAACTACACACACAGACACACACACTGGTATATCCATCTATCCATACAGACAGTCCTCGACCATTATTTAGTGACCATTCAAAGTGACCACAGCATGTATTTCGGACAGCTGCAGCATACCAAGCACACGTGATCATCATTTGTGACCTTCCCAGCCAGCATCAGACAAGCAAAGTCAATGGGTGAAGCTGGATTTGCTTAACAACCACACGATTCACTTAACAACTGCAGGAAATTCTGGTCCCAATCTGTGGTCCTAAGTCAAGGGCTATTCGTACTTTGATCTTTCGTAGTTTCATATTTCATTTCCAGAAGAACTTGTATTTCTTTCAAAATAAAATCCCTGTTCCTATTTTTATTGTGGCTGTTTTGCTTTGGAACATATGTAGGTGCCAGTAGTGGGTTCTAAAACCCTTTGCTACAGGTTCGCATCAGGGGTGAAATGCTCCCGGTTCGGGCGGGCTGGTCGGTCGTTGTAGAGCCGATAGAGCCAATAGCGATTGCAGCGCGAGGCTAACCCCACCCGCTTCCCCCACCCGCCTGGACGCCGCCATTTGGGTTCTTTTACCCTCTGTGCATGCGCAGAACGCTTTGCACATGAGCAGAGGGTGAAAGAACCCAAATGGCGGCGTCCAGGCAGGTGGGGGAAGTGGGTGGGGGAAGCCTCGCGC
The DNA here is from genome assembly GCA_023053685.1 of Diadophis punctatus similis. Classification (NCBI taxonomy): domain Eukaryota; kingdom Metazoa; phylum Chordata; class Lepidosauria; order Squamata; family Dipsadidae; genus Diadophis; species Diadophis punctatus. The sequence continues at coordinate 11,643,863 of JALIGW010000002.1, read as the reverse complement.
TCTGATCGCTGTCGGCTCTATCGGCTCTACAACGACTGACAGGCCCGCCCAAACTGGGAGCATTTCATCCCTAGTTCGCATGCTCGCTCGTGCACACGCACGACACTTCTGTGCATGCGCAGAAGCATCCCGGGCGGGTGGGCGGAGGCTCCCGCCACCGGCGCTACCGGTTCTTAGAACCGGGCCAAACCGGGAGCAACCCACCGCTGGTAGGCTCACATGCGCGCGCACATATGTGTTCCTGAGTAGAGGGAAATACACATAGGTATCTCTTCTATATATAAAAAAGAGGGAATAATAATTGCTCTTCCTCTTGGCCTTCACTTTCCTCAGCCTATAGGTGGAGCTCTTTTTCAGCAAATTCTTACTTTCTTTGACATGAAAAATAAATTTTTAACATCCCTTGTCATATGAAAGAATGTGATACATTCCAGGAATAAAAGGACTGGACCTCATCACTTTGAAGCCAATGTCTGCATTCCTCTCATTTAAAACATCTGGACGACGCTCACTAGAGTAAATATAGAGTATGCATAAAATCAGGATGCATAAAATACATTGATGCAGTGGTTAAGGCATCAGGCTACAAAGAGGGAGACCGAGAGTTCTAGTCCTTCCTTGGGCGCAAAACCAACTGGGTAGCTTTAGGCCAGTCTCTCTCTTTCTCAGTCCTAGAAAGGAGGTGATCAATTCAAGGTGGTGAACATATTGATACTCCTGCCCCCTTCCCCCCCCCACAACAACAACCCTGTGAGCTGGTTTGGGCAGAGAGAAAATAACGGGCCCAAAGCCAGTCAGCTGGCTTTCATGCCTAAGGCGAGATTAGAACTCATATCCTCGTGTTCTAGGCTAGCCCCTGCAACAAACTGGTTCTCTAATGCTTTCACACTTTGATTGATTGGTGGTGTAGAAAGTTAGCACCCACCCCTCTCCTAGAAGAATGAAACATTTTGGGAAATATTATAAAAGGCAGAATATTATATTTCCCTAAAGGAGAAACATGCTCTTGGAAAGCAGCCCCCACCTTTCTTAATAGCCCCAGCTGGACTGGGCCAGCCTATCTACAAGACAAAAGGTCTTCAGCTACAGGGTGATGGGATTATCCTTCAGGCAAAGCCATTCAGCCACAATAGGAACTGCATTGCATCAGCCCAAGTTTCAACCAAGTTTGACTCAGAAAACCTACAAAGTTAGCCATGAGCCCCATGGGAGTCTGACAGCAACCAAATAGAATACATGTCCTTGCCACAGGAACAGGAAGCTCAAGGGCAAGGCCCAAGAGAGGGTATAAATAACACTCACTGTGTGTTCAGCTGCACCAGGACCTCAAACCCATGTGGCCCTGTCCATCAATAAATCATCTTTCCAATCAGCCCCCACGTTTCCAGTGTCTTTCTCCACACTTGGAACTGAACCAGATGGACATTTCTTCCAACAATGGATTGACAGACGGATCAAATGTATACACTACCCAGTTCACTGTCTTAACATACAAGCAAATGTGAAAGCTGTTAAATCAGAAGATTGAACAAAGGAAGAAGACATATAATTTGCATCCCATTTTTCTGCCTTGGAATTCAAGATGGTGCAGCTTAGAAACAACGTCATTGAGTCAATGTCATTTCTGTCTGATTTCTCTCTCTGTGCTTTCCGTTTCTCCTGTGTGCATTTTTGTACATGATTGATTGATTATGTGCCATCGCATCATTTTCATCTTCTAGCGACCACAAAGATATTCCCCATAATGACTGTTCCTAATCAGGCCCTTCAAGTCTCTCAACAGTGCAGCCATGGTCACTATAACTGAGTCCATCCACTTTGCTCTTGGTCATCCTCTTCATCTCCTTCCTTCCACCTTCCATCAGCATTACAGCCGTCTCCAGACAGCTAGTAGTTGTTGTTTTTTTTTGCATAATGTGCCAAAGTATGATCATTTGAGCCTGGTCATTTGTGCCTCGAATGAGCACTCTGAATTGATTCATTTGATGATCCATTTTTTGTACATGCTTTCCTCGATTTATGTCATGCTATGCACACATTGCTTTGGTCCCTACTTTTTTGTGGTACGTTGTAAACCGCACTGCAGAATTCTAATGAATGCATATTTTGTCATGGATGCAGCTCTTTGGTTAGAGTTAAGGTTGGGTTCCAGGAAGACTGACATCAGCAAATGTTTAGAAAAATTCAGATTAGACAAACTCTCATTAGACAGGGTGCCCATGCTGTCTCATCCTGTGGCTGAATTTCTCATCCATTCCGAGTATAGATAACATTCCTTGATAATTTCTCATCCTGCCACTGAATAAATTCCAAGATGCTTAATGTACGTGAGCTTGCCCTTGTTGTGGTCCGCCAGCGGCCTGTGCAGCTAGTAGCAGATTTGGACAGCGAGGAGGCTGGTGTGGTGATTCGCCAGCGGCCTGTGCAGCTGGTACCAGAGTCAGACAGCGAAGAGGCTGAAGAAAGCTCGATGCCAGAGGCAGGGATTCAGCCAAGGCCTTCAGAACCTCCAGAGGCTGCCATGAGAGGAGGAGGAGGAGGAGGCTGTTCTCAATGCACACATGCGCAGAGCTGCCAAAAGGCAGGAATGGTTCCTGAGAAGAACTACTCAGGAGTAGGTTTGGGGCTAATTGGCCACTCCCATAGCCTATTTAAGTGATGAAACTGAGTGACCAATTTGCAGGAAACAACTTCGTTCATTCCAAGTCCTGGTCTTTGAAACTCAAGCCTCTGTTTCTGCTCCCGAAATCGTCACTTTTCCTGCAAATTGCTCCTGGGCGTTTTGCCAACAACAGTAAGATTGTGTGGATTATCTGCTGTTATCTGAAAGACTCTTCGTCAGACCTGTGTGCTTTTGTTTGGACTAATTGTTTGGACTGTTAAGGAGAATTAATTAACATTTAATTAATCTTTTAATTAAAAAGACTGGTTTGTACTTTATTTGACTTTAGGACGACTGCTAAAGAAGACATTTAGTAGCCGCTAATATTAAAACAAGGTTTGTACGGATGCTGTTTGTGCTGTGTTCCTTGGTCCGGCAGCTGGGTCAGAACAGCCCTATTGGGTCCATTGCTGATGACAAAAGGGCCCCATTCAATCAAACTAACACAAAAAGGGAGAATACATATGATCCTTGATTTACAATCATTCATTTAGCATCTGAATTTACAACAGCATTGAAAAAAAAGTTACTTTTAACCAGTATTCTCACTTAACAACCGTCGCAGCATCTCCACAGCTACAGGATCAAAATTTGGATGACACTTGGCAACCAGCATGTATTTCCAACCGTTGCCATGTCCCAAGGTCACTGGTTGCCATTTGGTGTCCTTCCCACCCAACTTCCAACAAGCAAAATCAATGAGAAAAGCAAGACTCACTAAACGACCATGTGATTCACTTAACAACTTCAGTGATTTGCTTAACGACTGTGACCAAAAAAGGTTGAAAAATTTGGTGTGACTCCCTTATCAACGGCCTTGCTTAGGTTAGGAACAGAAATTCTAGTTCCAATTGTAGTCATAAGTCAAGGATTTAACTGTGGCTGGTGGTATCAACGCTCAATTTGATACAGCATTTAATACCAAATGCAGCAATTCCTAGAATGTTGACGGGATAAGCAGTGTACAAATGAAATAAAATAAATAAGTTAAATAAATAAGTCACATATCCACAAGTGAAGATTTTCATACTTGAGGCTTCAATCTTTTGAATCATCTTCATTGTTATTAATGCAGAAAAGGGAAGAATGCAAATTAACATCTGGGGACAATTTGCATTGCAAACAAAAGCAAGAATACATTCCAGACAAATTGCTCCCACCCGCCTTTAACAATTAAGAGAGAGCTAATACAGTTAGATTTTCCCTTGACCTTGGAATATTTCAGAGTTATGTGAAAAATGAAAAACAAAACCCAAAACAAAACAGCCACACAGACACATCCAAATAAAATTGTTTTAAGTAGCCCAGACAAGCAGTCTGGCTCAGGTGAAATCTAAATCTGTCTGAAGTTGCATAGGTATATGAGATAATACGGTACCAGAATGAATAAGTAATATTTTCCCCTTGGCATACGTTCAAGAGGAGGTCAAGAAAGTCAAAATGGCAACTATGACCATGTGATTGAAGGCTTTTTCATATGTTTTGTTCCACCCCCAAAATAATAGGCCTACTACATTCTGGTTTCTTTCCTTCCATAAGTGGCATTCACAAGTCCATATTCCTATGTATTCGCAATACTGTAAGGATATTACTGTACTAACTGGTTTTTTTAAAAATTTTTTTAATAATAATCATTCATTTACAGAAAAATTTGACTGATACTTAAGGGATGAGAAAAATCTGACAAATCTGGTTTCCTTCCAGTTCTCATTTTGTTCATTTCATCCCATTTTCACTTCTATTTGAATGTTTTCTAAAAGTTCCGGAAGAAAGGGGCTATTTTTGTAACATACCTGTTTTGGTACACGGTCCTAACCTGCACATTTTTGCAAACACTTTTCCATAATTAGCAATAGCACTTAGACTTATATACCGCTTTATAGTGCTTTTACAGCCCTCTCTAAGCGGTTTACAGAATCAGCTTATTGCCCCCAACAATCTGGGTCCTCATTTTACCTACCTCGGAAGGATGGAAGGCTGAGTCAACCTTGAGCCGGTGAGATCTGAACTGCTGAACTGCATCTAGCAGTCAGCTGAAGTAGCCTACAGTGCTGCACTCTAACCACTGCACCACCTCGGGTAATTCACATCGGAGAAATCAGTTCAGTAAATTGTCCCTGGGTTTTTTGACCATTTTTGCCACAGATGTTAAGTGAATCATTGCAATGGTTAAATGAGACATGCTGCTGTTAAGCGAATTCAGCTTCCCGCTCCCATTCACTTTGCTTGTTGGAAGGCTGTGCATAAGGCACTTTTTTTTTAGTACCAATGTAATTTCGAACAGTCACTAAACAAATGATTGCAAGTCAGAGGTGGGTTCCTGCCGGAACGCTCTTACCTGTTGGTCGCCGCAGAACCGAAGAAGCCGGTGGCGTTCGCGGCGCGGGGCTTCCCCTGCCCACTTTCCCTTGCCCGCCTAGACGCCGCCATTTGCGTTCTTTTGCCCTCTGCCCTCTGCACATGCGCAAAGCGTTCTGCTTGCGCAGAGGGCAAAAGAACGCAAATGGCGGCATCCAGGTGGGCGGGGGAAAGCAGGCGGGGGAAGCCCCGCGCCGCGAACACCACCAGCTTCTTCGGTTCTGCGGCGACCAACAGGTAAGAGCGTACCGGCAGGAACCCACCCGTTGCAAGTCAAGGACTACCTGTAAATCTGTGATTGCTTGATGTATTTAACATGAAAGGATGAATTAATTGAACTTCAGCACTGCATGCTTTAATAGGTCTTTAGGAAAATTGGGCAAGTTTTTAATAGCACTAGCACTTAGACTTATATACCGCTTCACAGTGCTTTACAGCTCTCTCTAAGCCGTTTACAGAGTTCAGCATATTGCCCCCAACAATCTGGGTCCTCATTTTACTGACCTCGGAAGGATGGAAGGCTGAGTCAACCTTGAGCCTGGTGAGATTCGATCTGCCAAACTGCTGGCAGCCGGTGATCAGCAGAAATAGTCTGCAGCAGGGGTGAAATTCAAAAATTTTCCCTAACTGTTCTGTGGGCGTGGCTTGGTGGGTGTGGCAGGGGCAGGATACTGCAAAATCTCTATTCCCACCCCACTCTGGGGCAATGTTCCCTGTAAAATTAGAAAACGGTGCGCGGCAGTTAAAAACTGCCGTGCGGCATTTTCTTTTCATGTGCGCGGCCACGCAGGCGCGCAGCCTCTGCAATTAGAAAATGCCGGGCGGAAGTTAGAAACTTCCGCGCAGCGTTCTCTCATTACATGCGCGGCCGCGCACCTTAGAGGGAACAGTGCTCTGGGACCAGCCAGAGGTGGTATTTTCCGGTTCTCTGAACTACTCAAAATTTCTGCTACCGGTTCTCCAGAACCTGTCAGAACCTGCTGAATTTCACCCCCGGTCTGCAGTACTGCACTCTAACCACTGCGCCACAATATTAGATAGCAGCTTCATTCTCATCCCAGTTAAGCTGAAGTTCTTGATTTGCAATGTTTTCAGAGCGTGTACTACATGCTGCTTTAATCAAAGAAAGTAACAGGAAGGATCTCACATTGAAACCCTTGTCACAAAGATTTAGAGTGATCATTGCTGGCCAAGTTGTAGATTAACATTTCACCGATTCATACAATCAACCACCTACTAATTCATTCATGCTGAAATGGCCTTAATTGCTCTGAAATAAGCTCAAGTAATAACATTTTAATGTGATGTTTAGACTGTCAGATATGCATTCATATGTAAGTAGAAATGTTAGTTTTAATTTAGACTGGAACACGATCATTCTTTCAAGTGCGCTTTGAAGTGGGGACTTATTTCCAAATAATTAGATCAAGTTGCCCAAGAAATTTGTGTTTAGTTTTTTAATGCGTGTTTTGAGGTTGAGAAACACTGGTATGATTCACAATATCTGGTTATGAAAACCAAATGTATAACTGAATCTTCGCAAATGAATGAAGAGGCTATCTGAAGTGGGGAAACAGTACCCTTTCCCAATAATTGTTTTCTCTGTTCGAAACTGCCCTTCAAACTGCTTTTCTCATAAGATTCCCAACAGTATGAATTGCAGATCTGATCATTCAATTATAATTTTCAGCTGGGCATAAGATAACAAGAAGCAGTTTGATTCATATTCAAAGTGACCAGATTTTTTTATTTTTAAGCGGGACGGGGGGGCCGCCTGGGCGCCGCCATTTGTTTTGCCCTCTGCGCATGCGCAGAATGCTGCGCATGCGCAGAGGGCAAAACAGCAAATGTCGGCGTCCAGGTGAGGTGGGGGGGAGAGGGGGGGAGGGGGGGAGGCAGGAGGGCGCTTGGATGCCTGCAGCTCGCGGCAGGTAAGCTGCCGGCTGCCTCCTTTCCCCGTCTCCCGCCTCCCGTTCGTTGCTTGCCAGCCCGGCCGAAGTGAAGGCGGGAGGCGAGGAAAGGCCTCCCTTTCGGGAGGCGGGCTCCCGAAGGGCTCCCTTCGGGAGCCCGCCTCCCTTTCGGGAGGCCTTTCCTCGCCTCCCGCCTTCCCTTCGGCCGGGCTGGCAAGCAACGAACGGGAGGTGGGAGACGGGGAAAGGAGGCAGCCGGCAGCTTACCTGCTCCAAGCATCCAAGCACCGCGGTCTCCCGGTCGCCCGCGAGGCGCTTGGATGCTTGGAGCGAGGCGGCAGCGAGGCGACGGGGGGAAGAAAGGGGAGGGGGACGAGGAAGGGCTGTTTGCGCCGCTCGTAAACTCAAAGCGGCGACGGCTCCTCGTCCCTCACCCCTCCCAACAACAGCGGCGCCTCCGAGGGCGGGGCTAGGGATGGGGCGGGGGAAGGAGAGGAGGAGCAGCCTCCCTTCCCCCTCCCCCCAGCTTCCAGCTGCCGCCGGAGGAGTCAACAACGCGGGACGCCCGCCCACCGCCAACGCCGCCCACAGCCGGCCCGAGCTGAGAGGCCTGCTGCCTTTCAGGCCGATTTTTTGAAAGAATGCCCTAGTCGTGCATTCTTTCAAAAAATCGGGACTTTTTAGAGGACGGGCGGGACGCGGGACAAATGATGAAAAAGCGGGTCTGTCCCGCCAAAATCGGGACATCTGGTCACCTTATTCATATTTCTAAACCATCACTTGATATTTGAAACTCTAGTAGAATTTCACTAGAATTCACACATCACATTCAGTTATAACAGTGGTTCTCAACCTTCCTAATGCCACGACCCTTTAATACAAGTTACTCATGTTGTGGTGACCCCCAACCATAAAATAATAAAATTATTAGGAAACTCAGGGGTGGGTTCTAACTTACCTCACTGCCGGTTCGCTTCCTCTTGTGCTGTGTGGGCGTGCCTCGTGGGCGCGCATGTGCTTTGCACGCACACGCATTGCTGATTTTTTAAAAAAAAATGCAAAAAAAGCCAAAAACAAGATGGCGACGCATGCGCAGTGCCGGATATTTGGCTTCTGCGCATGCTCAGAAGTTCCCATGGTACAGATTTTTTTTTTGCAGTAGTCTATTTGCATGTGGGTGGACCCACCTGGAGACAGAGGAGCGGTGTGTTGGTTCCTAAGACCATCGGAAATATGTGTTTTCCGATGGTCTTAGACGACCCCTGTAAAAGGGTCGTTCGACTCCCAAAGCGGTCGCGACCCACAGGTTGAGAACCGCTGAGTTATAACATGGTTTGCTAGGTTGTGGCTTACTCAATAAATGCTGAACAAAATCTGCAGTTTATCGAATATCTATGTTTGGTTTGGTAGATATAGACCCCCAAAATACATCCTCAAAATATGGTCACATTATTTATCATTATATTTATTTACAGATAGTCCTTGAGTTATAACCATTATTGAGGCTGGCAGTTATGACCATAAATCATGGCGGTCATAAGAACAGATTCTCATGTGACTGATTCAATGTAAAGACTTTTTTTTGCAGTGATCATTAATCAAATTCCACTGTGGTTAAGCAAACCCACTATTTGTAATAGGATAGTTTTTGACAGAAACGGAAAGTAAATGCTATTTTCAGGCAAAAATATTGTAAATTATGGTCACATGACTGCAGGGCACTGCAAATGGCCATACTTGCTGGCCAGTTGCCAACCAAAATGTGATCATGTGACCATGAGGGGAGGCATTTAGAATGGGGTCATAAATCCCTGAGGGGAGGGTCCATCAGAACTTCATATGTTTGCTAAGCAACCAGTCATAAGTCAAGACAACACTTATATTGCCTTTTATTTTGTACAACTCAAAGGGATATACATAACACCCTTGCTTCCCCCACCCCCAACAACAATCCTGATGGGCGGGTTGCTCTCTTACCTTGCTGCCGGAGCCATGCGCGCGCATCTCCATGATTCGGGGGCACGCGCATGTGTCCCCTTGCACAATTTTGCTTCTGAGCATGCGCGGAAGCAAAACCATGCCAAAATCTCGTGAGGGGATACTCGCGTGAGAGAGATTTTGGCGTGATTTTGTTTCTACGCATGTGCGGAGGCAAAATTGCGCCAAAATCTTGCACGCACGCGCATCCTCTTGCAAGATTTCGGCACAATTTTGCTTCTGCGCATGCACAGAAGCAAAATCGACCCAAAATCACCAAAAAAATGGCGACGCACACGGTGGACCGGCAGAGAGGACTACGGAGCGGTTGTGCAATCGGCCGCCCCCTACTGGAGCTGTGCACCGGGCAGCTCCGGCAGGAACACACCTCTGAATCCTGAGGTGGGTTGATTGAGGAAGAATGACCAATCCAAAGTCACCCAGCTGGCTTCATGCTTATGTGAGGTCTCCTGCTTTCTATTTTGGCACTTCCACCATTACTTCAAACTGGCTCAGTTGTGGCCTAGAATGATGAGTGAATCCAGCTCAAATGAGACGAAGATGATTATGTGAACTTATTTAATTCTCTACAGCGACTCTCTTCAAGCTGGTGTCCTCCAGATGTGCTGGGACTTCAGCTCACCATATTCCTAGCAAGCACAGCCCTTTGTTTCAGCTGATTTATAAAAGGAAATGGGGGGGAGGGAGCCTGAATTACTTAAAGCAGAAGGGGATCATTGTTTCATTTCTTTCACTTTGCCCTGTCAACAGAAAGTGTTTTCAGAGTTAGTACCCTTCCCAGTGACTTCAGTATAAATGGGAAAGGCTAAGCTGGTTTTAATGCCTATGAAGATTCTCAGTCATCCAGGTCATGGTTGCCCCAAAGGTGTTTTTTCAAAAGGCAACTGGACTTTCTTGCTTTTTACTTGAAGACGTTTCTCTTCTCATCCAAAAAGCTTCTTTGGTTCAAAAGAAGAAGTTTCTTGGATGAGAAGCGTAACATCTTCAAGGAAAAAAACAAGAATGTCCAATTGCCTTTTGAAAAAACACCTTTGGGACTAAGCTGGTCTTAATGCTTCCACCAAGTTATAGGATACTACCATGTGATCCTATTTTCACTTACACAGAACTACCTCCTACAAAACATTGTCAGGCACAAATGTTTGGGAATTCTGTGAGCGGCACACCCAATGCACTGGACAAACTGTTCAACCAGTACAATCCTTTGTACTGGTTGGATTACTTTATTCAGTTTCAGTGAATTTAGTCACAACTAAATCTGTAGTCTATTGCAGTGTTTCCCAACCTTGGCAACTTGAAGATGTCTGGACTTCAACTCCCAGAATTCCCCAGCCAGCGAATGCTGGTCTATTGTGACCACAAAGCGAAACAAATTATTCTGAATTAAGGTGATGCAAATCTTGGAAAGTTGTTCCACTTTGAGGAAATCTTGAACACCTCATCCTCTAGATCAGTGGTTCTCAACCTTCCTAATGCCGCGACCCTTTAATATAGTTCCTCATGTTGTGATGACCCCCAACCATAAAATAATAAAATTATTAGGAAACTCAGGGGTAAATTCTAACTTACCTCGTCGCCGGTTCGTTTCCTCCTGCGCTGCGTGGCCGCGCCTCGTGGGTGCGCGTGTGCTTTGCACGCATGCGCAGTGCCAATTTTTTTAAAAAAATTGCAAAAAAAAGCCAAAAACAAGATGGCGATGCATGCGCAGTGCCGGAAATTTGGCTTCTGTGCATGCTCAGAAGTTCCCATGGTACAGATTTTTTTTTTTTTTGCAATAGTCTATTTGTATGTGGGTGGACCCGCCTGGAGACGGATAGAGGAACGGTGTTGCGGTTCCAAAGACCATCAGAAATATGTTTTTTCCAATGGTCTTAGGCGACCCCTGTGAAAGGGTCATTCGACCCCCAAAGAGGTCGCGACCCACAGGTTGAGAACCGCTGCTCTAGAAACTGTTCCTCTGAAAGTGTCTTTTCCAAAAGGCAACTGGACTTTCTTGGTGTTTTTTCTTTGAAAATGTTTAGTTTCTCATCCAAGAAGCTTCTTCAGTTTTGAATGAGAAGTGAAACATTTTCAAAGAAAAAAAAAACCCCAAGAACCTCCAGGTGCCTTTTGGGGGAAAAGCATCTTTGGGGTACTCCTCAGAATAGGCCCCTTCTAAGATTGAACAAAAATATGCGTAATGCTTTGTTCTGCTTCTCGGCCCCTCTTCAACACAGTTTCTCTGGCCGTAGTTACCAAACTTTGATGAACAAGCATGGTGGGAGGTTCCATCGGTCTCTTCCAGTCCTATAATTTTTTGATTTACTTTCTCCACCATGCTGTCTCCAAGAAGATTCTTCTGACTTTAGCAAGTATGATGGAATGTGCTCTGGATTCCCAGGAGGGGTTTCATTCCAGAAGACCAAGAGACAGTGAAGTTTAGATTGTTTGGTTGGAGAGAGAGAGTTAAGACAGCCCCTGCTTAGCATTTCTCAGAGTATATATTTGAGGATGAAAGTAGTTGCTTTAGTTTGGAAAGATTTCTGTCTATCGGTGAGGAACAATAAAGGAAACTGCTTAGAAGTAATTCTACGTGTCTTGGTTTTGGGGGCCTGAGCCGCCTGACAGCAAGAGACTAAAAAGAGACAAGAAGCTCCAATGCAACAGGAACGGCTTTGTCAGTGCAAATTGTGTGGTCTCTTTGCTTGACATCTCTTCAACATGAATCCCTTCATTAACACAACCTAGGCTTGCCTTGTAAAAGTCTACTCTGAATGAAGTCTGTCCATCTTCTCTACTGATTTGCATTAGAGTTGGGATACAGATATAATGCATTAATATACAACTGATGACGCAGTTCCATGTGGGATCTATTGAACAAGGGTATTCAAAATGTTCCAAGAATGGAATAGCCCATCTGATTCTTTGCAGCTTTATCTGAAACTCATAATATCATGGGAATTCCACTTCATGTTGTTTTGAATGTTTTATGATTGGCTTGTTCTTTTTTTAAACACCACCACCACCACCACCCAGCTATAAAAACTTAGAAAAGCACATTAGCCAATAAAACACTAGGCAAAGTGTTTATTTCTATTTCCATTAGCTGGAACTAGTTAAGGCAGAAGACGGGTGAGAAAGAATAAAAGCACACGTTCTAAGACAATGTCATCTAAAATAAAGACTGTTTCCTGCTAGAGCCGAGATGGCGAACCTATTGCTGTCTCAAGGAAAGCGATCACATGGGGGACAAAGGAAGTGATACAAAGACATGTTGAAACCCTCCAAGTCCCTGGATATCGACACCACCTCCTGGGAAACCCTGGCACAAGATCGATCGACATGGCGCACGCTGATCCACCAAGGCTGCCAGACATCTGAGGCACCATAGCACAAGAGAAGCGAGCACTCCGCAAAGCCAGAGCTGCAAATGCTGCAACAATGGTGCCCACACGTCTGCCTGACATGTGGCAGAACATTTCGTGCCCGTATAGGCCTTACCAGCCATCTGCAGACCAATGGTCCCTCTAACGTTAGAAAACGGTGCGCGGCAATTGGAAACTGCTGCGCACCGTTCTCTAGTCATGTGCGCGGGCGCGCAGTCGCGCAGCCTCTGATATTAGAAAACGGCACGCGGCAGTTGGAAACTGCCACACGCCATTCTCTCATTACGTGCGCGGCCGCAAAGCTTAAAGGGAACATTGCTGCAGACACATCGTGGACAGCCCACAACCTGTTAGATGTCAAGGTCCTCTTTGAACACAATGGACAAACATCATCATCATCAGATTAACTTTATTGTCACTTTGAGTGTACACTAATTGGCATACATTAAAATGAAATTTCATTTCATACAGCTCTCAAAGGGTCACCACATCCAATATACATTATATAAACATGACAAAATAAATAAATACAAATAAAATAATTTGAAACATGTTGACAGCTCCCACTACAACCTTACTGTATAAGACCCCTACAACTAAAGCCTTGCTGTCTTTCCCCTCTCTTAACCATATAGGAAGTATCTTGTTCTTTGAAGTCCACGTCCTTTCTGCAATTTTGCTCTAAGAGCCTATTCCACTGCTGGAATGGGTAGATTTTATATTCCTTGTCTATTTATCCCAAGCTGTTTTATCAAATATCTCCTTCAAATGTTTTAACACTTTAATCCACTCAGAGGGCTTTGATTCTCCAGGATGCAAAGCGAAGAGATTCCTCATTGCTCGCAAGGATCTGACTCCACGTTTGGCTCAAGGCCCAGCACCTTGCCTTGTTTCCCAGGTATGATGTTCAGGATTAGAATAGAACAGAGCTGGGAGGTACCTTGGAGGTCTTCTAGTCCAGCCCCCTGCTCAAGCAGGATCGCAGCCTGGATTTGGATTCCCCCATCTCACGGGAGGATGAAGAGCGCCACCATCCCCCAAGCAGGGGCGCGCAATTCCTGGCCATCGGAGGTCGGCGCTCGGATCCCCCGTCTCCCCTTCTCCGCCTCCGCTCCAGCCTCCCAGAACAAAAGCGACGAAAAAAACCAGCGGGCAAAAGGCAGCGTGTGAACGCGGGGCGGGGAGGAGCCAAGAAGGAGAGGGGGCGTGGCCAGCCAAGCCAAGGGACGTTTGGGAATGGCTCCTCCCCAGCCGCCCTCCCCCGAAGCGCAAACCCGGCCTCGCCGCGCCGCGTGTGTGGCGACCGGGCGCGCGGGCCGCAGCCGCAGTATTTAAACAGAGGCTATGAGGGCCGGAGCGGCAAGGACGGTCGACCCAGCTCACTCGGGAGGCAGAGAGATTGGGGAGGCGGGTGGGGACGACGGTGGCGGAGAGGAGGAGGAGGAAGAAGAAGAAGAAGAAGAAGGGGGGCGAAGAAGAGGATGAGGATGCTGGCGCCTCCGTTGCGTCTCATACTCCAACGGTTACATGGAGGACGGGGCGCGGGAAAGTCGTAGTGGGGCGGCAGACCGTCCCTTCCCAAAGGCGCGAAGCAAATTCACCCTCTATTCCTGACTAGCATCAAGAGGCGAGAGGGAGCAGGCGCCCCTTCCGAGCGGAGCCCTCCAAACTTTTCCGCCGCGCTCGCTCCCTCGCTCCTTCTCGGCGTTCTCAAGCGGCCGCCTGCGCTCGGTGCGCCTCAGGCTCTCGGCCGCTTAATCAAAAGAAAGAGAAGAAAATACATTTAACGCCCGCTCCGCCTTGCCACCATGCCTTCCCTTCTCTTCCTCAGCTGCTGCAGCCTGGCAGCTTGGCTGCTCTTGGCCACCCCCGCCCCCGGCAGCGGCGCTCCGGGCGCGGAGAAAGAGGCGGCGGCGGCCGAGGAAGAGACCCCGCTCCGGGTGCTGGTGCTGCTGCCCAAGGACGACGCGTACCTGTTCTCGCTGGCGCGGGTCAGGCCGGCCATCGAGTACGCGGTGCGGAGCCTGGAGGCGAACGGCTCGCTCCTGCCGGCGGGCTACAAGTTCCGCCTTTTCTACAGCGACTCGGATTGCGGCAACCGGGCGCTCTTCAGCCTGGTGGATATGATCGCCTTGAAACGGGAGTGGCCCGACCTGCTGCTGGGGCCGGTGTGCGACTACGCCGCCGCGCCGGTAGCCCGGCTGGCTTCGCATTGGAACCTGCCCATGATCTCGGCCGGCGCGCTGGCCGCGGGCTTCAGCCCCAAGACGGGCGAGTACTCGCACCTGACCCGGGTGTCTCCGGGCTACGCCAAGATGGGCGAGATGTTCCTGGCGCTCTTCCGCCACCACAAGTGGAGCCGCGTCCTGCTGGTTTACCACGACGACAAGGAGCAGCGCAGCTGCTTCTTCGCCGCCGAGGGGGTCCACGTGGTCTTCCGAGAGGCCGCCTTGCACCTGGACGACTTCGCCTTCGAAGAGAGCGGCAAGTACGCGGACGACGTGGTGCGCGCCATCCAGGGCGGCGAGAGAGGTGAGGGCGCGCGGATTGAGGCGAGTGGGGGGGGGTGCTCCCGGCGGGATCGCTCGCAGAGTTTTATGCGTCGAGTAAGGTTTCCTAGCGGGGCTTCTTCTGGGCTGCAAAACGGGAGTGTCCGGTGAAACACCGCGCAATCCAGGACGGGAGGGATCCCGAGGCCACAGCTCCCCGCCGGATCCGTAGGTGGGGAGCGTGTGGATGGGACTTGAATCAAGGATCGGCGCGCGGTGAATCACGTGGCTTTGATCCGAATGAGCTCGGGAACCTGCAGCCCTCTCGATGGTTTTAAGACTAGAACTCCCGTTCTGATACGCCAAGTGTTTTCGGAGTTGTAGTCCAAAACCTCTGGAGAGCATCGGGTTGCCTGCGGTTCATCTCCATTTTAAGCTTCGTGCTATATTCATCCTGGGAGGGTGCCACCTCTAGCCGTATTTGCAGAGCTGGTTGCAAATATTTACTCAGAAGTAACTCGGACCGAGTTCAGTAGGTCAGACTTATTCCCAGGTAAGAGGACCCATAGCAATGGCAGCTTCTGGGCCTCTGACAAATTCTCTGTGGGGTAAGTCGGGCTCCAGGTAGGAAGGAAGGAAGGAAGGACGGACTTATGAATTACAGAAGGCTGAAATATGAACAGAGATGCATCTTGAACCAGATTCAAAGATCTCATTCAAATACATCTGAGAATTCATGGGATTCTCCTTTATCCTTCATCTGTCACTCTCTAGGGATGCTAAGTGTGAAAAAGGTTTGCTTATCAGACTTAAACACAGTATGGTGTATTAATTGGCAAGGTCTGTTTCAAAAAGAAGGAAAATGGCATTTATGACAAAAACAGGTAGCTGTTTTTCTCACACTTCATATAAAGGTGTCTTGGTACCTAACCAAGGAGGAAACATCCAGTCAGTAGGAACATTGGTGCAAAACAGGAGCCGTAAAACTTCTACTATAGCAATATGGGTATTATGAGAGAAGGAGTATAGTATAGCATCACCAGTTACATCTTTCTCCCAAACAAGGCACTTTCCACTGAATTACCATTCACTGAATTCACATTAATGCTATCACGTGCATGACCCAATGGGGTTCTTGATGGCTTGATGCCATATAGCATGTCAGACGGTAGTATGATGCCATATGATGCCACATAGTATGACAGACTCTAGTAGATATGTCCTATGACATCAAGTCTTGTGTATCACACATAGCCCATTAAGTATTCCTATTGGGTTGTGCATGTAACATCACTGATGTGAATGTGAATTCAATGGAAAGTGCTTTGCTTGGGAGAAAGATGTAACTTGTACACCATAGAAACTTTGCAATTGTTATCAAGTGGAATAGTAAAGACTGTCAGCATGTCAAAATTTGTACTTGATATTAGTATTTGATTTACATATTTATATTTCATTTACATTCGATTTAATATGTGTTCTGTTAGAGTAAGTAAAGAACATGAAAAATGTCTTCAATAAGAGTTGTATAATTTGCCTTAAATTACCTTGTACTTACAATTTTCAAAATACCAATCCAGCACATTTTTGTTTTACTTATCTCCTCCATTTAATTTGTTCATGCCAGAGATAGGTGGTGATCTTTAATCAAATTCTCAACATGATTTATGAGAAAATATAAAAAGCAAAGGCATGCTGATTTTCATGCGATGTTGCCATATACTCGTAGCTCCATCCAGTCGCCCCAACTCTACCCCGAATTAAGGGACTACAGAGTCATAAAACGGAGGTTTTTTTTTGTTATATGCCTTTTGTGTTTACATGCTTATAAAACGAAGAGTGATCTCCAATAAGATTGACTATTCATTCACTTGCTTGAAATTAAGGGTGCAGATAGATTATAATATTTATCCATTTATTTTTTTAAAAAAAAATCACTGTTCCTGTATGCTGCTCCAATCATATGATTCTGAGCCATACAAAGTTGGAATTCTGGTTTATACTTTTTATAATGTGCCTGCATATATAGAGTTGGTACAATTCGAACTACAAATTAAGAAGCTCAAAAACACCAATCAATGGAGATCTCAGTAAATTTGTTTCAAGAAGCCAATTCTTAAGAAGCCAAATTTAATTCTATGTTTGTAAGGAGGATGGAGATAGTACTTTTGAGGTATTGTAAGGAATTGCAGTAAGATAATATGTATATGTAAGTTGCTATAAAGTACTGTGCAGATGTGTGTTAACTCCGTGTACTTTTCCCTTTTATAGTGCATTTCCTAATGTTTCTGTAGCTTGGGAAATAATAGAATGGGAAATATTTGGAGCTGATCATTTAGAAAAGTGCTTAACATGTTAGCTTCATGTTAAACTATTACTTATGAGATGTGCTTCTCCAGGACTACTATGAGTTTGATTACACATAAGCAATGTTCAAATGGAAAATTGAGAATCCTAATTTATGGAGTTCCACTCTGAATAAAGTGTATTCGCCATTCATTTGACTGAATTTTTATTATGAATAATGTTAAGAAAACTGGTATATTTCTAATCCATTTCATAATGGATTCTGTTCATTTGTACCATTGCTCTTTTATTCGTTCATTAAATACCAGCATGCATGTTTGTTTACAGTTCTACTTAATAGCATTTAGATTGTACGAAACAAGTGGTTAAACATAAACAATTGCTATGAATTTCCACGTGCATCAGAGATGGGGTAAGCCTCTCACTGTCTCTAAGCTCAAACGAAATCCAGTCATTTCAGATAAAAATCCACTTCTGCCTTTCTTTCCAAATTTTATTCATTTCGGAAGCTTACTTTGATGTGCATAGTTTCCCCCCCTTTTTATTGCTTTGTTACACAAGTGGAAATGTTTGCACATTTACAAGAAGTACATTTGGATTACGATCAGTAAGCTCCTTTGCTCCCTAGTTTACAACACAAGTGGTTGTTTGCATATCCATATAGCTACAATAGCAATTTCCTGGAGATGAAATTGGCCCTTATGAGACAACAAGATAGTAAAGCAGTCTATCTCACCATGCCTCATCAAGAAGAAACCACAAAGTCCCAAGCAGAATCATTAAAAAAAAAATGCTCCGGATGATCAGATAAGACTGAGTTAACTTCAAAGTTGCATTCCTTTCCTTCCTGTGTTACCACCTCAGAATTCCTGTTCCTCCCTTTGCTGTCTTCTCCTATTTCCATTTACTGTTTATATTTGTCAATGAAGAAATGAGCAGGATTTCCCTCCGTTTCTTCCTGTGCTTGCCCTTGGCATCTGGCAGATACAACAGGCTGTCCTCCCCCAAAGCTTAGCTCATTGTCATGTTATTTACCTGCGGGGATGTCTTGCCCAATCTGTTGCCATTCAGATGCGACGGAGGACATCCCTTCTGTAGCAGGTCTGTGAATCGTGGATCAAGATGATGCATAAGAGTACCTTCTGAAAATCGTATTATTATTATCTGCCTTTGCTTCAAGTATTTCTTTCACAATATCAGTCTTTATTTTCCTCCCCCTGCCTCCGTTTTTCCTGTTTTTATTCAAAATAGGAAGTTGTTCTCTGGTAGGTCAGACATGGATGACTTTTGGGCTCCTTTAGTTAGTCAGTGTTACAATAAATGGCGGATTCTGCTGGATTGTCCGTGGCATGGACTTGTCAACCGATTGCCTGAAATAATAACCGTTTCCAGAACAGCCCTATTATTTTGTGGCAGCTGAAAACAAGGAGTAATCTTGGTTCATCTAAAGCAGTGTTTCTCAACCTTGGCAGTTTGAAGATGTGTGGACTTCAACTCCCAGAATTCCCCAGCCAGCGTTGCTGGCTGTGGAATTCTGGGAGTTGAAGTCCACACATCTTCAAACTGCCAAGGTTGAGAAACACTGATCTAAAGACTCAGATATTTATTGAAGCATAAACAACTAATGAAGTGGACTGTAGTTCACAAAAGCTTGTGCAGTAATAAATATGTTATTCTTTAAGCTCCCCGGGAGTCCTTGTATTTATGAAATGTGGATCAAGTCACAAAGGTTGAATTCATAGCTGTCCTGTTAAACACACAGTTGCCCTTATGACATCCTACTCAGAAAAACTGTAAGCATTGCAGAGTAGGAGCCCATATCTGTAAAAGGAATGTCCCAAACATAAGAATATAAGAAAGTTGCAGTAGTATCCTGACACATACCTTTTGCTCACTATATATCCCTTGAGTAAGCCAGACATTCCTTCCCACAACTAGTTTAAAGTTGTATCCACCTCCATTAAAATCTACAAAAGGTTTTATAATATCTGGAATGGATTTAAATTGCAGGTAGGCCTCAATTCACAACCAATTGTTTAGCAACCGTTTGAAGTTACAACTGAAAAAAGACAGACAAAATAGGTCAAGAAAAGCGTTGACCCTTCATGCTTAACTGTCTGGATGAAAGTTTTCCATTTCTGAGAAGTTTGAAGCTCAGACTAATTGGACCACATTTCTAAACTTTTGCAAATATGACAGATCTTGGCAGAAGCAATGGTTGCCACTGTGTGGTTCGTCTAGAGCCGTGGTGGCGAACCTATGGCACGCGTGCCAGAGGTGGCACGCAGAGCTCTCTCTGTGGTCACGTGTGCCGTTGCCAGCTGGTCTTCGCACGCGCCAGAGCACCAGAAACCCGAAGACCAGGTGGCCGGCATGTTCCGGTTTGGGCACTCGGTGCCGAAAAGGTTCGCCATCATTAGAGGAAGATCAAGGTTTTCAAATGACATCTGAATTTATCGTAGACTCATAAAATTAAAACCGATCTCAAACATAATCTTTGTCCGATTTCTGTTTGGGGTCAGATCTGCTAAAGCATTTTGATTTGCCAGTCTCTTTGTACACCTCCAAGGAAGAGGAACACAACTGCTTATGAGGCAACCAATTCTTGCCATAAGAAAATTCCCCCTGATGATGGCTGTATGGAATGCCTGTAATCTCAACTCATTGGTTTTGCGTGGCTTGCATGTCACACTCCTTTGAATACTGTTACTGTACTGCCCCTGTCTTCTCTTCTGCAGGTTAAACATATATAATTCCTTCCATTGTTCCTTATAGCAGGGGTCCCCAATCCCTGGTCCAATGGGCTGCAGCCCGTTCAGAACTGCGACATGGAAGTGGTGGGTTAAGCACGCACATGCACAAAGCTGCGTTTGTAAAAGCAACATGTGCACTAAATTATCCCCCTCTCCCTCGCTGCCACCTCTGCTGGTCCACCGAGCCAAAAAAATTGGAGACTTCTGCCTTATAGGATTTGGTTTCCAGTCTCTTCATTATCTTGATGGTTCCTCTCTGAACTTGCTTTGATTTGTTGATGCCCTTTTTAAGCTGCAATGCCCAGAAGGACTGACCAAGGCAGAGGAGAGTAAGACAATTACTGTACTTCCTGTTTTCTGATTGTATGCTCCTGCTGCTGCATTTTAAGACTGCACTTGCCTGTTCAACTATAGCACATGGTTCAAATTGTGATGTACAGAACACAATACAGAGCTCTTTCACACATATTATTGCTAAACCATCCTACTTGGTTGTTTCATTTTTTTCTCCCCAGTTGCAAGACTTCATATTTCTTCCTGTTAAATTTTAACCTGTTCATTTTGACCTTGTGTTCAAGTCTAGTGTTTTTTTTAAATCTTTTTCTCTTCTAAATCATTAGCCATTCTTCCTAAGTGATCTGCAAATCTGGTGAAAATCCCCACAACACACCAAGATCAGAGTAGCCCCAAGTGGAATGTCAAAGTACTCTGTTCCAAGTGGTATAAAGTTCATTGCAACTTTATACCACTTGGAACAGAGTACTTTGACATTCCACTTGGGGCTACTCTGATCTTGGTGTGCTTGGTGGACTATTTGATGGAGTACTCAGTTGGTGTGATCAGTCAGATAGGAATCCATCTAATAGTTGGAACATATAGTCCATATTTTGCCATTTTATTAATGGGGATATTCACGGGATGATGATGATGATGATGATTACCCATTCAGTTGTGTCCAACTCTTGGTAATTCTATAGGCCAGGTCTCTCCACATCTTCCAATCTTGCACTTTTTTGAGTTGTTCTATGCTCTGGCTTGGGACGTGGTGGCTCAGTGGCTAAGACGCTGAGCTTGTCGATCAGAAAGGTCAAGCTCAGCATCTTAGCCACTGAGCCACCGCGTCCCAGGTTTTAAAATAGGTTTTAAGATAGGTAGCTATAAAATGCTGTAAGTAAATACATTTGCAAACTCTGTGTTGCAGGGAGATACTTACTTTCCTTTGCTTACACTGATTTTGCTGCCTCTCTTACCAGATATTTTATTTTATACCAGATAAATATTACAAAATATTTCCTTGGCATGAAGAGAAATATAGGCATGGACAAGAAGATACAGAATTGTAATAAACCATCACTGACTTCAGAACCACTCTGTATCTCTCTATGCACATAGATAACAAATGGAGATTTCCCATTACAGGTAGTCCTCTAGTTACAACCACAATTGAGCCCAAAATTTATGTTGCTAAGTGAAACATTTGTTAATTGGGTTTTCCCCCATTTTACGACCTTTCTTACCACAGTTGTTGAGTCATTACAGTTGTTAAGTTAGTAACACGTTTGTTAAGTGAATCTGGTTTCCTCATTGACTTTGCTTGTCAGAAGGTTGCAAAAGGTGATCACATGACCCCAGGACACTGCAACCGTCATAAATATGAACCAGTTGCCAAGCATCTGAATTTTGATCACGTGACCATGGGGATGCTGCAAGGGTCATAAGTGTGAAAACTGGTTCATAAGTCACTTTTTCAGTGTTGTTATAACTTTGAGCAGTTCACTAAATGGGAACTGTTGTAAGTCAAGGACTACCTGCATACTGTATCTTCAGTTCCATCCCAGGACATTATTATATTAAGTGGAATAACCTGAGGGAAGTGGATTTTTTTTACTGTTGTTTTTCAAACTAAGGATAGCTTCTTCTTGACCTAAACCATTCCTTTTGTTGATCTACTTTCACATTTCTTAGGCCTTCTTTTTAAGGCCTTTGGTTCAAGGAATGTTAAAACTCCAGGCGCCTACCCAAAAGGAAATGTTGGAGGGACAGCAAAAAAATGTGATGCTTAACCTTTCATTCTTTTATAGTGATGTTGCTCAGAGTGTGGGTCTGAGGGATGCTTCCTTTTGGCATTTCTGAATAGGGAGTTTTTTCCCCCCCCATCAGTCTGCAAGATCCCACAAAGTATTAATAAATAACAAAAATATTTTGCGGAAACTGAGTGGTGACAT
This sequence comes from Diadophis punctatus similis, assembly GCA_023053685.1. Taxonomy (NCBI): domain Eukaryota; kingdom Metazoa; phylum Chordata; class Lepidosauria; order Squamata; family Dipsadidae; genus Diadophis; species Diadophis punctatus. The sequence continues at coordinate 11,621,796 of JALIGW010000002.1, read as the reverse complement.
GGTGCACACTTAGGAAAACAAACCAGCAAGAGAGGGGACAAACAGCATTTTACTGCTCATATATAGCAAAATAAAATGTGTGCACTTAACGTTAATGACAACAACTTCAAATCAAGTTACACAGGTGCTGATAGCAGATCTGTTAGATTAAGCAAGGTTCTGCCTCTGTCACTTTTACTTATTTTGTATATTTCTTTTACAGTAATGCCCCAATCAAAATTGGACAGTGGATGGGGTACACAACAAAACAAAAACATTAACATGAAAACAGGATACAAACGAACCAATAAACCATCTGGTTAACCAGGATGTCTGTTAATGACCAGGCCAGATGGACAGAATTGGGTTCAGCAAACCATTGCCCAATTTATTCTGGTGCTGAACATCAAAGGGCTCCCAAAGGAATAACCATCACTTTCAGGTGGACCTTGAAGCCTCTTAGCACCCAATGCAACAATTTCAAAATCAGGGTCCTTCTGGCTTGATGGCATTGTTCCCTGAAGGGTTTAGCCACTGCTTTTTGTACACGCTGTATCCTCCAAGTTGCCTCCAGTGGCATTCCTATATCTAGGACACGTCGCTCTAGTCTAGTCCAACTAAATGATGAACAAGATATGACTCTTATTGTCAGATAGGATCATAAATTGATGCACCAGCAAAGCCAGAGAAAGTCTTCCATTGCCTGTGGCTTCTACTTTGTTGCTTAAACAGGTGAGAGTCCAGGAGAATTCCAAGTCACTAATCCACTATTTTACTATTCATAGTAACTACCAAGACTAATATTAATAGATCTTTTTGATGTTTGTTGACAGCAAGCAACTTCATATTGGCTTCATATTTATTCTGGGGTTGTTTTCCTTCAGCAAGATTCTCATAGCTTCAGACTCTGCATTAGCTGATCCTTCAACTACTAAGCTGTTCAACTTAAATGTTATCAAAGTCATCATCTTTTTACCAGATAAATTGTCATATAGTTAACTACGTTAAGACCAAGCAACTTGGAGTCATTGAGCTGACAAGTCCCCAAAGTTTTTACTCAGGAGAAAACAAGTTCTAACAACCTATTTGGAGATCTAGCTCATCTTTTTTCAAAACGTACTTTTCCTTTGGCTATGCCTTTAACCGTGGATATAAAAACTGAACAAAGCAGATTATAGTAGTGTTAATGTCTATATATCAAGGAGGTCCTAGATTGCAATATATTAAAATCTTAAAAGAAAATACCTGCATAACTCTTTTTTTTCCTTTTGACTTCCTTGAAAAAGAAATACAGTAGTAGGAAAATATTCCCTCTCCTATTGCAAAAAAAAAAAAAAAAAAGACCTTGAGTTTAAACATTACTCAGGAAGTCTCAGCATATGCAGCAATGGTGATAGCATTTGTTCATAAATTATCTGGATAAATAGATATCTAGACCTCCGAATAAAGAGTTTTAGAGATGATCTGCCAGTGATCTTGATATGTGGAACTATTTCAAACCTATCTTGGAGGTACATAGAAAAGCAACTGCTGAAGAATTATTATCTAGGACAGCGGTTCCCAACCTGGGGGTCGCAACCCCTTTGGGGGTCGAACGACCATTTCCCAGGGGTCGCCCTGGCATCCTCAGCTCCCCCCCTGCCACAAGCCTGGCCATATTGCGCCCCACAACCCACGCCCCCACTGCGACCCACCCCGCCCCCCCATTTGGGTTCTTTTACCCTCTGCGCATGCGCAAAGCATTCTGCGCATGTGCAGAGCGTAAAAGAACCCAAATGGTGGCGTCTGGGCGAAGTCTCCAGATCCGGGCGAAGTCTCTGCTCGCTTCGCGTGTTGCCTCTGGGAGCTTTTTGAGCCCCGTCGCGAAAGGCGTGCGTGACTTCGGCGGGGCCGGGACAGGTGGCTGCCTGGAGAAAGCCATCGCCTTTGCCCCGAACCCTACAGGTAGACGGGAGAGACTCTGCGAAGGGGATGGCTCTCTCCGCAGCCGCCTGTCCCAGCCCCGCCGAAGTCACGCACACCTTTCGCGACAGGGCTCGAAAAGCTCCCAGAGGCAACATGCGAAGCGAACGGAGACCTCGCCCGGATCTGGAGACTTCGCCCGGATGCCGCCATTTGGGTTCTTTTACCCTCTGCGTATGTGCAGAACACTTTGCGCATGCGCAGAGGGTAAAAGAACCCAAATGGCGGTGGCGGGGTGGGTCACGGGGGCGGGGCGTGGGTCGCGGCATTAGGAAGGTTGGGAACCACTGATCTAGGAAGACTTGTGCATGAATAAATGGAATCTTCATCTAAAGAAAATGAAAATATTCTTTGAGGCAATTCTATAACTCTTAGTCTGAAAAAAATGTGCTGAGCAAATAGTGAATGGCTTCACACTCTCCTTTAAGAATTGCTCCCAAATACCCAGTTGGCGGGTATGGCTAAAAATGTTTTTGTCCACTTTAAGGCTAAGTAAATTTCTGGGAAGAGATTGTGACAGCTTGAATCTGTTATGAATCTGTCAATTTAAGGTCTATTTTTTTAGAGCTGGAAAGAGAAATCGTTTTCTATGTCCCTTAAAATTGATGTCTGATACCAGCAGTATTTACAGTATATGGATTTCTTTTTCAGTCCATTATCTTTAACTCTTAGAATGATTTGGAAGTGCAAATTTCATGCTTTGAACACCTTATCTGAGTTTTGAACCTTCCAGCTTCTCTGTTTTTGTTTCTGTCAGATTTTGTCAAGTTTTGGAGAGCTTGAAAGATCAAACATTATTTTCATTCCTTTGATATAGGTTTATATATTGTTAGATTTACAATGTTTTCCACCTTTTGTTTATAAACTCAAGGCAGCATATATAATATTTCCATCCATTGTTCCCCACAATAATCTCATAAATTACTCTGAGAGAAGGGAGCTGGCCCAAGTCATCCAGAAGCTTCCATGATTAAAGACAGTCTACAAACCTGGGTCATCCCAGTGCCAATCTATTAACTTCACTATTACATTGGACTTGGTTAAGACATAGATCAGAGATCACTAAGCAATTGTGCATTTAAAGATTAAATTGGAAAAGAGAAATTCTGAAAGAAGGCAATAGAAGAGCATTTCTATGCAGATGTCAAAACAATCTACATGCTGTGACAGGAATCAAGCTGAATTTCACAGAGTTGACTTTTCTAATAAGATTATTAATTATTATTTAGTTGTACCTTATTTTTTAATTTTTCCCCCCCTTCCCCCACACCTCACCTTTCCTCTCCCAAGATCTTGATTATTTCTGTCTAGCTGGGAAATATCCTTTTCTGCCTAAAACCCCAGAGAGTCGCTGCTGGCTGGATTATACTGGGCAAGGGAGGCTGAGTCGGGTCAAATAGCTGGTTATGTTTACTGGTTATGTTGGAATCCTAAATCCTTGGCAGATTTAAGGTGCATGTCTTTCAACTCCCAGAATATTATTTATATCCATTTATTTGTGCCATTTTTTTCATGTGTCCATGTCTATACTAATACTTGTTTCCTTGTACTTGTTGACAAAATAAAATAAAATAAAATAGATAGATAGATAGATAGATAGATAGATAGATAGATAGATAGATAGATAGATAGATAGATAGATGAAAGATAGATAGATAGATAGATGATAGATAGATAGATAGATAGATAGATAGATAGATAGATAGATAGATAGATAGATAGATAGATAAATAAATTCTCCAGCCAGTCCTCCTTTAGGTGTATAGCTGGCTTTCATAAAATATGATATGTATATATGATAAATGTAAATTAAATATAATGTATAATATGCATGTATAACATTTATATATTACATTATATTATATGTGCTGTGTGTGTGAATTCAGAACAAAAATCATTCCCAATTCTTCATTTCTTTTAATTTAATTTAATTTATTGTATTTTTATGCCGCCCAACTCCCGAAGGACTCTGGGCGGCAAATTTAAGCAGATTTGTATACCATAATGAGTCTGATTATTATGAGACTTTTTCCTGAATCTTGCCCACAATCGAACCCACTAATGATGAACCTTTTGGACTTGGCATGTCAAAAGTTTGGAAAATGCCTAACATGACTCTGTTGGCATGTCCTTCTCCAAAACAAAAGAAAAACAGTTCTTTATCTCCTCTCCATCAAAGCCACCCGGAACAGCGGCATTCAGTGACAATGATGAGGCCAGCCCTGGAGTTCAGGCCCAGGCCTTAACTTCAGCCCAAGCACCACCACTGCCACACAAAAAGGCTGCTTCATTGCCGTTCCCAAGGAGCACAAGCCTTGGGGAACAACACAATGGCCCCAATGGCCCAGTGGTCTCCAGAATCTGCCATGCAACGCTTATTTTCTGATTGTGTTATCTCTCTCTTGAAGGCCACTGCAGCCTACAAAAGGCTGCTTCCTGTTGCACAACACCTTCGTTCTTGGAGCACCTTTAGAGAAGAATGCTCTTCCATAGCCTCTGCAGTCTCCAAAAAACACATGAAAGCACAACCCATTGTCATGTAAGTTTTGGAGCCTCCATAAGCCACACAAAAGCACCCTCCATTCTCTTGTGGCCAGTGGCCTCCACAGCCTCCAAAATCACATGAGAATGGAGCGTACTTTCAAGAATAGTTGGTGCCAGGCGTTGCTAAACGCTGGGCTATCCCTCAAAATGTTGTGACACGTCGCTTTTGATACACGTATCATGGGTTTACCATCACTGCTCTAGCCAACGCTAAGCACTTTAAATGCTTTTAAGTAATTAAAGTCAGATCCATGCTGGTCACTATATGGACAAGTGACATCCATTTGGATCTGCCCTTGGTGATCCACAGCTCTTTTAAGGAGATTCCAATGAGATTCTTTTGGTAGGCTGCAGAGGCCTTCGACAGAGAGATAACACAATCTGAAAATAAGCGGTGCATGGCAGATCCTGGGGAGCACTGGGCCATGAGGGCAATCGTGTCGTTCTCCAAGGCTTGTGCTCCTTGGGAACGACAATGAAGTGGCCTTTTTGTGTGGCAGTCATGGTGCTTGGGCTGAAGTCGAGGCCTGGGCCTGGACTTCAGGGCTGGCCTCGTCATTGCCACCAAGTGCTGCTGTTCAGGGTGGCCTTGATGGAGGGGAAAGAACTGTTTTTGTTTTGTTTTTGTGGTGTGTGTGTGTGTGTGTGTGTGTGTGTGTGTGTGTGTGTGTGTGTGTGTGTGTGTAAGAGAGAGGCAGAGACAGAGAGACATGCCAGCATAGTCTATCCACCTTATGGTTAATACAGTGGAAGTTAATTTTGTTCATGGTATATAAAGAGCCGAGGTGGCGCAGCGGTTAGAGGCAGGTACTGCAGGCCACTTTAGCTGACACTGATCCGCAGGTCAGCGGTTCAGATCTCACCGGCTCAAGGTTGACTCAGCCTTCCATCCTTTCGAGGTAGGTAAAATGAGGACCCAGATTGTTTGAGGGCAATATGAATATACATTGCTTACTGGTGTAAACCGCTTAGAGCCGTGATGGCGAACCTATGGCACGGGTGCCACAAGTGGCACGCAGAGCCATATCGGTGGGCACGCGAGCTCAGGTCCGGCGTGCATGTGTGCACCAGCCGGCTGATTTTCGGGCCTTCTGGGCCCACTGGGAGTCGGGAAACAGGCTGTTTCCAGCCTCCAGAGGGGGTGGGGAAGGCCGTTTTCGCCCTCCCCAGGCTCCTAGAAAGGCTCTGGAGCCTGGGGAGAGCGAAAAATGGGCATGCCATTGCATGCTGGGAGCAGGGGGGTCATGCGTGCATGTGCGGGGGTGCATGGAATTATGAGTGTGGGCACGCACACACGTGATCCCCCGCATTCCCCCCCCCTTTTGGCACGCGAACCAAAAAAGGTTCGCCATCACTGGCTTAGAGAGTGCTTGCACTGTGAGGCGGTATATAAATCTCACAAAATAAATAAATAAATAAATAAATAAATAAATAAATAAATAAATAAATAAATAAATAAATAAATAAATAAATAAATAAATAAATAAATAAATAAATGGTTGCTTCCCATGTTGTTTTCAGAAAATTGAGCTATTCTGTAAAATTGTTTACTTTCCTTCTTCTTACTAAACTTTGCCAAACATGGGTTTTTTTTTCCTAGTACATCATCTGCTCATATCACAGGTCCAAAGAATGCAAATTTCTGGAACAGTTCATCTTTATTAGTATTTATTTTATTTTAATACTTGCATAAAATCAGGTGCTTAATGTCGGTTAACTTAGGAACTGCCATCCTGTAAAACTATTGGTGAAAGTTGGCCTTTCATTGACTGTTTTCCCCCCCACATTTAATATCCTGGTGTTGTCAATGTCCTTTGTATAGCCATGAATTAAAAACAAAAACAAAACAACCGGAGGACCGTCTGTGTCATTGTCTCCAGCTTTTCAGAAATTTGACAGTCTGTTCCTGGTCTTTGAGGAATGGCTTCTTATCTCTGTTTTCCATTTATTTCCACCAGTTGTGATCATGTGTGCCAGCAGTGACGCAATACGGAACATCATGTTGGCTGCACATCGGCAAGGAATGACTAGCGGAGATCATGCTTTCTTCAATATTGAACTTTTCAACAGTTCGTCATATGGTAATGTAATTTCTGTCTTCCACTGGATTGCAAGATTTTTCTAAACACGCTAACAATTTTAGTGATTTTAAGCAATTTTAATTTTAAGTAATTAAGTTATTTTAAGCAGTTTTTAAGCAAGTCATTGTAACCTTTCAAACAAGCATTTGAATTACGACATTTGGCAAAAATGGAAAAAAAGCAAAAGTAAGCAAGCAGATCCATGGTTAATACAGTGGAAGTTAATTTGGTTGCTTCCCATGTTGTTTTCAGAAAATTGAGCTATTCTGTAAAATTGTTTACTTTGAGAAACAGTTGTTTGTCTGAATCCTCTGTGAGCTCTTATAGCTGAACCAGTCTGGTTGTAAGGTCCTGCCTCGCCAGCCTTCTCAAGAAAGCAGAACTCTTGAAACAATTAACGTTTCAAAAGTAACTTTTATTGGAAGGCAATGATAGCAAAGAGAGTGTAGGCAGGATCTGAAGTTTCCCCGCTCAAAGCGTTGGATTAAACTGCTACAGTGTCCAGTTCAACATCCAGCCAATACCAAGGTGTGAAGGTGTTTTGAGAACCTCAGGCAGAGAAGGTGATAACTGCCATCTCCCAGTTGCTTTGATTTCGCTTTCTCCGGTGTTGAGATAACGCAGATGGCTCAGAGCACATTCCTTTCCTCCTCCTAGGATGACCTGAGGCACATTCCTTCCCCCCTCCCTATTCCCCACAAGGTACAGCAAGGCAAAGCAAAGAATCCCTCCCAAGCCTCCCCCCACCCACCAGAATGGCAGTGTCCCAGTAGAGAACTATGGGACCTGATACTGGTTTTGAATGTACATTACTGTGATGCAAGACGTTGCATCACACTCTGATTGACTGAGGCATCATTTGGTCTTCTATAAGATGTTATAAAAGGTCCATCAGATAAGCTGAACTCCTACTTAATGGGCACAACTTTTCCATATGCTTGGTAGCAATATGCAAGTGATTTGTGATTGTCTTTCAACTTTTCAATTTAACCTGTACTCCTGGACTTTCATTGTGGTCTCCTCTAGATGCTAACCAGGCCTGCTTAGTTTCCAAGCCAAGAGAAAGGCAGGTGATGTCATCTGCTGAGACCTAAGTTAATACTGATTGATTGATTGGTTAATTAATTGCCATCAAGTCAATGTTGATTATTAGCAACCACATAGATTGAGTCTCTCCAGAATGATCTGCCCCAACCTGGCCAAGATTTTCCAATGGGGACTCTTCACTGTTGTAATCATTTTCATCTGCCCTGCTGCTGGTTGTCGTCTTATCTTTCCTTCCACTTTTCCCAGCATTGTGGACATCTCAAGAGGAACCGGGGCGCTCTCATAGTGTGTCCAAACTTTATTACCGTAGCCTGGGCTTGTCATTTGTGCCTCAAGGGATAGCTCTAGATTAATTCCCTCTGTTCTCCTGTAATGGTTTGTGGGAATAAGCTTGGGAGACAGGAGAAAGTGATGGTCAGATAACAGGTCAGCAGCTGAGCCCACAGAAGGAATGGGAACATGGCAAATGTCTCAGAAGGGATTCCCCCCTCTTAGTTTTATGGAGTATAAAGATGAGAGGGAACAAATGTACGAGGGTGAGTCAAAAAGTAATGTCATTTTCTTTAGGACAGGTATAATAACCAACACAGGAACATGTAGCATACATCAAAATGAAGCTGGTCCTCTGTGGATCACATCCCTACTTCTCAACATAGTCACCGTTTCTCTCAATAGCAATGTTCCACCTTCGAATGAGAGCATGTATCCCTGCCTCGTAAAATTTTGTTGACTGTTCTTTGAGCCACTTCTTCACTGCAGTTTTCACTTCCTGGTCACTGGAATAATGTTTGCCTCTCAAACCCTCTTTCATGGGGCCGAAGAGATGATAGTCTGAAGGCGCTAAATCTGGTGAGCATGGAGGATTATTATTCCAATGACGAGGAAGTGAAAACTGCAGTGAAGAAGTGGCTCAAAGAACAGTCAACAAAATTTTACGAGGCAGGGATACATGCTCTCATTCGAAGGTGGAACATTGCTATTGAGAGAAACGGTGACTATGTTGAGAAGTAGGGATGTGATCCACAGAGGACCAGCTTCATTTTGATGTATGCTACATGTTCCTGTGTTGGTAATTATACCTGTCCTAAAGAAAATGGCATTACTGTTTGACTCATCCTCGTACTTTCAGATTTTCAAGATTCTGTTAATGCAACCTTGGGATAAAGATAGATAGAGCTAATACTTCTGGATAGGTTTCTTGTCTGGACTACCTTGCAAGGCTGACATTTCCAGATGTGTTTTAATTTGTTTCCTTTCATTTCAGCCAGCATGGCTAATGGACATACTGCCCAGAAATAATGGGAAACATAATCAAACACATCTGGAGAGCACTGAGTTAAGGAAGACTGTATTGTATGTAATGAAGCAAACTTTGAAAGTCACACTGGCTACTCATAAAAACCTTGATCAGAAAAGCACCATTTGTTCTTTTCTATTTGCTGACCTCATGCTGAGAATTATAACTATTTTGCCCTTTAATATCTCGTTTGGGTTATACTTAACTTGCATTACTGGAAATTTGCTGAGTGTTTGGCAAAATAAATTAGTTTACCGTATTTTTCGGAGTATAAGACACACCGAAGTATAAGACACACCTTAGTTTTGGGGGAGGAAAACAAGGAAAAAAGGCCTCTGCCTCCAAGTAATTTCCCAAACAGCAAGCAGCACAGATGATATACACTGTTTGCTGTGTATTTCTGTGCATGTGTGCCTGACCCATAGAAATAGCAAAGAATTGGAGAAATGTACATTATGCCAGAAAGTTTTCTTAAATGTAGTTACACTAACTCTTCCCAATTATTTAAATAGATCTACTCCAAGGTAACTAAACTCTAATACTAAACAGGACACTGTTACATTTCAGACTATACTTATATAGAGCTGTTAAAATTAATAAAAAATTTCTGAAAGTATACATTATTCTCTATTATTTAAAAGAAGATACAATAGCACTGGGCCTCTTCAGAGCAAGCATTTATTTTAAAAAGCTTCTTTATTTTGTTAAGTTGTCTAGATTTACAGGGATCTCCAACCTTGGCAACTTTAAGACTTGTGGACTTCAATTCCCAGAATCCCACAGCCAGCAAAGCTAACAAAGCTGGCTGTGGAATTCTGGGAGTTGAAGTCCACAAGTCTTAAAGTTGCCAAGGTTGGAGACCCCTGGCTCTAGAACAATAAAGCAGTCTTTAAAAAATAAGTCTAATAATTTGAACATTCTACAGACATTTATAGTTATTCACTTACCCCCTTCCATCCAGTTCAGCAGAAAATAAAAATCTGCGTGTCTCTTCCAGCTATTTGCCTCTTTGCAATTAGTTTCACTTTCATTTTCCCACGTGGCAAATCAGCTGTACCTCGGAAAGCTGCTAGTGACTTGCTTGGCTTTACAGGCTCTTCCCTCTTTGCTGCAAACAGGTAAATTGCTGGAAGACAGAGGCCAAAGGGTGGGTGTGGGTGTGGGTGTGGGTGGGGCTACATTCGGTGTATAAGACGCACCCAAGTTTTCATCCTCTTTTTGGGGGTAAAAAGGTGCGTCTTATACTCCGAAAAATACGGTAAATATTTGAGTTTTGTTTCATTTTTACTAGTTCCTTCTTTTGGTAGTAAGTTTCAGTGGAGCGATATCCATGGTGCAGTTTGAGGAGAGAGACCTGGTCATTTAACAAATAAAACCTCACTTGAAATAGTGTACTTGCACAGGAATTCCCCAAGGTAGCATGTTTAGATGCAGGAAAAACTGGCCATCTAAGCAAGTGTGTGTGCGGTTTGTGGGTCTTGCAAATTATTTAATGGACAATGTCCAAGGCTTGACTTTAGTGTTTGGCTTCATTGAAAGTTATTTCTAGGAAGTGAGCTTGTTTGCTTATGTATGTATTTATTTATTTATATCATATTTATAAATTACACTTCATTAAAATATATCACAAAAATGTGTGTGTGTCTCTCTCTGTGTTCTTGTACATATATAAATAAATTGCTTACCTATGCAACACCATTACTTTTGAGTACTTTGCAAAATAAATACCTTAGCAAAAAAAAATCATAAATTAAAAGGCAGTGAAAATACAGTTTGGTATAAATGTACCATCTTAAAATGTCCGGGCAAATAATAACAAATTGATCAAAGCTGAAATGCTTGAAAAGACTGCTTTAGTTTTGCTTCTGTAGGACAGGTGGTCTGTTAACATTTTGTCACAACCAAGAGAGCTCTCTTCCTGTCAGATAATATGTACCAGCTGAACCATTTTGGTTAGTGGTTAAGGCAGCAGGCTAGAAACGAGGAACCTGGGAGTTGCAGTCTTGCCTTGGATATCGAGCTAGCTAGGTGACCTTGGGCCAGTCACACACTCTCAGCCCTAGGAAGGGGGAAGTGACAAACCACTTCTGAAACCTTGCCAAGAAGATACTTGTCCAGGTAGTTGCCAGGAGTCAAAAGCAGACTTGATACCCCAATACTGGCTTAAATACGCTTTATCAAGGCAATTCTATATGCCAGCGATGGCGAACCTTTTTTTGCTCGGGTGCCAAAAGGGTGCGCGCGCACGCAATAGCATGTGTGTGTGTGCCCACACCCATAATGCAATGCCCTCCACCGTGCATGCACGCACAACACCCCACGCTGCCCCCCCTGCACATGTGCGTAGACCTCACTGAAGCCTCTGGACTTCCGGTAGGCCCGTTGGGTCGTTTTTTGCCCTCCCCAGGCTTCAGGAAAGCCTCCTGAAGCCTAGGGAAGGCAATAAAACCCCCCCAAAATGGCCCAATGGGCCTACTGGAGTTCGGAAATGAACTTCTGGTTGGGCTGTTGGGCCATTTTTCGCCTTCTCCAGGCTTCAGGAGGGTTGGGAGGGCAAAAAACGGCCTAACCGGAAGTTCGTTTCCGAACTTCTGGTAGGCCCGTTGGGTCTGTTTTTCGCCATCCACGGGCTCCGGAGGCTTTCCTGAAGCCTGGGGAGGGCAAAAATGGCCTCCCCTGCCCTCTGGAATGCTGAAAATCAGCTGGTGCACACTGGAGCTGACGTAGGGGAATGCCTCGTGTGCCCTCAAATATGGCTCCGCATGCCACCTGTGGCACGCGTGCCATAGGTTCGCCATCACGGCTATATGCCATATGTTCTTGCAGTCCAGTTCTAAATCTACTAGGTCACTGGGTACTATGGCCATACTATTCCTATGGACCGGGCTCAACAGTTGTCCTGGAGAAAAACCACATAGCGCTGCTCGAATTACTTGGCGACATTGTCTCCAGGAGTATTCCCGAGTTACGCAGCTGATATTTTTCAACTTAATGGTCTCTTAACAGATTAACAGAGTTGGAAGGGACCTTGCAGATCATCTAGTCCAACCCCCTGCCCAAGCAAGAGACCCTATATCTGCCTCTACCTAGGATCGAACTCACAACCTCCTGATTGTGAGGCAAGAGCTCCACCTCTAGGCCACAGCAGCTGGGTTCTTATCCCAGTCAAATGATTAAAAGTGCTATTTTTCTTTTGGAATAAATAAGCTTGGATTTTAAAACACTGCTTAGTTAATATAGAGAGTCCTTGACTTACAACCAGAGTTGGGTCCATTATGTATGTTGTTAAGCAAAGTGGTTGCTGAGTGAGTTGTGCCTAATTTTCTAACCTTTTTTGCTGCAGTTGTTAAGTGAATCATGTGGTCATTAAGCAAATCCAGCTTTCCTCCTTGACTTTGTTTATCAGAAGCTGACTGGGGAAAGTCATAAATGATGATCACATGATCCCAGATTGCTGCAACCATCATAAATACATGCTGGTTGCCAAGCACCCAAATTTTGATCATGGGGATGCTGCAATGGTTGCAAGTGTGAGGATTGGTTGTAAGTTACTTTTTTTAGTGCTGTTGTAACTTCAGACGGTCACTAAGTGAGTGGTTGTAAGTTAAGGGTTGCCTGTAAACTGCAATGCCTTGGATGTTACATGTTATGTCAAGCCATAAACTGGTTGGGTTCACACATTTATTTTACTCCAAAAACAGCAAACCATATTATGATTTAGCATGGTATAAATCCAGAAATGAGTTCTCTAAAATGCTTCTCTGTATACAGACTGGATTTTTGAGTTTACAGATGTTTGTGGATATAGTCTTGCAAGCTTTGGAGTGCATGCTTTTTTTGAGTGACTGAATGGACGGAAGAAATAGGAATAGTAGCAGAATGGCAGTTGCAATATGGTTAACCATGTGTCAGCTTTAGTTTGTGATTCTGTAACTAACAACTAGTGTAATGACTTCAGGTGGCACATTATTTCAGCAACAGTGCATCTAAGCATTCATTCAACGTTTGCATACCTTCCTTTCTAAGTGGTATCTCATGGTCATTCATAATCATACTCCTTTACAAAAAAAAATTCAAAGCATAAAGACAAGAAGACAAGATGAAAGAATTCATACCGTAATATTTTGGTAGTGAAATTATGCTTTCTGTGTAACTGCATCTTTATTTCTCACATAGCTGGCAAGGTATCCACGTCCATAATAAGCTAAGAACAAGCATATAGTTCTGCAATACTAGGACATCTTGGTTTGTTGTGAGCTTTGCTGCCTGCTCATATGGTCTTCTGTCTTAATAGAAAATAGCTCACATGAAAGAATTTTTGCAATAACTGCATTGGATCTACCCATTTTTGGCAGTTGATGTAAGACAGGCCTTGCTAGTGAGAATTATTTTAATTATGTATTTGATGGATTATAGGGCCACCCAAGTCAAACAATGTGATTCTGGGTGGCGAAAAGCAAACAATAAACCAAATAAATAACCACATAACTTTCAAAACCCTGGCCAAAATATAAATTGATGGCCAAACATGATAATTAAACAACCCAAAGGGGACTCCATTGTCGACTGTCCCTCCTTGGTTCTTGGGGGAGAAAAATTGACTCCCTCAGAACGGGTCCGCAATTTGGGTGTCCTCCTAGATCCACAGCTTAAATTGGAGCAACATCTTTCGGCTGTGGCTAGGGGGACCTTTGCACAGATTCGGCTTGTGCACCAATTGCGACCCTACTTGGAGAGGGAGGCTTTGCTCACAGTCACTCATGCCCTTGTCACCTCACGGCTTGACTACTGTAACGGGCTCTACATGGGGCTACCCTCGAAAAGCATCCGGAGACTACAGTTGGTACAGAATGCAGCTGCGCGAGCTGTGGTGGGTGTACCGAGATACACCCACGTAACACCCATCCTCCGCCAGCTGCATTGGCTACCCATTAGCCTCCGGTCGCAATTCAAGGTGTTGGTTTTGACCTTTAAAGCCCTACATGGCTCAGGGCCAGGTTACCTTCGGGACCGCATCCTGCCACATTCCTCCCTACGACCAGTGAGGTCCCACAGAGAGGGCCTCCTCCAGGTCCCGTCTGCCAAACAATGTCGGCTGGCGGGCCCACGGGGGAGGGCCTTCTCTGTGGGAGCCCCATCTCTCTGGAACCAACTCCCGCCAGAGATCCGGACTATCCCCACCCTACTGGCCTTCCGCAAGGCAGTAAAAACATGGCTCTTCCGGCAGGCGGGGTGAAGAGATGATCCCCCAAGTATGAACGGATTTTTAAACTGTAATATGTTTTTAGACGTGATTTTAATATGTAGTTCTGATCTCTGCTGTAAGCCGCCCTGAGTCCCACGGGATTGGGCGGCCTATAAGAACTCTTATAAATAAATAAATAAATAAACTGGATCCAAACACCTAAAGAAAAAGCCAGGTCTTAATAGCTTTCCTGAAAGCAAACATAGGTGGGGCTTTTGATGTATTGGAGGCAAGATCATGCCAGAGCACAGAAACAGCCACCGAAAAAGCAACATTGTAAATTTCATGAGATGACAAAACCTAAAAGAGAGATCCCGTAGCACAAGGGTGTCAAACCTGATCGCGTCACGGACTGTTTTGTGACGTATTGGGATGCTTTTTGCCATTGTGGAGCCGGGGTGGGTGTGGCCTGCACGGGCCATATGCGGCCTGTGGGCCGCCAGTTTGACATGCCTGCCGTAGCATATCCTTCCTAGGGAGCGGATGTTCTTGGGAAAAGGAAGACCCACAGGTAACCTGTTCCTATGCTGTGTAAGCTTTAAAGGTGACAACCGGCAGCTTCAGTTGCATCCAAAAGCTTGCTGGAAGCTGATACAGCTTGTAGAGTACCTGTGTCACATGGGTATAAATGAACTGTGCCCATAACTACTTTACCACTGCTTACTGGACCAACTATAGCTTCTGGGTGTGATCTTCAGGGACAAGGAACCTACCTCAGAGAAAGGAGGTGAACCAATGTCCTCCACTTCCAGCTCCTTCAACCAGTCCAGAAGGATGCCATGGTTGATGATATTGTATCCTTACGATTTATATTAATATTGATTGTTTCCTGATTGCTTATTTGTACCCTATGACAATCATTAAGTGTTGTACCTCATGATTCTTGACAAATGTATCTTTTCTTTTATGTACACTGAGAGCATATGCACCAAAGACAAATTCCTTGTGTGTCCAATCACACTTGGCCAATAAAGAATTCTATTCTATTCTATTCTATTCTATTCTATTCTATTCTATTCTATTCTATTCTATTCTATATCGAAGGCCACTGAAAGATCAAGGAGAGCCAGGATGGGCAGAGGCACAGTTGTCTATAAAACATGGAAGACCATTAAACCTTTTTGAACTTTCCATTTCAAAGAATGTTAAGATTCTGCCATGGCCAATAGAAGTGGTGTGGTAAAATTTAAGCATTGTGGATGCATCAGAGACCCAATTTTCTTTTTCAACTTGAATGGGATAAGGTTCAATGGTCTTCAGAAGTACAGTGCAGCTATGAGGAAATATCTTAATTTTCTCCCCAACTGTGTATTTGAAACTAGGAAGAAAGCAAGGGACTATCCTTGACTTCATAATAGAACAAGTACTCCATTATCCAGATAGTCTCTCTCACACTTACCCTCACTTGACCTGGGTGGGATAATACTTTGGCAATAGGAACAAATGACTGTTTTTCATACCTGGCCTGCTGATTACAACCTCAGTTCATTCTGTTTTGACACTTGAATCTTGGTATTTTTAGACGTGTCTGGAGTTTTATGTCCAAAGGTATTAAAGAGACAGTGTGACCTTTTCTCTTAATTTTTTTGAAAGGACACTTTATCCCCATATTAAACTCAAAGCCTCACCTCTGTTTATTTCTGATTTTTTTTTAAATGCATGGCCACCCACTGTCGATCCTGTATTTTATTTTGCTTAATGTAGGAAACAATACACAAAGATTTTCCACTAGACTGAAGATAAAAAGAGGGAATCATTTTTTTCTTCTTACACAGAGCAATTTAACCTTATAACCGCCCAGAGTCGCCTTTTGGCAAGATGGGCAGCAAATAAATTAATAAATAAATTTTACAAGGTAAAAAAAAAACCCAGACTTACAAGTCACAAGTTTTGTTCTCGAATTCTGACAGTGCCTAATATTAAATCATCCCATCATTTGTCACTTTTGATCATTCTTTTCTAGCCCTAGAGGATATGTATGCTCCTTTCCATTCGTATTTTCTTTTTCATCCTGAATTTTCTGCAAATAATTATCTTTCTCTTTTGAAGTCATTAAACAATTCCTTTTCAATGTAACTCTTTATTTCAGGAATCCGTATGAATTAATCTCATAGGAGATAATTACAGTTAAGGAACATGTAAGAGCTTTTAATTGCATTGAGGTGGACTGAAGATGCACTAGCTTAAGTTAATACAATTAAAATATATTTAGATGTACATGGATTCTGCTCCTAGAGCAAGAAGGGGGAATCTCTGGCCCAGAGGTGGTATTCAGCCGGTTCGGGCGAACTGGTAGTGGTGACCTGTGGGTGGCCGGCGCTATGCCGTCCTATTTAGGCATGTTTTGAAGCCGCGTGCATGCGTGTAAGCCGTGCGTGGGACTAAAGCGCATGCACAGTAGGTCGCGTGCTTGCGTGGAAGGGGGTGCTCACATTTGCGGACCAGTAGGGAAGGTAAGTGAATACCACCTCTGCTCTGGCCAATAGGCTGAAGGCCATACAACAGAGTTCCCCAACTAGGTACTTCTTGGTCCATCTTTGCTAAATCCAATCCCATTCACTAAAGCCAGAAAGGACAAAAATAACTCATCTTCTCTGTATAACTAACAGAACTGATGAGAATTCCCCCCCCCCCCCGGCTGGTTTTCAGCACCTCTCCCACTGATGTGGGTAGAAAGTGTTTTAAAGACTAATGGTCAGGGAGAGGGACATTTTCAAAGAAAAGTGAACATGGTTCAAACCCCTTGAAAGATCACCTCTTCCTACTTGCGCACTGCAACTGGATATTAAAGTAGCCTCCGTTAGTATCAAAAGGAGGGTTTTAAAAAATCATTTTAATGCCGTTGAGGATGGCTATGCAGCTAGTCCTTGACTTGCAACCATTTGTTTAGCATTCAGAGTTACAACACACTAAAAAAAGTGACAGCCAGCCTTCATATTACAATAGCTGCTCTCTCCTCACAGCCAAGGGATCAAAATTCAGGTGCTTGGCAACTCGCATGTACTTACAAAGGCTGCAGCATCCTGAGGTCATGTGATCACTATTTGCAACCTTGTCAGCTGGCTTCCAACAAGCATAGTCAAGACGAAAAGCAGATTCGCTTAACAACCGTGTGATTCACTTAACAACTGCAGCAATTTGCTTAAGAACTGTGGCAAAAAAGGAGGGGGGGTAAAATTGACATGACTCACTTAGCAGTTGCCTTGCTTAGCAATGGAGTTTCTAGTCCCAATTGTGGTGGTACGTCAAGGACTACCTGTATTCTAGAGTTTATTTGTGCAGAAGGTGTCTTTGTGAATGGATTCTCTGTGTGGCTGCAGGGAACACTCCTTGGGGACCCTGAAATGCAACACATGGGAAAACACAATCAAAGGAGAAAAGAGGAAAACAAGCTCTTTATAGTCCCTGGTATGGAATTTGTTAAAATATTCATGACTGGGACAGCCAATGGTAACAAGGCCAGCCAATGAATAGGCATAGCAACTAAGTCAGCCAATGGGAGCTCAACACATCTGAGTCTGTGCAGATAATCGAAACTGAAGCTATAAGGCTGGGCGTGGCTCAGCCCATTCTGTACTCTCTCAGTCCACTCTGAACTCTGAACTGAAAGCTTGTCTGCTGCTGGAAATGAAACTGCTTGTAACTGTTGCTACATTGAAGAAATAATCTACTTGTGGTATTGTTTATATATTATTATGTTTATAAAGAAGTTAATGAATCAGTTACAGTATCTGTGTGTGCTTCTGGTTTTGATTTATGCAACAAACTCTGATAGAATTGTAAATATTTTTATTTCTCTCTTAGGGAATGGTTCATGGAGGAGAGGAGACAAATACGATCTTGAAGCAAAGCAAGCGTACTCATCCCTCCAGACAGTCACACTACTGAGGACATTGAAACCCGAGTTTGAGAAGTTTTCTATGGAAGTGAAAAGTTCTGTTCAGAAACAAGGAATCCATCATGACGATTATGTAAGTACCTGATCAAGAGCATCAGAATTTTAGCATCTCTAAAATACTACTTAAATTAAATCAGGGGTGACAGCGTGGTCTTTTCTAAACTGAATCAAACTGTACTTCTATTAGTTTTCCCATATCCTTGCTTTAAAAAAATTGCTATTTCTTGTTCACAGTCATTTTTAATAGAGACGCTGGTATCAGTGAGATGGGTGGCATACAAATTTAATAAATAAATATACTTCTTCTCCCCCCCCCCCAGAAATGGGCCTTCTAAGGCAGCGGTTCTCAACCTGGGGGTCACAACCCCTTTGGGGGTCGAACGACCCTTTCACAGGTGTCACGAGACTTTGCCCGGATGCCGCCATTTGGGTTCTTTTACCCTCTGCGCATGCGCAGAATGCTTTGTACATGCGCAGAGGGTAAAAGAACCCAAATGGTGGCGGCAGGGCAGGGGTCGCGGCGGCGGGCGCAGTGGCGGGGTGGGGCACGGTGGGGGGAGCGGGTCGCGGCATTAGGAAGGTTGAGAACCACTGTTCTAAGGTATGAAGTCAGGAAGGGATAGAGTCCATAACCCATAGTACTTTCCTAGTTCCATTTTGTTTTTGTTTTCAATTTTGTTACCAAATTACCTGGGACGCATGTCTCCAAATGCACCTTCAAACTTCTCAGAAGAACTTTGCCAGAGCATAAATGATAGAGGAGAAACTTACCTAAATGTGCTAGTTCTAAGGGAGATGTATGGTTGGTTTGCAATGAGTTGATAGAGATTTATGACTTCTAGTGCTTTTACAAGAGAAGCAAGACAATGTTTCCTCTTCATTTACATTATCATGTAATTGGGGTAACCACGAATGGATTTTTATGCAAATGTAACATAAGTTCCAATTAGTGTTGATCTCCTGTACACAGATTTAAATCAAACACTTAAGGGTGTGGCTTTAGGACTAGGCACAGTTGACAGATTTTAACAGTATAGTAAAACAACAATAAAATAAATTCTACAAATACGCCAACCTAGCAATAGGGGAGAATTCTACTCTCCAGGAACAGAATGGTGAGTTCATGCATCATGCTAAGTTACAGTGTGATTTGCTTGTTTGTGTTTTAATATGTTCCGTGAACTGAGATAGTTGTGATGTGATGTCTCAAAGGTGCTTTTTCAACTGGACTTTCTTTGTTTTTCCTTGAAGACGTTTTGCTTCTCATCCAAAAAGCTTTATCGGTTCTGGATGAAGCTTTTTGAATGAGAAGTGAAATGTCTTCAAGAAAAAAACAAAGGAAGTCTAGTTGCCTTTTGAAAAAGCACCTTTGAGACAACCGTGACCTGGATGACTGAGAATTTCCATAGATATGTTAGCCATGCCTTCACTTAATACAATATGTGAGCCAGGTCAGTAGGAGTTGGCTATTAGGAAGTTGAAGCAAAAGATTGGGAAGCCAAGTGCATAGACTTAGAATTACTTACTTAAGAGCGCCATGCAGAATATGCGGTGCAGCAGGGGCGCGTTGCTCACTTACCTCGCTGCCGGAGCCATGCGCGTGCATCTCCATGCTTCGGGGGGGGGCGTGCCCCTTCGCGCGATTTTGCTTCTGCACATGTGCGGAAGCAAAATTGCGCCAAAATCTTGTGAGGGGATGTGTGCGCATGTGAGATTTCAGCGCGATTTTGCTTCCGCACATGCGCAGAGGCAAAATCTCGCCAAAATCTCGTGTGCGCGCGTGTCCCCTTGTGAGATTTTGGCGCGATTTTGCTTTTGCGCATGCGCAGAAGCAAAATCGCCCAAAAATCACTGAAAAAAATGGCGACGCACCGGGTGGACTGGCAGAGAGGGCTCCGGAGCGGTTGCGAAATCCGCCGCTCCCTACCGGAACTGCGTACCGGGCAGCTCCGGCAGGAACCCACCTCTGCGGTGCAGCCACAGAAGGAAATTAGAGCTTGAAGAAAATGATAGTGGATAGCATATAAAAATGTTTCTCATGGCAGATTAGTAGACAATGTATGATGTGAAAAGGGGAAATCTACTTGAAGTCAAGCTGAATTCCAGGTGATGTGATAGACACATCCACATAGTTTTCTTAGCAACAACATGAGCCGAGGTGGCGCAGTGGTTAAAAGCAGCACTGCAACTACTTCAGTGACTGCTAGTTCAGCAGTTCAGCTGTTCAAATCTCACCAGGCTCAAGGTTGACTCAGCCTTCCATCCTTCCGAGGTGGGTAAAATGAGGACCCAGATTGTTGGGGGCAATATGCTGAACTCTGTAAACCGCTTAGAGAGGGCTGTAAAGCACTATGAAGCGATATATAAGTCTAAGTGCAATTGCTATTGCTATGGAAGTTACCATATTTACCATTTCCTTCTTTGGGGATATTTCTTTCAACTACTCAGCCTAGTTACAACCTTAGAATTACCTGGAAGTTCTTATGCAAGTGCTAACTTTACTTGATATAGTAGGGTTACGAGCCCAAAGTCAACTAGATGTTTCCACCATTTAATAGCTTCTACAGCTTCTATGCATTATTGGAGCTCCTCTTGTGTTCATGAAAATAGAGCAGGAGTGTCAAACTCTATTTCATTGAGGGCTGCATCAGGGTTGTGTTTCACCTCGGGGGGCCAGGATGGGCGTGGACATCTCGATGTCACTCATGTCTGGGGCACCTGTGGTAGCCCGGGGGGGGGGGGCACCCTAGACTCCATTTTCGGCTGGGACAGCCTCCTGCAGCGCTCTGCCAGCGAAAATGGGCGTGGCCCCCTGAGCTCTGTTTTCACCGGTAGAGGGCTGCACGAGGCTGTTGCAGCTGAAAACGGAGCCCGGGGGGGGGGGCGCGCATGAGGCCTCCCTCAGCTTCGTTTTCACTGGCAGAGGCACTGCAGGCCGGTTCTTTGCTGTTTCCAGGGCGGCCCCACAGGCCAGATCTAAGCACCCTGCGGGCCTTGAGTTTGACACCCCTGAAATAGAGCATTATCTATTGGGTAACTTACTGTTTGATTTGCTTTGTGAAGTTACATCCCTTCATACCCTTCATACATTGGACCAGCTCCCATAATCTTAGCTCCTATGGCTTAAATTTAACCAGATACAAGAATAAGGATGGTAGGTTCATATTTATGGATTTAAATGTATTTTTATTATTACTCGGTAGTGGAGTGCAATAAAATATAATAAATGGCATCCATGTATGATAAATATATTTTTAGATAATTATTTAGTAAATAATCGACTCAGTAACAGTGACAATGGGTGCAACATTTGAAGATCTGAAGGATCAGATTGTCCTGAACAAACTCCGTTAATGTGATTGTTAAGAGGTGACGCTTGACGCTAACTTGATGTCACATAATCAGTACACAGTTTAAAGAATACTTCAATAAATAACAGATTTCAAATATTCAAAATTAAATCTAATCTGTTCTCCATTTTTGCTACTAGAAGACAATTGTGTGTTGTAATTAACCTTGCTTTACCTTGGCTTTGTATTTGATCTCCCAAATATGCTGTATGAGAAAGAAATTGGCTGAGATTTTAAAACAATATCCATATCAGAGTTTTTGCCTATTCAAAAGACATTGAGATGTAATCCCTGTTATTTCACATTCCCCATGAATATAATATCTTTTGAGCTTCTTCAGGTGTAAAGTTCGATGGCAGCCATGGGATGGCCTCAGGGTGGGTTCCTCCCAGTTTGGACCGGATCGCCCGAACCACTGATGATGTCACTGTTGGTGCCGGTCCGTGCGCGCCGCCATCTTTTTTGGGGTTCTTTTTGCAAATTTTTTCCCTTCCGCTGTTTGAAAAAGGGCCCTCCCACCCGCCCGTGCGTTAATATTGACCTTTATTTCTTCACCCGAAGCACAGCTAATCAGTTCCTCAGCTGTGTTTCGGGCTGATTCCTGCTTCTGAGCATGCGCAGAAGCCAAATTGCACGAGGGGACGCGCGTGAGCGGAGCAACCATGCAGGCACGAAATGTCGCGATGCGAACCAGTGGCGAAAGTAACTGGAACCCATCCCTGGATGGCCTCCTTGAAAGTCTTTCATTTGCTTGGAAGTAAAAACCACTTTATGTAGACTACACAAAAGATTACCATATTTTTGGAGTATAGGACGCTCCGGACTATAAGACACACCTAGCTTTTGGGGGGAGGAAAACAAGAAAAAAATCTGCCTCTGCCTCCCAGCAAT
Source organism: Diadophis punctatus similis (assembly GCA_023053685.1). Lineage (NCBI taxonomy): Eukaryota > Metazoa > Chordata > Lepidosauria > Squamata > Dipsadidae > Diadophis > Diadophis punctatus. The sequence goes on along the minus strand of JALIGW010000002.1, from coordinate 11,599,502 downwards.
TTGCCTCCTTGCAGCAAACAGCCCATTTCAGCTACAGTACAGCCTGATTAGCACAAGAAAAAATCTGCAAGCTGAAACTGAAACAGGCTGTTTGCTGCAAGGAGGCAAAGGGTGGGGGCCGGTGGATGGGCGGGGCTACATTCGGTATATAAGACACACCCAAATTTTCACCCTCTTTTGGGGGGGGGGAGAAAGTGTGTCTTATACTCTGAAAAATACGGTACTCTGACACAGTATATCTGTGCATTTCTGATGCTGCTCAAATGCAAATCACTTTCACTTGTAACCTTTCAAATCTGCCCCCTCCCTTTCTTTTGCAATAAAACAATCTGGGTTTTATTGCATCCAAAGAGAATCTAAAAGCTACCCCAGGAACTGTGACTCTTTCTCCTGACTCTTTCTTAGCAAACAAGAAGAAGAGTTTTATTTTTCCTGCCTCTCAGCCAGAGACATTAGTGTTTGTATAGAGACAGAACTGGCCACTTAGGACGTGCTTCTTAAAAATGGGGCTTCAATTAGATCTTGTTTTTCTAGCTGCTGTTAGGATCTAGTATAAATACCCAAACTGGTAGAAAAAGGAAACTTGAAATGAATCTACCTATAATTTTTACAGAAAGAGAAAGATGGCACTTTGGAATCCCACATCTAACCATTCAGATTAAAGCAGTTAACATTATCCTGGGACATGTATATTTGCCTTCATTCATAAAGCAGTGAAAGCCATCTACCGTACAATGCTGTAGATCAGGGGTGTCAAACTCGTGTCGTCACGGCAGCGTTATATGATGTATCGGGATTTCCCTCCCCTTCGCTAAACCGGGCAGAGGCGTGGCCAGCGCGTGACGCATCAGCAGGCTGCGAGTTTGACAGCCTGCTGTAGATTGATACTACAGATACGCATCAATCTACGACTCTTAATTGAGCCTGCCCATCAAGGCCATAAGTCATGACGGTTGTAAAATGGGCTATCCCTGCCGACAGTCCAATTTTACGACCTTTCTTGCAGCAGTTGTTAAACAAAGGCTGCAATCATTAAGCAAAAGCCACAGTCACCACAGTTGTTAAGCAGACCAGTGGTTCACTGTGGGCTGGTTTTGCTGAAAAACAGAAGTAAATGCTGGTGTTCAGCAAAGACATTGTAAAATTGTCTGACCACAAGATGCTGCAAATGGCTGAAAATATCAAGCACCTAAAATGCAGTCATGTGGCCATAGGAGATGGGAGTGGCTGCTGGAAGTTTGGAACCAGGTATCAACCCTGAAGCTGACCCGACCGAGGCCATTTTGAGGCTTCAGTGTTGCCACACTGGAGCTGAGGGATAGGGAGGGGGAAATAGAGGTAGCTGGAGTTTGTAGCCAAAACAAAATACTTTCTCCTGGGAACCAAGGACATTCCCATAGGTGGTTGGAGAGAGGAGGAGTAAAGTTATCAGGCAACCGGACGGTACCTTGATTGGACCATGTGACTGACTGGTTGGGGAAGGGGAAAAACTTTTACTTTTAATTAGGTGAACATTCAGAGTCGGTTTTCACCAGCCTGTGCGAATATGATATACCAAAAATAAAACCGTTCTTTGAGGAATCATCCTGTCTCGGAGTTCTATTTGCTATGGGTGTATTACTTGGAACCTTGACACCAGGTGTAAGTACCCGTTGTCTCAAGCCAACAACTATGTAGCTCCACTAGTATGAAAATTGTTTGTTTTTATTTTATTATATTAAAATAAGAAAGTGTCTTACATTATTATATTTTTTGTGATGCTGGTGTACGTTGAATATAATTTTGTTTTCAGCTCCATTGTGCTAAGTGGTAAGTCCACACCGAATAAAGTAACTATTATGAGTAAACTATTAGCTACAGGCATGTCAATACCCGTGTTAATACTTTAAATATCTGTGCTGCAGCATTCCTTCACTTGAAGTCTTCCAGGTGCGTTAGAACCAAAGTTCTCAGAAATCCTACCCAAGTTATTCTTTGACTTTCCTGGAGGTTAAAGTTTCAAGACATCTGATGTAAGACCAGGTTGGGGAAAGGCAGAATTTACTTATTTATTTATTGAATTTATTTGCCGCTTGTCTCATAACAGAATGACTCTGGGCTGGAATACAGTATAAACGCCCTCGGTCTCCAAGTTATAGCCCTCAAAGGCACATGAAACAAGGGATGAAAGTAATGAGGTCAAGGCAGGACACAAACAAATTACTATGGTACAAACAAGTAATTAACAAGCCTCGCCTTGATTCTAAAAACAGTTTGCACAAACTGTGATTCAAATAAGTGTGATTAGAAGGCTTGGTGTCAGATTTAGATTTGGAATACTGAGGTCAATTTAACTGAGATCCCTAAGAGAGCATGCTTCTCAATTGCCACTGTGCCTTCTAAAGAAAAATCAAGGGTTCCCCCCCCCCTCCCAAATATAGCCATTTGGCCAATACCTTATTATTACTCTTTCATCAGACCACAGATTGTGGGGTAGTCAAATCTTGACATTAACATGTTTTTCTGACTGGCACAGCTCTCAAAAAGTCCTTTGCTTTGCTTGTATGCAGAATAGGAACACTGTATTCCTATGTTAAGCAAATGTAAAGCCGATCTCAGCTGCAATTAGAGCAGTGCTTCTCAATTATTTTCTGTTATACCCCCCCCCCCCCAGGAAGAAGTAAATATTTCACGCGCCCCCAACTCTCCAATCTGGGCCCCAATGGAATTTTAGTGTTGATATTTATTATTTTACTTATTATAAGCTGCAAGCAAACTATTGGCTGGGAAAGGCTGCTCTACCCACTTACCTGGGAGTAAGTCACACTGAACTCAGTGGAGCCTGTTTTTGGTTAGGCAGGCATAGGCTACCGTGGTTAGGGCCCTCTTTTGACACGGGGCCAGGCCAGCTTAATCAAACCGATGTTTTGGGTTCACCGGCCTGGCCCATAAGCGCCGCCTCTGCCGGGCACTCACAGCGAATGGTGTGGAAGGAGGCTTTAGGGTGCCGTTCGAAGCTTTCGCCCAGCTGCAGAGGATGCTCCTCCTTGTCCAGCAGCAGGTTCGCCACGCCGTTCATGGCTACCGTGGCGCCCGCCGAGAACAAGAAGAACCCATGCAGCCGCCCCGCCCCGCCTGGCCACCTTCTCTTCCAGGCTCAGAGCAGCGTGCAACTGGGAAAACACTCCCCTTCCGGGGGAATCAATCGAGAGGGACCACACATGTTCCCCGGGGTCACACGCGCCCCCTGGCATCAGTCCGAGCCCCCCCAGGGGGCGCGCCCCACTATTTAAGACATGGCTCTTCCTGCAGACAGGGGTCTGAGACAATTTTATACCTGAGATCTCCCCCTTTATGCATGTTGTTGGATGTGTTTTTAACTTTTTTAAAATTGTTTTTAAATAAGTTTATTGTTTAGTACAGTGTTTCCCAACCTTGGCAACTTGAAGATGTCTGGACTTCAATTCCCAGAATCCCCCAGCCAGCATTCGCTGGCTGGGGAATTCTGGGAGTTGAAGTCCAGACATCTTCAAGTTGCCAAGGTTGGGAAACACTGGTTTAGTGTTCTCTTAAAATGTTGTCTGCCGCCCTGAGTCCTTAGGGAGTAGGGTGGCATAGAAGAACCTAATAATAAATAATAAATAAATAAATATTTGAGAAGGACTGAATTAGAGTATATACCTGTTTTAGCTGCCTGTGAAGGAGGCTTCTTGTATCAATCTCCCCATGTTATCCCTGCTTTGTCAGTCAGCTAACAGTAGACCGAAGATGGACGTTGAACATTATTCATGTTATAAATATTTAATTTTAATTTATTATTATTTGCTGGGGGTCTTTATCTCCATCTGGATCTCCAGAGTTTATGACAGACAACACCCGTCTCATAAGGCGAATCCCATTTCCTCATTCTGCTGAAATTGTTGAAACCATGAACTTTATCTTGCTCTGTCTCCAAACTTAATAGCATCTCCTATGAGACCCAGCTAGTAGCAAGAAACTGTGGCCCCAAACCCCTGAAGAACATCTACAAGTAGATAATGGAATTTTTGCACATAGATGTGCATAGCAGTCTTGCAAAATTGGCTGGATGTGTGTAAAACTGAAATGGATTATACTAGACTACAAGTAGTCCTCAACTTATGACCGGTCATTTAGCTACTGCTCAAAGGTACGATGGACCTACCTGGGCTTACTTATCATCTGGATTTGAAATTTTGACAATCAGACCTTCCCTCCCCACAAGAGCATTTTGGATGCTTCGCAACTAACTCGCATTTACAGCTATTTGCAGTATCCCTGTGGTCACATGACTGTTTTATGACAGGTTTTGGCTGAAAACTGACATTTACTTCAACAAAACTGGCCGGTAGCGAACCATGGGTTTGCTTTATGATCACGGCATTTGCTTAACAAACCCTGAAAAAAAGGTGATATAATCGCATCAGTCGTGTGACTGACTTGCTTTACTACCATTACACCTTACTACAGTTACAACTGTAATGTGCAGACTCCGTTACAGTCGCAACTCAAGGACTACCTGTAATTGTTAATTTCTTGATTAGGTATTTCTGCATCAATGCATTCCAAGAATGTGCTGCCAAAAATGCTTCCTTTTGAGATAGGATATGCTCACAAGTGCCTCAGAATAAATTGCACTCATGTCATTTCAAAACAGGAAAATGTTAAAGCGAAACATCGTTGGCGGAAGTTACTACTTCATTTAGCAATAGTGTGTTCTATTATTATGTCTTACATCCGGAGAAAAGAGTCATGGGAAATTTATTTATGGCACTTCTTCCATGACTTGGTGCCTACATTTTGGGGGGCTTGACCTAAAAATACTGGTTTTAAAATGGAACTATCATATGCCCAGAAGGATAGAGACGTTTGACTCTAACCCAAGCCACCTGCGTGGTATCAGGTTCCAGGAAGTTGTTGGAATAAAAAGGCTAGAAACACACTCGTCCTGCACATGAAATCTTTTAATTCACCAACTCCTTGCACTCACCAACCATCATTACTTGAATGAGAACCTTGTCAGCAGCAACTTCCCAGTGATCCCTCCACCTATTTAGCATGTAGCACGCCCCACCCCGCGACTCCACCCGCTCCTGGCGTTCCGTGCCTCAAGCCATGATCGCTCAGCTGCTCGGCGCTTTGCACAGCTGGGCGTTGTGAAGACAAATGGCAGCATTTTGGCTTCTCCAGTCTTTGCGGGGCCGATCGTTGGCTTGTGATGTTTCCCCAACAATGCGAGGTTCCCTCCGCCCGAATGGCAGCCCCAAAAGGTGGGGCTGACACATGGTCTCTTTCAAACATCATACAGGTAGTTCTCAAATTACAACTGCTGATTCAGCCATTGTTCAAAATTACAACAGTGCTGAACAAGAGGAGTTAACGACCCCTGCTGACATAATGGCTGTTGCATAGTCCCCACAGTCACGTGATCAAAATTCAGGCAATTGACAATCTGCCTGCCCTTATACCAACTACAAACGCACTCCAAGTGTCCCGACTTGCCAATCTCTCTCCAACATCTCACCTGGCCAAAGCTGCCTGAGCCTTGAAGCCTCGACTTGATCTTAACTACTACTCCTCATCCCAGCACACATTTCACTTACCTTTGTGTTGTTCTCCAGCTGCTGTCAGGTGCGCCTTGTACCATCTTGCAAGCGGCCCCCATTGTTCGGAAGTGTTCTTTCCCCCCCTCCAAATCTCTGCTTAACAGCTCACATGATCACTTAATGACCACATCTGGGAGTGCCAGAATTGCAATTATTGAGATTCCTGGCTTTTATCCTCTCTGCTTATGTCCCTACTTCATCTTTAGATGATGGCAGCTTCACCATAGTCTCATATATGTTTAAGATTTAGGTAAAGATAAACCAGGGATTAGGATTGCTGTCCTGTAGTTGATGCATCCCTCACCATTGGCCGCACTAGAGACTGCTCTTCACAAAACCATGAGCTGTGACACAGACTGTCTTGTCCTGGCAAAATTGATTACCGATGTGATAAGAAATGTACACTTGGTTTCATTCATGAGAAAGAATACAGGTAACCCACGACTGCCCATCCCAGTCATAAGTCATGACAGTCATAAAACGGGTCATCCTTATGACTGACTTGATTTTGCAATGGTCAATAAGTAAATGCCACAGTCGTAAAATTAATGCTGGAGTCATTAAGCGAATCGATGATGATTCACTATGGGCCAGTTTTGCTGAAAACAAAAAAGAAATGCCAGTTTTTGGCAAAACAGTCATAAAATGTGGCCAGGTGACCGTGGGATGCTGCAAAGAGCCGTAAATGTGGGGCTAGTTGCCAGGTGCCTGACACGCAGTCATGTGACCAGGGGGAGTGGTCATTGGAACTTTGGAACCAATTTGTAAGTACCCCCAAGGAGGTACGAGGTAACTTTGAATGGTCAGTTGTAAGTCAAGGTCTGTCTACATCAAATCTCATTCATTCCAGCTCAGCCTTTCTGCAATGAAGTTAATTTTTGTATTTCAGTTGCTCAAGAAAGGCCAATAAGATTAGAGACAGTGTTCTAGAAAATTAGATTCTTAAAGTCAGATTTGTTCCAATTCTAATGCACAATTATGATTGTGCATTAGAATGAAGGCTATCCATGTCATCAGATGATAGTATATATCATATTGGAAGTTGAACAGGTGTATGATTGTCTCGTGTTCTGGATGATAATACAGGATTATTCAAAAAGAATGAACCGATTTCATGACGCATTGCTTCAGTTCTCAAGCATCGTCATGTAATGAGTCAGTGACCATTTGAAAGAGGAGTTATCTAAGTTTTGAATGGCTGCCACAGGGGTGATGTAGTCGCGTCGTTCTTCCAGCAACGTTCAATTGTTTGTTTACCCTCGGAATGGCGAGTCCTCAGGAAAAGGCGTTCTGCGTTGGGGGGCCCAAGACCTTGCTCTTTGTGCTTGGCCTGCGAGATCCCCAGACCGTGTGTGATTTTTTTCTTGTGGGGATAAGTAAAAGATTGCGTTCATGTTCCACCGCTACCCACTAACCTCGATGACCTTAAACATCGAATAACAACAGCGATCAACTCAGTGGATTGTGATATGCTGATACGCACCTGGGAAGAATTCTCTTATCGCATTGATGTTGCCCATGCTGCAGGTGGTGGCCACATTGAACAATTGTAAGACAGGAAATAAAAGTTGATTGTGAGTAGAATACTTGTGACTTGGCTGGAGTTTTGTATTACTTTTCCTTAATAAAATATTGCGTCATGAAATCGGTTCATTCTTTTTGAATAACCCTGTATTAATTCCTATAACAGTGTTGTTTACTTTCCTTTGCTTAATTTACTTATTCAAAGGTATCTTGGATTAAGACCCTGTCTAGTTAGCAACTAGATCTACATTTTCATCAATTAATAATGAACCATCATTTTACCACTCTAGGCTCTGCTCCTAAAATTGCTGTCTTATTTTAAAAAGTTAGCACCAAATGTTGTATATACTTGTAGTGCAATAGTTAATTCCCAAGAAGGCAGTTTCATAATAGAATTTCATTTATTTAAAGAATCTGGCCTGTCACATGGCTTTTGTTTTAGAAGGTCTTATTGTTTTGCTGAGAAATGGAACGATAACAAAACTAAATCTGATTTCCTCCAGATTATTTATACCAATTGTGCCATTATAATTTAAGAGGTTTTTAATCCACAGATTTAAAGAACCGTCTGAATAGAAGATATAACAACACACAGATTTTGATTGAAACAGAACTAGCCGATTGTTTTTCTTCTTACATACAGGAGCCGAAAGAGACATTGCAGATTTAGAAGGACCACTTTTTGAATCTTCTTTCTTTCTTTCTTTCTTTCTTTCTTTCTTTCTTTCTTTCTTTCTTTCTTTCTTTCTTTCTTTCTTTCTTTTTTGCATATTAAGAAAAAACAGTATATATTTACTTCTTTCTTTCTTTCTTTCTTTCTTTCTTTCTTTCTTTCTTTCTTTCTTTCTTTCTATTTTGCATATTAAGAAAGAACAGTATATATTTACTGTTGATAAAGTGCAGGATCTTCTGCAAGTGAAATAAAACATTGGGAAGATATTTGAATCTCACCAGATATTGGTTAGATCCATTAAGCGTGATAACCTGGTGACTTAAAGCTCTATCAGTTGTTTCTGCTTAACATGTTGAGTCCGGTGGAGTTTAAATATTATATGAACTCCATCCATTTGATAAATATGGGTCATTATGTTGTGTGAACACAGAAAATGGGTTAATTTGGTGAATTAAAAATGTTATATGAACCCAACCAATGAGTTACACTGTTGAGAAATAAAAGTACTTCCCCAAATTTGTTCTTCATTATGTAATGCTACTATTTAAGGCCTCAGGAGTATTAGCTGATATGTTAAATAGTGAAAAGGGGGAAACTTTCCCCCATTAATTGTGTTATTCCTAACACAATTAAATTACATATAATAACAAGGGTAGACAATCTTCTTTGGAGTATTTGAGAAGATGCTGTCACAAAATGGATACCTGGAGGGATAATCAAGAGAACCAACTTAGAACTAAGGAGAAATTTCCTGACAGTGAGAACAATCAGGGGAATGGCTTGCCTTCAGAAATTATAAGTGCCCCGTTACTGTAGATTTTTAAGAGGTTAGACAATCACTTGTCTGAAATGGTATAGGCAGGGTTTCCTCATTTCCTACCTCAGCACGGAGTTGGACTAGAACCGTGATGGCGAACCTAAGGCACGGGTGCCACAAGTGGCACGCGGAGCCATATCGGAGGGCACGCGAGCTCAGGTCCGGCGCGCATGTGTGCACCGGCTGGCTGATTTTCGGGCCTTCTGGGCCCACTGGGAGTCAGGAAACAGGCTGTTTCCAGCCTCCAGAGGGGGTGGGGAAGGCCGTTTTCGCCCTCCCCAGGCTCCTAGAAGCCTGGAGAGAGCAAAAAATGGGCGTGCCATTGCATGCTGGGAGTGGGGGGGTCATACGCGCATGCTCGGGGGTGCATGGAATTATGGGTGTGGGCACGCACACACGTGATCCCACGCATCCCCCCCCTTTTTGGCACGCGAACCAAAAAAGGTTCGCCATCACTGGACTAGAAGAACTCCCAGGTTCCTTCCAACCTGTTATTCTAAGTTATTCTGTTATAATTATTTACAGAATGGTTGCCATGATTGCCAAGCCAAGTCGTAGGACACCCATTATCCACAAAGTAAACAAACTCCTTATTCTCAGGAAGCTTCTTATCATTGGAGTTATTAATAGTTTCTCTTCATAGGCCAAGAAAGTGCTGGCTGAAACCACTAGCCATTTATTGTTTTCTATGAGTGCCGGTGGGGCCAATACCAGGTCCAGAAAAAGTATTGTAAATACATTTCATGCAACCTGCCAGCTCTCCCTTTTTAAAGTTAAAAGTATTTTTACAATTGGAAATCCAGAATGTTATAAATAGCAAAGGAACGGTTTATGGCGATCTTGTTGTCCATTTTTATTTTACAATGAACAATGTGCATATATGCATAAAAAGTAAGGCAAAAACAGATGCTGTCATATCTGATTGGCCAAAATTGTTTTTCAGCTCAAGTTCAGGCACAGCCTGCTTTTTATTAAACAATTCTGAACTTTTGCAGAAAATTGGCTTAGGCTTTACTTTTTCAAAGTTTTTAATGCCACCTCTGTTACTGGTTTCAGGGGGTTGGACTTAATAAATGGTCCTTTTATTTATGACTCAATATTCTGAGCTGGGATGGTTTTATAACCTTGGCTATTTGGCCTTCTGAGGTTAGCAGGCAATCCATAGCTTGTTTTCCCTCCTCATTTAAAGCTAATGGAATTAACTAATTTAACACTGTTTTTGGGATGGAGAAATAAATCGCTTGGTAAGATCAATTCTTATTCCTCGGTGCCAGGATAGTGAACAGCATCCTTTTATTAAATTACTTTATTCTCAGAAATAGCGAGTCAAAATAATGAGAATTCTATATCCGATGCTCTTTTTTTTTTAATGAACCAACTATTCCTCCATGAAAGAGGACAAAACTGACATTTTTCTGAAGCAACATTGGATTAACTGCCTAAAACAGCTGGATGGATGACTACCAAAATTAGCAAGCTCATGTGCTGATCAGTGATTTTTCACGCCCAAATCTCCACTTCCTTTATCTTTTATTTTCCTCTCTAGCTAGCTATCTCTTTTCCCACGTACAGAAAGAGGGTTTAGCATTATTGGAATTTGATTGGTCTAGAGATGGGAGCTGCAAAATAAGGGTGAAATTGTATCTGTAAAACCTCCGAAAGAGAACACTAAAACATAACGTGTTCAGTGGGGTGTGCTGCACTAGCCTTTCCCCCCAAACTTCTAAGTCTCCCATTCATGACAGGCAGGCCTTTGTGTCCTCAGTTGAATGCATCAGAAGTGAAAAGAAAGAAAATTTAAAAAGACTGTTGCTAGGGGGTAATTTGTCCAAATGAATAGGTCCATTCAGTATCTGGAGTGGGTTTTTTTCTAATTGTCTCTTGAGTGGGAGCAAGAGAAGGGAGAGGAAGCAAGTCGAGCTTTAAACTCATGAAGAAAAGAAGAATTTTCCATGGTAATTTACGTATTGCTGAGTGAATCAATCTACTGATAATTATAAATTTGAGATTTGACCCTACAGTCATTAAAATCCGCAGGAGTTTTCTTTGTTGACATCTTTAGAACAGTTAAGCCAGAGGTTTTGCATGTTTTTTAACAGCGAAGATAATAATGTGGCTCTGGTGTTTTTTTGTATTCTGCTATAAAGCTGTTGGTGTTTCTTTGTCCTTTGATATTTTGTTTATTTTAAAACAAAAACTGACTTATCCACACTAGCCGGTTGCCTTCTCACTGGAATAGACTGATTACTGTTTCTGAAGTACATCATTATCTCCTAGTCCAGTGATGGCGAACCTATGGCACGCGTGCCACAGGTGGCACGCGCAGCCATATCTGCCGGCACGCGAGCCGTTGCCCTAGCTCAGCTCCAGCATGCATGTGCACTCCAGCCATTGATTTTTGGCTCGCACAGAGGCTCTGGGAGGGTGTTTTCAGCTTCCAGCGGGCCTCCGGCAGGCGGGGGAGGGCATTTTCACCTCCCCCAAGCTCCAGGGAAGCCTCTGGAGCCTGGGGAGGACGAAAAACGGGCCTACTAGGCCCACCAGAAGTTGGGAAATGGGCCATTTCTGGCCTCCAGAGGGCCTCCAGGGTGGTGGGGGAGGCCATTTTTGCCCTCCCCTGGGATTTAATTATGGGTGTGGGCACTCGCACATGCGCGATAGCACATGCGCACGCGCTTTCGGCACCCGAGGAAAAAAAGGTTTGCCATCACTATCCTAATCCCTTAATTGCCATCCAAGTGACTTAAAAGCTTGTTTTTGTGCTCCATCTAAAAATATACTTTCCCACGTTATATTGTGTTCAGTGCGCTTGTCTGCTTTGGAATGCATGTTTTAGTTTGTTGTAGGTTAACCCCAGCAATCCATCAGCGACTCTGCAAGGGTAGAAGCACCCTTCAATTCAATCAGTGCTGATCACAGTCTTTAATACCTTTCAGAGGCAGCTTTACTATGAGTTCTGTAATAGCATAGTGCAGTGATGGCGAATGTTTTTTGGTTCGTGTGCCAAAAGGAGGGGTGTGCGTGCGCACACGTCCCCACACCCATTTCCTCCCCCCCACGCATGCGCACAACCCTCCCACTCTGCCCCATGCGCATGCGCACACACACCCGCACAAAGGCCTTACTGAAGCCTGGAATGGTGAAAAACGGCAAAATGGGCAAACCGGAAGTTTGGAAAAACGCACTTCCGGTTTGCCCGTTGGGCTGTTTTTCGCACTCCGGAGCTTCAGGAAGCTTCCCTGAACCCTCTGGAGTGTGAAAAACAGCCCAACGGCAAACCGGAAGTGCCTTTTTCCGAACTTCCGGTTTGCCCATGGAGCTGACATAGAGCAATGCCTCGCGTGCCCTCTGATATGGCTCCACGTGCCACCTGTGGCACGCGTGCCATAGGTTCGCCATCACTGGCATAGTGGGTACAGGTAGTCCTCGACTTACGACCACAATTGAGCCCAAAATGTCTGTTGCTAAGTGAGACAGTTGTTTAAGGTCTTACGACCTTTCTTGCCACAGTTGTTAAGTGAATCACTTCCGTTGTTGAGTTACTAACATAGTTGTTGAGTGAATTTGGCTTCCCCATTGCCTTTGCTTGTCACAAAAGTTAATCATGTGACCCCGGTACACAGCAACCCTCATCAATCTGAACCAGTTGTCAAGCATCTGAATTTTGATCACGTGACCATGAGGATGCTGCAACGGTCACAAGTGTGAAAAACGGTCATAAGTTCCTTTTTTCAGTACCGTTGCAACTTTGAACAGTCAGTAAATGAAGTGTTGTAAGTCGTTTAGTTCTATGTATAGAAGGTTGCTGATTCATACCTGAAAGACATGCCATTGTTTTTTATTTCATTTTTTTAAATATATACTTAAAAACAAAACAAAAAAGGAGTAGTGGTTGAACCCCTCTGTCCAGTCTGTACCAGTCTGTGCTTGAACCCATCTATTCAGGATTATAAAACGTGTGCGTCTTTGCAGCAATGGGGCTGTGCCCACATCTATTCTGCAGCATAATCTACCACTTACGGAAATGGCAAGATGGGTAATGCGATACCATGAAATTGTGCCTTTTGTAGTACTAGACGTTAGAAGAGACAGAAGCATGTTACTTTCTGTGGCATTCATGCATTTAATTCCTGCAGCGTTTACTTCTGACCTAGTTGGAAATTTGTACTTAGCCGAGTGGTCCTGGATTCGTTTCTGTTCTTGGAAGGAAGCCCTGCAGTGAGATTTTTCAGTACTGTATGAACTTTGCTTACAACCCACTGAAAAACACTGTAATGAGTGAGAGGTCAAAGCATGCCAGAATGTTCCAGCCGAAATTACGACAAAGCAAAAGGAAAAGATGTATGTATTCATGCAGTCATAGGATCATAAAGTCCAGGATTCTTAGGATAAATTTTCGTTTCAGAAGAAGGATCTTTGTTGTTCTTGACAGACAGAATCAAAGATTACTTAATTCATCTTGAAGCAAAATTGAAAACAAACCAGGATGCACACAATCATTTGACAAAACTTATTAGGACTGTGCGGAGATCAAAATCTGATGCACATGAAGGTCTGTATGTAGCACCTGCACCTTTTTCTGGGTTTGTGTACCTCCTCTGTAGCTGGCATGTGATCATCATAAAAGACATGGCATTTAAGGCTTGTCCACCCATGTGCTGAATCTTTTTTGTCCTTCCAATCCAGATCCCTCCACAGTCACACGAGTTATCACCTTAAATTCTCTTGAGTTCAAAGAAAAGATGGGGAAGACTATCACTGGAATAGAGAAGTGAAAAAAAATCCCATGTCTAGCTCTAAGGCAAACAAACAATTTAAGATCCTTCAATATCTTGTTCTAGAATAAAGAGTTCTGACATCAAATCAAATATATCTGGGAGGCTGCCTGTGAATAGGGAAGAGTGTCACCTATTACAAAAAGCACTTTCTGCTGTGCTTTATTTTCCCATGGTCACATGATTGAAAATCAGTGAGGAAGCCATCAGGGAGGCTGCAAGCAGAGGGGTGCTTTAATATTTCAGCTGGCAACTCTTTTGCTCCATCCACTTAATAACCCAGGAGATTGCTTAACCACCACAAGTAGGAGTGCTAGGATTGTAGTCATTGAGTAAAACAGTGATGTGGGCATCTTGCTTTGTTGGAAGTAATATCCTTCTGGATTCAGTTCCAAGTGGGGAAAAAGACACTGGATTCATGGAAGTTGCTTGGAAAGAAGGTTTAATGGAGAACAGGAGCACATGGCAGGAGCTCCTGAACCGAAAAGGTGGATCACATGCTTCCAGATGTTGGGTCCAGAGAAAAAAAGGACCGAGATGCTGAAATTTCCTTGTTTTATGCCCTCTCTTGGGTCCCACCCTAAGAGTTCCCTGTTCCTGTACAGAAATGTATCCCATTGGCTGTCAGACTCCCAGGGGCATGCTGGGGCAACTCTTGTGGGATGTCCTGAGTCCCAGGCTTGGCTGATGTAATCTTCCCAGGTCCCATGTGGTGTAATGAAAGGGCTTTGGGATTCCTATTATGGTTCTTCCTGTAGATGCTTGTTATGTAGAATAGATTGCCCATTGACAAAAGTGGAGGGAATGAGTGAGCTGGGCCCATTGACAAAGGTGGGGGCTACTAAGAATGAGTCTTTTGTCTGCCTAAAAGCATGTTTCCGGGGATATATAGAATAATATTCTGCCTTTTTAATATTTCCTAAGATATTTCATTTTTCTAGGAGAGGGGTGGGTGCTAACTTCCTACAGCTTAATGACTGTTTACTCAATGACTGAGATTCTGGTCCCAATTTTGATCATAAGTTGAGGACTACCGGTGTGATGTCCAAATTAGCCTGGAGGTTTTGTACATTCGTATATGTCATAGTCTTGCGAAGATGTATGAAGGTTTTTTTTTGCTAGAAATAGATGATTATATTGCCAATTATATTTTCCTTCTGCCATGCTCATGAAAATGGAGTACACATGAATCTTCTCAAGTGAAATATAAATACTCAAAGGAGAAAGTGATCCTCTGTTTGTATTGTAATTTAGACGCAGCTTGCCGTGCTGAACAAATTGCAACTAAAATGAAAGAGACAATATTGATATCTCACTTTATAGTCATTTATTTTGTAATGAAATGTTGTCTTTTAAGCCACACCAAGCATTAGGCTCCAACCTCCTATCATATTTTGTAAAAAAATAAAAACACGAATAATTTCTATGCTGGCCCTGTATCATCGAGAGGTACTCTTGTCACTATGATGATGCTAAAGACTCTTTAATTTATCTTTAAGTAATTTTTAAAGAAAGAATCTACGTAGCACACACCAAGAGACATCAAACAGCTCTGTGGACATAGTGGTTTCCCTGTGCATCATTGATGGCTTATGAAACTACCATGTGATCATTCAAAAACGTGTGTGGGATCTGATAAGACTATATAAGGATGAGTTGCTGATGGTATCTGGGGTTCTAATGGCAGTAGAAGAACAAGGATAAGGAATTGAACCCAACCTGGAGTTCAGCTGCCTCTCCCTCCCCTTACCCAAATCTCTTTGATCAGGAAGAAGCAAGGAGGCCTGGTGTGAAAGAAGTGAGCCATGGCTTCCACGTTCCTCTTCTCTCCAGAGGAGAGGCTGACTATTATTGATAGAACTGATAAAAGGGTCTGATCTTTCCTTTGTCTCTTTATGATGAGAGAGGGGGGGGAGGGAGGGAGGGAGAGAGAGAGACGGAGGGAGGGAGGGAGAGGGGGGGAGGGAGAGGGAGAGAGACGGGGAGAGGGAGAGAGGGAGGGAGAGAGAGAGAGGGAGAGGGAGGGAGAGAGAGAGAGAGAGAGAGAGAGAGAGAGAGAGAGAGAGAGAGAGAGAGAGAGAGAGAGAGAGAGAGAGAGAGAGACCAAAAGTTTTGGTCCTAAATCTGATGAAGCTGGTCCTAAATCTGATGAAGAGGCCACTCAGGTTTCATCAGCAAGACAATAGACAGAATTTGGAGTGGAGAATTAAATTTACTGGTTGTTTGGTAAGTTGGCAGGGCAACTGTTGCCAGGATTTTACAGACATTTACGGTTGTCTGATCCCTTTGAAAAGAATGTACCAATTTGAAAAAAAAAAGGATTCAATGAAGGGAGGGAGTGGGTGCTAATAAGATCTGCTGTTTGTTCAGAAGGGAATTTGCATCCTTGTTTGTAAGCCATTTGTCACTGTGATATATTCCCCACATTTACCCTGCACAGAACTATTATTGATGAGAAGCAAGATGAATGCCTATTATTATCTGCATAAGAAAGACAGCCAGGAGTAAATCAAATTTTGTCTGGTTCCTCCAAATGGAGATACACAATCATAGAACATAGAATAATAGAGTGGAAGGGCCCTCAAAGGTTGTTCTTGTTGGGGAAAATAAGAATAGAATAGAACAGAATAACAGAGTTGGAAGGGACCTTGGAGGTCTTCTAGTCCAACCCCTTGCTTAGGCAGGAAAGGTCTTCTAGTTCAACCCCCTGCTTGAGCAGGAGACTCTCTACCACTTCAGACAAATGCTTGTTCAGTCTCTTTTTGAAAACTTTCAGTGATGGAGCACCCACAACTTCTGAAGGTAAGCTATTCCACTGGTTAATTTCTCTCACCGTTAGGAAATTTCTCCTTAGTTCTGCTTCTCTCCTTAGTTAGTTTCCAACCATTGTCTTGCCTTTGGGAATACGGTTTGATTCCCTTGTCTTTGTAGGAGCTCCTAAAATATTGGAAACACTTATGTCATGTCTCCCCTAGTCCTTCTTTTCACTAGACTAGACATACCCAATTCCTGCAACCATTCTTCATATGTTTTAGCTTCCAGCCCCTTAATCATCTTTGTTGTTGTCCTCTATTATTAGCTATATATATATTAGCTACATATTAGCTAAGTGTTGCTGTAAATAATTTCCCACCTGTTTGTTCCAATGGGAGGTCAAACAAAAATCATCCTGAAAAGTAAGTAAGTAAGTGAATGAATGAATGAATGAATGAATGAATGAATGAATGAATAAATGAATAAATAAATAAATAATGCCAGAATTTTCAACCCTCGTTGCAAGGTTGGTCTATTAAAGTATCAACCAAGTAAGATCATAGCCCAGTTACAGAAAAACTGCTGCCCCTGATATTTCCATTTTAAAAAGTTAGGGAGCAATTGAAATGACTTCGAGTCATAATTGTCCATCAGAATAGATAATTTGAATTTGATGGACAAATAACTTGATTTGGTGTAAGATTTTTAAAAATATCCTGAAATATATAGATGCTTTCTGAATGTATTTTAAGGACAAGTATTAATTTTCCTGGTCAGCTGGTAGTGGTCAAAAATTCTAGAGAGAAGTTGTTACCTAATCTGATAGAGATTGTATGGGAAACTTGTCTTTCACTTCCAATTAAACATTGTCAGAGCTATTTGCCAGTATGTTTTCCTTCTTAATTATTGCTGATCACTGTCCCAGAAAGGAGTGTAACTTAAAAAAGGGGGGGGGGGTATACAAAATCGGTAAAGCTACAGTTACTGACACTATAATCTTCAATCTAGACCCGTGATGGCGAACCTATGGCACGCATGCCGCAAGTGGCACGCAGAGCCATATTGGTGGGCATGTGAGCTCAGGTCCGGCGTGCATGCGTGCACTGGCCAGCTAATTTTCAGGCCCACTGGGAGTCGGGAAACAGGCAGTTTCCAGCCTCCGGAGGGGGTGGGGAAGGCCCGTTTTTTGCTCTCCCCAAGCTCCAGAGCCTTTCTAGGAGCCTGGTGAGGGTGAAAACGGCCTCCCCCCGCCCCGAGGCCCTCCGGAGGCAGAAAATGGCCCATTTGCCAACTTTCGATTAAACCGGAAGGCTCGTTTTTTTTGCTCTCCCCAAGCTCCAGAGCCCATTTCAAGTTGGGAAATGGGCCATTTCTGGCCTCCAGAGGGCCTCCGTGGGGGGGAAAGGCCGTTTTCACCCTCTCCAGGCTCCTTGAAAGCTCTGCAGCCTGCGGAGAGCAAAAAACGGGCATGCCATCGCGTGCTGGGAGCGGGGGGGGCATGCGCAGGGGGTGCATGGAATTATGGGTGTGGGCACACACCAGTGGTGGGTTCCTACTGGTACGGTCCACTCTATAGCACCGGTAGCGGCCCGCTGGTGACGTCACAGTACTGGTGCGGTCGGTTGCCGGTGCCTGGGCACCGCCATTTTCAAAAAAAAAAATTTTAAATTTTTTTAAAAAATTTCTTTTGCGCATGCCTAGAAGCCGAGCTTCCGGCACTGCGCATGCGCTGCCTTCCTACCCCACAGTGAGTCCAAGCAGGGGAGGATGGCTGAGGGAGCACGTGAGGCGCTGAAAGAACGGGCGGCAGGAGCTATCTCCATTCCCCTCCCTTCAGCAGTCCGAGAAGCCACGAACGTGCAGTGATGATCCCAGGCATTTTCGCACGTTCGAGGCTTCTCGAGCTGCTGAGGGGAGGGGGAACGGGCGGCAGGAGCATAGGATCAGCGAATGGGGAGAAGCATTCAGGCCGGACGGAGCCTCCTAGAAGAACCGCTGCCGCGGTCTTGCTGCTCTCGCTGCGGGGGGCTGCATTGCGGGTGGGCAATGCCCCCCCCCGCTTCTCCGGCCGCTGCCAAGCTCCCGAGGCCCACGCCCACCCGGTCACATGGCTGGCAAGCCACACCCACAAAGTAAGCCACGCCCACAGAGTGGCAGTAAAAAAAATTAGGAACCCACCCCTGGCACACATGCGCGCGAACCCCCCCCCCCGGCGCTCCACCCCTTTTGGCACACAAACCAAAAAAGGTTCACCATCACTGATCTAGACTGTAATGTGTTATTCCAAATAAGCAGGAAAATTTTTATTATTGACAAATCAAGAAGTCAGTAATGTCTTTTATATTGTCAACTTATAATATAAAGTAAAATAGTTGATCTTGTGAATAGCTAATTTTTATTTGTATAACTACCCTCTATAACTAGCAAAACAAAATTTACATAATAAACATTTTCAACTTTAACCGCCCTTAGTTTTTCTTGTCCTTTAAATATGTATTAGAGATCATAAATATTGGGGAGAATGGAATTAAAAACCCATCAAGAGATAACTACATATACAGATGATGTACATAAAGTTTTGGATGTTTGCAATTGCATCTTGGTTATTTTCCCATTAAACGCATATTTCATGTGCCTTTAAAATTAATACTGGAGTATTTGTACATTCTGTGGCCAGATTTTTGCCCTTTGGGGATCTATAATATAAATATATTGGATTTAAACAGATGTTAAGTATTTCACTGATGATGTTTATTTAAATTCAGTTGTTGTTTTTGGATTTTCTTATGGAGAATGCAAATGACAAAAATCATTGAGGGAGATGGGCGGTATAAAAACATAAAATATAAATAAATAAAATTAAAAATTACTAATGCAATTATATTCTTACATTTATTTTTTTTTATTGAAAAAGTTTTATTAGTACAGAGTACAAACATTTTTTAATTTTTCTCCCCACCCCCACCCCCTTCCCTCCCCCCCCTCCCCCCCGGACTTCCCAGAGAGAACACAGGGCATAATATCAGTAACTACAGAAGAAAAAGAAAAAAGAAAAACCCCTCAACTCCAAATTACACATTGCTAGCGTCATTAAATTTCTATATTTTATATTATTTCCCATATAATTCTAAAAAATAAAAAATAAAAATTGAAAATATATTAATTATATAATCTGGGTTATACAAAGGAAGGAAAACAATTTCTCCCTCCTCCTTTCAGTCAACTTTCTAGATCTATAAAAATTATTAATAATACTAAATCTTTAAAAAAAAACGTTAATAATAGTAATAATCTCATAATTAACTAAGACCGAGAAAATTTTACATAGCTAATATCAAGATATTAAATAATAATACCTTTAAATTTCATCATAACAACATATTATTCTAAAGCAACTTATTAACTCAAATAAAACTAAAAAAGTATTACATGTCTACATATTAAATAATAAAACTTTTAAATTTCATCATAACATAATATTATTATACAACAACTTTAATTCATAATAAAAAATATTAAATAATAATACCTTTAAGTTTCTCATAATAACATTATTATACAACAACTTATTAGCTCAGATAAAAAATTGTTACACATCTACATATTAAATATTAAAGCCTTTAAATTTCATCATAACCACATAATATTATTGTTCAACAACTTGCTAATTCATAATAAAAAGATATCCTTAAAGGTAATATTGATAATAATAATAATAATAATAACAATAAAAATAATAACAATAGAAATAATAATAATAATAATAATAATAATAGTAAAAATCTAAAGAAGAGAGAGAGAAAAACAAAAACCTAAGACAAATAGAAAAAAAAATCCTTCCTTTAAAACAATTTTTAAAATCTAATTGTAATAATTTAAAACTCAATAGTTTTAATTAGAAATTAAGAATTCCAATTCTTAAAAAATTATTTAAAAAAAAGGAAAAAAGAAAAAAAAATTTTTCTTTCCTTTTTAAAAAAAGAAAGAAAAAAGGGAAGAAACAACAATAATAAGAAAAAAAGGGAGAAGAAGAAAATACAATTATATTATCAAGATCCATCTAATACATATCAACACTACTTCTCTTTATATCTTATTGGTTGCCTCCTTTTGTATCTTGATGATTTTGAATTTATCAGCTCCTCTTCCATCTGATCCCAATACTCCATCTCCTTTTTCACATCTTTCTGGCTCTGCGATTCACTTTGACTCTTTAAGATTATTTCATTTTGATCCAATAAGGATGACTTTTCCTCCTTATCTTCTTCTACATTCATACGTTTTTCTTCTGGAATTTTAGATATATCAGCCTTTAAAATGTTAACATAAAATTCGATAGCTTTATTTATCGTATTCAGCCGGTATCTTTTCTCCAAAAATTTTACCGTAACTCCTGTTGGTGCTTCCCATTTGTATTGTAAATTCAATCTTTTAAGTTCATCAATCAAAAAAGTAAATTCTTTTCTAGCTTTAAGCATTTTAAAGGGAATTTCTTTCCAAATCTTAAGTTCATGACCATTCACCTGAAGATTTTTCTTAAATGTCGCCTGAATAATTCTGTTCCGTAAGACTCTTGTAGTAAAATATATAACAATGTCCCTTGGTAAATGTTTTTGTTTTGCATACCACGAATTGACCCTGTATATCTTTTCAATTTGTGTAGCCAGCTCATCTTTAGAAATTCCAGAAACCTGTACCAAGGCCTCAGTCATTCTTCCCTTCAAATCATCATATAAACCTTCTTTCAACCCCCTTACTCTGATAGCAAATTGCGTTCTTCTAAACTGTGACATCAACACCTCTGTTTCAAAATTTGCAATATCCTTTTTAAATTTGTTTATATATTCCACCGAGGTTGCCAACGCTTGTTTATTTGTTTCAATACAGTCCTCCAAAAAATCAACATTTGTTGCTAAACCTTTGCAAACCTCTAACATGTCCATCCGTAGCTGCTTTTCCATATTCTTCAAAGCTTCCTGCATTTTATTTTCTATTTCAGTAATTTTTTTATTAAATTCCAAAATTAAGTCTTGTTTCATAATCTTTAAAGTATTTAATAAATTTTCCGATGTCAAAACTTGTGGAGGTGTTGGTTCAGTAGCAAGTTGCATTTTAGAAATATAAGCAGAGGGGTAAATAGACCTTTTATTCAAGGCAATCATTCCATATTTTGAAGCCATTGTTATAGTTCCAAAAAAATTGATCTGAAAACACCAAATCACTATCAGTTGTTATAATCCAAAATTGAGAATCAAAAATAAAAACCAGTTTTCAAATTCAAAAATTTCCCAAAGTCCAAAGACCACAAACAGAACACAAATAACTTTCACTTCTTCTTTATTATACTTCCAAAAAGGTGCAAAGGAGAGTCAAATCTAAAAAAAATCTTGCAATTTCCAGGGCAAATAGTCTTTTGTAATTTATTTATATTAGTAAAATTATCAATTACTGTTATAATCCAAAGTCACGGAGCAGAGAATAAAAATCAATTTTCAAAATTTCCACAGGAGAAAAGCCAGAAAAAAAAAATCAATCTTTCCAAACTTGAAACCATTTTTATATTTCCAGAGAAGTATAGAAAAAAGCCATAACTCTAAATAAAATTCTTTCCAATGTACAGGATAGAGAGTTTTTTAATTTCCACAATCAGGAGACAGAGAAAAAAAAATCAGTCTTCAAAGTTATAATTTTCCATAAGAGAAAGAGCCACAAACAAACAAGGCAAAAATCACCTTCACTTCTCTTCCCAACTTCTTCAAAACGCCTTAAAAAGCCAGATCTCTAAAAAGATACTTTCCACTTTCAAAGGCAAATAGTCTTTTTTTTTTCTTTTTTTTTTTAAGAAGTTATCAGTTATCAAAGAATATAAGAAGGACAGCCAGTTTTCAGTTTTCAGAACAAAGAGTTTCCATAAGAAAAAAAGACCGCAAGCAAAACGGAAGTCACTTTCACTTCTCCTCCTTCAAATGCCATATTGTTGCATATTGAATGTTACTTTGTTTCTTCAAATAAAAGTTAGCCGAGGGTTTAAAAAAAAGGAGAAAAAAAAATCCATACTTGCCCAGCAAAGCCCCTGGTTCTCTCTGTCTGCTTCTTTAAATGCACAGGAAAAAAAAGTTTTATAAATCCTCTTCTAGAAGCAGCGGCGGCTTCGGCGTCTTGCTCCGCAAAAGCGGAGATTTCCAGGCTCCCGGAGCTAGGGGCAGGCTACCTGGGGAGCCTTCCCTTCGTGCCCCTGGATGGCTCCTAGGGCGCTAGGGGGGCTCTACCCCACCTGCCACGCTCTCCTCTCTCCCCTATGTCCGGGGCAGAGAGATTCCAAGCCGCCAGACAGCTGTTCTGGCGGCCCGGCAGGGAGTCGGAAAGACGTCCCGAAGAAGGAACGCCATCGGCGCCGAACACCAAACCGGAAGTCCTATATTCTTACATTTATTGAAATCAGACTGAGTTATCAGTTTTTCATCATAATCAGCAGTGTAAGAATCAGAACAGGGATAATCCAATGTTCTATTCTTAAAAGTATATTTTCTTCTGCTTTCTTTTTCAATGTTACATGTGGATTTTATTCTTACTTTGTTTTATTTGTATGGTTACTGACACAGCATGCAACTCTCTATGGCAGAATTATCATATGCTGAAAGAAATTGCAGGTATATCTTGAGTTACAATCCTGGGAGCCTTCCCATCATGGTCGTAACTCATGACAGTCCTAAATCGGGTCATCAAGCCAATTTTAACAACCTTTTTTTTGCTGTGGTCTTTAAGCAAACCAATGGTTTGCCATAGGCCAGTTTTGCCAAAAACCTGAGGTAAACGCTGTTTTCAGTGAAACTGCCATAAAATGTGGTCATGAGTCTATGGGACACTGCAAACAGCCATACATGTGGCCCAACTGCCAAGCACCCGAAGTGCAGCCATGATACATTGGAGGGGGGGGCAGAGTCAACCACCAGAACTTCCCAATCCAGTTTGTAAGTACCCCCAAGGAGAACAGTTACAACTTTATTTATAAGCACCCCCAGGGAGGTCTGTCATATGTAAGTCAAGGACTACCTATGGGTCATCTAATTCAGTAACTTGTCATTTTAGTTCAGTAGCACACCTCCAAGATCTTGGACAAGCCATTTATCTACCTATGCCAAACAGGTACAGGCCCTAGGTTTGCATTCTCCCCTCTTTGTTCCTGAAGATCAATGTTTCTCAACCTAAGATATGTGGACTTCAACTCCCAGAATTCCCCAGCTAGGGGTGAGAAATACTGCTATAGATGGAATTTCTGAGAGTGACCTCAGCTCACCCAGTGGAAATCTTGAAAATAAACTGCTGGAGGAAGTGCCTCTGATCTTTAGATGAGATAAGGCTCACCAACACACCATGGATAATGCCAGATCGTTTTGAGTTACCACAGAAATGTTGCAGTTAACATCACAAACGGTATTTCCTTCAGTGTGTCCGAATACATAACTCTTCCGTCATAAAACGGTAACTGCATTTGTTCTTGGATTAGAGATCTTCTAGTCCAACCCCCTGCTCAGGCAGGAAACCCTATATCATTTCAGACAAATGTTTGCCCAATCTCTTCTTAAAATCTTCCAGTGTTGGAGCACCTACAACTTCTGGAGGCAAGGTCATTCCACTCATTAATTGATTGTACTAACATTCAGGAAATTTCTGCTTAGTTCTAGGTTGCTTCATTCCTTGATTAGTTTCCATCCATTGCTTCTTGTCCTGCCTTCAGGTGCTTTGGAGAATAGGTTGACCCCCTTTTCCTTGTGGCAGTCCCTTAGATATTGGAATATCATGTCATAATAATAGACGTATTTGAATAAAAATACGATTGAGCATTCTTTAAGGAAGGAAGGAAGGAATCTGATTAAACCTTTTTAAAATGCAGATTTTCTGTTCTGAGTGGTCCTCTATTTTTTTTAAAAAAAAATCCCCGTAAAACTAAATATCACTAGAAGGTTTTGTTTGGGCTTTCTTTCTTTGATGCTGATTTTCTATATGGAACTTTTGGGACGGGAATGGGGGGGTGGGATAGTAAAGCCAGACATTTGGCCCAAGCCACACTTCAAAAGTTTCCGGGAGAGGAAGATGTCATTCAGAGATTTGCAGGATGCGAAAACAATTTTGGAAAAGCTTACAAGTGTTTTCTGGTTTTTTTTCCCCCTTCACTCAAGGCCATGGTGTTCCTGCTGTTTGGAGAGATTGGCAGCCATTAAACCATGCTTTAAAAAGGGGTCTGAACTTTTTACTCCATCATACAGTTTCCTAAAGGCTTCCCCCCCCCTCCCAGTTTTCAAACTGCACAACTGGGGCAGCAGCTGAGTTTCAACCTGCTAAAGGCGTGAAAGACACACATGCCTTGGCATGGATGTAAGAACATTCCTCAACTACTTTATAATCAGCAAATATTATTGTAGATCCGTTCCCCCAACTCAGAACTTCCCTTATTGTTAAGTCCCCCACTGTCGATTCCCTCTTTGGTAGATAGACAGCAACAGCCAGCAAAGATAAACTCAAGACGACTTAATTTGAAATGGCATATATTTCATGTTAGACTTTGGCAGCTACTTCAACTGAAAGTAATTCTTCCAACTCACAGAGCCTCGTTAACAAGATTTATTGAGCTAGGAAAGAGGAGGATTATTGGAATTTCATCAGCTAAATGATTACTTACGGAGAATTTAATCTAACTCTGAAATATTCTTACAGTGAAGATTTACGCCGTTTCTTCTTAATAACTTTCTCGTAAAGTTGTAAGAAAGTAGTTTTCTTTGCATGTAATGGAAACTCTTGCTGCTGTTTACTAAGCTGTCTCTAGAACCTTTTATCAATCTGTGAATTATCTTGTACAATTTTCAGGTATTTGCTCATGGTGAGAAGAGTTTTACTGCCTAGCTCTTGTTGCACTGGAAAACACAACAGAATAAGGATTTTATAAAAAAGGAACAGCAGCTGTGTGATTCTTTAGCCCTTCTGTAATATCAAACTGCTACAATTACACAACAGCACCAAGAGAATTCCACATAACTGTACCTTTTATTATCTTCTTGCACCTGTTTTGTTACTATATAGGAGTTAAATAGGGAGGATTAGTAGCAGAGTATTTATTGACTTATAATTTATCTTTCTAAGGCTACTCAATTCCACCACTTTCAAAAGTCTTCTATCTGAATTGGTTATGGTGCAACCTTTTATAGGTGGCACGTTCTATTGGGATCTTACCACTCTGCACTTGGAGATGATTCTGGATCACCTTAGCTGATGGTGATTGGCTGTATGCACATCTGTGCCAGGGGTGAAATCCAGCAGGTTCTGACAGGTTTCGGAGAACCGGTAGCGGAAATTTTGAGTAGTTCGAAGAACCGGCAAATACCACCTCTGGCTGGCCCCAGAATGGGGTGGGAATGGAGATTTTTGCAGTATCCTTCCCCTGCCATGCCCACCAAGCCACACCATGCCCACCAAGCCACGCCCACAGAACCGGTAGTAAAAAAAATTGGATTTCACCACTGATCTGTGCAAGAGGGATGCTAATGCTACCTAGCATGTGCTTTCAATGGTTTTTGTAGGTTTGATATAAAAGAAAGAACCAACAATAACGGGTGTTGAAAAAAAAGAAATAAATTGTAAATGTAAATGTGACAGAGAAGTCAAAAGTACTGGACAGCTGTAAATCTTTTCTAAGTTTCATAGACTGCTCTTTCCTACTATAATAACAGAATAACAGAGTTGGAAGGACCTTGGAGGTCTTCTACTCCAACCCCTTGATCAGGCAGGAAACCCTATACCATTTCAGACAAATGTTTGCCCAATCTCTTCTTAAAATCTTCCAGTGTTGGAGCACCCACAACTTCTGGAGGCAAGGTCATTCCACTCATTAATTGATTGTACTAACTGTCAGGAGATTTCTGCTTAGTTCAAGCAATAGCAATAGCACTTTACTTATATACCGCTTCATAGTGCTTTACAGCCCTCTCTAAGCGGTTTACAGAGTTCAGCATATTGCCCCCAACAATCTGGGTCCTCATTTTACCCACTTCGGAAGGATGGAAGGCTGAGTCAACCTTGAGCCTGGTGAGATTTGAACAGCTGAACTGCTGAACTAGCAGTCAGCCTGCAGTCGCAGCATTTAACCACTGCACCACCTCAGCTTCATTCAAGGAATGAAGAAGGTTGCTTCATTCCTTGATTAGTTTCCATCCATTGCTTCTTGTCCTGCCTTCAGGTGCTTTGGAGAATAGGTTGACCCCCTTTTCCTTGTGGCATACCCTTAGATATTGGAACACTGCTATCATGTCATAATAATAGATGTATTTGAATAAAAATACAATTGAGCATTATTTCAGGAAGGAAGGAAGGAATCTGATTAAACCTTTTCCCTGCAGTTCTGTTTTTAATGCAAGATGGTCCACAAGGTACCGGTACTTGCTTTACTCCTAGAGGAACAGTAATAATAAGGCCTGCGTGTTTTAGGTTTAAGCAGGTTTTCCCCACATTCTCTTTCTCACCTGCAGTCTTCTCAGATCATTTTGGGTTAAGGGGAAAAAGTCAAAACGTGTACATAAAGTATGAATGATGGTGTTTACTTGATGTCTAGCTTGGATCAGTTACTAGAGCGACTGACTTTGAAAGACAGTCAATACCAGCACAGGTCATAAGTGTCTCAGAGTCCAGAGATCACCTGGTTGTGTTTGTTCTAGGAAACAGGACAAGGTCTCTTTCATAATCTGCACAATTCTCTGATTTTTTTTTTAACTTTTGCAACAACTGAATGCCTTAAATTCTTGGCGATTGAGAATATTTGATCAAACACCAATTGTTGCGAGAGGAATTCTGGATAGACAGCAGTGACGTCTTGGCAGATGTTTTCTTTCCATCCCTGTTGCTTTCCGTGATCCTTGTTCAGATTTAACATTTCTCGGAGATTGATTAATTTATTTCTTTTTATCTGACAATGAAAAAAAGAGAGCACATCTTGACTTACAAGTAAAAGTTGAAATTGACTTGCATTTTTAGCAACATGATGAATGTTTTAATGTACAGCAGAGACGTATAGCCTAGAATTGCAGCCAAAGAACCCTTAATAGTTGTATAGAAGAAAGAATTTCAGTGGGCATAATTCTTGTGCAAGCAACATTTGCCGAAATTCCATGTTTTATAGTAGAGTTAAGAAAGGTCAAGAACAGGGCCTCCTTTTTGCACCTGGCCTGCCATTTTTTTTTTCTACTGAAGTAGATAAGAAGCACAGTTATTTAAAGCTGAAAGTAGACAGAACGATCGATCAGTGTGTTTTTAAAAAGTGAACTGCATCAGGCAAATAACTAATCAGACAATTTAATTCCTTTCATGCCACATTCCTGAAGAAATCCCTCTTCTGAATTTGATTCTTCTATTTGGCAGTCTCTTCTTCCTTGCTCCAGAGGACTTCAGCCAAAAATATTGTTTGTCAGTGATGAAAAGCTTGCTGTTCTTTTTTTTTTTTTGGTGTGTGTGTGTGTGTGAAATGAATTCAAATTGCTCTATCCAATTTTGAAAGTACTCAGTGGGTTGTGCTGCCTCCTATAGGGTGGATGAAATTGCTTACATAATGCTAGTCATTATTGCTTTTTTTTAATGTCTGCCCCTCCATCTGATTTGATAATAATATTTCCAAATCATTTCCTCATTTTTCCTGGGAAATTAAGTGGACTATATTAATTAGAATTTTTTAAAATTATCTGCATTAAGAGATTGGTGTGCAGTGAGTATTTTCCTAGTAAATTCCAGTTTCCTATTAGGTAATTTTTTTAAGATTTGCAACTTAGGAAGAGGATAAATTCCATGCACAATTATTGCTCCCCTTCCTTCCTTCCTTCCTTCCTTCCTTCCTTCCTTCCTTCCTTCCTCCCGCCCTCCCTCCTTCTCTCCCTGCCTCCCTTTTTTTGGCAGCTTGTCTCCACTTGCCTTTTTAAAATCTAATCTAGTCCTTAAAGATTATCTATAAAGTCTTTCCACATGAAGAATGTGTGCCAAATAGGAGTTGCATTAGACTTCAATAAGTCCCCAAAATCAACAATGTTATGAGAGTTCAAGTGATATTTATTTATTTATTTATTTACTTACTTACTTACTTACTTACTTACTTACTTACTTACTTACTTACTTACTTACTTACTTACTTACTTACTTACCTGCAAAGCTGAAACCTCTACAAGGTTACTTTTTCAAAATTAGCCTTTTTTTTTAGTCTCTCAAATATGGGAGGAACCTGCTGGACTCCCCTCTGTTATTTGAGCTTTAGGTACTCTCAGGAGAACGTTTCCTTGACTGCGAGGACACTCTTCCACTCTGAAATGTAAGCTTAGATCTCACTGTTATGGCCATCTCAACTTGTTTGACTTCACCTTGTGGACACTCTTCCTTGCTTTTTTTGCTTTGCATTCTCTGTTAGCAGCCCAAAGAAGAAAAGAGAGGCATTAAACTCAAACCGATATTGTGAATTCCCATCTTTTCTTCAATGCAAACCGTACTTCATGGCACAGAGGTTGGTTATTTGAGGTCTGCCTGCCTCCGAGAATCTCTACTCATCCCACTATATCCATCAGGATGGGTGCACTCTGGGAACCTCCAGCTAATCAGTGTCATCTATTGGGACCCAGGAAATGACTCTCACACAGCGCCTTTCCTCTGGAATAGCACTGTAAGAGGCATACAGCTATCACCATGGAGCACAGGTCTCCAACCTTGACAACTTTAAGACTTGTGGACTTCAACTCCCAGAGTTCCTCAGCCAGCTTTGCTGAAGTCCACAAGTCTTAAAGTTGCCAAGGTTGGAGACCCCTGCCATGGAGGGTGTTCTGTAAATCCTTGAAAACTTGTCTTTGCTTTAGGCCTGGGGGGTAGAGTGGTTGTTGAGTCCCTGTGAGGTTTTGGGGGCATTGTGTTATTCCAGATGTTTGTCGTCTTTTTCTTATTCAGGATTTTTAATATGTAAGCTACCCAGAAGTGTTTGAAATCAGGCAGGCTCCAAATCAAATGAAATGAATAAATGTTAGCTTTCTGCTTCTCCTTTTGTATGGAATTTTGTAATGGCTGTTTGTTCTTAGCAGAATTTAAGGCCACTACCAATCACCTCCCAACTGCTTCTGAAGGTTTGGGAAATGGAAAGGTAGCAATATGGAAAAAATAGTCTTTTATTGCAGATAAATAAGGGGACGTGGTGGCTCAATGGCTAAAACTCTGAGCTTGTCGATCAGAAAGGTCGGCGGTTCGAATCCCTAACGCCGCGTAACGGAGTGAGTTCTCGTTACTTGCCCCAGCTTCTGCCAACCTAGCAGTTTGAAAGCATGTAAAAATGCAAGTAGAAAAATAGGGACCACCTTGGTGGGAAGGTAACAGCATTCCGTGCGCCTTTGGTGTTTAGATATGCTGGCCACATGACCACAGAATCGTCATCAGACAGCGCTGGCTCTTCGGCTTAGAAACAGAGATGAGCACCGCCCCCTAGAGTCAGGAACGACTAGCACGTATGTGCGAGGGGAACCTTTACCTTTTACCTGCAGATAAATGCGTTGCTACATTTTTGGTGTACATGATTGTACACTTATACTGTAAGGGCTCATCCCCACAATATCTGTTCTAAGTTGCACGTTCGCTCTCATGTTGGAAGCACCAAGGCACTTGTGGGTTGAAAGATTAGTGGGTGACATCACCATTGCTCAGGAAACGCCTGGTTAGGGGCTCCTTTCATGTCCTCCATTAAGTTGCCCACCAAAGTGGTATCCATCTCACTTTACTCACAGTTGCCAGCTTTCAAACTGCTGGGTCAGCTGGAGCGAATGACGGGAGTTCGCCCTGTCACAGAGCAGCACTCAGGTCTCAAATGTGGGCTTGCTGGTTGTTAACCCAGCATCCTAAACACATGAGCCACCATACTCCTAAGTTACATTCTATAAAGGGAGGAGCCGTGGTTTTTATTTATTTTTTATTTATTTATTTATTTTGTCAAAACATGTGCAAGATAACAGGTATGGTATAAACATAAACAAAAGCAAAGTAGGTATAGGTAAATTTGGACAATGGGACAGGGACGGAAGGCACGATGGTGCGCTTATGCATGCCCCTTACAGACCTCTTAGGAACGGGGGTGAGGTCAACTGTAGACAGTCTAAGGTTAAAGTTTTTGGGGTTTGGGGAAGAAACCACAGAGTCAGGTAGTGCATTCCAGGCATTGATCACTCTGTTGCTGAAGTCGTATTTTCTGCATTCGAGTTTCGAGCGGTTTACATTGAGTTTGAATCTATTGTGTGCTCGTGTGTTGTTGCGGTTGAAGCTGAAGTATTCATTGACAGTTAGGACATTGTGGCTGATGATTTTATAAACTACATTTAGATCAGATCGAAGTTATCTAAGCCCAAAATTTCAAGTCTGGTGGAATAAGGTATTCTGTTGCAAGCAGAGGAGTGGAGGACACTTCCTGTGAAATATTTCTGGACTCTCTCAATTGTATTAATGTCCGATATGCAGTGCGGGTTCCAGACAGGTGAGCTGTATTCGAGGATTGGTCTGGCAAATGTTTTGAATGCTCTGGTTAGCAGTGTAATATTGCCAGAGAAGAAGCTACGCAAGATAAGGTTAACAACTCTTAGTGCCTTTTTGGCAATGTTGTTACAACCCCAGCAGGTCCTGGAAGTGCTATTTCCCCATCAGGTGAGCTTCAGATGCACCACAACAAAGTCTCTTACATTGTTACATTGTGTGTTGAGACCATAGAGGGCCAGAGTGGAATGATCTTCTGAAAAGAAATTGCAGTAAAAAAGAAGTAAGGAGCCAGGTCTTCCCTATGAAGCTCTACATGCAGATTATAAATTTTTTCAATTACATCAGGGATGGTTTAGTCAATTTCAGGACTTTACATTCTGCAGATCATTGATTGTTTCAGAAATTGAATGAGAGAAAGTGCCGGGGGGGGATCACTACAGTAAGCACACTTTGCAGATGAGCCCAAAGTCTATTCCTAGTGCAGTGATGGCGAACCTTTTTTCCCTCGGGTGCCGAAAGTGCATGCACGTATGTTATCGCGCATGCGCGAGTGCCCACACCCATAACTCAATGCCTGGGGAGGGCGAAAACGGCCTCCCCCGCTCCCCTGGAGGCCCTCTGGAGGCCAGAAATGGCCCATTTCCCAACTTCTGGTGGGCCTGGTAGGCCCATTTTTCATCCTCCCCAGGCTCCAGAGGCTTCCCGGGAGCCTGGGGAGGGCAAAAACACCCTTCCCAGTCCCCCCGGAGGCCCTCCGGAAGCCGAAAACGCCCTCCCAGAGCCTCCGTGCGAGCCAAAAATCAGCTGGCTGCCGCGCACATGCGCGCTGGAACTGAGCTAGGCAATGGCTCGTGTGCCGGCAGATATGGCTCCGCGTGCCACCTGTGGCACCCGTGCCATAGGTTCGCCATCACTGTCCTAGTGTTTTAAAATCATGAACTGATGTTGCATTGGTTTAGCGGAACTTTGGACATTTCCTCTACTTAAGAAACCTTCCGCCTTAATTTATAAATCACTTGTTAATCATTTGTGCAACTTTGCTGCATTCATATTATAACAAACTCAAGAGACTGGTTTCTGGAATTAATGTGGGTGAACTTATAAAGCTCCCTTTAATGTGTTCCTTTGTCCACCCAAGCCATCCAGCTTTCTTTTTCTCCTATTCAGATACTGTATATGAACCATGCATGCATGCATGCCTTTATGTCTGTTGCTCAGAGAAGTTAGTCTCATTAGCCTTTCTGTTTTTAATTGCCCAAAGAATAGGGCAATTAGCTTTTCTTTTTTTTATGCAACTTTCTCTTTCTCTTGAGGTTGCTCCAAAATGGACATACATTTGAAAAGAGGGACAGAAAAGAATTCTGTAAAAAAAAAAGCAAGCGGAAGTGAAAAGGGTACCCACCAGTTTGGCATAGAAGACAGGCCTATTCATTTAAACTGGCTGCTCCCATTCTCTCTGAATCTACAGATGGCCATCAAACAAACAGGACAAGCATTGCAACCCAGGGAGAGCAGCTACACAGCTGGATTCCTTGTAACACAGCATTGCCGGTATTTCTCAAAGACACAAGGCTGTTTATACACTTTTTTGCACTTGTATTAGTAAAGGGACATTTCATTTCGCTCATGCCATTGACTGAAAGAGCCACAAAAATGTGGAGATACGTGCGCGCGCACAGGGCAGTCCTTAGGAAATAAGCTACAGGGTGGAATTGTTCTGCCGTTCAAAGTCCTGCCAAGATGGTCCTGCCAAGAATAGGTTTCTAGCATCTGTAGGAGGGTAGAGAACTAGGGGCAGCCAACCCAACTCGGGGGACAAAAAACACTTCTCTTTTCTCCTCTTACAAAAGCCTAAGAGCTTCTGTTCTGTTTATGATAAAACCTGTTTAAAGCAGTTTAATAAATATTTGTTATTTCTGAGTCATGGGCAATGGCAGAGTATTTGGATAGCACTTTCTCAGATCTTCAACAGGAAAAGGGATACAGTGAGTTGGTGGATTATATATAGACAGCATATATAGAGGAGTAGTTATACAAAAAGAGAAAGGAAACATCTCAGGTCAGACCATAGCTTCTGCCATATTAAATTTTGTATGACTTTGCTGACAGAAATATATGTTCCCCTTTAGTATAAGCTGAGTAGCTATGTTGGTTTATTGTTGAGGACGATCAGCAGAATAGTAACTTCCTTTTCATGACTTCTGTTTATCAGCCAGTATCTGCTGCTGGATTCAAACTAATATTAAAATTCTCCATCACTCATATCATAAGGAGTCACTATATCATTCTAGAATTCATACATATCTTGCAGAATTCCAGAGTCATACGGTAAACCTTCTCTATCCTATCAAAATATAATCAGAGATTGAGATTTCTTCTCCAACATTTTTTCCACAAAATGGTATCTCCACAAAAGTTAGCACTTAACATTGCTGTAAGAGAAAATTATACTGAAATAACCGCTTCACGATTTCATTTGAAGCCTACCGCATCCTCAATCCTTACATGCAAATGCAAAGCTTTAAAATTGCATTATACGTAAGAATTGTGGGAATATTGTAGTCAAAAGCACACTTTGTGTTCAAACAAAATCATGTTATTAGCGGATTGTGAAGCTCAACTCAAAACTAAGAAGTAGAATTCAGTACTATAATGAAGACTCCTAAACGCTTATTAAACACAAATGACAAATGATATTTACTGGATCTAGCTTTCTTTTCTCAATATGATACTTAAACATATATTTTCCACTAAGAAAAAGACAATCCAGTTTTGTTTTACCATTTTCTAAAAGGTACTTTTATAATTTAGCCCAACTTTTGTTCTGCATTTAATAACCACTGTGTATAGCAGCTTCTGTAACAAGCCATGGTGATAATCAAAATGCTGGCATGTTCTTCATAATGCCACATAAGCTACCTGAGAGACCACCTGTCTCCAATCGTGTCTGACTCTCCCATATGTTCCAGCAGAGTTGGTGGGCTCCAGGTCTCCTCCATTAAATGTTGCCATCTTGTGGGACCTAGGAAGTGTGTATTCCTTGTTGTGGTCCCCAGCCTCTGAAAATGCTCCAAAAAGCTTAGAAAACCTGGCTCTGGATCTGTGCCTGGAGTTCATGTTAGTTATTTGTTTAATGGGTCTTATTTTGTTTTGTGGATTTTGTTATAAGAGCATTTTAGTCCAGGTTGCTGTTGATTTAATATTTTTAGCTGCTTTTATGTCTTTTTGACCTGTGTGTACCACCCAGCGTCCACCGGAGTTGGGCAGCTAATAAATTTAAATGAATGAATGAATGAACAAATGAACAAACAAATAAATAAATAATACCATCATGCAAATTTTGGGACATCTGTACAAGTACACAGGTCATGTCATTTCAGGCTGATCTCATAACATGCATATTACAATTTGCCCCACTTGTTCCTTCTTAGGGAAATCTATGAAGATGCATAAAATTATTATTTTTCTGAACTTAGGGGCCAAATCACCAATGAAATGTTGTTCTGCTTTTAGGTGAACATGTTTGTTGAAGGTTTCCATGATGCCTTAGTACTCTATGTTCTGGCTTTACGGGAAGTTCTGAAAAATGGCTTCACAAAGAAAGACGGAGATAAGATTGTTCATCAGACATGGAACAGGACATACGAAGGTACATCCAATCACGTATTCCATGCTTTTTTATAAATAGTTTTGTTTTAGTAAAAGCTGCTACTTTTTATCCTTGTTTCTTCATAGTAGAGATTATGATTCCTGGGTTTTGTTGATCAACCCTTCTAGATAATTGAAATGAAAAGCCAATTGTTTTTGCTAATACCGTATTATGAAAGAAGATTTTGTGATTGGTTGATTGATTTTGTTAGCCATGCTTAAAACATTTGTGTCATGCGAAATCTTATGCTGGCAGCATAAAGTACAGGACCAGCGCAGGAGTTTAAACAATCGGTTCAGAAGCTTCAAGTACCAACAAAGTCACAGGGCTTAAAGAGAGAACAAAAGAGGTCAGACTGAAGTGGTTATCAGAGGAAAAATTCTAGATAACCTTAAGACAACAATCAGTTTCTATGGAAGGAAGTTTCTGTGAGAAGAAAACACTCTGTAGGGTTACACAGATTGAAACCAACCCTTTGAATTGGCCAAATCCATGAGAGAGTTAAAATGGAGCACTTTAAAGAACAAAACATAAGGATCTCTGAATGCTTTGTTTAGATCAATGTTTTTCAGACTCGGCAACTTGAAAATGTATGGACTTCATGCTGGCTGGGGAATTCTGGGTGTTGAAGTCCACACAACTCTTCAAGTTGCCAGGTTTGAAAAGCACTGATTTAAATAACCTTCACCCCTCAATCTTCTACCTTTTGTCCCCACTGTTCTGCCTGGAATGCTGCCTCCTGCATATGATTGTATAGTCTGGCAAAAATAAAGAGAATGGAGAATATTGAATTTACTGGTAATCACAATATGTAGAGCACTGCAAAGACAGTGCAGCTTTTAAATATGGATTGCTTAGCTCCCTGTTGTATCCATGTTAATAGCACCAATATAAAATATCAGTAGCAAACAGCAATATGTCCTTATTACAGTTATTTAGAAACTCTGGATTCCCCTTTTCAAGTTTTTTCCTGTTTTTCAACTGTTTTCCTGTTTGTTTATTAGCTCACCTCATTACATGAATGACGAAGTGAGAATTAATCTCACAGAGGCGAAATAGATCTTTCTCCCGGAATTCAAACATTTAGAAATAAAGCCGAAGTTTAAAAGTCTAATTAAAATATTTATTTTGATACAAAAACAATAAATTCTGATTGTTTATGAGCCGAGGTGGCACAGTGGTTAAAAGCAGCACTGCAACCTACTTCAATGACTGCTAGTTCAGCAGTTCAGCTGTTCAAATCTCACCAGGCTCAAGGTTGACTCAGCCTTCCATCCTTCTGAGGTGGGTAAAATGAGGACCCAGATTGTTGGGGGCAATATGCTAAACTCTGTAAACCGCTTAGAGAGGGCTGTAAAGCACTATGAAGCGGTATATAAGTCTAAGTGCTATTACTATTGCTATTGTTTACATTTCTGCTATAAAATGTGACTCTCTCAGTCGAGAGCCAAGTCAAGAAGGGAAGAATGGAATGCGTACAAAATATTATATCACGTGGTAGGAATGTACCATTATAATAGATAGGGATGCAGCTTTCTGCATATGCATACAACTGACAATAATCACACTATGACAATGATTCCTTTTTCAATGTAGCTTTTTAGTCTTAAAAGCTAGGTTTGATTAAATAAAATGCTCAGATGTCCATTGCCTATTTGGCTGTTTAGTTGCAGTGTTACTTTTTTGGGAGGGGGGATTAGGCTTCAAAAATTTCATTGTGCATTTGGAAAGTAAGACTTCCCCCCCTTTTTTTCATTTCTAGTGTTTGTGCCTGATTATTAAAACGACCACTTTAAGTCCTACAAGCCTTATAATATATACCGTATATTTCACTCCATAAGACGCACCTGACCATAACACACACCTAGGTTTAGAGGAGGAAAACAAGAAAAAAAAATCAGGCAGAGCCTGAGAAGACCACAGATAGATAGATACATTTATTGAATAGCCCGAAGGCCTTTTCAAAAAAAAGAAAAACAGAACAAACAGGTACAGAAACAACCGTACAAAAATATATATGGTACATGACATCAAAATTCAGTGATATCAAAATTCAATAACTAAATTTCTAAAACTAGATAACCCAAATAAAATATCTCGTCTCTAACTCAGCTCATCTTTCTTACAATCAATGAAATTCTTTTCAATGTAGCTGGCTGGTATTGCTGTCATCCTATTAAGATAGCGAGTGATAGCCCTTACCAGGGGAGGAGAGTCTGCCTTCAATAGAAATGTTAATTTATGCCTTACATTCCAGTGGGAAAATTTATTTATAATTGGGGACAGATATTGTTTTGTTACTTCCTCAAACATCCTACATTCAAATATTATATGCGCCGTATCCTCGACAACGTTTGCCCCACATATACATGTTCTTTCGTCATACGGGATTTTACCGGCCGAATTTAACGTTGGTATCTAAAAACCACAGATAGGTGTCCTCTCATGTGCCAGCTCTGCCTATGACTCCTGCATTGCGGAAAAGAGACAGAAGAGGCAGGCAATGACAAAGACAGAAGAGGCGGGGTTCAGCACTATAAAAGGACCCCGCCGCCGCAGCCCGGCTGCTATTCACCATAAGACACACAGACATTTCCACCCACTTTTTTTGGGGGGGGGGGTTGTGTTATGGAGCGAAAAATATGGTAAATGTACACAAACCTTAATACGGACATCCACATAGAGCTAAACTTTATAAAATAAGCAGGACATTCCTGGTAAGATCAGCAGCCCTTGTCAAATATACCCGTCATTATGTACTGGGCAAAATTACCAAACTTTTCAGTGGAAGTACTTAAAGAAACGGAAATGTTTCCTTTAGATAAGAACCCAACAATGAGTTCAGAAACTGGAATGGCTTTGAAAAACATCATCAGCCATTTTCTCAGCTGGTGTTACTTTTTCTTTAGAAAGAGAGCATTAAAGGAAATGCTTTAGTAGAAGGGAAATATTAGATTGACAGTAGAATTGCAGTGAAATATCATTTCATCTGGTATGCATTTTGAAATGAACTTGCTATTCCACATTTCCTGGATGAGCAATTATGTAGACTGTGCTCCTCTCAAAATTGTATAATGGGCTTTTTGGAACCCAGGTTATGCAAAGAAGCATGTATTTGGGGAGAAATGGCCCATGAAAAGGAATTTTCTTTTTTACATGCAAAGAAGAGCACAATGTATATTCAATTAAGCACATAGAAGTTTGGCATAGACTAATCTGTCTTGTCTTTTTTCTGGAAGAGAAAAGAAAATATTCCTTCTAAATCTTTAATTCAACATTCCTCATTCTGGCACCTTCTGGATATGCTTGGAACTACAGTTCTCATAATCCCCAGCAAGGAATTAAGAGGCATTTTAGTATGATGATATCTGGTAAATATCAGGTTACAAGTCAAGCCAAAAACTTGCGTGTATTTTTCTCCGTAAACAAATTCAACTAATTTAGTGCCTCACATTACAAAGATTATAGCACACAGCAGATCCATTGGTTTCACTGAAAACTGCAATAGAGGAACACCTTACTATCATATACACTACTTTAGGAATCAGTTAGGGATACAACCAGTGGTACTAGTACAACTAGTGTAGAATATTAGGTTGTGGGAGAAACGGGGAACTGTTTAGTCAAGTGTTTCTGGATATTTGCTATCTCTTTACCTATTTCTTGGCAGAGTTTCTGCAAAGAAAGAAGAGAGAAAGGACTATTCCCTGTTATTTCTACAGATTTTTTTTTTAATGTATCTTCAAGTCAGTGTAAATTCCTGACTGGCTGGAATTTTCTTAGCAACATTTTTCAAAAGTGTTTTGCCATTGCCTCCATCCTAGGGCTTAAGTGTGTGCTGGTTTCATATTTAAGATGGGACTAGAACTCCTGGGCTCCTGGTTTCCAGCCTGGTGCATTAACCATTATCCCAAATTGGCTCTCTAGTTCTACAGATAGGAATCCTTAAAATTCATTTGACTTCAAGTAAGCAACAGTGAACATCCTGTGAGAAATGAGATTTTTCTGAGCATGATTTTTCATTGTAAATTAATTTCCAACATAATTTTGTTGAAGCTTTAATAGATTTTTTTTTAAATGGTTAGGAAGACAACAAAGAATTCCAACATTCAACAAGTACATTTGCTTTCCAATATGATCCCTCTGTGTAAGCTATTCAAAGCCATTTACCTCTTGCTTCTTTTAACCCAGGGCAAGGGTTTTAAGAGCAAGATAGCCAGTTTCTAATTAGGGAGTGTCGAATAAGACTTGGTTACTTTCATTTCTACTAATAAGCTGAAATAATTTATCCTCTTGAGAAGGAAATGTTACATATTCTAGGAATGTAGACACAATTGCAGTCTCTTGGAATGCCAGCCAGAAGGCTGCTAGGATTCCTTACCATATCAGTCTGTAAAAATTCTGCCCTCTTTATTTTATTTTTCTTGGAAACATTCGATGTTTTCAATTTAAAATATACATGTGCACATAATATATATGTATATATATATATTATTCTTCAGGCATTGCAGGGCCAGTATCTATTGATGCCTCTGGAGAAAGATTTGGGGATTTTTCTGTGGTTGCCATGACTGATCCTGAAACTGGAACACAGCAAGTGAGTAAATTGTTTTTTAAATCAGCTTTGACCATGTTTATTCTCCTCTGGGTATGTTGAATGAGCTCTTCGCATGGATATCAAGATGCCCAGGCTTGGGAGCTGAAGACCAACACCTCTGGAGTCCATCAACTTCAGGAAAGCTGTTCTAAATTATAATTTTGTATTGAAATATATGCTTGTCCTGTTTCATTAAATCTCTGAATGTCATTTAGGTTCTAGAAATTTGAGGTATAAAAATCATTCTCCCTACTGAATAGGAATTTGAACTATTCCTTTCCCTGCACCAAGTCCAATACTCTAATCATGTCCCAAAGGTGCTTCAATTTTATATTTGGTTTGGCAACAGAAATCTGCTAGGAATCTAGAAAAAAATTAAGGGCAGCTATTATGAACCCAAGGAAGATTAAGGGAGTGAATTCATTTAGTTTTTATCCAGCACAACCAAAATTGCAATTAAATTAAGCATAATTCAAACAAAACCACTTGCCTGCAAGCAAGGACTGGTGGAACCACAAAATAGACAAAATAATAGAAAGAGAAGAAGCTAAAGAGCATATGACCACATTTCCGGTATTTGGCAACTGGCTCATATATATTTTTATTTATTTATTTATTTATGTATTAATATGTACCCCACCTTTATTATTTTTACAAATAACTCAAGCCAGTGAGCATACCCAGTGCTCTTCCCTCCTCCTATTTTCCCCACAACAATTTTCCCCTGTGAGGCGGGTTGGGCTGAGAGAGAGTGATTAGCCCAGTGTCACCCAGCTGGCATTCATGGCTATGGCAGGATTTGAACTTACACTCCCCTGGTTTCTAGCCTGATGCCTTAACCACTAGACCAGTGTTTCCCAACCTTGGCAACTTGAAGATATCTGGACTTCAACTCCCAGAATTCCCCAGCCAGCGAATGCTGGCTGGGGAATTCTGGGAGTTGAAGTCCAGATATCTTCAAGTTGCCAAGGTTGGGAAACACTGCACTAGACCAAACTGGTTGCAGCATCCCACAAACACATGTGTTTCTAGCAAATAAATGTCCATTTGGGAGAATGGATTTGAACTTATAACTATGTGATTTGTTTTACAACTGTTGTAAAAACAGTCATAATGACTGTTCCAACTTACAGTCAAAATTCCGGTACCAATTGCAGTCATGAGTAAAGGACTATTGGTATGAAGAGTTCATACATACCTCACTGGCACCTTGAAACGGTTAGAGAGAAAAATAGGTGGCATAACCACAAGGCACATTTTAAAACATACACACCAAACTAACCATACTAATTAGCTATCTGGATATCCCAAATATGACCCTAGGAAGAGTGTTTTGAGTATTGGCATTGTGAAATAATGATGCCTGCAAGGAAGAACACAAAATCCTAAATCCAAAATATCACAAATATTATATTCTGTAAAAATAGATGCTCCACTTTGATAATACATGATCGAAAATTGAACTAAAGTACATTTCTCATACAATTCCATATTTTGTCACTTAACAGCTAATAATTAATAATAATTTGGGAAGATGGAGAGAAATAGAGAAGGCCATCTGCTCACTTCCCAATGCTTTGAATTACCCTTGCAGTCTCTTGCAAGTAATGAGCAATCAAGCTATAATTTAAATTACAAGTTCCTCTCTTTCCCCCCCCCCCCAAAGGGAAATATTAGAATCAATTTACTAAAGGTCAGCATTAGGAGAAGCTTCTGAATAGTAAGAGTGGTTCAGCAGTGCATGCAGTTTGTTTAACAAGGTGGTAAACGTTATTATCCTGCCAATATTTCATCAGAAGGTGGAAGGCCACCTGGGAGGGGTGTTGTGCTTGCAAAATTCTTTTCAATACTATTCCAATCAGTTTCTCCTTTCATACCTGTTAAGATAAGAAAGATAAATTGTAGTGGTAATGAATCTTTTCTCTCGGAATCTAATTCTTGACAAAATAAACTCGAGTATAAATTCTAAGAATAATAAAATATTTATTTCGGTACAAAAGAAATATAAAAACCTAACTCTTAATAATTACATCTTGGCAGCTCAAATATGCGTCCTTCTCAATGAAGGACTAACTGTAGAATGAAAATGGAGGAATACAAAGGAATTTCACTTCTGCGCAGATCACACCTCATGTGACTGCTTCACTTTGCTAAGAACCTCTGGGTCATAATGTCTGACATATGAATGCATATGAGTACAGCTGACAATCAGAAAATCACCCCGTGACAATACCATTAGTATTTGAGGTCTGCCTAAAGTCAAATGCAGATTCCTGTTTCGTCTTAGTTTACTAAGCAGGCTTTGAAACAAAAAAATCTGCAGTTATAGAGCCTGGCAAATTAGAACAAATCAGGTAACTATTTCCTGTTTTCAACATAATGGGGAAATATTTTCTTTAATCAGGACTGCAGTACTCTCAGAGAGGGGAAGTAAGTGCTTTTCTGGGTTCATAACACAAGCATCATTACATCCAAACTGTCAAGAGTCTAAGAATCTAGAAAAGATGCCATTCTGTTGAGCTTCTAAATTTCTTTATGACAAAGGAACATGGTAGCTTGTGTGGTTAGGACGCTGGGTTGGAAGTTAGCAAGCCTGCGTTCAAGACCCAAGTACTGCCATGGGGCGGGGTTGAGCATCCGTCCTTTGCTCCAGCTCCTGCCAGGGACATGAAAGAAACCCCCAACTGGGCGTCTCCCAGGCAACGGTGATGTCACCAGCTAATCCTTTCAACCCAGAAGTGCCTTGCTGCTTCTGACAGGAGTGCTATATCATGGGTCCCCAACCCCATAGTGGGCCGCACCCTGTTTGAAACGGAGCCATGGGAGAAATGGGCAAGCGTGTGTATGTGAAGCTCCATTCGGGCAAATGGAAGGCGCTCACGCTCAAACACAAAGCTCCACTCATGCAAATGGAGCTTTGTGCACGATCACAAGCGCCCGCTGCTAAAACACCCTGGGCTCGCGCGAGTGGAGCTTCGCGTTCGAGCACAAGGGCCTGCGGCTCGCGTGAGTAGAGCTTCACACATGACCTCAAGCACCCTCCGCTCACGTGCGAAGCTCTATTTGTGCCAGTGGAGGGCGCACATGTGCGCCACTCGCACAAATGGAGCTGTGCATGTGCCTGCCACTTCCGCACACCACCCAGCCCCGCGCCAGGCTGCCGAGCTGGAAAGGTTAGGGACCGCTGTGCTATGTTATGCTATTCCTCTATCACATGCCAGCCTTCCTGACTGCCCTCATTTCCTGATTGAAAGAAATCCCAGATAAGAGTTCCTTCGCTGATTCTTTCTCCAGGACTTCACTGGAAAACGGGAAGTTTGCACTGGGCAGACATGTTTGAGGAGTGAAAGACAGATACCCTTAATTACTGCCCAAATCCAAATCCTGCCCAAATTTAAGAGAATTTTGCCTCTGCTTTGTCAAGTAAGCAAACCTTTTCCATCAAGTTGATTGAGAAACGTTAACAAAAACAACTGAGTAATAAAATATTGAAATCGAAGATGCCAGAAGAGAAACTATAAAGTTAATTAAAAGTCCAGAGGTCATCTGAGGAAAGACCAAAGGATTCAGCATCTTAAGCCAGAGCTTTTAAAAATATATATCCATGAACAAAAAGTATTGATTCCATTCTCTGCAGATGTTCCTGTTCCGCTCTCGTTTCGGGGAGAAACAATCACTGCAGAGCTAGCAACCATTTGTTAACTTTCTGTTTGCCCGTACAAACATCTCTCTTTTCATATTCTGATTACTTTCCCTTTTGAGTGGACATACCGTATTTTTCAGAGTATAAGACGCACCTTTTTCCTCCCTAAAAGTGGCTGAAAATTTGGGTGCGTCTTATACTTCGAATGTAGCTTTTTTTTTTCCAGCCCTAACTAGCTGCTAACAGATCTTCCCAGCTCTTACCTTGCAGGCTTTTTCATTGTTACTCTCTCCAAAGAATGTTTTTCCAGCCCTAAGTCTTTGCAGAATTTTTTTTCATTGCTCTACTTGCTCCGAATAAGTTTTTTTTTAGCCCTAACCAGGTGCTAATGATCTTCCCAGCTCTTACTGGCTTGCAGGTTCTTTCATTGTTACTCTCTCAGAAGAAGGTTTTTTTAAGTCCTAACCAGGGGATAAAATAATGTGCTGAAGCTGACCAGACTAAGGATGCTAGCCAGATGAATACCTGGTAGGCAGATTGTTTTCCCCTATTTTCCTCCCCAAAAACTAAGATGTGTCTTATACTCCGGTGCGTCTTATACTCCGAAAAATACGGTAATTCATTTTACTATGTTTGACCCAGCCCTGATTTATAATATTCCCCTCTTTTTGATGATGCTAGTGCCAGTGTTTATTTACTTGGGAGATTCCTTCCCATCGCTCATGAAAAGTTTATTTCCTAAGTGGAACGATGCCAAAGAAACTTAGGCCTTGATCTGATCACTTGGTGTTTACAACAAGGTTACTCTGGCTTCTTGTAAAATGAAAAAGAAAAAAAACCAGCCAAGGGACATGATTGAAAATCTTGACAACTATAAACAAATAGCCAAAATGTATCAGATTGTAATGACACCCTGATAGTTCCTCTCTTATAACTGCAGGAAGCTATTTTGTATGTGGATCCACAAACACAGATGGGTTGCAGATGTGATTTATTCCCAAAGTCTGTATAATTTCAGCAATTCGGTTTTGCACCGAAAAAATCTTAGGAGTTTTGGAACAGGCTAGAATTGTTGTTGTTGCTGTCATTACTTTTACCATTGTTAAGTTCTTGCAGACGCTCAATAGACTTTCAGTTTTCTCGGGGTAATTTTTCCCATTATAAGATAGAGCGAAGGGAGCTCTTGCCTCATAATCAGGAGGTTGTGAGTTCGATCCTAGGTAGAGGCAGATGTAAGGGTCTCCTGTTTGGGCAGGGGGTTGGACTAGATGACCTGCAAGGTCCCTTCCAACTCTGTTAATCTGATCTGATCAGTACATGGTATACCAACTCTGTCCTCAGTCAGTAAATCTTAGAATCCTTAATGCTCTTTACTAGACTTCTGATGTAGATGTGCAATGGGAGGGAGGGAGGGAGGGTGGGAGGGAGGGATAAAGAGAAAAAAAGAGAGAGAGACTATTCTCTTTACCTAGCAGGACATTGTTTTCATTTTGCGATATTATTTTTATATACAGGTAATTGGAAACTATTATGGAAAACAGGGACGACTTGAAATAATTCCAAGTGCAAATTACCTCTGGGAGCAAAGACTGAAAACAGATGATAGCCGAGGATTGGAGCACACGAGCAATGCAGCCTGCAAATCATGTAAGTTAAATGAGGTTAATGTATGAGTTTCAGGCCTAATCAAACTTAGCTGACAATCTTTGCTTTTACCTCTGTGTTCATATATATCAGGGGTGGCTTCTAACTTACCTCACTGCCGGTTCGCTTCCTCCCGCGCCGGGAGAAAATTCCCCCCAAAAATAAAAAGCCGAAAACAAGATGGCGACGCATGTGCAGTGCTGGAAATTCGGCTTCTCCACATGCTCAGAAGAGAAAAAAACCGGGGGGAAATCCCCCTCAAAAAAAATCCCAAAAAAGATGGCGGCCTCCACGGACTGTCACCGACCGAACCGGTTCCGTGATGTCATTGTGATGTCACCAGCAGGTTGCTACCGGTTCGGGCGAACCGGTCTGAACCAGGAGGAACCCATCTCTGATATATATCTATGAATCTCCAAGAACCGTTTTCCACAGACATCCTCATGTCACAGTTGTTGTTACATCATCAAACAAAATGTGTAGAAGGCAAATGACCACTTAGGAATATTAGTAGTTTTTTCTCCCCTGTAATTCCAATAACTGGAGGTCAGACCACGAAAAAGAAAGCAAGTCGTGCATTAGAACAACCAGCCAGAGGCCAGGCATGGACTATTCCTGATCTGAACCTAGTCAAGGCCTAAGTTCATCAGGCAGAAGTCATCCGCTTAAGGCTGTGTTTACTCAGGCACAGCTAGCAGAAGGCAGCTGAATAGAGCTAAAGTGAT
Organism: Diadophis punctatus similis; assembly: GCA_023053685.1. Classification (NCBI taxonomy): domain Eukaryota; kingdom Metazoa; phylum Chordata; class Lepidosauria; order Squamata; family Dipsadidae; genus Diadophis; species Diadophis punctatus. The sequence goes on along the minus strand of JALIGW010000002.1, from coordinate 11,554,572 downwards.
GGAACTGCCTTTTATCATTTTAGACAAGCAAACTCTTCTCTTCTGATGGAAATAGCAGGAATAAGATCTCTCTAAAGCAGGCGTGTCAAACTCGATTTCATTGAGGGCCGCATCAGGGTTGTGTTTGACCTCGGGGGGCCGGGGGGGACGTAGTCAGCTCGACGTCACTCGTGTCGGGGGTGCCTGTGGAGGCCTGATCGCTCTGCCAGCAAAATCGGGCTCCCGAGCTCCATTTTCGACTGCGACGGCTTCCTGCAACCCTCTGCTAGCGTAAACGGAGCTCGGGAAGGCCGCCCGCAGCCCTCGCGAGCTCCGTTCTTGGCTGCGACGGCATCCTGCAACCCTCTGCCAGCTAAAACTGAGCTCGGGAGGACCGCACGGGGCCCTCACGAGCTCCGTTTTCACTGGCAGAGGCCCCACGGGCCGGTCCATCAGTGTTTCCAGGGCGGCCCTGCGGGCCAGATCTAAGCACCGCACGGACCAGATCTGGCCCCCAGGGCCTTGAGTTTGACACCCCGGCTCTAAAGGGATGACCTACTATTCATAAATTTAGTTAGGTTAACTGTTTCATTTAATAGGTATATGTGTGAGCTACTGGAATTGTACAAGAAGATATTGTGTGGATACAAAAAAATGTTTGCAAATCATCCTAAAATAATTCACCAAGATTTATAAATCTATATATTTCAGATTTGGAAATATGCTTATGTTAAAATAAGTCATTTCTCTATTCGAGTGGTCAGGGAGTTTCACTGATTTGGGAAGGCGATCGCATGTCAACAATGAATCCAAAATAAACATAATTCATAAAAGAGTGTGAAGCCAAAGAAAAAAGAACATTTCAACCTCAGCTAAAAACTAAGCTTCAAACAAATCTGCACATTCAATTGAATCTGTAATTCAATCATTCTGCAAGATTTTATTGTTAACAGATTCCTTTGGTTGATTTCTGTTTATTTTTCAAGCAGGTGGCGTAGGAGAATCAGCAGTTACTGGAATAGTTGTAGGTGCCTTGCTAGGAGCAGGATTGTTGATGGCCTTCTACATTTTCAGGTGAGTTTAATTTTAACACCCAGTATCTTTGAATGTCGGTCTCATTTCTCCTCCCAAAGAAAGCAATAGGAGAAAGTCTGCAGTCTGGCACAATGGGTTCCATCAGATAGAGAACTTTCATGAACTGATCCAAACACTCTCTAAAAGGGTATAGTAATTAAAAAGACTTTTATTCAAAATCAGCCTTGTTAAAAGACCCCTCAGCAGTTGGGAACCAGAAGTGAAATCAACATGGCAGCCAAGGTGCTGGCTGTCACCTTTAAAGCCTTTCATGGCTTGGAACCAGGTAAAGTGTTCTCCCAGTCGTTTTTACCTGTCCAATTCAATCAGGCAGGCTGGACACCTGTTGAAGGCCCCATCAGCCAAGAAATGGCAACTGGAGGGGACCAGGAGGAATGTCTTCTCTGCCATAGTGCCTGTCTTCTTGAACATTCTCCTTCCAGAGATTAGGATGGCCCCAATCCTGTTGCCCTTTTGGAAAGTCTTGAAGTCTTGGTTCATAGGCCTCAAATCCTGATTATATGAAGAGCCCCATTTCCTGGTTATGCTAACATTTATGGACTATAATAATTCTCTGTTGCTATAGGCATTTAATTATTCTTTTTGTGTTGTGGTTGCAATTAGATTTTAATCAATTCAATGATTGTTTGCTGGCCAGAGTCACTTGCTTGAGATAGGTAGCCATTCAAAGTAAATTTATGAATGAATGAATAAATAAATAAATTTATTTATTTGTAAAATTTATTGGCCACCCATCTTACCATAGGGTATAACTCTAGGTGGCTTACAGTTACATATAAAGTAAAATATAAATAGTTAAAAATAAACATTAAAACAAAAGACACATGGGGAGGGCGGGGCTGGAGTGGGGGAGGAGGTGGGATCTGTTATTACTCAATCACCCAGCTCCATTGCTCTGATCCCCCACTGAGGCCCCAAGATTGGCAAAGCCGTGTCTTTAGGCCAGTGTTTCTAAAATAGTGGGGGGCGCCCCCCCTGGGGAGGCGCGTGTGACTCCAGGGAACATGTGTGGTCCCTCTCGATCGATTCCCCCAGACTGGGAGTGTTTTCCCAGTTGCACGCTGCTCCAAGGCCGGAAGAGAAGGCGGCCAGGCAGGGCGGGGCGGGGCAGCTGCATGGGTTCTTGTTGTTCTCGGCGGGCGCCGCGGTAGCCATGAACGGCGTGGCGAACCTGCTGCTGGACAAGGAGGAGCATCCTCTGCAGCTGGGCGAAAGCTTCGAACGGCACCCTAAAGCCTCCTTCCACACCATTCGCTGTGAGTGCCCGGCAGGGGCGGCGCTTATGGGCCAGGCCGGCGACCCCAAAACATAGGCTTGATTAAGCTGGCCTATACCTGCCTAACCGAAAACAGGCTCCACTGAGTTCAGTGTGACTTACTCCCAGGTACTGTAAGTGGGTAGAGCAGCCTTCCCCAGTCAATAGTTTGCTTGCAGCTTATAATTAGTAAAATAATAAATATTAACACTAAAATTCCATTGGGGCCCAGATCGGAGAGTTGGGGGTGTGTGTGTGAAATGTTTACTTCTTCCTGGGGGGGGGGGGCGTAACAGAAAATAATTGAGAAGCACTGCTTTAGGCCATTATGAAAAGATAGAAGAGTTGGAGCCAACTTCATATGAGGGGGCAGGATGTTCCAGAGGGCAAGAGCAATAGCAGAGAAGGCCCTCTTCCTGAACCCTGCCAGCTGGAATAATCGGGTTGATGGGACCCGCAACATGTCTCCTCTGTGGACACGAGTGGTACGGGCCAATCCCAGTGGGGTGAGACGGTCCCTCAAGTAAGCTGGACCTATGCCATGAAGGGCTTTAAATGTGATCACCAACACCTTGAATTGCACCCGGAAGCAGCCTGGCAACCAATGCAGAACAGTGGTGTTCCAGGGGTCACGCTTGGGGTCCGCGAAACTAACCATGCTGCTGCACTCCGCACCAGCTGTAGCTTCCAAATGCTCTTCAAGGGTAGCCCTATGTACAGCGCATTACAGTAGTCCTGTCGTGAGATGACTAGGAAGTGAACGATTGAGTGCAGGGGTCATAACTACAATCCACAGGAAATCTAGGAATTCTACTCCTTTTATATATGGGGGGCATGTACTGCTGAAGAGCAACACAGTTTTTATCAGAAATAAATTTGCCCTCAATGTGCACTCACACATGCAGAAAAATATTTAAATCGTGATTAAATTATCTTAAAACAAGTGAGATTGACAACAAAATCTTACAGTATTCTTGTTTAGAATATCTCCACCAGTGGTGAAATCCAAATTGTTTTACTACCGGTTCTGTGGGCGTGGTGTGGCTTGGTGGGCATGGCAGGGGAAGGATACTGCACAATCTCCATTCTCCCCCACTCCAGGGGAAGGATACTGCAAAATCCCCATTCTCCCCCACTCCTGGGGAAAGGATATTGCAAAATCTCCATTCCCACCCCACTCCGGGGCCAGCCAGAGGTGGCATTTGCCGGTTCTCCGAACTACTCAAAATTTCCGCTACCTGTTCTCCAGAACCTGTCAGAACCTGCTGGATTTCACCCCTGCCTCCTGGCCATTCCTTCTTTCTTTCCAGCTTTTCTACTCCCCTATTTTTCATCCCACTGCAAATAATTAGCATTCTGTAGCAAGTTAGCAAACAATGTCCTCATTTTTCTTGTTTCATGAGAGGTTTGCCATGTTAGGGTTTCTTTTTCTAAAAAGCACTTTTCTGCTTCTGCATACTGCTGACCCTCCTCTTTCTTAGTAGGGTCATTCTGGTGATTCCATTTTCACCATTCAGCATTTGAGCTTCCTGTAAAAATAATACCAACAACAAGAAACAGGGTTGCACAATATATTGATTTAATTAACAGAATGGACAAACAATTTAAATGTAACTTCCTCGCAGATAGACTTTTAATGCAGATGCGATTTTAATTCTCACTGGATATAAAGAATCCTGTTGCTTTTAGGGTCATTTTGTTTCATATTTGTAAATAAATATCTAAGCTTATCTGAAATCTTTAAACATGCCTTAACTTGTATGTGAGACAAAAATGGTGCGAGGCACATCCCTTTAATCTTTTGGCAGTGATACTCATTCATGTAACTCAATGGTTCTCAACCTTCCTAATGCTGCGACCTTTAATACAGTTCCTCATGTTGTGGTGACCCCCAACCATAAAATAATACAATTATTAGGAAACTCAAGGGTGGGTTCTAATTTACCTCGCTGCCGGTTTGCTTCCTCATGGGCGCGCGTGTGCTTTGCGTGTGCGCGCATGAGCAGTGCTGATTTTTTCCCAAAAAATTACAAAAAAAGCCAAAAACAAGATGGCGACGCATGCGCAGTGCCGGAAATTCGGCTTCTGCGCATGCTCAGAAGTTCCCATGGTACAGATTTTTTTTTTTGCAGTAGTCTATTTGCATGTGGGTGGACCCTCCTGGAGACGGATAGAGGAGCGGTGTCTCGGTTCCTAAGACCATCGGAAATATGTGTTTTCCGATGGTCTTAGGCGACCCCTGTGAAAGGGTCGTTCGACTCCCAAAGGGGTCGCGACCCACAGGTTGAGAACCGCTGATGTAACTGATTATGCCAAACCCAGATGTTCTTTTGCAGTGGGAGTTTTCTTTCTTATCTCAAATTGCTGAAGGAATAATTCTTACTTTCTGCCACTCAGGAAAAAGTACAAAATAACCATTGAAAGAAGAAATCAGCAGGAAGAGTACAACATCGGCAAGCACCGACAATTACGAGAAGACTCCATCAGGTCTCACTTTTCTGCTGCATGAAATAGAAAAAAAAATTGCTCTCGTGGGGATATCTGTAGACAAATGGACGCTACCAAAGACTGCCACTGAAAAAAAAAGAAGTGCGTTAAGGACTCCACCTTTTAAAAGTAGAGTCGCTTGTCTTAATTTTTTTTCCCCAGAAACTCAGGAATGATTTACTAGCCACATTATGCCACATGGCCTTTTTTTTATCTCATGGAAAGATGAATGATTAAAAGAAAAGACACCTGTTTTCTCATGACAAGACATTGTTAATACTTTGTGGATATCTCAAGGCAGATTTGGGGTCTTGATGATGTAAACATTCCTTTGTGATGCCTTGTGAATGTCAGGTGGTTCTTCACTACATCACACACCAAGTGCTTTTGATAGACAAAGGAGCAGCTTCACATAGGGAACAAAATATGTTCTGAATTGAATGGGGGAAATGGGATGGGGGAAAAAACAGTGTGTAGCTTGTTCAGTGCAATATAATTTTGGAAAACGGAGAATCATGCATCTCATCAACGGTGGAAGAAAATGAGGATTTAATACTGAACACCAGTATTTACGTCTCACATTAGTTTTGAAATTGTTCCATAGTGATTCCTAGGGATATTCTCTCACTACTCTATTATTAATATAAGAAAAAGCTGTATCCATGGGAAGGGAAAATTCTTTTTCAAATAAATTCCACTTTACCCTGAATTTTTATTTTGAGGAAGTTTCCCCACCCACATTACTTCCACATCCAGGGAAAATGCTTCCTGACTTTAGATCAGTGGTTCCCAACCTTCCTAATGACGCGACCCATGCCCCGCCCCCGCGCCCCCACCGTGACCCATCCCACCGCCGCCATTTGGGTTCTTTTACCCTCTGCGCATGGCCAGGCTTGTGGCGGGGGGGAGCTGAGGATGCCAGGTCGAAATGGTCATTTGACCCCCAAAGGGGTCCCGACCCCCAGGTTGGGAACCGCTGCTTTAAATCCATCGTCTCCAGCTTGTTGCCCTCCACATGTCTAAGGCTGTAGCTCCCTAAATTTTCAGCATGGCTGTTAGGAATCTGACCAATTATAATCATACTTTGAGAGCCAGCATAGAACAGTGGTTCAGACATGGCCTAGGATCTGGGAGACACCAGTTCAAGTCCAGCCCTGGACCTCTTTCAATAAATTTACACAATTTTGTCTCGGTCCTACCTGCCCCATAAAGATTTTCCCATATGGATAAAATTAGAGGAATCAATATTAAATATCACCAAGATCTGACAAATGATAAATTCATAATTTGTCTAGACAGTGTAGGTTATTTTAGAAATTTGGTATAAGGTTCACACAAAAGGGTTTTTGAGGAAAGAGATGCCGTTTTAGGCCAGCTGTATACATAAGTTAGCATAAAGTGGTGGAATCCTGAAGTTCGGGTTTTCTACTTCAGAATGCAAATGACCTGAATATTTTCCTAGATAGGGGAAAAAAAAGTTAAGGTATTTTGAAATATTTCAGAGAAGAAGACGTTCTAGCTCCGGGGTGTCAAACTCAAGGCCCGGGAGCCGGATCCGGCCCACGGGGTGCTTAGATCTGGCCCGCGGGGCCACCCTGGAAACAGCAAAGGACTGGCCCGTGGTGCCTCTGCCAGTGAAAACGGAGCTCGGGAGGGCAATACGTGGCCCTCCGAGACTCTGTTTTCGGCCGCAATGGCCTCCGCAGCCCTCTGCCAGTGCAGGAGGCCGTGAAAATGGAGCTCGGGAGCCCATTTTTGCTGGCAGAGCGCTCAGGCCACCATAGGTGCCCCCCCGACAAGAGTGATGTCAGGCTGGCCACGCCCCCCCTGCCCCCCCCCCGAGGTCAAATGCAACCCTGATGCGGCCCTCAATGAAATTGAGTTTGACATCCTTGTTCTAGCTAATCCTCTCATTGGTAGATTAGCAGGTGTGAACTGGATTTCTGTAAAGCATTTAAAGTTTGAAAGAGTCCATCTTGTAAATATGTAAATCAGATTTTACAGCTGCCGCTGACTCAAATCAAAATCTCTGCCTTTAATCAAAGCACATGCTGCTCTCTACACAAGTAGTTCTCGACTTACGACCATTCGTTTAGTGACCGTTTACTGACCGTTGGAAGTTACTACGGCACTGAAAACACTGGCTTATCACCATTTTTCTGATGATTGTTGCGGCATCCCCAGCATCCACCTGATCAAAATTCAGGTGCTTGGCCACTGGCAAGGATTGATGATGGTTACAAATCACCTTTTGCAACCTTCCGACAAGCAAAGTCAGTAGAGAAGTCAGATTCGCTTACCAACCATGTTGCTAACCTAACTTCAGTGATTCACTTAACAACTGTGGCAAGAAAGATTGTAAATGGGGCAAAAGTCACTTAACAGCTGCCTTGCGTGGCAATGCAAATTTTGGGCTCAGCTGTAGTCGTAAATTGAGGATTACCTGTATGGGCATGCTTGATATAAATGGACACACATATGCACACATCATTGGAAATTCAGGTGAAATTCTTCTCTGAATGGTGTTGGTCCTTATGTCTGTAACTGCCACTACTGAAATTTAAACTAATGAGAAGAGGGGCCCTCGGTGAATGTAAAATGATAGCAAACCCCACTCCTTACTAGCATTGATGATGTTTCCTAGTGTGGTGAATGAAAGGTCTGCAAGAAAACAACCAAGCTCGGAGACCACCACCAACCCCTCATTTCAACCCTGAGCTACAAATATTTTTCTCTAGTGCAACTAATGAGATGCTTGTCCCCCACTGTTGTGTACTTTGTGTCAGGATTCCAAGTAACATACCCACAGCAAACAAAACTCCGTGGCAGGTAGATTCCTCAAAGAATAAATTTATTTGATATGTTATATTGGCACAGGCTGGTGAAAACCGACTCTGAAGGTTCCCGCAGTTTTCACCTAATTCAAAATAAAAGTTTCCCCCTCCCCAAACAATCAGTCACATGTCCAATCAAGGCACTGTCTGGTTGCCTAGTGACATCACTCCTCCTTCCTCTGACCAGATGTGAGAATATCCTTGGTTCCCAAGAAAAAGCATTTTATTTTGGCTACAAAATGCCAGCTATCTCTAATCCCCACCTCCCTATCCCTCAGCTCCAGTGTGGCAACACTGAAGTTCCAAGATTTAGATTTTAGATTTATTATTGGAGTTGGAAGGGACCTTGTAGGTCATTTAGTCCAACCCCCTGCTCAAGCAGGAGTTGGCTTCGGTCAGATCAGCTTCACGGTTGACACGGTGCAGCTGTGAGAATCCGGATGTCTCCCCCTCCCCAAAGCAACTGTTTTTCAAAACCAGGCTGTTACTCAAATGTTCCATTGAAAACCTATGAGAAAAAAGTGTAGAATCAGGTTGAAATACAACATCTACTCTCTACAGTTTTTCGTAGGATGCAAATACCCAACGGCCAACTTGGAGCCTGGAGTGCAAGCCCAAACTTTGTAAATATCACATGGCAGAATAGTTTTGTACAGCAAAGGAAGTCACAGTTACTTGGTTGTATAAAAATGATATTAACATTTTATTTTTAGGTATTCCTATATTTTTCTATTAGAAAAGTGGTTATCTATTTGGGTAAGGTGACCAGACGTCCCGCTTTTGGCGGGACAGACACGCTTTTCAAGCGTGTGTCCCGCGTCCCGCATTCTTTTCAAAAAGTCCCGCTTTTTTTGAAAAGAATGCGGAAACAGCGGGACGTCTGGTCACCTTAGAGGGGAAGCAAAAGAGAGGTAGCGGAAGCAAGTCGGGCGGAATTCCAGCGAGGCGGCTGCCTGCTGGGGGGAGGGGGAAGGGAGGCTGCTCCTCCTCTCCTTCCCCATCCCTAGCCCCGCCCTCGGAGGCGCCGGTGCTGTTGGGAGGGGTGAGGGACGAGGAGCCGTCGCCGCTTTGAGCTCACGAGCGGCCCCTCCGGCGGCGCAAACAGCCCTTCCTCGTCCCCCTCCCCTTTCTTCCCCCCGTCGCCTCGCTGCCGCCGTTGCCCTGGGGACGGGCGGGAGACCGGGAGACCACGGCGCTTGGATGCCTGGAGCAGGTAAGCTGCCGGCTGCCTCCTTTCCCCGTCTCCTGCCTCCCGTTCGTTGCTTGCCAGCCCGGCTGAAGGGGAGGCGGGAGGCGAGGAAAGGCCTCCCGAAGGGGAGGCGGGCTCCCGAAGGGCTGCCGGCTCCCGAAGGGGAGGCGGGAGGCCTTTCCTCGCCTCCCGCCTCCCTTTCGGGAGCCGGCAACCCTTCGGGAGGCCTTTCCTCACCTCCCGCCTCCCCTTCGGCCGGGCTGGCAAGCAACGAACGGGAGACGGGGAAAGGAGGCAGCCGGCAGCTTACCTGTCGCGAGCTCCAGGCATCCAAGCGCCCTCCCGCCTACCCCCCCTCCCCCCCCTGGACGCCGGCATTTGCTGTTTTGCCCTCGCAGCGTTCTGCGCATGCGCAGAGGGCAAAACAAATGGCGGCGCCCAGGCGCCCCCCCCCCCCCCGTCCCGCTTAACAAAAAATTAATCTGGTCACTTTATATTTGGGATATCTGTTCCACTTTGGAAAAGATATCTGTTTGGGATCTCTGCTTATGTTGGAAAATCAAATTCACTTTTCTGAAAGATCACTTTTACTAGTAGACATTGGATTAATCCATGCAGAACTCTTACCAAACTTAAGAAAATCAATTTCTGTGGAAAATCCATTTCTGAGCAAACATGCATTGAATTGCACTATTAAATCCTGTATATACTATTTTTCCCTTTGGTATTCCTTAGAACCAGCTCTGAGACATGAAATTCAAGAGACTCCTCCCCAAAGTAGTGAATTGGAGTGTTTCCATTTCAAATCAATGCCTATACTTATATATAATGTTCAAGCCAACACTAATTTTGAAAGTGATTTAATTATATCACGGCATGCAAAAAGACTTTTAGCTGTGTAGTTTTTGAGGTATATCCAAAGTAACTGTGGTAAATACAAAAATACAATTCTGCTTTGAAAAAAAATGCTTGCATTTAATAATGATAAAATTCAGATATTTATTCCTTCTTGACTTGGATCCCAATATACTCAGTGGGGCTTTAGAAAAATCTAACTGAAGTTTTCCTGATTTCAGAGACCTGTTTTAAATCTGGCTTAACCTTGAGATCCAGACTTCAATAAACACTAACAAGAAAGTAAGACCGAGTAAAAGGCTATGGGAGTGGACAGTTGAAAAAAAATTAACAATATTTCACAATTACTTTACAATAATTGTATATAAATATTAACCCTTACAAAGTTGATCCTGGAATGTGGGTGTCATAAGGAGAAGACCTGTAGATTTAGCTCTGAAGAACAAAAATAGTAAATGTAAGTTTTCTGTTAAGGATTCACTGCAGCTTTTTTAGTAAATAGTTGACATGCGGCTTTCTAAAACCAGTAACTTGGTTTTCTAATACAACATTCAATTAATACTATTTAATTGATGCATGCATTTTAGAGCACTATGAACAACGTTTAAAGCTGTTCCTTGCACATTTTACATTAACCACTATTGTTAATGCTGTTCACCAAAGATAAAATTTCTAAACCAGCAAGAAAAATGATACTAGGTTATATTGTAGGTTTACTAAACAAATACAGACATGATTACACAAAATACCCTCATAATTTTGATATTTCTCAGAGTCACATATTAATCCACAGTACCTGTACTAGAGGGATTCACAATTGCGGAATGTGAATAACATGCTTTCTTAGTGTATTTACTGTGTTATTTTTCTAAAAATGCACTTAAGCCTGTTTTAAAAAATGAGTGAAATTTTCTTTTTTAGAAAAACTGTTCTACATTTTTTTAAAAATAAACTGTCATAGGCAGAATTCTATTAAGACATACATAATTGTCACATATACAATACACAACATACAACACACATATTTTTAACCAAAAGTTCTTACTACATCCTGTAATGACACTATGACATGGAATCCAAGTGCAGTATTAAATGTTTAGAACTGCTTTCCCTAAAATGTTACCTCCATAGACATTAAAGTTGGATTAAAACTGGCATTTTTGTTCATATACTGTATCTCTGGTGGAAAACTGTTCTGGGAAGAACTAAATAATTACACCATCTGAAGTGTTGTTTTAACAAATTACAGAGTTCTCAAACAGTATCTATTCCAGAACAATTTGAATAGCTAGTGAGAATTATTTCAGAATAAACTCTTAAGTATTGTACAATATGTCAGCAAACTCAAAAATTCATCCAAAAGGAGAAGGAATCGGGAGCTTCTATGGTCTGGCATATCTTAGGCCAGTGGTTCTTAATCTATAGTCTGTGGACTCCTGGTGAGCCGCAGTGTCATCACAAGAGTTGCACGAAGGCTTGAAAAGATGATATAAATCTTGAGTTAAGACTTGGGGAGCCATAGCCATGGTCCATGGCCACAAAGGTATTTAAAGGAGATCCGTGGTCAAGAAAAGATTGAGAACCATTGTCTTAGGCCAGGGGTAGGCAAAGTTGGCTCTTCTATGACTCGTGGACTACAACTCCCAGACTTTCTGAGCCAATCATGCTAGCTCAGGAATTCTGGGAGTTGAAATCCATGAGTCATAGAAGAGCCAACTTTGCCTACCCCTGTCTTAGGCTATTAGAGGAAAGCACTACATTTTCACCTCTCCTTCAGTGGCAACAAATAGAGACAGCAGAGAAGAAAACACATCTGAAGAGGCATCTTTCTCGATACGGTTAAAAATAGTTATTTTTCTAGAAAACCTCTGTACATTCTGAGTCAAACTAGAAAGCCTCATTCTGTGTATTTAAGTGCAGCTTCTCACAGTGGCTTAATCATAAGTGGACAAGTGCAAAATCTGTTCTCAAGTTTTTGTTATACCTTGAGAAAGATTAGTCAGAGCAAGAGAAATTGTAAACTAGAAGCAACCCTCAAAATGCAATCCACACACTACATAAACTTCTGTTTATCCTGTCAGTTATGACATAGGAAGACTATGAAAAACACAAGGCCAGTCTTACAAGCTCATGATACATCAAACAAGACCAGTTTCAAACTTAAGCGATGTCTATCCTCACAACAGATCTCTCTTGGGTCTTACTAAATGTTTTCCTAAAGGAAATATGAACTATAAAGAGCTTTTCTTGTTTGTTAGATTAGGAAAACAGCTGGATTTGAATCATGAAATGGTTTTGATTGATCCATGATGCAGATTATGCAATATATCGCAAAAAACCTGAGGAAATCAGAATTCAAGACTGTGGAGATTTCACTTTGCCCATATTGTGATTGTAAAAATATATATGCAGTATAATCTAGAATTGTAATATTGGGGTGGTTTAAAAAAAGATGGAAAAACAAAAGGAGAGCTGCATAGTATATTGTACTGATGTAAGTAGAACTATGTGCATATGATGTGATTTTTATTTATTGCATTTCTGTAGAAACGGAATTTACAACTGTGGATATAACCTCATTGTTATATTTTTCATTTGTTTTACAAGTAGCTCATCTACATTTTTATTGATGTCCATTGACAATTAAATGTGTTTATTTTCTTGTAAACATTTTAGGTAGGTCAGACGGTCATATTCTCACATAACTAAAAAGGCTTCCATTAAAAAGAGAAATTATACATTCACCATTTGATATGATTTCATGATGTTCACAAACTTCTTCACTATTTTCTGCTATCCAAGAGCCAAGGGATAATTCCATGAAGTTCATTCATTTTGGGGTTACTATATAAAAGAGACATATAAACATCTACTTTCTATCAGAACATATAATTTCAGGTTTAGCATAAATCCAACGTTTACTGCCAGTTCTACTATCCAACTGTTCAGTCTCATCAGATGCACAGCTAAAAAATATTTAGAAATTGGATATTTCTCAAACCACAATGGCCATCAATGAAGTAAAACATACCAGGTCAATAGTAACAGACAGACAGATTATTATGAATAATAAATGAAGAAAAACATTTGTTATCACCTACAATTCAGTTAAAACTATCACAGTATTATTTCTCTCTTGCAGACACTGTGTGGTAGAGACATACTTCTCGCCAACCATTGTTGCCTATGAAAATTCCCATTATTTCTTACTTAAATTTTATCCTCAATTTGGTTCACTCCCTTTTGATTTTCCTTCTTTCCATCTCCCCCAACCACTAATTTAATGTAGATAAACTTCTTTTAGGACTATACTCTACATCCACAGTGCAGTACATTGTGCAATGATTTTGTTGTTAATAGGCTCCAAATTTGTTTGTTGGTTTTTCTATGGCAGGCTACCTCCCTAGAAGTCTCTAAATGCATACAAGATATTCCATTTATTCCACAAGATATCTATCTAAGCTCTGGATATCTATTCATCCATCTAGCACTGGATAATTTTCAAAGTTCAGCAATACAAAAATAGGTTTCAAGTGAACAACATTGGAAGAGGGGGGGAAGAGAGAGAGAGAGAGACTGTGTGTGTGTGTGTGTGTGTGTGTGTGTGTGTGTGTGTGTGAGAGAGAGAGAGAGAGAGAGAGAGAGAGAGAGAGAGAGAGAGAGAGAGACTTTGATCCTATTTAAAGTTATTAGGAGTCAGGCAGCACATACATTTCTGTCATCATTATCTGGATTTTTCAGTTCAGACAGAGTTGTCCTATCAAACAGGGCCAGTGTATGTGTGTTTGAAGAGATTCTTGCTTCATATAATGAAGAAAACGCAAGGCAGTATGATGTGTATGGGCCACAAAAAAGCTACATTAATCACACTTTTGATCACTAAGCTCCTTTTATGAATTTGAATGGCATTGGGGACCTGTGATTTCAGCTGCAGTGCAAATAATCTGTCCTCCATGACAATGAGATTAGGAATAATAAAAGAAAGATATTGTCACAAGTCTACCGTAGACTCAATCCAGTTTCGACCATGCTTGAGTGATTATGGCTTTAGCAGCAAAACCTTATCATCCCAGTGGGAAGAAGGCAGCTGTACACAAGCAAACATAGATTGCAGTCAGTGGAATTCTTACTATTTTTTGGCTAAAATTATGTTATCACACCCTAATTATTGCATTATTAGTTGAAAAGATCTTTAAAGCATATCGCAAGCTGTGTTTTGGTAGAACTTCCTGTTTACTTGAAGAATACTTTTTTTTTGCTTCCTAGACCACTTTTATTTATATTATAGGTTGCATATGCATGAAAGTTTTACATCTTTCTGCCGCTTTTAAACTTGTATTTTTATGAGAAAGCTCAGATAATTGTTTAAACTGCCCTGGTCATGTTTTATAAAGGAAGAACTCCATATAAGTATTTAAAGTAAACATACTTTACAGACCTGAAATACATAAAAATGCTCTTAACACTTGAAATTAACAACCAGATTGGGATGCAGGAAAGATGGTATCAGAAGTTTCTTTGTTGTGGAGAAATATCACTTCCATTGTATTTTACAGATCTAAGCACTTAACAAAAGTTTCATAACTAATGTAGGAAGTTAGCACCCACCCCTCTCCTAGGAAAATTAAATATTCTAGGAAATATTAAAAAGGCAGAATATTATACCTCCCTGGATGAGAAATGGAGAAACATGGTTTTTTTAGGCAGGAAGCAGACTCACTCTTAATAGCCCCCACCCTCCATTAAGTGATGTCAGCACTTAAGATATAAAGAGATAGCTAGGTCTACTCATAAGCAAATACCTTCACCCAAGATCCAACAAAGGTAGGACTAGCCCTCAGCCATAATAGGAATTGCCCAAAGCCCTTTCATTACATCATCACCCAGCAAGATTCAACCAAGCTTGGGATTCAAGACACTTTATTTATTTATTTATTTTATTAAAATTTCTATGCCGCCCAACTCGCGAGGGACTCTGGGTGACTAACAAAAGGTATAGAAATATAATCAATAAAAAACAATTTTAAAAACATGTTAAAATACTATCAATCTTTTAAAAGAACTTTCACTCATACCCCGCCTGCTGGAAGAGCCAAGTTTTTATTGCTTTACGGAAGGCCAGCAGGGTGGGGATAGTCCTGATCTCTGGAGGGAGTTGGTTCCAAAGGGAGGGAGCTCCCACAGAGAAGGCCCTCCCCCTCGGCCCCGCCAACCGGCATTGCTTGGTCGATGGGACCTGGAGGAGACCAACTCTGTGGGACCTAACCGGTCGTAGGGAGGTATGCGGCAGGATGCGGTCCCGAAGGTAACCTGGCCCTGAGCCATGTAGGGCTTTAAAGGTAACGACCAACACCTTAAATTGGATCCGGAGACTAATGGGCAGCCAATGCAGCTGGCGGAGGATCGGTGTTACGTGGGTGCATCTGGGTACACCCACCACAGCTCGCGCAGCCGCATTTTGCACCAATTGCAGTCGCCGGACACTCTTCAAGGGTAGCCCCATGTAGAGCGCATTGCAGTAATCCAGCCGTGAGGTGATAAGGGCATGAGTGACTGTGAGAAGTGTAACTACAAAGTTACCCCTGCATGGCCCCATGGCAGCGGTGAAATCTACTTACCTTTCCTACCGATTCGGAAGTGCACACTATGCGCGCACACTTTTTCACCCGTGTGTGGCTTGCACGTGCGCTTTTTCACCCTCTGGATGCACAGAACGCTTTGCGCATGTGCAGAGAGTTTAAAAAAAAAGAAAATGGCGGCATCCAGGCGGGTGGACAGAGCCTCGCACTGCCGCTGCTACTGGTTTTCTGAACCACTGGCGGCCGCCACTACCGGTACGCCCGCACTGGGCCGAACCGGTAGCATTTCACCCCGCCCCATGGGAGTCTGACAACCAATCAGAATACATTTCTTACACAGGAACAGGAAGCTCCAAGGCGGGGCCCAAGAGAGGGTCTTTCTCTCTCTCTCTCTCTCTCTCTCTCTCTCTCTCTCTCTCTCTCTCTCTCTCTCTCTCTCTCTCTCTCTCTCTTCACTTTTCACCAAATCCACAGATTTCTAGATAAAATTCAAAGCTCACAGAAATGATTTATTGATCATTTTATGCAATGGTTACAAAGTTTTGAATTGCCAAGAATGATTTAACAGAAAAGCTGGTCAAAAACTAGAGAAAAGTGTGTCACTGTGAGAAACAAAAAGAGAGAAAACTAAAGTTTGAACTAACCATGGTTGTATTTTTGAATAGAATGAGGCCTTAGTATAGAACAAATCAGCAGTGGAGGAGAACATATAATTAATACAAGTCTTGAGCAATAGTTCTCCTAATGCCTTGCAAACAACTTGCTTCATCCAAACAAAATATCCAAGTATACACAATCCTGGAGTCAGTAAAAATAAAACAAAAATAAAACTCCTACGGATGCCCTTTAAAGATGCCACTGACCCAAACTGAACGATTTGAAAAATAGATGAGGACAGGTGATGTTGTTCTATCATCAACTGAGTTGGCTTCCACGGCAGTGGTGGGTTCCTACCAGTGCGGTCCACTCTATAGCACTGGTAGCGGCCCGCTGGTGACGTCACAGTACCGGTGCGGTCAGTTGCCGGTGCCTGGGTGCCGCCATTTTTTTTTAAAAAAAATTTCTTCTGCACATGCCCAGAAGCCAAGCTTCCGGCACTGCGCAGGTGCTGCCTTCCTACCCCACAGTGAGTCCAAGCAGGGGAGGATGGCTGAGGGAGCGTGTGAGATGCTGAAAGAACGGGCGGCAGGAGCTATCTCCATTCCACTTTCGTCAGCAGTCCGAGAAGCCACGAACACGCGGTGATGATCCCAGACATTTTCGCACGTTCGAGGCTTCTCGAGCTGCTGAGGGGAGGGGGAACGGGCGGCAGGAGCCTAGGATCATTGAATGGGGAGAAGCATTCAGGCCGGACGGAGCCTCCTAGAAGAACCGCTGCCGCGGTCTTGCTGCTCCCACTGCGGGGGGCTGCGTTGCGGGTGGGCAATGCCCCCTGCTTCTCCAGCCGCTGCCAAGCTCCCGAGGCCCACGCCCACCCCGTCACATGGCTGGCAAGCCACACCCACAAAATAAACCACGCCCACAGAGTGGTAGTAAAAAAATTAGGAACCCATCCCTGTTCCACGGATGTATGTTACAGAACGGAGAAAGAAAATGTTGCATCATAAAATGCACACTCATAATTAAACTACCAAGTACAAACAAATCAGCGACAGCTCAGGTCTCCATCTTTGGGTTTTCTGCAGCTGTTTTGGATGAAAAAACTCCTTGGTTGCCAGTGGGAATTCCTTGCTGAACATTTTGACAAACAAAGCTTATGAACAAGACTTTGCTTCATTTTTCTTTTGTTTTTCTCCCACAAGCTAATTAGTGTGATGAGAACTTTGAGTATTTTAACAGAATAAGGCCACTTACTCTTTATTGATTGATATTTTCATTGGCAACAGATGGATAAATGTCCAAGTGGTGGTGCCTTGATCTGTAATGTGGATTTTTGTATAAGAATCACAAGAGCGATTTGGTCAAGACATCACCGCTGTCCATTCAAGGTAAACTGGAGCTGCTAAAAGAAAAAAATAAATATAGCCCCAACTAAATATTTTTGATAGACTCGATCCACTCTGAAGCATTTACAAGTTGAACATTTTTCCTTGTTACTAATAGTGCCCAGATTACTTTTGTCCCCAGAATCCACCAGAGTAAGTGGGACAGCCTACCTTAAAGAGTCTTGGTTCTTACAACTATTTTGCAATCTCTAATTTCAGGAAATTTAAAGAGCTTAAAGAATTAATTTCTGCATGATGGAGAAAGAAGAGAGAGAGAAATCAAAGTTTCACTGATACTGTTTTATGTACATAGGAAGTTTACTTACATCGAGTCCGATTTTACATTCATCTTTAAGATTGTCAAGTACGTAACATTGTTTATGTACATAAGATGGGTACTGATAAGAGGGAACATTAGGACAGGGACGGTAGGCACGCTGGTGCGCTTATGCATGCCCCTTACTGACCTCTTAGGAATCGAGTGAGGTCAACAGTGGACAGTCTAAGGGTAAAGTTTTGGGGGGGGTTGGTGATGAAACCACAGAGTCAGGTAGTGAGTTCCAGGCATTAACCACTCTGTTGCTAGTCCTTTTCTTTTCTTTTTTTCTTTTCCACTAAATGGAGTCAAATACTAAAAGAGATGCTTTTAATAGGAATTCTGATCCTAGGAATTCACTTTAAACTTGTGAAATAACCCCTTCCTAATTGCCCTGTTTTCTTGATTTCAGCAATGTAATAGGACAGGAAGAACATTTTATATACTCTGATTATTAAATGGGTAGGAATCAAAAAGACTTAACAAACTACTACGAAGTATCCCCACACTGAATGCAGAAACAGCTTCTGCTCTTTGTTCTCAGCCTCTTCGTTGGCCATGACTCTTCCTCATCTCAAGGACCCTCTTGCCCTAGTGGTTTCCTCCAGACGTTGGAATTTTAATTTCCAGAATCCTATTGGCCATTTGGCTAGAGATCAGAAAAGCATTAAGTAGATATAATTACACCCAGCTCCAAAAAGATGGGTGAATAGAGTTGGAATAAAAAGAGTACAAGAGAGAGAGAGAGAAAGAGAGATGTTTTCTTAGATGCGTGGGTATGTTTTTCTCTTGGCAATAATATGGAAATAGTTGCCATTGCATTCTTTCAGAATGTTTATTTAATTACCCAGAGCTGGGATTGATATATTAAAACTAGTATTTTAGTGTACCCTTCATTTTATCCTCAATTTGTTGGAGGTAGAGTTGCTGTTTTCTTATTTCTTTCACACTTTGTGAGGCTCCCTTATTATTAATAAACCTCCATCTATTATTCTCTTCTCCTGTTTTAACTCTGCCATTTTAATTTCTCATTATTTTACTAGTTATTATATAATGATTTTAATTACTGATTATGTCATTTACTGGATTATTACATGTGTCCAGAGTCACTTTCTGTGAGATGGGCAGCCATATAAATTTGATAAAGTTATTTTTTAAAAAAGAAAAAGAAACAGGGAGATGATAGATAGATAGATGATTGATAAAGATAGATAGATAGATAGATAGATAGATAGATAGATAGATAGATAGATAGATAGATAGATAGATAGATAGATAGATAGATAGATAGAGAGGGGGGGAGAGGATAGATGATAGACAGACAGACAGACAGACAGACAGACAGACAGACAGAGATAAATGATAGATAGATAGATAGATAGATAGATAGATAGATAGATAGATAGATAGATAGATAGATAGATAGATAGATAGATAGATAGATAGATAGATAGATAGATAGATAGATAGATAGATAGATAGATAGATGATTGATAAAGATAGAGAGAGGGCGGGAGAGAGAGAGAGAGGGAGAGAGATGATAGATAGATGATAGACAGACAGACAGACAGACAGACAGACAGACAGACAGACAGAGATAGGTAGGTAGGTAGGTAGGTAGGTAGGTAGATAGATAGATAGATAGATAGATAGATAGATAGATAGATAGATAGATAGATAGATAGATAGATAGATAGATAGATAGATAGATAGATGACGGATGGATAGATAGATATAGATATAATAATTGTTAATTTTTACTCTAGGAAAAATAGCAGTCTGTATAGGGCAAGCAGATTGCAAACACAGTCAAAGCTTCTTTGTTAAAGTAAAGTCGTATGTAACTATGGCATAATGCCATGTTTCTTTTGATGAGGAAGATTAAATCTGAGTTACTTTCTGAAAACAGGAAAGCATGGCAAAAATTTTCTTTCAATTAAATAGTTCCCATATAAACACAGGAATTCCACTGCCATCAACCTCAGGAATCTCAGACTGGCAAACAAGCTGGGTAAAAGATCTGTTTTTAACAAGCACATCATAAACATGAGCCCGACACATATCCTCACAACCTGTTTTTACATTGTTCAGATCTTCTGCTTTCTCTGCTCAGTCACAGATGTCAGATACCTTTGACGTTATAATACAGATACTTAACTGATGATATCAAAGCAACAGCATGTTATAGGCACAATCATGTGGGTTTCCTATTAAACTGGATGAATAAAATCTTGCTAACGCAATTCAGAATGCCATAAATTATTTTTTTGGAAGTGTAGAACTGATGAGCTGAATTGGATCGGCACTCTAACTAGGGAAGGGGCATTTTGACCCATTGCATCCCCAACTCCCTGCTCTTCTAATTTGGATCAGTTACCCACAGCTGCTGTGGCCTAGAGGTGGATCTCTTGTCTCACAATCAGGAGGTTGTGAGTTCGATCCTAGGTAGAGGCAGATGTAGGGTCTCCTGCTTTGGCAGGGGGTTGGACTAGATGACCTGCAAGGTCCCTTCCAACTCTGTTAATCTGTAAATCTGTAAACCCTCAAATTCAAATGCATGCAAGATACATTCCAGAGTGCTACATAAATGCAATAAAGCTGTTTTTATTGTGGTTTTAATTCTCAAGCCACTTTAGCAATCAAAATTCTTTCCACTGGAAAGAAAGATTTTCTGGTTCCAGGTGGTTATTCACATCGTTGAGTCTGAGTAGATATGAAATCAATTCAGAAGACCTCCTCTAAAGCATGCTGAATTTGAATCTGTAGATTCCCAAATGTTGCTCGAGATATGGAAGGACATAAAACACCAGGAATTTTTCCCCCAGTTGTTCTTTTTTTTAATTCACAAAATTTCACAAAATGCTTAAACAACATTGTCTTCCACTTTCTTTTGTAAGTTTTGCAAACTTTTGTAACTTTTCTTTATTTCCACTTTCCACTTCTTCCACTATAACCCTTAAGAAGTCTATTAAAAAGGGAAGAAAGAAATAGCTAGCCCATCAAAAAGTACTAGAACCAAGTAGGAGCCGAGGTGGCGCAGTGGTTAGAGTGCAGAACTGCAAGCTACTTCAGTTGACTGCTAGTTGCAGTTCGGCGGTTCAAATCTCACCGGCTCAAGGTTGACTCAGCCTTCCATCCTTCCGAGGTGGGTAAAATGAGCACCCAGATTGTTGGGGGCAATATGCTGACTCTGTAAACCGCTTAGAGAGGGCTGTAAAGCACTATGAAGCGGTATATAAGTCTAAGTGCTATTGCTATTGCTATGCAAAAAATTATCAATTTCTCCTCATGCTTCCTCTATAAGGAAAATAACACAATGGGAAGAGGGAGGAAGGAATAATGGACTATACTATAGTTTTACACTTCATAGGTCTGGCTACTATTCACACTAATGGGTTCTACAGAGCTGTGGCAAGTGTGTAAAACTAATACATCTCAGACCATACCTGAGGAACCATCTTACCCCCAATGGAATTGGCCTGCCCCACTCGTTTCGGCAGAAGGGGGCATGCTGCAGACCTCATCAGTCAAGGAATTCTGGCTGGCAGGGTCCAGGAGAAGGGCCTTTTCCGCTGTGGCCTCCACCCTCTGGAACACTGTGCCCCCTGTAGGTGAGATCTGCCTCCACCATCTTGGCTTTCTGAAAGAACCTGAAAACCTGGTTCTACCAACTGGTCAACCCATGGGGCCATTTCCATGTAGGATAAAGTGGCCAGATTTTTTTTTTAAGCAGGACGGGGGGCGGGCCCGCCTGGGCGCCGCCATTTGAGTTTTGCCCTCTGCGCATGCGCAGAACGCCGCACATGCGCAGAGGGCAAAACACAGCAAATGTCGGCGTCCAGGTGGCGGGGGGGAGGCGGGAGGCCTTTCCTCGCCTCCCGCCTCCCCTTCGGGAGCCGGCAGCCCTTTGGGAGCCCGCCTCCCCTTCGGGAGGCCTTTCCTCGCCTCCCGCCTCCCCTTCGGGAGCTGCCCTGGGGCCGGGCTGGCAAGCGACGAACGGGAGGCGGGAGGCAGGGAAAGGAGGCAGCCGGCAGCTTACCTGTCGTGAGCTCCAGGCATCCAAGCGCCGTGGTCTCCCGGTCGCCCGGCCGGCCCCAGGGCAATGGCGGCAGCGAGGTGACGGGGGGAAGGAAGGGGAGGGGGACGAGGAAGGGCTGTTTGCGCCACCGGAGGGGCCGCTCATGAGCTCAAACCGGCGACGGCTCCTCGTCCCTCACCCCTCCACCCGCATCCCAACAGCAGCGGCGCCTCCGAGGGCGGGGCTAGGGATGGGGAGGGGGAAGGAGAGGAGGAGCAGTCCCCCTTCCCCCTCTCCCCAGCAGGCAGCTGCCTCGCTGAAATTCCGCTTTGCCCGACTTGCTTCCGGTACCTCTCTTTTGTGCTTCCCGGCTAAGGTGACCAGACATCCTGCTGTTTTGGCATTCTTTCCAAAAAAGCGGGACTTTTTGGAAAGAATGCGGGACGTGGGACACACGCTTGAAAAGCGTGTCTGTCCCGCCAAAAGCGGGATGTCTAGTCACCTTAATGTAGGAAGTGCTTATTGGACTAAGAAAAAGATCCACCTGCAACCCATAGTATTGCTTTTTTTAAAATTATTTGATCTCTGTTTATTTAATATTTAATGTTTTGATGTTTTATGCCTTTGTTTTTTGATTATTGTAAATCACCAAGGGTCATTTGACAGTTAGATAGGTGGCATATACATTTAATAAAGAAATAAATATTAGGCCACTTAAACCTGCATTGATGGAAGTCGTGGAACTTCAATGGTTATTGTAGGTTGGAAGAAAATTGCATCTTCAGGTCTCTGTTTCATATACAATCTCCATATTTGTCATATCTTTGAGCCCAGACTAAGAAAACAGCTTGACAAAATGTCTCAAACAAGTCCTCCCTGGTTCACACGAACATAAGAGAAGGGAAGGGAAGTCCATTCAGACTTGTAAAATTCTGTTACTCTATCACAAGGGTGTCAAACTCAAGGCCCACAATGTGGTTGGATCCGGCCTGCGGGGCCGTCCTGGTCTACCCAGTGCAAAGAGGAAAGATCAGGCCAGCGTGGCTTCGGCCCAGTCTACACAATTTGAAGAGGAAACATCAGTTACAATAAAAGTAATCCTGACATGTATGTTATTGATTTCCAGCTTGCTAAGGTGACCAGATTTTCACTTTGGTAAAGCGGGACACCATTGACCGGGGGGAGGGGGGGAGATGATCTACGCCTCCCCTTTCCACGCCAGGACAAAAGACTTTGGGAAGGACTTTCATTACTTCCAGGATTTCACTTCAAAACCTCAAGCTCTTCTCCCTTCCTTCACTTAGCAGCCCCACTGCCCCACTCCACACTTAAAGACCCTTACCGCTGCCATGGCCTCGCATGCTCAGCCCCGCTTGACGGCAACAGCCAGAAATGGGCTTCCGGAGGCATAGAGGGAGCAGCAGCTTTGGCGGGTCTGGCCGTGTCCTTTCCCGGGTCTGCCACATGGGGGGAAGGAGCGGAGGCATGGGGCACCCGCCGGACGCCACCCTGGAGAGAAGACCAGGCCCGGCTGGCAAGGGCCAGGAAGGATTTTTCCTGTGCCGCCAGCCAACTTGTCCTCTGGGCCAGATGCAGCAGAGCGAGCCCCGGCCATGGCAGCGGTAAGGGCTGCGATGAAGGGATGGTAGTGCACAAAGCTGCAGCCTCTGCTGCGTCTGGCCCGGAGGACAAGCTGGCTGGCAGCGCGGGAAAAATCCTTCCTGGCCCTTGCCAGCCAGGCCTGGTCTTCTCTCTGGGGCAGCGTCCGGCAGGTGCCCCAAGCCTCCACTCCTTCCCCCCATGTGGCAGACCCGGGAAAGGACACGGCCAGACCTGCCAAAGCCGCTGCTCCCTCTACGCCTCCAGAAGGCCATTTCTGGCTGTTGCCGTCAAGCGGGGCTGAGTGTGCGAGGCGCTGAACTGGGCCCTCAGGTACGTTGGAGCGTGGTGGGGGGTTTTCCCTGCCCGGCCCGGAGCTGTTTCCCTCAAGATCCGCTCGAGGGAAGCGAGGCGCTTTGCGCAAATTCAAAAAGCGGGACTTTTTTGAAACGACGCGGGACGTGGGACAATTTGTTTAAAATTGGGTCTGTCCCGCCAAAAGCGGGACGTCTGGTCACCTTAAGCTTGGCTTAACTTGTGAAGCTCACACATATACACACACAGGCCTTTAAATTATTCATTTTCATTCCTCACATCACCTCAGGTTCTGGGTCCTGAAAGTGTTAATGCTTCTTGTCCAGTCTATGATACATTCCACTTTCACGCTAATTGTGGATGGAGAAAGTGTGAATGGGGAACTCTTGTTTCCAGATTTGAAGATTCACCATCTAAAAATATGCTTCTTTCTCAAATTTTGCAGGTTTCTCAAATATAGGGCATTACATAAGGTTCTGTATTATTTTCTTAACAACTGTCCACAAAGAACCCCATAGGGAGATAAAGGAATCCTTTTTTTTCATCCTTCAAGAACCACCCATTAAACATGGGTGGAGAACAAAATTGGGCCAGATGAGGTAATCTGGAAAAGTATCATCCCTTTGTAAGGGCCTACTAAGGAGATACTATATTTCATTCCAATCTATTCTGTTTAAGACAAAAAACAAAAAACAAAAACCCCACCCTACTCATCTATTGATTTTAGTGATATCAGTCAAAGGCATGAAGCTCTCTAGGGACAATCAGCCTCTGAAATTATTTAAGCCAAATTGGTTTCAAATGATTGACTTGGGAAGTGTGCCAAATCTTTTGATGGTTCACAGCCCTAGTAATGGGTGCCTTCAGATTCCAGACAGTTTATCTGAGAGTTAAAAGGAAGAAGGAATTGCAGATAATGCTAGATTTGACAGTGATGCCAATTCACAGAAGAAGCCCTACCACAGCTAAGAAGAATCTTATGGTTGCTTATAGTTACTAACATTGTCCAGATTCTAAACATTTGCTTTTAGAAGTAGGTGCTTAAGTGACTGCAGATGGTCTTCAGAACTGGTTCATAGTAATCAGATCAACTCCTTCTGAGATCTTCTCTCCGCTTAAGGGTGATTTACATTTTCAACAGGACTCAAGACAAAACAGAGTAATGCAACATCTATATTCCTTATGGACTGCATGTGTTTTGTTGAAGGGGAGGAAGGAATACAATCATCTAAATTAAATTATCACAAATTATATCTGCGATGTTAGGAATATCTCTCAAAGGACAGTTAGGCAAAGGAACTGTCCATGTTCCTTTATAAACAGTGTTGGAGAAGGATTGTGCATGATTGATTTGCTGAAATGACTTCCTCTGATGTCATGAAATGTTTAAGAACCAGCCTTTCCCTTTGCAAAATAAACAAACACACCATTCACATCAAGGTAATTTGCGTCAGTGAATCCTTGCAGACTTATTATTTTTTTGTAATGTTGAAAATGTGATCCTAGCACTAAAGAGTTGACATATCTTCAACATCACATTTGGCATGGAACATCACATTTTGGAAGAATGTGTAAACAGAAATCATTCATAAATAGATAGTATCACTAGACCGCCTGTCTAGTGGAATAAAATAATAATAATTCACCCCCAAAGGCACATTTCTCTTTATATGGTACATACTGTATGTTCACTGGATCCTTCAGAACATCTTGATTTAAACCTCCCATCTATCTCATCCAGCACTACTAACAGTGATGGGGAGTGATGCCTATTGCTGAAGAATCTCTGTAGCAGTGATGGGTTGCTGCTGGTTCAGACCGGTTTGCCTGAACCGGTGGCGGAAATTTGCCCCTGCTCGCCGAACTGACAGCGATGGCCGGCTGGCCACGCCCCCGAACCTTTGGTCGCCGCTCCTTAAAAGCGGCTGTCAAAGAACCGTCTGCGCATGCGCAAAGGCTTCTGCACATGTGCAGAAGGTCATTTTCCCGAAGTGACATAGGCGCACGTGTGAGTGAAGCGAGCACGTGCGCGCAGACGCGCACTTTCGACGCAACGCGAACCGGTAGGGAAGGTAAGTGGAAACCACCACTGCTCTGTGGGTGACTGAATGATTCTTCCTGTTAAGCAAGCAGAGAGTGCCTCAGACACCGTAGGTAGAAAATGAGGCAACCAATTTCCTGGAAATGAGTTCATTGAGGAGGCAAACAGGCAGAGCTAGCAAGAGTTGGTCAATTAAATTCTTCAGGGAGAATAGAGAAAACAAGAGAGAAAGAGCTGATCAAAAAGGCCTTTTTGCATTGAGGAAATGAGTCCTCCAGAAGAACGGTTAATTCCTGAAATTATATGTGTATCCAGTATATACACCTATACACCAGGGGTGAAATGTGAAAATTTTCCCTACCGGTTCTGTGGGCGTGGCTTATTTTGTGGGTGTGGCTTCATGCCTGGTGGGTGTGGCTTCATGTGACTTGGTGGTCAGGTGACTCGTTGGGCATGCATCATGGTCATGTGACCGGAAAAAGTAGCTGTACTGACTCACACACCATTTCACCCCTGCTATACATCAGTTTATACTGTGTCCAGTTATAAACAACACACTTTCATTCAGATTTAGAGAAGGGCAATAAGGATGATTAGAGAATTGGAAACAAAGGTCTCAGACAAGATATTGAAAGATCTGTTTAGTCTTGAAAACAGGAGACCGAGAGGAAATATAATAACATTCTTCAAATAGCTACAACATAAAACAGCCAAGATCTGTACTCCATCTTCCTAGACAGTAGGTTTCTGACTATTGGATTTAGAAGACACACGATTCAGAAAGCTTGCCTTAAATTAATTGCAGTACAAGTATTTTATGTAGATGTACTTGATTCCAGATTTCCAAATGCTGATATACTATTGGTATAACTGTATTTGTGCTACACTGCAAGAAAAAAATGTCATGCTTTTGGAGCTGAATTCAAATTGAAATTTTCTAACTATGTCTTCTGCACCATAATTTTCATAGTTCATAGATAGTCAAGGCTTGTGACAGTTGCAATCTAAAATATTTAAGTCCAGCTCCCTGCTCAATGCAGGAACTCAGGTTAAAGCATCTATTTGAGAGATGGCTCTTTTAGTTCTCCTCGGACCAGAGGTGGGTTCTTCCCGGTTCGCACTGGTTCTATAGAACCGGTAGTAAACCGGTGGTGACGTCACAGAGCCGGTTCTGTCGGTGCCAGTCCGTGGACACTGCCATCTTTTTTGGGGGGATTTTTTTTTGAATTTTTTGCTGGTTTTTGCTTCTGCGCATGCACAAAAGCCAAGTTTTCGGCACTGCACATGCGCCGCCATTGGCAAAGGAGGAAGCAAACCAGAAGTGAGGTAAGTTAGAATCCACCCCTGTCTTGGACATATTCATTGAACATTTGTTGAATATATTGATAAAGGGAAAATAGGAATTTGAGATATGTTCACTGCCTTCAGCTGTTAATAAAAATAATTAAAAGGTGGGATATAAAAGAAAGGAAAAGGAAAAGGAAAAGGAAAAGGAAAAAAAGGAAAAGGAAAAAAGAAAGAAAGAAAGAAGAAAGAAAGAAAGAAAGAAAGAAAGAAAGAAAGAAAGAAAGAAAGAAAGAAAGAGAAAGAAAGAGAAAGAAAGAAGAAAGAAAGAAAGAAAGAAAGAAAGAAAGAAAGAAAGAAAGAAAGAAGAAAGAAAGAAAGAGAAAGAAAGAGAAAGAAAGAAAGAAAGAAAGAAAGAAAGAAAGAGGGAGGGAGGGAAGGAGGGAGGGAGGGAGGGAGGGAGGAAGGAAGTAGGAAGAAAGAAAGAAAGGAAGAAAGAAAGAAAGAAAGAAAGAAAGAAGAAAGAAAGAGAAAGAAAGAGAAAGAAAGAAAGAAAGAAAGAAAGAAAGAAAGAAAGAAAGAAAGAAAGAGGGAGGGAGGGAAGGAGGGAGGGAGGGAGGGAGGGAGGAAGGAAGTAGGAAGAAAGAAAGAAAGAAAGAAAGAAAGAAAGAAAGAAAGAAAGAAAGAAAGAAAAAAGAAAAGAAGCCCATTAGATATCAGTAACTGGTTACATTGTGAAACTGCTTTTAACGTTTTACAAATGTAATAATGGCTTCTGCCATTCTTAGTTTTTCTTTTCCAGGGGATGTTAGATACCTTTAAAAAACAAAACCAAGAGATTCCATTTGTTGCCACTTAGTTTTGATTCAACATTTATAAAACAAGTGCTCAGTACATTACATTCCCTACAGTATATGTGGCTGCCTCCTCGTTGAATCATCATTCCCAATTGATGCCAGCTGTGGCACAGTTAGGTATTTCAACTATGTTGAAATCAACATAGGAAGCTGCATATGGCATAGCTTTTATATTTATTTCCTTTGTCAAAATTATAGTGCACTATTTCTCTTAACAAATATATGCCTTTTGTAGGTCAGGCAATTATCAAAGACCTCACACAGATTGGGAATAGAAATATGCCACCCACGTGGTCCTGAGGTTATGAGCAGGGCAATAATAATAACCTTTATTCATGTCTAAGGTCATGGGAAATGCTGTCAGATCAAGTTCCTAGACTTGAGGAAGCAATGTCAGAAAACACGATCACTACTGTTTCTTTGTTAATCAATTGTTCCCCTTCAAGAGCACCAACTGGGATGCAGGAATTCTCAATTACCGTATCTTTCTTACTTTTACTGTTCTCTTTATGAGTCCCATTAAATTCTCTGGAGCTAGGCTTCTGTTCCTTGTTCAGTCCATCAAACTGATTTTTGCCAGCAGCAAAAATTGGTATTTCAACTGTATATTAAATTAGTCTGAAACAGTTACGTTCAGAACTTTAGGTGCAATCATGGCTTATCGACACCAGTGGAATCGCTTAAGAGGAATCAAGACAGAGAGGCTGATTTGAGAAACGTAAGCAGCAAAAGTCAATATCTGTGTGAAGTTCTAAGAACATCATACTTAATGAAAATAGTTTACCATCTGAGCTACAGTATCTCTTGAAAAGAATCTGTATTCTGAAGCGAATTTAGCAGACTGAATGTCTAGGTTATTCTTTCAATCGGAGGATTCTGGTTTGAAAAATCCTTGTCCAACAGGAGGAATGGGTGATGTAATTGAAATACTTAGAACAACAGTAATTGGGAATTGAATGTTTGAATTAATATTTATTTATTTATTATTTATTTATTTATTTATTTATTTATTTATTTATTTATTTATTTATTTTTATCTATTATTTATTTATTTATTTATTTGTCAAACATGTATAGGATAGTAGTAGTTTGTATAAACATAACATAAGTAAAAAGTAATGATAAAAGGGGACAGTAGGACAGGGACGGTAGGCACAACGGTGCGCTTATGCACGCCCCTTACAGACCTCTTAGAAACGGGGAGAGGTCGACTGTAGACAGTCTAAGGTTAAAGTTTTGGGGGTTTGGGGAAGAAACCATAGAGTCGGGTAGTGCATTCCAGGCATTGATCACTCTGTTGCTGAAGTCGTATTTTCTGCAGTCGAGTTTGGAGCGGTTTAGATTAAGTTTGAATCTATTACGTGCTCGTGTATTGCTGCGGTTGAAGCTGAAGTAGTCATTAACAGGAAGGACATTTTGGTATATGATTTTATGAACTACATTTAGATCAGATCGGAGGCGACATAGTTGTAAATTGTCTAATCCCAGTATTTCAAGTCTGGTGGAATAGGGTATTTTTTTGCGAGCGGAGGAGTGAAGGACTCTCCTTGTGAAATATTTCTGAACTCTCTCGATTGTGTAGATAGATAGATAGATAGATAGATAGATAGATAGATAGATAGATAGATAGATAGATAGATAGATAGATAGATAGATAGATAGATAGATAGATAGATAGATAGATAGAATATATAGATAGATACTTGAATATGCATATACAGTACAGACAGACAGACATATCCATCTCTCTCTATTTTTGCAATATTATGCAGAAAGGAAAAAAGGAATATGAAATAGTAAGCCAAATAGTACAATTTTAAAATGTACTATATGCTTTCTCATCATCATACATTTTGACGTCTTCCTTAAAAGAAAAAAAATCTCAGCTGTATAACCCTCTATTTAGCATAAAACCTCACCAGATTTCACAAAATTTACTTATTGTAGCTTCTTGTACCTTTTTAATCATCATTCCACCATATCCCTTCCCAGCCACCCAATTAATGTTCCCACTACTTTGTGGTTGCATTCCCTCTTCTACTTTCCCTTTTATAGGGGAACAATCATAGCATTTTTCTCATAATCAGGTGCAGGTGCTGTCTTCATGGACTCATTTAACAAGTCGTATGGCCCGTCCATAAGGAAACAACATCAATATTTGAACATTTCTCCAATTACTATTTCTACATCTGCATCCTTACCGTTTTTCAATGTTCTCACAGCATTTACGACTTACTTTTCAACAACTTATTTTTGACTTATAGCTCTTGTTTCAATTCCAGTTTTATATCACTATCATGCTGAATACAAATCTCCAAAATAACCTCATCCAGCATTCCCTCACTTCAGTTTCCTTTGCAAATCATTTCCCCACTTTTATGGTGGTGCAGCAGCTTAATGGTGTTGGAACTGCCACCCAGAAATGGTCTGCACTCCAGCGGTTCGAGCCCGGCTCCATGAGATGGGGTGAGCTCCAGCCGCTTGCTCCCTGGCTCCTGCCCATCCAGCAGTTCAAAAGCATGCAATATTGCAAGTAGATAAATGGGTATCACTTCTCTGGGAAAAACTTAGCTGTGTTCATGTGTGAGAAGAGTGGAAGCCGGTGTTGGATCTGGGCTTCCACTCTTTGCATTTATTTATCTATCTATCTATCTATCTATCTATCTATCTATCTATCTATCTATCTATCTATCTATCTATCTATCTATCTATCTATCTATCTATCTATCTATCTATCCATCCATCCATCCATCCATCCATCCATCCATCCATCCATTCATTCATTCATTCATTCATTCATTCAATGTATTTTTCGGAGTATAAGACGCACCGGAGTATAAGATGCACCTTAGTTTTTGGGGAGGAAAATAGGGGAAAACAATCTGCCTGCCAGGTATTCATCTGGCTAGCATCCTTAGTCTGGTCAGCTTCAGCACATTATTTTATCCCCTGGTTAGGACTTAAAAAAACCTTCTTCTGAGAGAATAACAATGAAAGAGCCTGCAAGCCAGTAAGAGCTGGGAAGATCGTTAGCACCTGGTTAGGGCTAGAAAAAAACTTATTCGGAGCAGCTTCAGCACATTATTTTATTCCCTGGTTAGGACTTAAAAAAAACCTTCTGAGAGAGTAACAATGAAAGAGCCTGCAAGCCAGTAAGAGCTGGGAAGATAGTTACCTACATTCGAAGTATAAGACGCACCCAAATTTTCAGCCACTTTTAGGGAGGAAAAAGGTGTGTCTTATACTCTGAAAAATACGGTATTTATTTATTTATTTATTTATTTATTTATTTATTTATTTATTTATTTATTTATTTATTTATTTATTTATTTATTTATTTATTTATTTATTTATTTATTTATTTATTGTACGTGTATGCCGCTCAACTCAGCAGGGACTCTGAGCGGCTAACAGCAATACAAACAATATCAATATAAAAATATATCTATCTATCATCTATCATCTATCTATCTCTATCTAGCTTCAATTTATTTACAAAGCTATTTGAATATCTATGTTGAAGATTGTAGATAATCTTGTTCATCTCATGATCATCATCACAGGAACCCATGGATACTGACCTCCACCACCTATCGGGGTTTGTGTCAATCTATCCTTTTTTTAAAAAAAAAGATATAGATATAAGCTAGGTTTCCTGCTAATGATAGTGGTACTTCTGAGTATGGGCATTTTTTTTTGCCCTTTATGCCACAACTGCCACCAAACTCCAAAGTTTTTTCTGCAGCATACGTTGTTATTCTTCCAAGCTATGTTCTCTGATCTAGATGGTTGGTTCAGGAATTCTGGAAGTTGAAGTCCACAGGTCATAAAAGGGTCGTGGTTGCCGACCCCTGATCTAGAAACTATTTTGCAAGCCCAAATACTGTTTCAAACAAACATTAATTAAAGAAATATATGTACTGACATGTATTCAGAATGCATATAGTCAAATGAACGCAGGGAGTTACAACTGACCCCAAAAAGAGGATTTACAACCTAGTTGTACAGTTTCAACTGTTGGCCCCCTCTGTGATCAAACGTTGGGTGCTTGACCATTTGCAGTGTCCCGTGGTCATGTGACTGTAATGTATGACAGTTCTGTGAAAACATGTTGCATGTTGAGGACTACCTGTACTGAAATTGAGATAGATAAATAATTAAACATTACTGTTTGTCTATTTGTATCCTGGATTTATTATTTTTACAAACAACCCAAGGTGGTGAACATATCCAACACATTTTCTCCTATTTTCACCACCACAACAACAACCCTGTAAGGTAAGGTAACCAGATTTATTTTTTTTAAGCGGTACAGGGGGCGGGCCCGCCTGGGCGCCGCCATTTGAGTTTTGCCCTCTGCGCATGCACAGAAGGCTTCGGGAGCCGGCAGTGGCTTGGGCTGGCAAGCGATGAATGGGAGGCGGGAGGCGGGGAAAGGAGGCAGCCAGCAGCTTACCTGCGAGGCGGCGCTCCCGCAGCAGCCCATGGCGGGCTCAGGGCTAGGTCTCTGTTGCGAGCTCCAGGCATCCAAGCGCCGCGGTCTCCCGGTCGCCCGCCCGGACCCAGGGCAACGGCGGCAGCGAGACAACGGGGGGAAGGAAGGGGAGGGGGATGAGGAAGGGCCCCTCCACCCGCATCCCAACAGCAGCGGTGCCTCCGAGGGCGGGGCTAGGGATGGGGCGGCGGAAGGAGAGGAGGAGCAGCCCCCTTCCCCCTCCCCCCCAGCAGGCAGCCGGCACCTCTGTCAGGGAAACCTTCCCTGATGCTGTCTCCTGCTTTCAAAG
Source organism: Diadophis punctatus similis (assembly GCA_023053685.1). NCBI lineage: Eukaryota > Metazoa > Chordata > Lepidosauria > Squamata > Dipsadidae > Diadophis > Diadophis punctatus. Next base: position 11,522,100 of record JALIGW010000002.1, on the reverse strand, counting down.
AGCCCGACTTGCTTCCGGTTTTTATTTCGGTGGTAGTACTTCTCTTTTGTGCTTCCCCTTCTAAGGTGACCAGACGTCCCGCTGTTTCGGCATTCTTTCCAAAAATGTGTGACTTTTTGGAAAGAATGCGGGACGCGGGACACACGCTTGAAAAGCGTGTCTGTCCCGCCAAAAGCGGGACGTCTGGTCACCTTACTGTAAGGGCGTTGGGCTAAGAGAGAGTGACTGGCCTAAAGTCACCCAGTCGCTTTTCATGGCTAAGGCAGAATTTGAACTAATGATCTCCTACTTTCCAGCTTGGTGCCTTGCTGCTCAGGGAATCGCAAATTTCATTTCAAAGATATCTTTCTGACAATAGGAATACTTCCACTGGTATTGGTAACTGGTGCAAAATGCAGCTGCGCAAGCTGTAGTGGGTGTTCCAAGATACACCCACGTAACACCTATTCTCCGCCAGCTGCATTAGTTGCCCATTAGTCTCCAGATGCAATTTAAGGTGTTGGTTTTGACCTTTAAAGCCCTACATGGCTCAGGGCCAGGTTACCTGCAGGACCGCATCCTACCGCATGTCTCCCTACGACCGGTTAGGTCCCACAGAGTTGGTCTCCTCCAGGTCCCATCAACCAAGTAATGCCGGTTGGCGGGACCGCGGGGGAGAGCCTTCTCTGTGGGAGCTCCCTCCCTTTGGAACCAACTTCCCCCAGAGATCCGGACTATCCCCACCCTGCTGGCCTTCCATAAAGCCGTTAAGAATGGCTCTTCCTGCAGGCGGGGTGAAATAGAGATCAATCCCCCATGTATGAATCATGATTTGTTTTAATTTTTGTAATTTTTTAACTATTATTATCATTTTTATAAATTGTTCTTTCATTAAGTTGTAAGCCGCCCTGAGTCCCGCGGGAGTTGGGCGGCCTATAAGAACAATAAATAAATAAATAAATAAATTCCTTCAGATGCATCACCTGTAACACTTCACCAAAAATGTTCCTTTTTCTCCTATTTTACGTGATTACGATCTTTATGTTCCTAGCCACTGGCACCACCTATTGATTTGTATGGGCATCTGCAAGGAGAGCAGGAGAACAAGGGACATCCCAAATGTCATGTCATCATTGCCCAAATAATGTAACTTGCATCATTGGCATGATGATGTCATGACCTAAGCGGCATTTGATGTATCTATCTGGGTTGGTTTTGTCTACAACAAAAAGCAGGCAACTTCTTTGAGGTTCAAAGCCAACCTTTTTTAAAAATGATTTTTTAATCACTGGGAGTGACAGAATGCATGGAAATAATGCAAGGATATTGCAAGAGGTTGGAAAATGGCATTTTTGTCTTTGTTTTTATTATTTTGCGTGTCATTTTTAAAATTCATAATTGTGTTGAGCATGTTGGAGTCTTGGTTACCTAAGTTTTCATGTTGGAAACTGGGGCAAACATGCACCGTGTCTGTCATTTTCCTGCCAGAGTTAATAACATAAATCTAGCCCACTCAGGAGCCATGAAACAGGACAACCTTCTTTCAAGGATTTCTCTGCAATAATAAATGAACCGTGTCAGTTGAATTAGCTTTGCTGGCCTCAGACTGCATCAACACAGGAATACAAACACACCTATTTTGAGTCACAGATGAAACATCAGGAGGGGATCACATCCTCCAGATCACAAATCCTGCCGAGCAATCAACAGGAATGCACTCCATTATTTTGAAAGCCAAGAGAAAGAAAAGCACCATATTAGAATGTTTATTACTGCCATGCTACAGTATTTTGGTCAGCACAGTGGTGTAATCCTTTAAACAGAGTCATGGTTAGAATGCACTATTGCAGAAGTGTCAAACTCAATTTCATTGAGGACCGCATCATGGTTGTGTTTTACCTCAGGGGCCAGGGTGGGCGTGGGCCAGCTCGACGTCTTTCATGTCAGGGGAGCGCCTGTGGCGGCCCAAGCGCTCTGCCAGTGAAAAAGGGCTCCTATCTTTGTTTTCAGCCACGATGGCCTCCTGGAGCCCTCTGCCAGCAAAAATGGACCCCGGATGGACTGTGTGGGCCCCCCAGGCCCCATTTTCGGCAACAATGGCTCCTGCAGCCCTGCAGGAGGCCATCACGGCTGAAAATGGGGCCTGGGAGGGCTGCATGCAGCCCTCACGAGCTCTGTTTTTGCTGGCAGAGGCACTGCGGGCTGTTTCCAGGGCGGCCTGTGGGCCAGGTCTAAGCACCCCATGGGCCGGATCTGGCCCCCAGGCCTTGAGTTTGACATCCCTGCACTATTGCAAGCTAACTCTGTCCACAGCCGAGAGTTTATTCCTGAACCGCTCAAGGTTGACTCAGCCTTCCATCCTTCCAAGGTCGGTAAAATGAGGACCCAGATTGTTGGGGGCAATATGATGACTCTGTAAACCACTTAGAGAGGGCTGTAAAGCACTATGAAGCGGTATATAAGTCTAAGTGCTATTGCTACTGTCATACGTGCTGAGATTTAATCCCTGGGCAATACATTTGCAAAAGTAATTTGGAGCAAAAGTGTGGAGCAATTTGGAGCAACATTCACAGCATGAATGTTACATGTGAACATACACTACTTACTCCTGGAGAGTAGATTTGTTTTTGCTCCAGATTTCAGTGAAAATCAAGCAAAACAAAGGCAAAATAATATCCACTCACCCATATCTCTAAATACCCCCTTTTTTTCAACATTCAAAAACTTATTTTAATTAATTAATTAATTCAAACATTTGCCTCAATTGCCACTACTCTAGAGGTTTTACTGGATAGATAGCTGATTGTGAGAGAAGGTGATATGACTTCAGGAGTCAAATTTAAGGCACAGTGTAGAGTTGACACAACAGCTAAATTTAAGAAGACATGTGCCAGATTCATACAGACCAAATAATGCTTTGCAATTATGTGTGCATCAGAGGTGGATTCCTCCTGGTTCGGACCGATTCATTAGAACCGGTAATAACTTGGCGGCCTGGATCGCTGGAACTGGCAGGGACCCAGGCCTGCCACGCCCCCGAGCCGGTTCTCTCATCTTGTTTTTTGCTTCTGCACATGCGCAGAAGCTTTTTTTATAGTACTGCACATGCGCAGAGGGTCATTTCCAGGAAGTGACATGCGCGTAAAACGTGCACTTCCGTCGCAATGCGAACCGGTGGGGAAGGTAAGTAGAACCCACCCCTCATGTGCATACAAACATATAAGAAGAAGCCTGAGGGTCTGTGCAATCTGAGATAGAAGTGTTATACTTAAAAAAATGAACATATAATTTCATTCAATCTTCTGCAATTATAAAGGTGTACAGCAGAATCTGTTTTGTAAGTGAATATTGGGCTGATGGTGAGTAGCTATGAGATCACTAAGATAAGATTAATTAACATTTTGATGGAATATTTGGTTGAATATTATCAACCAGTCAATGATTGAACAATATTCTGAGATGGTGATGATTATAGATGCAATAGACTTCCTTTACACCAGTGCTTCTCAATTATTTTCTGTTACGCCCCCCCCCCTAGGAAGAAGTAAACATTTCGCGCGCCCCCCAACTCTCCGCCGGCACGGTTGTTTGCAATATTTGGCACGTTTTCACTGAAAAAACTCAAGCGGCTTATCAGCGTGATTGGGGTGTAATGTGTTTAAGTGACTCCTAAGTTTATTTGGCTTCATGCTGTCCGCTGCCAACATTTTTAGACACAGTAAACATACCGGTCTTTCCTCGTCTCCCACCATAGTCACAGTGAAGCCAAGTGCTACATACGCTTCGTCATATTTCCTCGTCTTAGCTTTCATTATCTCCGTCTCTCTCCTCCTTTCTTTTCATCCCTGTTAAATATTTTTCCATGGTGTCTCTTAACGGTTTATCTGCACTTCATATCTCCTGCTCTGTGCTGTGTGCCATTGTTCGGTGCAAAAAAACCCTCCCTGCGGCAAAAAAAAGCACGTTCCCCGGGGTCATGTGTCCCCCCTGGCATCGCTCCGCGCCCCCCCCAGGGGGCCCCGCCCCACTATTTGAGAAGCACTGCTTTACACATATATGTAGAAAGTCTCTGTGAGGATTTACAATCTTGATTTCCCAGGTTCTAGATTCTTGTGAAAAATCTCCACAGATGGGAAGGGTTTTCTTCTCAATAGTCATTTTTTACAAAACAGCAGCCATGAGAACAAAACAGGAAAGATTGTGTTAAGATGCTCATCTCAGCTTTCCCTCCTGGTGTGTAAACCTTTCTGTCAAGAAAAACAAGTGAACAGGATTTTAATGAATGGACTTGTTTTCTTTAAAGGGCTGATCAGTTCCATTTTGGAAACTAACAAACTTACTTAACTTAAACTTAACTTGTTTTTTGTAAATGTTTGGTAAACATTTAAAGTGACAATTCTAAATTTGTAATAAGAAAGTACACTGGGTGTTAAATTGGAATTATTAAATTTTTTACAGGAAATCTTTTCTCTTTAAGTAAACTCTGGAACCAATACTTTCTTTTCAGTGCAATGTTTAGATTCAAGTATTAGAGGGATCTACAGTCTGATTCATTATTAAGGCTATTATTCCAAGCAAACTAAACCCACCCTTCAAAACGTCTCTGTTTTGGAAGTCTTGTATCTTCAATAGAAAAATGTAGAAACTGGTCCAACTCTGACTGTTTTTGGATTGATTTATTCCACACGATCCAGTTAAAAATTACACATGACATATTCCATATGTGATGGTTCCAAAAAGTTAGCAAATTCTTCCAATTATGGGGGCTTGGGGAGTGCCTGTGGTTTCCATCAGGAAATGGATACAAAAACTGTTTTGAATCATAAGAATATATCAGTGTTGGATTAGATCAAAGGCAATTCGGTCCAACATTCTGTTCCACAGTGGCCATCCAAATGTCTTTGGGAGATCTGCAAACAAGATATAATGCAACACTAGCGTTCTACTTGTGCTATCAGATACTGGTCCTAAGAGATATTCCATCTTTAATCTGGAGATAATCCATAGGTATCACAATTAGTAGTTGCAAAGCTTTAATTCTCCTTGAAGAAATCTAACCCTGTACAAAACAGACAGTCATCCCAACTTTTCCTGTTAAAATTATGTGGTGGATGGAGAAAGACTGTTTGTGTATGTTCTGATTCTCCCATAATTCAGTTTCATTCTTCTACAGAATGAGGCTGAATTAGCAAAGAAAGGAAGTCATCTTTGTAGATATACTGGACATTATGATCCATGATTGGATCATCGTTTCAATTGGATCATCATTTCAGAGATATTTCCTTACCTAAACAGATCAACAGAATGGGCACCAAAGCAGGGAGAGCAGATGATTTCCGACTTCCTGCTGTCTTCCCCATTGACTTTGGTTGTGAGATGCTTGCAGGAAAATGTCAGTGGGGAAGCCAACAGGAAGATCACAAGTTGCTCAGGGAAGTCTCTTCCACTCTTATATCCCACTACAGTCCTCTGCTTGCACTGCACTGGCCACTCATGGACCCCTGTGTAACCTCCCCAATCCACATCACACCCTCCCTAACTTATGCTGCATGCTGCATCTTCCCTGACCCATATCTTCTATGACCTGCACTGCACCCTCACATACATTCTCTGACTTTCGATGAACTGTTCAGGTCATGTGATTGCAATTCTAATGCTTGGTAACTGGTGCACACTTAAAGCAGTCCCAGCATCCGCATTCACATGGTTGCCTTCACAGCTGGCTTCTAATAAGCAAAGTCACTGGGGAAGCCAGCAAGAAGTCGCAAAACATGGTCGTGTGACATCCCACATAATACTGCAGGTGATTTACTTCACAATTGGAACCAAAACTGACATTGTTAGCTGGGACGATCACACGCTGTTGTGCTTAACAACTATACCACTTAGTAACATAGTTACCGGTCCCTATTGCAGTCAGTAAATGAGGACTGCTTCTACTCTGCTTTTCTGCAACTGAAATGTGATTGTAAAAAATGGAAATAAACACCGTAGTATTTTTATGACTGAAACTTGTTTTACAGTTTTTCCTGAAAACAATTACAGTGTTTCCAGAAGACTTAAAGGTTGACCTAAAAACAACAGTTTTATTTCCCTCCTGTTCATATAAGTATCATGTTAACTGAATTGCTTGCTTGCTAAGTATCATGTTAACTGAATAATATAGAGTCATCTTTAGCTATAAAATAAATGGTAAAAAAGGATGGTAATGAATGCAAAGAAAGCAAGATCACACAAAGTGTTAATACCAATTTATAATGCCTTGGTAAGGCCACACTTGGAATACTGCATTCAGTTTTGGTTGCCACGATGTAAAAAGGATGTTGAGACTCTAGAAAGAGTGCAGAGAAGAGCAACAAAAATGATTAGGGGACTGGAGGCTAAAACATATGAAGAACGGTTGCAGCAACTGGGTATGTCTAGTTTAATGAAAAGAAGGATCAGGGGAGACATGATAGCAGTGTTCCAATATCTCAGGGGTTACCACAAAGAAGAGGGAGTCAAACTATTCTCCGAAACACCTGGGGGTAGAACAAGAAGCAATGGGTGGAAACTAATCAAGGAGAGAAGTAACTTAGAACTAAGGAGAAATTTCCTGATGGTTAGAACAATTAATCAGTGGAACAACTTGCCTCCAGAAGTTGTGGGTGCTCCAACACTGGACATTTTTAAGAAGATGTTGGATAACCATCTGTCTGTAGTAGTGTAGGGTTTCCTGCGTAAGCAGAGGGTTGGACTAGAAGACCTCCAAGGTCCCTTCCAACTCTGTTATTATTATTATATTTGAAAATTCAAAAACAGATGGTTTGCAGAAGTTACCTTGCTGCTGCAAACAAGGGCCAGGACTTTCTTTGAGATAACTAAAAGAAAGGCTAAACCTTGTAATCAAGCTTTGAACCGGCAGACAATTAACTACAAATTTGTGAAACTGGATTTTCTTGTTAGCGTTCACAGACCAGAAACCAACTCGAAAGACCTTGATAAACAGAAACAACACTACGAGAGGTGTGCTAGCCTTCAACTGTGCCCAATTGCAAGCTCCTTTATTTATCTTTAGAATACTGTTAGACAAAAAAAGGCAGAATGGGATACGTGCTTTTAACCAACATACATCCTCTCCTAACATAATCAGAGGGAAACTTTTGGACCTGCATCCCACTTCTGTCGTGATGGAATGGGATTCTGCAGATGTCATCTGTTGACCTCAGGCACTGGCTCCAATCACAAAGGAGAACATGTGACATTAGACCACTGTCCTGTTTGTTTGTTTTTCATTTGTGTCCCTATCTATTCCTTTCTCAGTGTTCACACTTCAGTGTGGGTGAGGTTGAGAAGGCTGGTTATGGTGTGCTGAGGGGAATAAACCAGGAGAGGAGTCTGCCCAGGGAAAATGAGTGCTGCTTAAATATTTTCTTCCCAACATGGTCAGGAAAGGGATGGAGAAAAAATTGGAACAAGCAGATCCAAGAACTAACTGGTTTTGTTTTGGTTGATATTTCATAGCAGTCTCTTTCTCTGTGAAGTGGAAAGCTAAAAGCTTGGTTCAGAAAATGCAAGGGTCAATTTCTAAATGTTCTTGATATGAACCAGTCCTTTAAAAACTGCCTAAAAGATGTACCTAGGGTCATACAACAACTGTTAAGTTCTGGTACTGAAGAGGCTGGAGACAGTATTGTGACTAACAGCTCTTTATTGTATAACAATGAGATCCAGCAAAGGAACCAGCCTGACAGCTCTCCCTTTTATACAGGGCTGTCGGCTGGTTCCACCAATCAGCGGTCTCCATTTTCCCGCTCAGAATAACGGATCTTGGAGTAAACAGTTTAACCTTAATACATAACAAGAACCATCTTCCCAACAGTGGATCAGCAACATTATAGAAATCATATGCCATGTTAGTTGCATTGGATTTCGGTTTTATCTGGGTACAACTCAAGCAGCGGTGGGTTGCTCCCGGTTCGGCCCGGTTCTGCAAACCGGATGCTCTGCCCACCCACCCGGAACGCTTCTTCGCACACGCAGAAGCTTCTTCGCAGGCGCAGAAGCATCGTGCGCATGCACAAGCGTGCACACAAACCGGTAGCAACGGGTTTTAGAACCCACTACTGAACTCAAGGTGTGCCACAGTGTGTATAAAACCAGGAAAATAGACCCATTTTTGTTCTCATTTAATTCTCCCTAAGAGTAAAAGTACAAGTTGCAAGATATATTATGTTTATATTGCAAATATAGTATTTATATTTATGAGCTGTGATGGCGCAGTGGTTAGAATGTAGTACTGCAGGCCTAACTCACCACTCACTCTAGGAGTTCAATTCTGACCGGCTCAAGGTTGACTCAGCTTTCCATCCTTCCAAGGTCGGTAAAATGAGGACCCAGATTGTTGGGGGCAATATGCTGACTCTGTAAACCACTTAGAGAGGGCTGTAAAGCACTGTGAAGCGGTATGTAAGTCTAAGTGCATTTGCTATATTTATTTTTTTATTTATCAAATTTAAGTACGTCCATCTTACTCTCAGAGAATGACTCTGTAGAGTAGTCCCACTATGCCATGGGTCCTCAAACTATGGCCCGTGGGCTGCATGCGGCCCACCGAAGCCGTTAATCCGGCCCACACAGACCCATGAGGCTGCCCTGCCCACATCGCCCTGCCCACCCTTCGGTGAAGCGCAGGACTTACCTTTGCGAGCCCCGCGGGCTGGAACTGAAAGGTAAGGCCAACAATTTTGGCCTGCAGAATGCTGCTGGAGGTGTGGGAGGTGAAAAACGGGGTGCACAGATGCCCCAGGAGGCCAAAAACCAGGCAAAAATGGCCCATTTTTGGCCAAAAAATGGGCCATTTTTGCCTGTTTTTGGTCTGCAGAATGCTGCTGGAGGCAGGGGAGGTGAAAAACGGGTGCACAGATGCCGCAGGAGGCCAACAAATGAGCAAAAATGAAAGCCTGTTTTTCACCTCCCTGCCTCCAGAAGATAGATAAAGAGAGATAGATAGACAGAGCGGGGGGAGGGGGGAGAGACACAGAGAGAGAGAGACAGAGAAAGAGAGACAAAGAGAGAGACAGAAAGAGAGACAGAAAGAGGGAGAGACAGAAAGAGAGAGAGAGAGAGAGAGAGAGAGACAGAGACAGAGACAGAGACAGAGACAGAGAGACAGAGAGACAGAGAGATAGAGAAGAGAGAGACAGAGAGAGATTTCTCAAGCTCCTTGGGGCTGAGAAGAATTGCTGCAAAACTGAGTTTCCTGAAGTGGACGACTAGACTCCTAAACAACTGAAAAAACAATCTAGTAAAAAGAAAAGTCAACCAAAAGAGCAACATGCAAACAAAAGCAAATAAAACACCCCCAGGAGCAAAACAAATTAAAGTTTAATTTGTATGCATTGTTTAATGGACTGTTAAATTGGCCATGCCCACCTAGTCACAAGACCTAGCCATGCCACCCAGCCGGTCCGGCCCCCCAACAGTCTGAGGGACCGTGAATTGTCCCCCTGTTTAAAAAGTTTGAGGATCCCTGCATTATGCCACCACTAAAGCCTCTCATCTCTGATCTCAAAGCATGAAAGGGGATCTCAGGTAACCCTCTCACCCGAGTCTGGATTACATGGTGAGACAAAATTAATGTAGGTAAATCAGTGTAAAGTTGGAGATGTTTTCTAGAACTCAGCCTGGTTTTTCCATTACCACCATTTATGGAATTATGGCATAAAACCAGTGGTGGGTTCCTACCAGTGCGGTCCACTCTATAGCACCGTTAGCGGCCTCCTGGTGACATCACAGTACTAGTGCGGTCGGTTGCCGGTGCCTGGGCACCGCCATTTTTTTTAAAAAAAATATTTTTTTTAAAAAAAATTTCTTCTGCCATGCCCAGAAGCCGAGCTTCCGGCACTGCGCATGCGCTGCCTTCCTACCCCACAGTTAGTCCAAGCAGGGGAGGATGGCTGAGGGAGCGTGTGAGATGCTGAAAGAATGGGCAGCAGGACCTATCTCAGTTCCCCTCCCTTCAGCAGTCTGAGAAGCCACGAACGCGCGGTGATGATCCTAGGCATTTTTGCACATTCGAGGCTTATCGAGCTGCTGAGAGGAGGGGGAATGGGCGGCAGGACCTATCTCAGTTACCCTCCCTTCAGCAGTCTGAGAAACCACGAACGTGCGGTGATGATCCCAGGCATTTTCGTATGTTCGAGGCTTCTCGAGCTGCTGAGGGGAGGGGGAACAGGCAGCAGGAGCCTAGGATCATCGAATGGGAAGAAGGATTCAGGCCGGACGGAGCCTCCTAGAAGAACCGCTGCCGTGGTCTTGCTGCTTCCGCTGCAGGGGGCTGCGTTGCGGGTGGGCAATGCCCCCCCGCTTCTCTGGCCGCTGCCAAGCTCCCGAGGCCCACGCCCACCCGGTCACATGGATGGCAAGCCACACCCACAAAATAAGCCACGCCCACAGAGTGGTAGTAAAAAAATTAGGAACCCGCCCCTGCATAAAACCAACTATGAGTTTCTACTTTCATATGTACCCACAGCAATCTAGATGATCCTTTGTAACATACTGTATGTTTAGCATATTGATCCAGTGATTGATTGATTGATTCATTCATTCATTGATTCATTCTCTTTGCCATTTACTGTCTTTACATTCCAGATCAAAGTCTTCCATATACCATGATTGTCACAAGATGGCCTATTATTCAGACCAAATCAAGTCAAATGTATTAATAGAAATCAAAGGTCAGATGGACCCATCATGATTTTCATACATCGAAACAGCACAGCATAATGTGTTGTAGTCAATTATATGTTGGCTTCATTATTTCATAGTTTCCTGTGCAACACTTTGGCATGGGACGGTATAAAAATATAAATAAACCAAAAATAGCAAAACAGTTCACATCCAGGAGCCAAGAGTCATTTCTTTCAAGTAGTAATTTCCAGAAGCATAGTTAGAGTATATTGATACCAGGGGCGGGCTCCTAATTTTTTTACTACCACTCTGTGGGTGTGGCTTATTTTGTGGGTGTGGCTTGCCAGCCATGTGACCAGGTGGGTGTGGCTTGCCAGCCATGTGACTGGGTGGGCGTGGCTTGCCGGTCATATATTAGTTATTTCAGAGAGATGTTACTACTATTTTTGCTATTTTATACCTTACATGAAAAGCTTTGCATACAAAGTGTGTGTTACACCATGGCAACACAGCAACCTTTATATGCAGAAAATGCTATAGTTAAAAGACAAGCAAGTCTCATACAGCATTTTTGGTTTCAGTCATGGATTCCTTAGATGAAAATATTGAGGACTGTTAAAAGAACAGTATCTTTTAACAGTCCTCAATGTTTTCGTCTAAAGAATAACAGTATAAAACTGTATAAAATTAACAGTATAAAAGCTTAAGCTTTCGGAAAACGCCCACTTTGGGAAGCTTTAGGCAAAAGCGAAGGAAAAGTGTCAAATGCGAGCCTTTTATTATTTTCAAGCGAAGGGATGGGGAAAGGCTTAATTGTCAGGTTTCTGGGCATGCGCAGAAGAATTTTTAAAAAAAAAATGGCGGCGCCCAGGCACCGGCAACCGACCGCACCGGTACTGTGACATCACCAGCGGGCCGCTACCGGTGCTATAGAGTGGACCGCACCAGTAGGAACCCACCACTGATTGATACGTTCTTGCAAGGAGAGGAAACTGGATAACCTTCAGATGCTTCAAACTTCAAATCCCAACATTCCCAATCATTATAGATGGCAAAAATTCTTGACTAAAATGTTTGGAGCTAGGTTGCCTATCCTTGTGATATAGCAAATATATCATTATATAAAGCATTAATAACATTTTAAAAATGTGATATAGCAAATATATCATTATATAAAACAGGAACAACATTTTTTAAAAACACCAAGGGCTAGAACAACCTTTTCCAAAGTCTAGTATTTCTGGAATCTGTGATCCCACCACACCAGGTTTAAGAAGGCTTAAGTTGTATGAGTAAGACATAACAAATCTCTTTTTCTCTAAACTGAGCCAATGTGCTCCTTTCAAAGTCTAGTAACATTTTCCTGCTATTAATGTAAGTGAAACACCATTATATTAAATCTACATCTTAGAAGGTTAACACTAACCAGACTGCAAAGATATGTAGGTTTCTGCTTTTTATAAACAGGGACTTTTTCCCCCCTCTCTCTTTTTTTGTATTAAAATTGTGCTGGGTGCTTCTAATTGCAATGATGTTTATGGACTAGTTGACCTTTATGTTTTCTGAAAGCTGCCATGAAATGAAAAATCCTCCTGAAAAAAAAAACATATAGGAAAAATAAAGAAGGCACCATTAAACAAGGTTAATGGAAGACAAGGCAAGTTCACAGATGGCCCAAGCATTTATTCTGCTTGCAAGAAGCTGTGGAGGTGAACCTGAGGGCCATTCATTCATAGACCCCTTAATGAGAGCCATATGAACAGAACTGCCGATTCAGCAGCCATGTGCTGCTTAAACAGTCCAAGGATAGGACAGTAAATTCATGCAAACTACAAGACAGAATCAGGCCCGTTCATATAAACAAGAGAGAGTCAATTCCCAGTTGCTAAAGATCAGTATGTAGATGCTTTTCCTCTGTATTCCTGTAGCTCCTGGAACAAGGGACTTCAAATTGTCTGCCATTTTCAAGGTCCTACAGTGGCCTGAAATTGGCTTTGTTCATTTGTCATTAAGGGATATAGATCAGGGGTATCAAACTCGCGTCATCACGTTTTCATCACATGACATATCGCGACTTTTCCCCCCTTCACTAAACCGGGCGTGGGCATGGCCAGCGCGTGACGCATCCGGCCCCCGAACTGCTAGTTTGACACCCCTGATATAGATAATTTGTCTATATTTATTGCATGAACTAAACTGTGTTGTTTCTCTGTGTCATATAAAATATATGGGGATGCAGTTATATGCATAATTTATTTATTTATTGGCTTATTTATTTTGTCATGTTTATGTAGTGTACATTGGAGGTGGTAACCCTTTGAGAGCTGTAAGCAATTTCGATGTATGCCAATTAGTGTACATTTAAAATGACAATAAAGTTATTCTATGTCTAAATCTTGTTTATGTTTATTGCATGAACCACGGTGGATTGGATTTGCCCAATATGCTAAGCTAGAAGCACACAACTTGCATTGTGAGAGGTTTGGGATGGAAACTCTCAGAGCCCTTCCAAAACTTGCCACTGAACTGTAATCCTTAATATAACCAAAGGTCAGATGATCAAAGACATGGGTAATAATCCTGTATGCTAAGAACATTTAATGCAAAGCAGTAAATATGTTTTCTTGGCCTTCTTCACTTCCTTATCCTTATCCTCCTTTTTCCTGTATGGGAACAAGTGGCATCATGTGTGTCAATAGAGCAGAGGTGGCGCAGTGGTTAAAGAGCAGCACTGCAGTTCAGCAGTTCAGCTGTTCAAATCTCACCGGCTCAAGGTTGACTCAGCCTTCCATCCTTCTGAGGTGGGTAAAATGAGGACCCAGATTGTTGGGGGCAATATGCTGACTCTCTAAACCGCTTAGAGAGGGCTGTAAAACACTATGAAGCAGTATATAAGTCTAAGTGCTATTGCTATTGCTATGTCATTGTGTAAATACAGATACCGTAGGTCACTTGCACGAGTTGCATCACACACCATTTGCATGCTGACATCATCATGATGGGCCTAGTATTGGGTGAGCATGCCATTCAAGAATTAAGTCAGTTCCCCTGTACTAAACATGCTTATATTGGTATAGGACAGTGCCACATACTAAGCCAAAATAAAAAGAGATACATGGTTTGGGACAATGTCTAGATTCAACCAACCACAGCATTCTAAGTTGCTCAAGGAAATGTTCAAAGGTAGGTTGTTTCACTGCAGATCATAACGATGCTATTATTACTCTGTGTGATAACTTTACCAACGACTAGGATCCTTTGTCAAAGACTATCTTGAAGGCAGCATCAACCTAGCACACAATGCATTTTAAAAGCACCCAAAATTGTCTGCTACATATACAGTATCTTCTACCTATAGTTACCTATCAGTACTTGAAGAATGTTTTAGCAATTGGTCCTTTAACTGAAATAGAAGCAGAAGTGGAGCTAAATTCATACTTTAATGTTAAAACCAGAAAGAGAAAGGAGGGATAGTTGGACAGCTTCTCTCCTTCCCCAGACTACTTATGAGCAAGAGAAAGCATGCAGCTTTGTGTCTGGAACATTAATGTCATGATTGGAAACAAGTCAATGTGTGTGGAGAGATGGACATTTTATTGTATGGAGCTGAGAATCCGTTTGGAGATCTGATCCGAGAGAAGAAAGATACTAGGATAGAGGGAGAAGAGCAAATGAGATTGAGGACCTGATTTGTGAAGAGAACAGCTGGCTAAAGTTGACAGGATCTCAAACCATTGGACCCACTGAATAATGGTTTGAGTCTTACAGGGGTGAAATCCAGCAGGTTCTGACAGGTTCTGGAGAACTGGTAGTGAAAATTTTGAGTAGTTCGGAGAACCGGTAGCAGAAATTTTGAGTAGTTCGGAGAACCGGCAAATATCACCTCTGGCTGGTCCCAGAGTGCGGTGGGAATGGGGATTTTGCAATATCCTTCTCCCAAGAGTGGGGAGGGAATGGAGATTTTGCAGTATCCTTCCCCTGCCACGCCCACCAAGCCACGCCCACCAAGCCACATCACGCCCACCAAGCCACACCCACAGAACCAGTAGTAAAAAAAATTGGATTTCACCACTGGTTTGAGATCCTCAAGGCAAACAAATTAAACCTTCCCTGGGGGTCCAGCAAGCGGGCAGAAATGACTACCTGTCCTTATCTAACTATGTTTCTGTCCTCCTGCCACTTTCAGTAGAAGGACAGTGGAAGAACGGAAATCTAGAAGATGAGCAAACTAGTTGACTAGGGAGGAGGCAAGAATGAGAGGCCAAAAAGTTTTGTGGGTCTCCTCTATCAATGCATTACCATACCAAATACAACTGCATCTTTGTGAATTGATTTACAATGATTTACCATACCAAATACAACTGCCTCTTTGTGAATTGACCAAATACAACTGCCTCTTTGTGAATTGCCACTTGCTCTTGTTTTTCCAAATATGAATCTGGAACTAACTACCGTACATATTTTTGCAAACTAGTGGGCTCCAGATGTGAATTGGTCTGGTGATCTCCAGATAGACCTCGCTCCCTGGGGACTGAATCCTTTATGGTGTTATTTTATTTAAGCACTGTGGAAGTGACAGGGCACATTTCTCTTTCGGTAGTAGGTCCCGTTTCTCTGCGGGAGTCTTAAGGCAATGGAATATCAGCTAAAAGGTCACTAATTGGTACACTTCCATCTGTACAACCCCACTGAGTGCGTAGGAGTAGAGTAACAGCAAAGATATTCTCGTCCTTTCTTCAAAGGTATGTGCAGTCTGACTAACATGGACCTCCCCTCTATGCAAAACTTGTGCTTTGGATTCTTCTTCTCCATCGGTTTTCCATCGCACAATCTTTGCTTGCTGTACTTACCACAAATATTAATAACCTGGAAAAAACACCAGAAGGAATTTATTTTGTCTACAGCAGTGTTTCTCAACCTTGGCAGTTTGAAGATGTGTGGACTTCAACTCCCAGAATTCCCCAGCCAGCGTTGCTGGCTGTGGAATTCTGGGAGTTGAAGTCCACACATCTTCAAACTGCCAAGGTTGAGAAACACTGGTCTACAGCTATAAGAGCTGTAGTGGTGCAGTGGTTAAATGCTGCAACTGCAGGCTGACTGCTAGTTCAGCAGTTCAGCTGTTCAAATCTCACTAGGCTCAAGGTTGACTCAGCCTTCCATCCTTCTGAGGTCGGTAAAATGAGGACCCAGATTGTTGGGGGCAATATGCTGAACTCTGTAAACCGCTTAGAGAGGGCTGTAAAGCACTATGAAGCGGTATATAAGTAAAGTGCTATTGCTATTGCTATTCTTGTTTAATGTAACAGATAATTTATATTGTCAAAGTGGAATATTTGCTTTATTTAATCATTTTTGCCTTAGGGAAGAATAAATAAATTGCAGACATAAATCCATGAAATACAATCCAGAACTTCAAAAGAGAATATGAATTTCAGGCACACTGTATAGCTGTATAAGGCATGCTCATTAATTCAAGACACGAAATGTCAGCCCCATGTAGCATTTGCCTGTATTAACATCTAAAATCTTCTGTTGGAGAAGCATTCACTTCACTATTATCATTTAATAATTTAATTTAATTTAATTTAATTTAATTTAATTTAATTTAATTTAATTTAATTTAATTTAATTTAATTTAATTTAATTTAATTTAATAATTTAATTTAATTTAATTTAATTTAATTTAATTTTTGTTTAGGCACTGTCCAACTCCAAACAAATCAGGGTGGCTCACAATATAATACAGATATACAACATAATCCAGAAACATAACCAGCAAAAAACAAATAAACACAGATGTAAAAAAAATAACAAAATGAATCTGGCCAGCAACAGAACTTATGATGGCTCCAGCAATTACAGAAATGAAAAGCCAGATCTTTAAGGCCTTCCAGAGGTGGGAACCACCCAGCTTGCAGGAAGAATTGAAAGGGTCGTGAACTTGTGGACCGAGAATCACATGAGGAGTGAAGATACACACCGTATCCAGTTAGGGTTATGACCAGGTGTCTGTTATCACCTGTGGTGAGTTTACTTTGATGGCATTACTGATTAAACAGATACGCCATCAAAGCTAGAAAGCACTATTACTACTATCCATAATCCAGAACTAAGATAATGTCCTCACTACTGGAAGCAACTCTGGAAGTAGGAACTAAAGCACTAAACAAACAAACAAACAAACAAATAAATAAATAAATAAATAAATAATTTAGACCTACGTCGCCTTCGATCTGATCTAAATGTAGTTCATAAAATCATATACCAAAATGTCCTTCCTGTCAATGAATACTTCAGCTTCAACCGCAACAATACACGAGCACGCAATACATACAAACTTAATGTAAACCGCTCCAAACTCGACTGCAGAAAATACGACTTCAGCAACAGAATGATCAATGCCTGGAATGCACTACCTGACTCTGTGGTTTCTTCCCCAAACCCCAAAAACTTTAACCTTAGACTGTCTACAGTTGACCTCTCCTCCCCATTTCTAAGAGGTCTGTAAGGGGCGTGCATAAGCGCACCACTGTGCCTACCGTCCCTGTCTTACTGTCCTATTGTCCTCATTTATCTGTACTTCTTTGCTTATGTTATGTTTATACAAACACCTACTGTCTTGTACATGTTTGACAAATAAAATAAATAAATAAATAAATAAAAATAACATCATCCTCTGTCTCCAAAATTGCTACAATAAGTGACACCTCCAAAATCCATTTGACTCTGGTGGCCTTGAAGTGATCAACTATAACAAAGGATGCCGGAAGCATTCAAGGTGATGAGGACTTACTGATTCAGCAGACTGATCCTGTTTGCTCCTGTCAGGAATAGAAACCCACTTTAACCTGTGATCTACAGGGGAAAGGTTTATTTTATTTATTTATTTTATTTATTTATTTTATTTTATTTAGTTAGTTTGCCAAACATATACGAGATAGCAGGTATAAGTATAAACATGGACATGAGCACAGGAAATGAGTACAAATAAACGGGGACAGTAGGACAGGGACAGTAGACACACTGGTGCACTTATGCATGCCCCCTACAGACCTCTTAGGAATGGTGTGAAGTCCACAGTAGACAGTTTAAGGTTGAAGCTATGGGGGGTTGAAGATGTAAGCAGTGGTTAGAGTGTGGTATTGCAGGCTAACTCTGCATCCCAACCTGGAGTTCGATCCTGACTGACTCAAGTTTAACTCAGCCTTCCATCATTCCAAGGTCAGTAAAATGAGGACCCAGATTGTTGGAGGCAATAGGCTGACTTTGTAAACTACTCAGAGAGTGCTGTAAAGCCCTATGGGCCTTTTTATAAGTCTAACTGCTATTTATAAGTCTTAGCTATTGTTAAGTGCTATTGATTACCTGCTCCTCGGGTAAAGAAGAAGACCAGAAGAATGAGGAAGAAGTATTTCAAAAACTATGTGCAATCTTTCCAGGATCTAGTAATTACACTAGGTCCGTCACAAACACCACTGTCTCTGTCATGGACTCAGCAGACCCTGTCTTAAAACTGGAACCTCCTCTTTCCAGCTCTTGAAAACACCCTTATTTGAGGTGGAGCTACAAAGAATGGAGAAATGTAAGGACGTTCAGCTATACCAAAAGTGAGGGAAACAAGGCCTGATCAGGAACAATTGTGTTCAGGCTTCTGGTACTTAGGGGAGAAACTGGATATGATAAATTCCCTGGAATAAAGATACGCCATCAATGGGGATCGCTTTCCAGTTTGGCAACCTTTTTGCTATGAAAAAAAAAACCTCTAGCATGGGGCCTTAGTTCATCACCTGACTTTTCCATTTGTTTACTCCATTTATTTACTCTATAGAACTCTTGTTTCTCAGTGAGCTTCCTTCTAGCAGTCTGAATTGAATTTATAATTGGATTCAGTTCAGTAATAACATATATAAACAATTGACATTCATTTATAAGGAAAATTGGTTCAAGAACCTCTAGCAATAAAGGCCTCACTTGGAATTCCAAAGGTGTTTTTGCAAGAGGCAACTGGACTTTCTGGTTTTTCTTTGAAGACGTTTTGCTTCTCATCCAAGAAGCTTCTTCAGCTTGCCTATTCTTCATCTGACAACCATGACCCGGATGACTGAGAATCTCCATAGACTTGGTACTCACTTGGAACTCCTATTTTGGTCTGTAAAGATGCAGGTGACCCCTAGATGGAAGCAAAGAGATGCAGGAAACTAACTCTTTCTTGGCATCCAGTGGTACTCTGGAGCCTATTCTCCCTACCAAAGTCCAGGAGATTGTCTGAAATTACAGTCTCAAAGGACTTTAGAGGTTCTTAAACTGAGGAGATCTGGACAGAGAGGTGAATTGTCCTGTCAAATTTGGAGCCACCTAATAGCTACTGTAAATTACAAATAAAATAAAATAAAATAAAATAAAATAAAATAAAATAAAATAAAATAAAATAAAATAAAATAAAATAAAATAAAATAAAATAAATAAATAAAAATAAATAAATAAAAATAAAAAAGGGGCGTGCATAAGCGCATCAGCGTGCCTACCGTCCCTGTTCTAATGTATCCTTTTATTTTATTCGTATCCATTTCATGTATTCAAATCATGTTTATACTTATATGTATTATCTAATACGTGCTTGACAAAACAAATTAGATAGATAGATAGATAGATAGATAGATAGATAGATGGATGGATGGATGGATGGATGGATGGATGGATGGATGGATGGATGGATGGATGGATGGATGGATGGATGGATGGATAGATAGATAGATAGATAGATAGATAGATAGATAGATAGATAGATAGATAGATAGATAGATAGATAGATGACAGATGATAGATAGATAGATAGATAGATAGATAGATAGATAGATAGATAGATAGATGGATGGATGGATGGATGGATGGATGGATGGATGGATGGATGGATGGATGGATGGATGGATGGATGGATGGATGGATGGAAGGATGGATGGATGGATGGATGGATGGATGGATAGATAGATAGATAGATAGATAGATAGATAGATAGATAGATAGATAGATAGATAGATGATAGATAGATAGATAGATAGATAGATAGATAGATAGATAGATAGATAGATAGATAGATAGATAGATAGATAGATAGATAGATAGATAATGATGATAGATGGATGGATGGATGGATGGATGGATGGATGGATGGATGGATGGATGGATGGATGGATGGATGGATAGATAGATAGATAGATGATAGATAGATAGATAGATAGATAGATAGATGACAGATGATAGATAGATAGATAGATAGATAGATAGATAGATAGATGACAGATGATAGATAGATAGATAGATAGATAGATAGATAGATAGATAGATGGATGGATGGATGGATGGATGGATGGATGGATGGATGGATGGATGGATGGATGGATGGATGGATGGATGATGGATGGATGGATAAATAAATAAATAAATAAATAAATAAATAAATAAATAAATAAATAAATAAATAAATAAATAAATAAATAAATAAATAAATAAATAGGTTAGGCAAAGGGGTCATGAGCCTCCTACATATCATGAAGTTTGCCCAGCTAGGTCCTTGGAGATTTCAATTTTCATTCGTTTTCTTTTTAAATACATCCAGGCTCATCCTTTCCCACCCCCACCCCCAAATCATAGCTCTTTATCTCAAGGCAGATCATCCTAACTTTTAACACATACTAATATTTCATAGTTAACATGGAGAAGGTCCATAATCTCCTACTATATCTTTTTAAAAAATGGAACTGTGGCCAGATGCAATTCATCTTTAAGTGTCTCTGTAGGGCTTTAGTGACCATGTTGATTTATCTCTCAAATTATAATACATTTTTTTTCACAGTAATAAATCAAAGAAATTGTTGCAGGGTTTTGCACACCAGTTTTCAAAATAAGACAATCCAAACAACAAAACTAATAATACCAAGAGCATTCTATATTAATGGGGTGATTGGAGTTCCAAGCCTTTCCATTTAGACCCCTTTCCATGATCACAAAAATTCCGTGGTTTTTTCTGTACAAAAAAAAGGTATATGTGTGTAAATAGTAATAGTGTAAATAGTAATGTAATAATAGAGTAGAATATATTAAAAAATTAAAATTTAGATAATTTATGGTTATTAGTGTTACCGGTACAAAGTCGCTGTAATGAGGAAAACTGTTTGTGTGTTTTATGTCTTTTTGTGTTTTGTGTTTTCTTTTATGTTGAAACTGTTCAATAAAAATTATTTTTAAAAAATAGACCACTTTCTTATATCTTAAAAGTGGCAACGTTTAAAAAAAATAACTATACCAGTTTGATCATTAGGTTTATGTATCAGTGCAAAGCAGTTCATTACTAACTGCCAAGGGGGAAAATGAGAATACTACTAGAAGCTTCTTCAATTCTGACCTTTGGAACAAGGTCATGACCTGGATGAATTGAGAATCTCCATTGACACAGGAGGAGGCGGAGTCATGCCCCTCTAATCAACTTCCCAGGCCATGTTTTAATTCAAGATTATGAAGTATGAAAACATTCAGGCTATGCATGATAGGAGCATTTTAACTTTATGTTTAGAGGTTTCCTTGATTAATCTGTCCAAAATGGTTTTTGGCCTTGGCAGGATGCATTTATATTTGGGCACTTCTGCCTATGTCAAAGTGTGTCTAGCTGTATCAGAATGGCTCATAGCGTAAGACTAAGGTGACCAGACATCCCGCTTTTGGCGGGACAGTCCCGTTTTTTAATAATTTGTCCCGCGTCCCGCGGCGTTTCAAAAAAGTCCCGCTTTTTAAATTTGAATTTGCCCTGCACACCCTGCTGCCTCCTACCTCGCCTGCCTCCTCCTGCCAGGCAGGGAGGGAGGGCAGTGAGAGGGGCAGCGGCGGTCTTGCCTGTTCGTCGCCGCAGAGCCGAAGAAGCTGGTGGTGTTCGCGGCACGGGGCTTCCCCCGGCCACTTTCCCCGGCCGCCGGGACGCCGCCATTTGCGTTCTTTTGCCCTCTGTGCAAGCAGAACACCAGCTTCTTCAGCTCTGCGGCGACAAACAGGTAAGCCTGCGCCAGTAGGAACCAACCCCTGGCTGCGATGAAGGGGGGGTGTTTGGGGGGGGGTGCACAAAGCTGCAGGATAAGAGAGACGGACCCCTCCCGTCTTGCTCCCCTAGACCCCCCCCCCGTCGTCAGTGGTGTCCCACTTTACAAAAAATAAAATCTGGTCACCTTACGTAAGACTGAATAGAAGACTCGATGTTTAGATTTAGGAGGGAGAAAAAGGCTTCATGTTTCCAAAGCTCTTCAGCTGATATTTCTAATCAGGCTTCTTTTGTTAACTGTCATGTCCTTTGTTCTATTACGGTGCCTTGATGAGGTTCCAAGTAAAGACAAAGCATGACTTCACAATCTGATCTCTGTGCCTAATTAATTAATTAATATGCCGCCCATCTCACTATTGAAGTGACCCTGGGCACTTACTATATATTCCTGCAAGATCCAATCTGGGTTGGTCACTGGGACCAGAGAATAGAATAGAATAGAATAGAATAGAATAGAATAGAATAGAATAGAATAGAATAGAATAGAATAGAATAGAATAGAATTCTTTATTGGCCAAGTTTGATTGGACACACAAGGAATTTGTCTTTGGTGCATATGCTCTCAGTGTACATGAAAGAAAAGATACATTTGTCAAGAATCATGAGGTACAACACTTAATTATTGTTATAGGGTATAAATAAGCAATCAGGAAACAATCAATATTGGTATAAATCGTAAGGATACAAGCAACAAGTTATA
Organism: Diadophis punctatus similis; assembly: GCA_023053685.1. Lineage (NCBI taxonomy): Eukaryota > Metazoa > Chordata > Lepidosauria > Squamata > Dipsadidae > Diadophis > Diadophis punctatus. Next base: position 11,499,664 of record JALIGW010000002.1, on the reverse strand, counting down.
AGTGGGAGGAGATGGGTGATAGGAACAATGAGAAGACTAATAGTAATAGTAATGCAGCCTTAGTGTATAGTTAGACAGTGGTGAGGGAATTATTTGTTTAGCAGAGTGATGGCGTTCAGGGAAAAAACTGTTCTTGTGTCTAGTTGTCTTGGTGTGCAGTGCTCTATAGCGTCGTTTTGAGGGTAGGAGTTGAAACAGTTTATGTCCAGGATGCGAGGGGTCAGTAAATATTTTCACGGCCTTCTTTTTGACTTGTGCAGTAAACAGGTCCTCAATGGAAGGCAGGTTGGTAGCAATTGTTTTTTCTGCAGTTCTGATTATCCTCTGAAGTCTGTGTCTGTCTTGTTGGGTTGCAGAACCGAACCAGATAGTTATAGAGGTGCAGATGACAGACTCAATAATTCCTCTGTAGAACTGTATCGGCAGCTCCTTGGGCAGTTTGAACTTCCTGAGTTGGCGCAGAAAGAACATTCTTTGTTGTGTTTTTTTTATGATGTTTTTGATGTTGGGTGACCATTTTAGGTCTTGAGATATGATAGAACCTAGAAATTTGAAGGTCTCTACTGTTGATACTGTGTTGTCTAGTATTGTAAGAGGTGGTAGTACGGGAGGGTTTCTCCTAAAGTCTACTATATAAAGTCTACTATATATTCCTGCAAGATCCAATCTGGGTCGGTCACTGGGACCAGAGGTTTAGCCTACTGAGATTTCAGACTCGTGCTGGAGCCCATCCTCAGGGAATTTCTCTCTGCTGGAATATGTGTTTTGGGCTATTCTTATATTTATATTCTTATACCTACATTCCTTTGTTAGAAAAGATAATTCATTGCCTATCTCAGATTCTCATGACACAATCTTCTCTTCTTTCCCTCAATCCCTAGATTACAAAGTAAGGAAATTAATCATAGCTGGATGAAGGACAAGGAATTAAATCACCTCATAGCACATGTGTGAACCCTGGCATTAGTTTAATTCCATGATTACAGGCAGTCCTTGACTTACGACCATAAGTGAGTCCAAAACGTATGTTGTTAAGAGAGACATTTGGTTAGTTTGAATTACCACAATATATTTAAGGCTCAATTCAGGGGTAGGTTCTGATTTATCTTGCGCACTGCTAAAAAAACCCAGCTTCTGCGCATTCGCAGAAGCAAAAAACAAGATGGCGGCGCCTATGGCGCTGCCGAGAGAGCCGGTTTGGGGGCGTATCCAGCCGGCCATCGCTGCCGGTTCGGCGACCGAGGGGAAATTCCCGCTACCGGTTCCATAGAACCTATCCGAACTGGCAGGAACCCACCTCTGGCTCAATTACATGTTATATGAAATTCCAAACAATTTCTTTCCAACACTTTAAAATTGAAAAAAAAAAGGAGCTAGGCTCTAGTTAATACAGGTAGTCCTTGACTTACCACCATAACTGAGCCCAAAATTTATGTTGCTAAGTGAAATATTTTAAAATGAGTTTTGCCCCATTTTACAACCTTTCTTGCCACAGTTCTTAAGTGGAACCCTGCAGTTGTTAAGTTAGTTGCATAGCTGTTAAGTGAATCTGGCTTCCCCATTGACTTTGCTTGTCAGAAGGTCGCAAAAGGGGATCATATGACCCCAGGGCACTTCAATGTTCATAAATAAGAGCCAGTTGCCAAGCCTCCAAATTTTGATCACATGACCACAGGGATGCTGCAATGGCTATAAGTCAATTTTTTCAGGGCGGTTGTAACTTTGAAGGGTCACTAAATGAACTGTTGTAAGTTGAGGACCACCTGTAGTGTGGTAATTTCAGCTGCTGTTAGAAGTGGCCCTTATGAAAAATATGCCACAGAAAAGGAAGCAAGGCATCAATGACAGATCTAATGGCCAGTGTGAAGGCATCACGCCAGTCTACATGGATAAACTCTCCATTCCTGAAATCTGTTCTCTGGGAATTTGCTAATTTCAAGGTACGGAGTTTCTTTGACCAGGCATGTGAAAACCTGGAGTTTGTCACTGTACTGGCTGCCCCGCTGCCTTCTGAAATCCTGTGCCAATGCTGGCTGTGGAATTCTGGGAGTTGAAGTCCACACATCTTATCAGGGGTGAAATCCAGCAGGTTCTGACAGGTTCTGGAGAACAGGTAGTGAAAATTTTGACTAGTTTGGAGAACCGGTAGTGGAAATTTTGAGTAGTTCAGAGAACCGGCAAATATCACCTCTGGCTGGCCCCAGAGTGGGGTGGGAATGGGGATTTTGCAGTATCCTTCCCCTGCCACGCCCACCAAGCCACGCCCACCAAGCCATGTCACGCCCACCAAGCCTAACCCACAGAACCGGTAGTAAAAAAAATTGGATTTCACCACTGCTTAAAATGTCTAAGGTTGGGAAACACTGATCTAAAGAGACTTTGGCATTACTAGCCAAGCTTGCATGGTCTTCTGCAGGACAGTGATCTGAATATGAAAATATATTTTAAAAATCATATCTGTGTCCTTGCACAGATTATTTCTTGGCAGGCTTGGGAGCAGCTGCAACCCGGGACTGCTATATTTCATACCTAAACGTCACATCACCTTAGTTTGCACATGACAGATATTTCAGTAAATATTTATAAAGTTGAAGAACTGCGATTAAAATTATAAACATTGTTCTCTGGGGGGAAATTCTCCTTGTTTGAACTTCAGGGCATTATGAATGAATCAACCAAAATAGAAACAGGGAATAAATCCAACACCATGAATTTTGACCTCCATGAATATTATCATCTGACAGCTTTGTAAAAATAGGAAAGAGACTTTCCAATTAAAAACAAACAAACAAAATGAAAACGGCATAGTTTTTCCTGCCATTTGTTACTAAATACAGCTGTAATTAAACTAGTACTACTAGAAGAATGCATTCAAGAGGTAGTTCTCGACTTGCAACTACAACCGAGCCCAAAATTTCCATTGTTAAGCAGGGCAGTTGTTAAGTTGTGCCTCATTTTATGAACCTTTTTGCCATGGTTGTTAAGCGAATCACTGCGGTTGTTAAGTGAAACATGGTATTGTTAAGCAAATCCTGTTTTCCCCATTGACTTTGCTTGTCAGAGCCCAGCTGGGAAGGTCTACAAACAATGATCACATGACCCCAAGACAATGCAACTGTCATAAATACATGCCAGTTGCCAAGTGCCTGAATGTTGATCATGTGACCATGGGGAGGCTACAATGGATCAGAGGTGTGGAAAACGGTCATAAGTCACTTTTTCAGTGCCGTTGTAATTTTGAGTGGTCACTAAATGACTGGTTGTAAGTCGAGGATTATCCGTATTTCTTTCTTCCAAAAACATGTCTTTGGAGATTCTCAATCATCCAGATCATGGTTGTCCCAAAGGTGCTTTTTCAAGAGGCAACTGGACTTTCTGGTTTTTCTTTGAAGATGTTTCACTTCTCATCCAAGAAGCTTCTTCAACGCTGGGCTGGATGGTGCGGAATGGAAGGATTTATACTCTTTGCAGACAGCTGGTCATTTGCATTCTTTTAGAGCAGGGGTCAGCAACCCGTGGCTCTGGAGCCGCATGTGGCTCTTTCATCCCTCTGCTGCGGCTCCCTATCACTCAAAATATGTGTCACAACTGCCAATGTGCGACACCCACCGACGTGCAATTTATTAAGCTTTTCGACCCCCAGTAGGCCAATCATGGATAAATCCAAGAAAAGAAAGATTTCAGAAGAAAACAAAACCTTTAATTCAAATATATATGCTAGTTTTGTGGCCGCTCAGGAAATAGTCAGGCTCGGGAAGAGTTTTGTGGCTCCCGGTGTTTTCTTTTCTGTGGAAAACGGGTCCACAGAACTCTGAGTGTTTAAGGTTGCCGACCCCTGTTTTAGAGAGTTGTTGAGGCCTCCTGGAGGTTTATTTGTGTCCTCAAGATCACCTGAGTGGTGCAAATGGGTGTGGAGCCTTCTTGGAACTGTTGAAAGGACTGTGTTGTAGACTGGAGATAGATGATGTTGTATCCCTCCCCCTTCTGTTGAGAGAGGGCTGTTCAATTTTGACATAGATGGCCTCTTTAACCCCTCTTTCAAACCAGCGGTCCTCTCTGTCCAAAACGTGGACTTTGCTTCTTCCAAAAATTGTTCTTTACAAAAAAATGCAACTATTAAAAACAAACTGTAGACAAGTGTTATTCCACAACATTATGTTAGAATCAAAATTGAAACATTGCTCAACCCTACTATTTAGCTTAACCCATTGAGGGCCTAGATATAAACACTTCAGTTCTAGGCTGCATAAACCGAGGGATAGAATCAAGATCACCTGAAGTGTTAATACCACTTTATAATGCCTTGGTAAGGCCACAATTGGAATACTGCATTCAGTTTTGGTCGCCACGATGCAAAAAAGATGTTGAGACTCTAGAAAGAGTGCAGAGAAGAGCAACAAAGATGATTAGAGGACTCGAGGCTAAAACTTATGAAGAACGGTTGCAGGAACTGGGTATGTCTAGTTTAATGAAAAGAAGGATCAGGGGAGACATGATAGCAGTGTTCCAATATCTCAGGGGTTGCCACAAAGAAGAGGGAGTCAAACTATTCTCCAAAGCACCTGAGGGTAGAACAAGAAGCAATGGGTGGAAACTAATCAAGGAGAGAAGCAATTTAGAACTAAGGAGAAATTTCCTGATGGTTAGAACAATTAATCAGTGGAACAACTTGCCTCCAGAAGTTGTGGGTGCTCCAACACTGGACATTTTAAAGAAGGTGTTGGATAACCATTTGTCTGAAATAGAGATGTAAAATTTCCGGAAATTTTGAAGCTCGGAAAAAAACCGGGTTTTTTCTGTTTTTTTCGGGGGGGAAACGGAAGTTTTTGAAAAAATGGGAAAAATGCTACATTAGCACTTTTTTGTCTTTTTAAGATTGAAAGTCATTCTGTTACTTTAGGAACATAAAATATGACTATGGACAATTTGACTTGGCATAAAATTATCACAACCAGCATATTAAAAATATAGTGTAGCCAAACAATTATCACAAACAGAATTTACTTTTTTATAATATTTATTTGTAATTGTAACAAAGGGAGCAACAATCTCCTGAATTGCTTACTAGTTTATGTGGAACAGCCAAAAAGCCTCCACAAAACAATTTTCAAAACCAAAAGTAATAATTTTTCATAGTTCCTCTCCACAGTATTAAATAAAAATAAAAATAAAAGCCCCATTCTCATAAGTCCCTTCATTCAGCACAGGTCCTTTTTGTTTATTTATTTGTGAGATTTATATACCGCCTCACAGTGCAAGCACTCTCTAAGAGGTTTACACCAGTAAGCAATGTATATTTATATTGCCCCCAACAATCTGGGTCCTCATTTTACCTACCTTGGAAGGATGGAAGGCTGAGTCAACCTTGAGCCGGTGAGATTTGAACCGCTGACCTGCGGATCACAGTCAGCTAAAGTGGCCTGCAGTAGTGCCTCTAACCGCTGCACCACCTCGGCTCGGTGGTTGTTGCTCTGTATTTTCTTCCAGTGCTTTTGAGGCCTAGTGAAGAGGACAGAACAAACCAAACACACCCACTAACATGCAAAAGCAAAACTGAAACCTTTTTCTTGTTACAATAGCAGCACCTCCTAAAGGAAGCAATGCATACTGTTCTTGCATTGGAGGGTTCAGTTTGTTACCTAGGACTTGCTTGTCCTCACTCAGTGCACAGAAATTAGAATAATCTGATATCATACATTTTTTTTAGAAATGATTTGGAAAATATTTGAACACCCTGTCTTAAAATATTTTATTCATCATGTTAAAATAAAATATTCCACAATGATTTTTTTTCTTTTTTCAATTTTTCCAATTTTTTGGAAAAAAACAAAAAAGCCTTCAGGAAAAAAAATGGAAAAAACCTGTTTCCCCCCAAATTTTTCTGGTTTTTTTCCGGGCCTTCACATCTCTAGTCTGAATTGGTGTAGGGCAGTGATGGCGAACCTTTTTTGGTTCGCATGCCAAAAAGGGGGGGGATGCGGGGGATCACGTGTGTGTGTGCCCACACCCATAATTCCATGCACCCCCGCGCATGCACGCATGACCCCCCCACTCCCAGCATGCAATGGCACGCCCATTTTTTGCTCTCTCCAGGCTCCAGAGCCTTTCTAGGAGCCTGGGGAGGGCGAAAAAGGCCTTCCCCACCCCCTCTGGAGGCTGGAAACAGCCTGTTTCCCGACTCCCAGTGGGCCCAGAAGGCCCAAAAATCAGCTGGCCAGTGCGCACATGCGCGCCAGACCTGAGCTCACGTGCCCACCGATATGGCTCCGCGTGCCACTTGTGGCACCCGTGCCATAGGTTCGCCATCACGGGTGTAGGGTTTCCTGACTAAGCAGGGGGTTGGACTAGAAGACCTCCAAGGTCCCTTCCAACTCTGTTATTTCTAACTTTCAGTCCTAATGATGCAATATGAGTAGGTTAATTCCATGGTAAGCTTTGGATTAGGGGAAATAGGCCCTTGGCAAGGGGCACATCTAACATGGAAATGAAAGTTACAGCTAGTTACAGCTCTGCTGGTCACCAAAGAAGAGTTCCGAGACTAGGGAAGGGGTGGGATGGAGATGACCTTGGCGATACTGAATCCAATATTTCTCATTTGCTGGCGAAGCTCCAGGATGAATCTCTTTTCTGTGTCAGGCTGAACCTGATATTAACTTATCATAACCATTGGAAGTAATACAAGAAGAAGTTACCGAAAAGCAATGGGGGAAGAGAAAAACTGCTTGCCACTCACACACAGAAACACATATCCTGGTCCAGTTATCAACCCTGAAGTGATAATATCTGAGGCTATCTTGGAGGCTTCAGGGTTGGCACACAACAGAGGGAGGGGGGAAATAATTAGATGGGGATTGTAGCCAAAACAATAAAACTTTCCTGTGGGAACCCAAGGACATTCCCACAGGTGGCTGGCCAGGGGAGGGGTGAAGTAACCAAGCAACCGGCCAGCTCCTGGATTGGACAGTGTGACCAGTGACTGGGGGGGGAGGGGAAACTTTTACTTTTAATTAGTTGAAAGCCGCAGGAACTTTTAGAGTCAGCTTTCACCAGTTGTGCCAATATGATATACCTAATAAAACTGTTCTTTGAGGAACTTGCCTGCCTCGGAGTTCTAATTTCTATGGGTGCATTACTTGGAACGCTTACACCAGTCTTAGTGAATAACAGAATTTTGGAAATGGCAGACAATCTATTGTTTCACATACTTTGCCCTATTTAGAATTGCACTACTATTTATTCATAAACAGGAATCAACAAGCTAGTTTGGCAAGCCCCATGACAACATTTTTAAAAAGTTGTAACTACAGGAGGAGGAGGAGGAAAAGGAGAAGGAGAAGGAGGAGGAGAAGGAGAAGGAGGAGGAGAAGGAGGAGAAGGAGAAGGAGGAGGAGGAGGAGGAGGAGGAGGAGGAGGAGGAGGAGGAGAAGAAGAAGAAGAAGAAGAAGAAGAAGAAGAAGAAGAAGAAGAAGAAGAAGAAGAAGAAGAAGAAGAAGAAGAAGAAGAAGAAGAAGAAGAAGAAGAAGAAGAAGAAGAAGAAGAAGAAATAGATAGCAATGTTATTACTTATAACTGTATGACTTACAATACTGGCCCAAAATTAGCCAGATAAGAGGGATCAGATTTTCCATTCTTAAAGCTTTTTCAATTTATTGCCTGAGTTGATATGCAGAGTTGGCAACTGGTCTGGTCTCTGGGTTTGTGACTGTGTTATAGTTTAATTTAATTTTAATTAAAAGTTCTTATAAGCCGCCCAATCCCGTAGGACTCAGGGCGGCGTACAACAGTGATAAGAACAATAAAATAAAAACATAACAGTTTAAAACATAACATCATTTTAAAAATCACTCATTCATGGGGGAATCTGATCTTCTTCCTCTTCACCCCGCCTGCCGGAAGAGCCATGTTTGGTGGGAGTTGGTTCCAGAGAGATGGGGCTCCCACAGAGAAGGCTCTCCCCCATCGGCCTGCCAAGCGACATTGTTTGGCTGATGGGACCTGGAGGAGGCCCACTCTGTGGGATCTAACTGGTCATAGGGAGGAGTGTGGTAGGATGCGGTCCCGGAGGTAAATAGGGCAGTATTGCTAGATTCACTGATTTTAAACTAGAGGGGTTCCCTCCCCCCTAAGATATAGGCACCTCCACATCATTACTGTCTCACTTTGACACTCTTATAAACATTATGAAGCCAACCTGCCATTGTCCCAATTCTAAGCTCTAAACACTGGACACATGTACCACGAGCCAGTCAGTGTTTCATCCAGATAACGAATAGGAAAATATAACACTCAGTCAATGCTCTTCCCCAAACTACCACCAGTCTTAAACCTACAAAAATCCCCTCACCTTACTTCCCACAAAAAGGAGATAACATGAACATGTTCCATGCCTGTTTGTTTGTTGTTCAAGTGTCTTCTCTTTCCAGGAGATGACAACCATGAGCTTCCATTATGTCCTCTTTGATTCATGGTTGGCTATGGGATAGAAAGATGTGGTAAGGCCCTTATCTCTTCCACATTCTATGGCACTGACCAAATGTTGTTGGTTCATCTGCTTTTACATGTGTTTTCTCTGGAGAGCTGCAGCAAAACCAAGACGTTTCAAATGAACATGTTCAGAGCCAAACAAATTGAGTCAATTTTTCAAACTTCCTGACTTGTGAGATGATTCTGAACAGCCACAAAGCCCTCCTGTAGAATTGTCCTAAGATGCGCCTTCCAAGTCCTGTGAGAAGAAAACATCATTGAGCAGGATGTGTTTATTGGACCAGTTGTGCTTGATGACAACCGATGATCTCTTTGATTGCACAATCTGAATTGCACTAATCAGTTCTATGTAAAATACATGATGTAATCTTCTTTCCCTATTCTTCCCAAAGATTAGGACATGCTTTTATTCTGTTTACCAAAGAATTAGTTAAGAAACCACAATGAGGCCAGTTTTTGCAGTCTCCTTTATTCCTCTCTGCGGTGAAATCATAGATGTGAAAGAGGAAAATAAACTTGTTTAAATAATTCAACAGTTGAATAGTTTGACTGAATATTATAGGATTTCACGTCTTTTTAAAAATTGGAACATATTGCTGAGATCCAGATTTTCTCTTCTTTCTACTTGTAAAGCTGTGTGATTTTGTTTTATTTGTAACTGGTGGAAATACAGATTGTTTTGGTTATCACAATGTATATTGTCTATTTGCTTTCTTAGTGAATAAAGAAAAAATGTTTTCATTTTAGGAGAACATATAACAGCAGTACTCCTCTCCTTCCCAATTCCATTTTTGTTGCATTATTACATCTTAAATATTTTTTTTATTTTTTATTTTATTTATTTATTTTGTCAATCTCATATTAAATAATACATATAAGTATATATATATAATTTGAAAACATGAAATGAAGAAAAGTAAAAGAGAACATTAGGACAGGGACGGTAGACACACAGGTGCACTTGTGCACGCCCCTTACAGACCTCTTAGGAATGGGGTGAGGTCAACAGTAGACAGTCTAAGGTTAAAATTTGGGGGGGTTAGGGATGAAACTACAGAGTCGGGTAGTATATTCCAGGCATTGACCACTCTGTTGCTGAAGTCGTATTTTCTGCAATCGAGTTTGGAGCAGTTCACTTTAAGTTTGTATCTATTGTGTGCTCGTGTATTGTTGTGATTGAAGCTGAAATAGTCATTGACAGATACGACATTGTAGCAGATAATTTTATGAACTACGCTTAGGTCAGACCGAAGGCGGCGTAGTTCTAAGTTGTCTAAGCCCAGAATTTCAAGTCTGGTGGTATAAGGTATTCTGTTGCGAGCAGAGGAGTGTAGGACTCTTCTTGTGAAATATCTCTGGACACATTCAATTGTATTAATGTCCGATATGCAGTGCGGGTTCCAGATAGATGAGCTGTATTCGAGAATTGGTCTAGCAAATGTTTTGTATGCTCTGGTTAGTAGTGTAATATTATTGGAGAAGAAGCTACACAAGATTAGGTTTACAACTCTTAATGCCTTTTTGTTGTTACAGTGGGCTTTGGTATTTAGATAATTAGATATGAGTACTCCAAGGTCCTTGACAGAGTGAGGGTCGTCAACAAGGTCGTGTCCACTCAGTTTGTATTTTGTGTTCTGATTCTTTTTGCCAATGTGTAATACAGAGCATTTCTAGGTTGAGATTTGGAGTTGCCAGTTGTTTGACCATTCTGACAGAAAGTCAATGTCTTTTTGAAGGGTAGCAGTATTGTCAGTGGTGTTAAATAGTTTTACGTCATCGGCAAAGAGGATGCAGTTGCTTATAATATGATCACAAAGGTCATTTATGTAGATTATAAAGAGCGTTGGCCCTAGAACGCTGCCTTGGGGGACACCGCTGTTAACAGGTACAGGATTTGATAGGACGTTCCCTATTTTGACCACTTCTTGTCTGTTTGACAGGAATGCAGTTATCCAATTATGTAGGGATCCAGAGATGCCATAGGATTTTAGTTTTAGAAGTAGTTTGTCGTGTACCACTGAATCAAAGGCTTTACAAAAGTCTATGTAAATTGCGTCTATTGCTTTGCCCTGATCGAGTTTTGTAGTCCATATGTTTTTGCAGTGTAGAAGTTGTAGATTACAGGATAATTTTTTTCTGAAACCAAATTGTTTATTAGGGAGTAGGTTGTCTGTTTCTAAGTGGAGTGTAATGGATTGGTTTATGATTGATTCCATGACTTTGCAGGTGACGCAGCATTTAAAATGGACAGTATTTCATCATCAACATATGGAAAATGTATATTATTGGCCCAAACCTTTATAAAAGATCTTTGGTATCTAAGTATATCTTCTAGCAAACATGTCAATAGACATACTGTATGTGTTGAAGAAGATTAATGAAGTCATTTAATAATTCAAGTGATGTTATTACTTAGCTGAGAATGATGTTTATGCTTCACTAACTATTTTATAATTTTTTTGTGGTTTATAATTAACTCCCAAACTCAATGTGTTAACTTTGCTACTGGCTGCCTGAAATTACAGCTGGGATCATGTCACCCCCTTACATGCACATCTGGAAGCCAGAAATATCTTATTTCCCAATACTTCTATCCCTGCACAAGGAAAGGGTGCTTTTAAATAACCACCACAACATGTTTTTGAAAAATGTTATTTCCACTCCATTCTTCATAGTTTCACACAGATCTTTCTGATGCAAAGCCAGGCTATCAAAGTTAAAAGAAGCTTTATGACCTCTAAGAATGGATGCAGCCTAGCTTGTTTTCAACGTGCTCTACATGTGCCTACCCTTGAAGAGTATCCGGAGACTTCAGTTGGTGCAAAATGCGGCTGCGCGTGCTGTGGTGGGTGTGCCAAGGTACACCCACGTGACACCTATACTCCGCCAGCTGCATTGGTTGCCCATCGGTCTCCGGGTACAATTCAAGGTGTTGATCATCATCTTTAAAGTCCTTCATGGCTTAGGACCAGGCTATCTCCGGGACCGCATTCTGCCTCATACTTCCCTCCGACCGGTTAGGGCCCACAGAGTCGGCCTCCTCCAGGTCCCGTCAGCCAAGCAATGCCGGCTGGCGGGCCCTAGGGGGAGAGCCTTCTCTGTGGGGGCCCCCGCGCTCTGGAACCAACTTCCCCCAGAGACCCGAACCATCCCCACCCTGCTGGCCTTCCGAAAAGCTGTCAAGACATGGCTTTTCCTGCAAGCAGGGGGTAGAGACTAATCCACCTGTACTCTCCCCCGGGTATGTCTGGTTGATGGATGTTTTTGAATATTAATTTTAATTTTTGTACTTGGTTTTAATTAATGTTTATTTACTGGTGTTCTTGTATATTTGCTGTACACCGCCCTGAGTCCCTTGGGAGTTGGGTGGCATATAAGAACCAATAAATAAATAAATAAATAAATAAATAAATAAGAGTATCAAAGCACTGGCCTTTCCCAGTTTTTACAGACTTTCTTTTAAACTAGCCCCTTTAAACAGACCACTGTATGTAAAGTAGAAATTCTCAGGGGCTAGAATTCTGGGAAATCTTGGCTCCTAAATCTACGTGTTAGAATGAACATCTGGGGAACCACAACGAATTATTTTAGCACCACGAACTATACTGCTCTCCCCAATAGCTGTCAAACTTGATTACTCTAACAATGCATTTCATTCTTTGGCTCGGATTTTGCAAAAGAATTGCTATCTCAAATATTACTTTTTTTTCCTTTTGTAATTCCCCCACAAACACACTTTACTTGGTGACCTTGCTATCGAGGCAAGAGCCTTGAGTAAGAGGAGAAGAGAATTCCCAAGGTTGGCTTCTTCAGAGCCCAGATCACATCTGGATTTTCTCATTTCCTCTCCTGCCAAACAATCAGCCCCAGAGCCAGAAGCGGACAGGATCCAGCTGTTGTAAACTTCTTGGAAGAACCAATTAGTGTGCCTGGTGGTAGAGAGAAGAGGTGCGGTTTAACTGAGGAAAAGGCAAAGCAGGAGAGCTATTGGGAAGCTGAATTTTATTTTATTTATTTATTTTGTCAAGTACGTATTGGTAATATACATAAATATAACATCGTTTATATACATAAGATGGGTACTGATAAGAGGGAACATTAGGGCAGGGACAGTAGGCACGCTGCTGCACTTATGCACGCCCCTTACCTGATACGCCCTTTACCTGATATGCCTCTTACCTGATACGCCCTTTCTCGTAGGGTGAAGCTAGCCTCCAAATCCCTCCCTTCAGAGAACATGGCTGGCGCATAGTGACTAGTTTGTACATATATCTAAGTATATTGTAGATTAATAACAGTTTCATTCTTGTCAAGGAGTCACACGCAGAGTCTGACTTACATCCCTCGCCTTGAAGAGGGGGAGTTGAGGTACAGAGGTACTACCAAACCCCAAAACTTTACCCTAAGACTGTCCACTGTTGACCTCACCTGATTCCTAAGAGGTCAGTAAGGGGCATGCATAAGCGCACCAGCGTGCCTACCATCCCTGTCCAAATGATCCCTCTTATCAGTACCAATCTTATGTACATAAACAATATTACATCTATGTATATTACTAACACGTAATTGACAAAACAAACAAACAAACAAACAAACAAACAAACAAACAAACAAACAAACAAACAAACAAACAAACAAATAAATAAATAAATAAATAAATAAATAAATAAATAAATAAATAAATAAATAAATAAATAAAATATACATTTTTTCAGACTCAGTCCTGATTAGCTAAAGGTTGTCTTTGAGGAGCCTGCGAATTGCCTTGCTTTGGGCCAGAGGTCCAGGAAGTCCATTGAAGTAACTCCCCAGAGTTTCCTGTCTAAAATATAAGGTAGTCCTCAACTTACAACCATTTGTGTAACGACAGTTCAAAGTTACAATGGTGCTGAAAAAGTGATTTATGACTGCTCCCTGTGTTTATGACTGTCACAGCATCCCTACAGTCATGTGATCAAAATTGGGACTCTGCAACCAACATGTATTTACAATAATTGCAGCATCCTGCTGCAACTGTTGAGGGTTGCTGTTTTTTGCTTTTTGTGAAGGCAGGGTGTGTTGGAGGAGGAAAATTGTATGAAATGCTCAGTTATCAAATGTGGTCTTAAATAAATCTTGGCCCTGAAGGGCTTTCAGCACCTTCAAAGAGCAAAGAGCAATACTACCGTATTTTTCGGAGTATAAGACGCACTGGAGTATAAGACACACCTAGATTTTAGAGGAGGAAAACAAGGAAAAACGTATTCTGAACCAAATGGTGTAGTAATATATTATTTAATAAAATACCAGTGTAGCAGAATACTTTTTACAACCATATATACTATTTACAACCATGTACACTTTTTACAACCATGTACACTTTTACAAACTTCAAACTTGACAGCTTTAAGACTAGTGGACTTCAACTCCCAGAATTCCTCCTCCAGTCATGCTAGCTCAGGAATGAGAGTTGAAGTCCACAAGTCTTAAACTTGCCAAGTTTGAAGACCCTTGCACCCCTAACCCCTAACCCAGGGGTCTTCAAACTTGACAGCTTTAAGACTAGTGGACTTCAACTCCCAGAATTCCTCCTCCAGTTATGCTAGATGGGGTAATTAGAAGGCAAAAACACTCCAGTTTTTGCAAAAAAAATGGCTCGTTTTTTGCTATTTTTTTTTTTTTTTTTTTTTGCAAAAACAGGGCATGCAGAGGGTTTGGGAAGCCTGCACAGCACTCCTAGGGGGTGGGGGAAGGCAAAAACATCCCAGTTTTTGCAAAAAATGGCCTGTTTTCTGCAAAAATGGGATGCGGGGATGGGGCTTTGGGAGGCCAAAAATGGCTGTATTCTGTGTATAAGACGCACCGACATTTCCACCCTCTTTTGGGGGGCAAAAAGGTGCGTCTTATACTCCAAAAAATACGGTATTTAACAGGAAAAATATCTCTTTCAATCTAAATTTTCCACATCATGTGTAATATTTTAAATCTGTCCGTGAAATTCTTCCTTCCTCAGCACATTCAAAACTAAAAATTGGACAGCATTATTTAGGTGAAATAATGATTAGTAAACTCCCAGCGGTAGAAACATCATTATTTAGGTGAAATAATGGGAGTTTACTAAATTTTGTTTCCTTTATTGTCTTAAACCTTTTCCAAATTTATGTTACCCTTTTTGAGATGTGGCAGCTGGGGTTGTACAAAGGAATCCAAACATGGTCACTTCATAAATTTCTATTAGCATTGTATTGGCAAGGTAATTTTCAATTTTCTTCCAAATAATGCCTAAAATGAAGCTTGCCTCTTTCTCTCCATTATATTTTTATTTAATTGATCCCAAAGTCCAGTTCCTACTCAGTCACTGACAACTAAGACCAGGATTCAGTTGGTGTGTTGAATCTCCAAGTCAAAGGCCAGCATACAAAATATGGAAGGAACATGTAGCGATTTTATAAGGTTTAATGTAAGTCAAGAACTTGCTGATACAGTATCTGAAATAAAATAAGTGCTTCATAACTAATATACGGTATGCACTAGAATGCCATTGTTACTACCCTCTTCATTTGGCCACTTAGTTCAGAGTAGGTTTCTCATCTTTAAGAATTTGAATCTATTTATTTTATTACAGAGAAAAGGAATAAATCACAGACCAGCAAGGCTAAAAAAGAACACATATATTTATATATTTTTCTGCTTTTAACCTTCAATTCCAAAATCCTCTTTTATTCTCCAACCATTTATAAAATACCCACCCCAATCTCATAATATTCAGTTTGTTGTTTCTCTTTGATCGCTAAAGTCAATCTATCCATTTCTGCACATCTAATATTTTCCTTATCACATTCTCATCATTAGGAATCTCTCCACTTTTCCAATGTTGTGCAAATACAATTCTAGCTGCTGTTAATACGTGTATGATCAAATATACATTAGCTTTTTGGTACATTTCCGGTAACATTCCTAACAGAAATATTTTACTTATTTGTTTTTGTCAAGTACGTATTGGTAATATACATAGATATAACATTGTTTATATTCATAAGATGGGTACTGATAAGAGGGAACATTAGGACAGGGACGGTAGGCACGCTGGTGCGCTTATGCACGCCCCTTATAAATATTTCTGGTTTCAAGTCAACATGTTGTTGTATCATTTCTTCCAACCATGTCTTAATTTTTGTCCAATACTTTTTCGCTTCTCTACATGTCCACCACATATGATAGTAGGATCCAGGTATTTCTGGATTGTCCACTGTCATTTCTCTTCCATATTCTATCTAAATTATACCCACCTCAAATTTCTATTTATTCAACAGATTCCAGCCTCCTGTCCAGACTAACCATTCTCTATAGCCAAATACACTAAAAATAGATGTACAATTTTAAAAAAAATATTCTGGGTATCTAATGATTTAAAATACTTTTTTGTCATATCTATAGAAAATATCAAAGATATTGAAAACATCAGAATATTGATACAATATTTAATTGTGAGATAACTTATCAAGATTCTGCTTTGTTCGTTCCACTCCGTTGAGTTCAAACCTTTCTACAAATATTATAGCCTGTTGTGTATCTCCCGCCCCCCCCCCACACACATTTCCTTCTACGTTCTGTGGAAAGTAAATTTTATTTTCTCATGCATATACTGTATAATTTTATCCCATGGGTATATTATTCTATACTTTCTACATGAAACCAGGCTTCACTCTGCAAATCTATAGCTTTAAACAACATCTCTCTCACCGCAATTTACTTAAAATAATGAGGATTGATGACCTTAAGTTCTGTAGGCTAAATTCCAACCTCAACTACATACGAATGACGTCAATGGAGTTATTTAAAGTAACTGAGGGCAACAAGTGACCCCCAGCTCAGACTCTTCTCTTTAAAATGATTGCAGAGGTCCCTATTATCTTATCATCTACAGGGCAGCCAACACGCATAATGAGGAATCTGTGGCTCCTTCAGAATTTCAAAATTTAGGAGTCATTGCACAAGGGAAGAAGAGAAAATGTCACTTAATTATAGCAGAGGAGCTTGTGGTGGAAAGCTCATCTGTTCAGTGACTTTTTTTTTTTAAGGAAAATAATTCTTGGAATATAATATGGCCCCTGAGAAATACGAACATCAATATGCAAGTACGAAAGAGCCTTATAGACAATATTATTTTGTCCCAAAGAAAACAACATCATTTTATATCACGCACAAAAAAATTGATTAATCAGTTTGGACTGGACAGGAAACACAGAGTTTCTGACAATTGACATTCCTGCACAGCTTGATTGAGTTGGGCAATAAAAACCTAAGGTTACAAAAAAGTCTTAAAGAAACAATTCCTAGTTTCGGAGAGTATAATCCTGCTTTTCTCCCCAATTAAAATTCCTCTGTGGAACAAAAGCTTACCAGTTCATCAAATAAAGTAACTACGTGAAGTGTTCCATGTACTATTATTAAAATCAAAATGTGCCTTGCATTTTGTGGGAAGCATACAAAAACTTCCAGTTGACTGAACTGCAAAATATTATTTCAGATAAAATAAAAATTTGCTTTCTGTTCACATCGTCTTTTAAAATTCCTTTAAGGGTGAATTGAATGAAGCAGAGGCAAATACAGAGGCAAATTAAAGGATGGAGCCCTTACGCCTGAATCATTACTGCAATGAGGATTTATTTTCATATTTTATTTTCCCCTTTTCATATCAGCTTCTCGGTTTTGCAGAGTAGAGAGCCATACAGCATCTGAATAGATGAACCAAGCAAAGTCATAACGCAACATTCGTATTTTCTCCAGGATATTACAAAACCTGAGAAGATGCAGAAAAAGGAATTTTTTAGGCGAAAAAATTAACGAGGGCTCTTTTTTAGCTTAACAAATAGACTTCTCCTCTTTGATAACAACTAAACCATTTTAGTTTATATTATTTTTGCTGTGATGGCATGAAGACCAGATGTGTGGCAGGAACACCCTATAGAAATTGTTGAATAAAGTGAAGCGAGCTGCAAAGGTTGTGAGATCTTGATATGGGAGTCAAAGAAAGATGGCAGCTATGCAGAGGTGGGTTCCTGCCGGTTCTGACTGGTTCTATAGAACCGGTAGCGGGGAATTTCCCCCCACTCTGTTATAAGGAAATATCCTTTTAGGTTCAGTTCCAAGTGGGGAAAAAGACACTGGATTCATGAAGGTTGCTTGGAAGGAAGGTTTAATGGTGGACAGGAGCACATGGCAGGAGCCCCTGTACAGAAAAGGTAACTTACATGGTTGTGTGGTGAAGAGAAAAAAGAGAAAGAGGAATGCTGAGTTCCTGGTTTTTATAGTCTAAGTTGGGTCCCACCTCTTAGATTTCCTTTTCCTGTATAGAAATGTATCCCATTGGCTCTCAGACCCCCCAGGGGCATGCTGGGGTGGCTCTTGGCTTTTGTCTAATCCAGCTTTGGCTGAAATGGAAGGGCCTTGGGCAAATCCTATTATGGTTTTGTTATGCAGAAGACTTTCAGCCAGGTGAGAGGAATGTGTGAGCTTAGCAGGGGTGGGGGTTTCCAAGAGGAGTCTTTTGTCTGTTTAAAAAGCATGTTTCCAGATGTTTCCACAGAATATTTCCTACATTTTAATATCTCCTAGGATATCTCATTTCCTAGGAGAGGGGTGGGTGCTAACTTCCTACAATCCCTCATTTTTTTTTTCAAAACATGTGAGTGCAACACATGTTTTGACACAAGCTTCAAATTGATCAGGTCAGGGAGATTTTATGGGTGCTTTCAATTTTCTCTGATGCAGAGGGGAAGACGTTGAAAGAGGCAGTTGAAAGAGGCAGCAGAAGGATTCCTTCAGTGGCTCCCAAAAGGAGAGCTTTCAACCATGATGGTCAATGGCCAGGGCAAAAGTTCTGGAAATAAATTTACAGTATCCAATTTTTCATGCCAATTATGTTCAGATGTGTGATAACACTTTCGATGAGCTCCCAGACAGGTTTCAAGCAAGCACAGGCCCCACAATATTCCCACAGCCATGGTTTACCTTGAAATCACAGGCTGCCCATTTCCAAGGGATGGTTCTTGAATCTGCCCTAGCTCTTACTTTAGTGCATCTAGGATTTGTGAGTCCAAATTGAAGTTAGCCAGTGTGCAATCTAGGCTTTTCCTTTTTTTTTTTTTTTTTTTTAGAATGAGCCCTGGGACTCTTACTCCTGAGACCACCAGTGCAAAGTACCCTGCTTTACTGGGCAGCAGTCAGGCCTTGGGTTTTCGAAGATCCTTTCTGCTAGCTCTTCAAGTGGGGAAATTGCCTGAGGGGACCTGTCCCCTTCCCCCATGGAATTAGCAGGGAGATATGACTGCCTGGGCTTTAATGCCACAAAGCAGGAGTCAAAACAACAACAAAAAAAAAAAACCAGCAAGCTAAAAGCAGCTTTGGGTGGGGGTAGGTGAAAAAAGGGATAACCTCAGTCTAATTCTGAATGGCGTGTCTCTGTGTGTTTGTGTATGCAGCTACAAATTTACCTCCCACTAGACAGAAATCTAAAGTGTACAGAACTCACTGTGGTAACCACTCCCAATACAATTCTTACATGAGTACATTAAACTGATTACAATATAGATGAGACAAGAAAGAGAAACGTTACAATGAATTTCAGTGAATGAAGCAAGGAAAGAAAGAAAACAAAGAAAAAAAAACTTTACAATGAATTTCTGTGACTGAAGCAAAGAAAGAAAAAAAACTTTACAATGAATTTCTCCCCTCCCCCCTAGTCTTTTCAGCTGTCTGCTGGGGATTGAAAATAGATGTTTGGTCTTTATTTGTCCATCTCAGGGTCCTTTCATTCATGTCTGCTGGGTGGCCTTAGGTTTTGGTGGTAAGGCTGGTCAGTCAGGCTTGGAAAGATCTGCTCCACTCTGGTTGCTGTGATGACTAGAGAACTAGATTCAAACCCAATTCTGGCTCAAATGGATGGAATGTCTTTACTGGAGGCAGTGTCTGAGCCCATTTGCTCTGCTTCCATAGGCTTCAGGATCATGTGTGCAGGGCTGAAAGACATAAGAACAGGGTCCCTTCTCCCTTTTGCTGGTAATTCTACCACGAGAGGCATTGTAAAAGGATTAGAGATTTGGGGGCGGGGTAGATAGCTTGCAGGCAGGGTTTGAGGAAAACAATCAACACATCAGTATCGCAGTTAAATCAATTATAACAAAATGGAGACATCACCAGGGGAAAAAAATGAACAGACATTTCCATCTTAGCAGAGAATTGGCATCCATTAAACATCACAGAAGAGCAATATTAAAACTGTTTGCATGTACATACAGTAAATGTAAAAATGAAATTTTCCTGTAAATTAACTTAAAACATTGTCCCTTAAATTTTGGCTTTTCTTAAAAACACCGAGAGGAATAGGAAAATTGAACTCTGTTCCTTGTCCCAGATCAGGTTGGCCAGTCCTAACTGGGCAAAGACATTTTCCTTTCTTTTCAGTGCTTTTAATTTTCTAACAATTTGAAATTCATATCTCTAGGAAACAGAGATATTTTACAGTTGCAATTACCTCGAGTGCGCACAAGACAAGACAAAGACGTACACAGACACAAAAACATGGACAAAGAGGATGACAGGACACACACACAAGTCCTTCCTGCCATAAATCTCAGTTAAAATTAGGGAAGGCACAAATCTTAACAAACAAACCACGTGGTTACATATAAGAGAGAGAGAAGAAGAGAGAGAGAGAAGAAACAACAAACACCTCAACATTTTTCCTTTTCTGTTTTCTTAAGTACCTTTATTTAGCCAAATTGGCTGTTTTGTTTTGTTTTGTTTCTCTGTGTCATCCCTCAGCAAAGCCCATTTTCTACACAAGTTTCCTGCTTTTACTTTTTGCACATTCCTGTCATACAGATATATTCCTGGCATCCCAGGTTCCAAGCCCACACAAGGGTCTCCGCCACCCACGAACTAGAGCTTCCCATGATCCTTTAAATGTAAGGTTCACTTTGGCTTAGCTAGTGACGCGCTCAACAGTTTCAGAGACTAAAAAAACTCTGGGAAGGACTTCCGATTCTCTCGTAGAAGTAAGGCCCCCTTCCTGTAGGGAATCTCTCTAGGTTTATCAGATCCAAAAAGGGGATCTGCGAGGACTAGCCGCCCCTGTACAGCTAGTACTAGGACCTCCACACTCACGGGCTTCACATTTAGAACTGAAAATTCTGGGGTTTGCTTTTGGGATGTGCACATAAAAACGACAACAACAACAACAAAATTTGCTTTCCCACCCTTCAATCACACATACACACACACACACACAGACATTCTTCCTCCTTCCCTAACAGAAGGTCCTGTGCTCTGTAAACGCTAAACAGAACTTACACAAATCAAAACAGAGAAAGAGAAGACATTGACACATAGACTGGTAGATGAGAAAGAAACTCTATACTACCAAATGAGGATAAACAAAAATAATTCAATATTATGAAAAGCTGTATGAGCAAGAAGTTTCAGAAAAATAAAATTAAAGAATATTTGAAAAAAAAATGGAATTGCCTAAAGTACCAGAAAAGGACAAAAACTATTAAATGAATGAATATCAATGATGGAATTATCAGAAGCAGATCAAGAGACAAAAGAACAACCAAACACCAGGACCAGGTGGGCCAGTGGCAGAATTTTACAAAGATTTTACATACTGAGGTATTGATTGATGTAAAAGGTACCACATTCCTGAATGGGAGCAAATATTACTTTGATTCCAAAATAAGATTCAGATTTAATGCAGATAAAACTATAGGCCCATCTCTTCACTGAATGCTGACTATAAAATATATACTTCAATAATGGCAGCAAACTAAAAGGTTCCTAAATGAATTTATACATTCAGCTCTCTTAAGCTTTTCCTAAGAGACAGATTAAAAACAAAATGAGAATGATTTTTAAATACATAAAAAAGGGCACAAGAAAAGGATGCTATTCATTTTCATACTGTAAGTGCTAAATATAAATATTATGGCAGACACAGAAATTAAAGGCATGGAAACTTTGAAAACTAATTTTGCACCAAGAGAGAAATAAAATATGTTAATAACCAACCAAGATGAAGTTGTAGAAGGATTTGAAACTGCATCATTAACATAACAAAAACGATTCAACACAATTGAACACACTAAAGTCTTAGATTTTAAAATAAAGCTGACCTTAATAAACTCAAGAGAAACTTGAGAAAGATTCCTTGGATGAAAGTCCTAAAGGAAAGAAGCAACTCAAGAAGCTTTGTAAACTCTGAAAAAACTTGATTATAAAAGCCAATTGCACAAAAGCAATCAGGAAAAAAAAAAAAGAAATCCAAGAAACACCAGCATGGCTGCACAAAGACCTCACTGACAAATTGAATGAATGAAGGACAGATACAAAAATGGAAACAGGGACACATAACTAAAGCAGAATATCAGCAGATAGCAAGAATCTGTAAAGAAAAATCAGGAAACAAAAGCCTTGAATGAACAACGACTTGCAACAAAGTGAAAGATAATATAAAAGATTCTTCCAATACATAAAAAAAACAAGAAGAAAAATCAAGGAAACAGTTGGACCACTAAGGAGAGAAGGCAACACAGAGAAAGCCATGAGTTGCTTAACTCATTCTTTGCATGTCTTCTTGCAAAAAAGAAATGCAACCCAACTAACCAGAAATATAACTGGAAAGGAAAAAATAAAACAGACTGTAAACTAAAGTTAAAATAAGCAAAAACAGTAAGAGAACACCAGGTCCCAGAGTCCTAAAGGAGCTGGTAAATGAAATCTCAGAACCACTGCACATCTTTTAAAAAAAAAAAAATCTTGGGACACGGGGACCACCTGAGAAACTGGGAAAAAGCTAATGTGGTTCCCATCTTCAAAAAGAAAGAAAAAAAACCAACTAGACTGAGCCCTATCTAATGCAAAGAAAAGTAAAATCCTACCCCTAGGTAAGGAAAACCAAAAATATAGATAACTATTATAAATTGGTGCAAGAAATTAAAACAGATTTGGAGAAGTGGAAAAGAACCACCATAAAATGAGTATCCTGCAATGGCTAGCAGACAAAACAGGGCTGGGGGGGGAGAAGGGGGGGGGAGGAAGGAAATATCAAAGGATTTAGGAAGATACATTAACTTGGTTAAACAAAAAGCATGATTATTTTTTCCCTAAAATGATTTGTACCCAGACAACACACTATTCAATTGAAATTGGAATTTATATATGCCATAAAGTATAATTAAAAACAAAAATTACCCCCACACACACATACACACATGCAAACACACATTTCCCAGTTTTCTATGGTTTAAAGTAAAATTTAGAGGTAGGTACTCACCTTCTTTCCAAGCAGCCCTTGAATTCTGAACTCAAAACCCCTTTAAAACCTACTTCCCAATGGCCAAGGCCTAATAAATTTATTTAGGCCAGGATCATTGAAGAGGCTAGCTTGGAAATCCAGCTGGCTCGCCAATTGTTATAAGGAAATATCCTTTTAGGTTCAGTTCCAAGTGGGGAAAAAGACACTGGATTCATGAAGGTTGCTTGGAAGGAAGGTTTAATGGTGGACAGGAGCACATGGCAGGAGCCCCTGTACAGAAAAGGTAACTTACATGGTTGTGTGGTGAAGAGAAAAAAGAGAAAGAGGAATGCTGAGTTCCTGGTTTTTATAGTCTAAGTTGGGTCCCACCTCTTAGATTTCCTTTTCCTGTATAGAAATGTATCCCATTGGCTCTCAGACCCCCCAGGGGCATGCTGGGGTGGCTCTTGGCTTTTGTCTAATCCAGCTTTGGCTGAAATGGAAGGGCCTTGGGCAAATCCTATTATGGTTTTGTTATGCAGAAGACTTTCAGCCAGGTGAGAGGAATGTGTGAGCTTAGCAGGGGTGGGGGTTTCCAAGAGGAGTCTTTTGTCTGTTTAAAAAGCATGTTTCCAGATGTTTCCACAGAATATTTCCTACATTTTAATATCTCCTAGGATATCTCATTTCCTAGGAGAGGGGTGGGTGCTAACTTCCTACAGCTCACTGAACCGTCAGCGATGGCCAGCTGGACACGCCCCCAAACCGGCTCTCTCAGTGGCGCTGTAGGTAGCGTCATCTTGTTTTTTGCTTCTTCTTTTTTAATAAAGTTTTTATTGTTTTTCTCCACAATACATCCATACATATACCTTAAATCTTAACAAAATACACATAGTTATATATTTCTATTTGATAATACATAAACCAATATCTTAATTTGCACCTTTTATACTTTAATTACCCACCTGTTTCCCCCTTTATGTCATATCACTCCCCTCCCTCTATCTCCCTCTCTTCCCTCTACCTTCTTTCTCCTTCTCTCCCACTTTCCTACTTCCCTCCTCTCCCCTTCTTCCCTTCCTTCTCTACTTCCATTTCTCCCTCTTAAACCTTTCTCTGAGTGTATCTATTCACAATCCATCCTATAGTTAACAGACAGGTAACTCATGTCCCTAATCTCATTTAATTATCGGTGCTTCTCTTAAACTCGTTTTTCCCCTAGTATCCATATCTATGCTTATTTCTTATATTTTCCTAGGTATATTAACTACTATCTTAATGCTGCCTCCTCAGCTACCTAGTTTTGTCACCTGGATCTACCACCTTCAATTTTCTATTTTCCTCCAATTTAATCAATATTACTTATCTTCTATACATATACATAGTCTGGAACCCACACTACATATCAGACATTAACACAATTGAGAATGTCCAGCGATACTTCACAAGAAGAGTATTACATTCCTCTGTTCACAACAGAATTCGTTACGAAACCAGACTTGAAATTTTGGGACTTGAAAATTTAGAACTCCGGCGCCTTAGATCCGACCTAAGTGTAGCTCACAAAATTATCTGCCCCAATGTCCTACCTGTTAACGACTACTTCAGCTTCAACCGCAATTATACACGAGCTCACAATAGATACAAACTTAATGTAAACCGCTCCAGACTTGATTGCAAAAAAATTGACTTCATCAACAGAGTTGTCAATGCCTGGAACACTTTACCTGACTCAGTAGTTTCTTCCCCAAACCCCAAAAACTTCAACCTCAGATTATCTACCGTAGACCTCACCCCATTCCTAAGGGGTCGGTAAGGGGCTTGCATAAACGCACAATCGTGCCTACCGTTCCTGTCCTAATGTACACATATATTCTTACCTCTTTTACTCTTATTCATGCTTGTACTATTACATATATATTCAATCATATTTTACTGTTTATAGTTTGCTTATGATCATATATGCTTGACAAATAAACAAATACAAATATTCATTTTCTAACCAATCATAGAATTTCCCCCATACATTATAATATTCAGAATCTGGGTTTTTAGCACTGCGCATGCGCACGCGGGGAAAGTGTGCACGTGCCCATGCAGCACGAGAGGAAGCAAAACGGCAGCGAGGTAAGCCAGAACCCACCCCTGCAGCTATGCCATGTGATGGAAACTCCCGTTCCAGGGAGGGAATTGGCTGTCTTGTTGATTTTTTTTTACTCTCTCCCTGAAGATAACCCTGAGTCCTGAGGAAGATTCAGATTTTTGGACTTCCCTTTCAGCAGCAAAGCAGAGCAGCTAGATTTGTTGTGGTGATTAGAGTTCATGAATAGCAAAGAGTCTGGAGCAGCCTTCTAGGGTGGCCGCCATTGTTTGTCCTAAGCATGAATTAGGGCTGCACCTGGATCAAGAGGTGAACCAGTTGAGGAGCAGCAGTAGCTAAAGCACCTCTGATTATCTGTCCCAAAGGCGCTTTTTCAAGAGGCAACTGGACTTTCTTTTTTTTTCTTGTGAAGACGTTTCGCTTCTCATCCAAGAAGCTTCTTCAGCTCTGACAGGATAGTGGGGAATGGAAGGATTTATGTTTCTTGAAGACAGCTGGTAATCTGCATCAGTAATGGGTTTCACTTACCTTTGCTACCGGTTTGGAGATGTGATGACATCCGGGCGGGTGGGCGGAGCTTCCCGCCACCACTGCAAGCGGTTCGCCCAAACCGGGGCGAACCGGTAGCAACCCACCACTGATCTGCATTCTTTTAGAGGGCCATTGAAAAAGGATGCTAATGTAATCTGAGAATATAAATATGAAAAATAATGTAAATATGTATAAATACGTTTTGGGTTAGTTTGAAGTAAATAGTAAAAGGGATATAGGTTAAAAGTAACCAATGTAGCAAGATTGATTGCAAAACTGGATTCAGTTACACAAAGGTATAGCAGTTAAAATGAAATGCTGTTTTTTGTGTATTAGTGTTTGTATTTTCTTTTTCTTTTTCCTTTTTTCTCCCTTTTCTTAACTTTTTCTTTTTTCTTTTCTTTTCTTTTTTCTCTTTGATGTCATGTGTTATTTTGTATGTTTTTTTAAAGTTTAAAAACTGAATAAAGATATTTTAAAAAGAAAAAGGATGCAAATGACCAGCTGTCTGCAAGGAGTATAAATCCTTCCATTCCCCACTATCCTGCCAGAGCTGAAGAAGCTTCTGGGATGAGAAGCGAAACGTCTTCAAAAGAAAAAACAAGAAAGCCCACTTGCCTCCTGAAAAAGCACCTTTGGGACAACCATGACCTGGATGACTGAGAATCTCTACAGACTCTGATTGTCTGTTTGTGGGAAGATGGGACTGGAGGACCTAATACTTAAATGACAAAATTGCAGCACTGTGCTGGTAATTGTAATGATGGCAATGAAAGTGGTGTGGCTGGATCGTCTTCCTTCTTCGTTTCTTCCAGAGCTGCAGAGTAGCCAAAGTGGTGATGCCCACAAGCATTGGAGTGCACAAGCATTGGGGGAATAGGGCCGAGCAGCAGCAGGAGAAGATTGGTCAATCATCTGGAGGGGCTGTGTTATGCTCTATGGCTGCCTTAAAGTCTACCCCCATTCGCAGGTGTCATTTAACCTCCTTTGTGTTTCACCAGGACTTGTTTGTTTATCTGTCAAGCAGCTCCAGAGTTCTCATTTTCTAGTTCCAAAAACTGGCCGAGAGTAGAACTAGTATTTGTATTTGTATTTGTTTATTTGTCAAGCATATATGATTATAAGCAAAGTATAAACAGTAAAACATGATTGAATATATATGTAATAGTACAAGCATGAATAAGAGTATAAGAGGTATGAATATATGTGTACATTAGGACAGGAACGGTAGGCACGATTGTGCGTTTATGCAAGCCCCTTACCGACCTCTTAGGAATGGGGTGAGGTCTACGGTAGATAATCTGAGGTTGAAGTTTTTGGGGTTTGGGGAAGAAACTACTGAGTCAGGTAAAGTGTTCCAGGCATTGACAACTCTGTTGATGAAGTTGAATTTTTTGCAATCAAGTCTGGAGCGGTTTACATTAAGTTTGTATCTATTGTGAGCTCTTGTATTATTGCGGTTGAAGCTGAAGTAGTCGTTAACAGGTAGGACATTGAGGCAGATAATTTTGTGAGCTACACTTAGGTCAGATCGAAGGCGGCGGAGTTCTAAATTTTCAAGTCCCAGAATTTCAAGTCTGGTTTCATAAGGTATTCTGTTGTGAACAGAGGAATGTAATATTCTTCTTGTGAAGTATCTCTGGACATTTTCAATTGTGTTAATGTCTGATATGTGGTGTGGGTTCCAGACTGATGAGCTGTATTCAAGAATCGGTCTAGCAAATGTTTTGTATGCTCTGGTTAAGAGTACAATGTTACCAGAGAAGAAGCTGCGCAAGATTAGGTTAATCACTCTTAATGCCTTCTTTGCAAAAGAAGTGAACGTTGATAAGTGAGGACTGGTTGAGGAGCTATTTTTAGCAGTTTGGTGTAATGGTTAAGGCATCAGGCTAGAAATCTAATTCTAGTCCTGCCTTGGACACCACGCCAGCTGAGTGACCTTGAGCCAGTCACTTTCTCTCAGCCCTATCAAGTAAGCAATGGCAAACCACTTCTGAAAAAACCCGGCAAAGAAAATGGCAAACCCTTGTCCAGCAAGTCTCTGAGAATCAGACACAGTTGAACAAGAAAAGTAAAATAAAAATATATCCTTAAGATGAACTCAGTTCTTTATAAATACAGATAGCCCTCGCCTTACAACCAAAATTGAGCCCCAAACTTCTGTTGTTAAGCAAGACAGTTGTTACGTGAGATTTGCCTCATTCTACGACCTTTCTTGCCATAGTTGCTAACTGAATCACTGCAGTTTGTTTAGTAACATGGTTGTTAAGTGAATCTGGCTTTCCCATTGGCTTTGCTTGTCATAAGGTCGCAAAAGGTGATCACATGACCCAGGGACACTGCAATGGTCATAAATATGAGACAGTTGTCAAGCATCTGAATTTTGATCATGTGACCACAGGGATTCTTCAATGGCCATGTGAAAAATGGTCATAAGTCACTTTTTTCTGTGCCATTTTAACTTTGAATAGTCACTAAAATGTATTGTTGAAAGTCGAGGACTACCTGTAAACACAGAATCATGCCATTTTCTTGGCAATGCTATTTACTATTGCCTTCTTCTGGTTTTTTTTTCTTTTTTTTTTCTTCGCATTGTTTAAGTAAAACCTTGACTTTTTTTTAAATTGTTCTTCAATCCAAATACTAACCAACTCTGACCCTACTCAGTTTCTGAATTTACACAAGGTTCGCTATGTACACAAGTGTTAGGAATAACCTTCAACTTGGATGGCATAAAAAAGATGAAATAAATTCATGGGTAGTTTTAAAAAGAGCAAAAACTGGCTATCGAGACTTCTACGACTTATCTGCAACGGGGTATTTGTGGAAAATATGAGAGGGATGGTGCTATTATACTCAAAGCTTCCTTCCAGCCATCCCAGACAGATTTCTTTCCGCTGTGAAAAGAAAATGTTGGGGAAATGGATGTGTGTTTGGCTCTAACAAGACTGTTTCTGTGTCTTGGAAAATCTCACTGCAGGTACTGTCCATCCAGAAAGAATTGGGCAATTATTAAACACTGATGACAAGGTTTGGTTGGAAGCCCAATGGAGGACTTTAGAGACAGCTTGCTTTGATTTGGAGTGAATTACAGTCTGACTAGTTGATTTCAGACATGAGTTTTGGCTAGATTCATGCCTCCCACTGGCTAACTTAGGAAAAACAAAAGACTTGTAGGAAGAAGTAGACAATTATGGAGGAAAAAATTTCCTGTGACTGTAGAGCTGGAAAAAGCTCAAGTAGGCCATCAAGTCCAAATCTGCTCAGGGTAAAAATACAATTATCTCTTACAGTTGATGGACTAGGGCAGGGGTGGCCAAACTATGGTTCTTTGAGGACCTGTGAACTTCAACTCCCAGAATTCCTGAGCTAGCCATGCATGCATGGCTAGCTCAGGAATTCTGGGAGTTGAAGTCCACAGGTCCTCAAAGAACCATAGTTTGGCCACCCCTGGACTAGGGTCTGTTTGAAGACATCACCATGTTCCTCCACAATAGGTTCATCAATAGATTCTTTTAAACCCAAAGGTACTTCCCCCCCCCTCAAACGGTAACTGGACTTTCTTGGTTTTTTCTTTTCCTTTGAAAACATTTCACTTGTTATCCAAGAAGCTTCTTCAGTTCTAACTGTCTGATAGGGAATGGAAGGGTTTATATTCTTTGCAGTCATCCAGCTGTTAGCATTCTGAGGGTCGGTCATTATCTCTCCAAAAGTTGGTTTTTAGCTCTCTGAGAGTCATTGGGAACATTTGGAGGTTTATCTATATCAGGGGCGGGTTCCTAATTTTTTTACTACCACTCTGTGGGCATTATTTTGTGGGTGTGGCTTGCCAGCCATGTGACCAGGTGGGCGTGGGCCTCGGGAGCTTGGCAGCAGCCAGAGAAGCAGGGGGGCATTGCCCACCCGCAATGCAGCCCCTCGCAGCGGGAGCAGCAAAACCAGTTCTTCTAGGAGGCTCTGTCCGGCCTGAATGCTTCTCCCCATTTGATGATCCTAGGCTCCTGCCGCCCGTTTCCCCTCCCCTCAGCAGCTCAAGAAGCCTCGAACGTGCGAAAATGCCTGGGATCATCACCGCACATTCGTGGCTTCTCGGACTGCTGAAGGGAGGGGAATGGAGATAGCTCCTGCTGCCCGTTCTTTCAGCGTCTCACGTGCTCCCTCAGCCATCCTCCCCTGCTTGGACTCACTGTGGGGTAGGAACGCAGCGCATGCGCAGTGCCAGAAGATCGGCTTCTGGGCATGCGCAGAAGAAATTTTTTTTAAAAATGGCGGCACCCAGGCTCCGGCAACCGACCGCACCGGTACTGTGACGTCACCAGCGGGCCGCTACCGGTGCTTTAGAGTGGACCGCACTAGTAGGAACCCACCACTGATTATCCTTAGAGTCACCTGAATCAGAATGCAAATGGGTGTGGAACCTTCTTGGGACTGCTGAAAGTTTTGTGTTGTAAACAGGAGATAGGTGGTGTTGTATCCCTCCCTCTCTGTTTTCTGGAGACCAGAGATAAGAAGAGAAACTGTCAGAAACTTCTTATCAGAGATAAGAAGAGAACCAACAAAACTGTCTTGTGTTGTCACTATAACAACAAAACACTGTGGGGGGTGGGGAAGTGCTTACAGACTTCCTTTCCTTTCTTTCATTAGTTAAATATTTGTGATTAATCTTTCTGTTGCCATTGAGGTGTCTGGAAAGGTGGAGAATTTATTTGAAAGAAAAAGGCTATGAGGCAAATCAGGAGCATGCAAAAATAAGACGAATGGCAATGTAACTACATCAACAGCTGAATGACCTGAGCAGAAAGTGAGTCTTCTTGTTGTGTAAAGCAAGAACATTAATTTAATCTGCTTGTTTGCTGATGAGGTCATGTGTCTTCATAACAGCCTAAAACTGTGTGTGAAGCTTGGCAAGTGTTGTGGCCCGCTAGATTCGGACAGTGAGGAGGTTGGGGAGGAACATGGGCCAGTCCTGGAGTCTGGGGAAGGCTTGGACGAGGACTCTGCATAGGAGGCAGAGAGGGGGCCAAGGCCATCTGGCAGTTATCAGCTACCTCTGGAGTCAGACATAAAGGAGGCAGAGGAACAGCTGGAGCCTGTTCCCAGTGTGCGCATGTGCAGAGCTGCCAGAAGACAAGAACAACTAAGAAAGCAGGGTCGACTTGGGAGTAAAGCCACACCTTGGAGATGATTGGCCCCTCCCATAAGAAATAAAAGAGGAGTGAACGGGGTGTGGGCTTTTGCAGGAAACAATTAGTTCGGTCGGTCGTTTCAAGAGTGGAAAGTTCTGTTTGTGACTCTAATAGACTCTGTGCCAAGTTTTGCCTTGTCCTGCATTTGGAAACTAGTTCTCTGGCAGCGTTCCAAGTGAGATAAGGTTTGTGTTGATAAATATTCATCTGAAAGACTGTTTGCCAAGCCTTGTGAACTGTGAATGAAAGGAATTCATAGTCGTGTAAATAAAAGAGGTTTTGCCGGGGGGGGGGAGAAAGAAAAAAAAAGAGATCAGAATAAAGCTGGAAGGGACCTTGAAGTTCTTCAGTGCCAACCCCTTGCTCAAGCAGGAGACCCTCTACCATTTCAGACAAGTGGCAGTCCAGTCTCTTCTTAAAAACCTCCAGTGATGAAGCACCCACAACTTCTGAAGGTGAGCTGTTCCACTGGTTAATTGTTCTCATTGTCAGGAAGTTTCTCCTTAATCCCAGGTTGCTTCTCTCCTTGATTAGTTTCCCTCCCTTGTTTCTTGCTCTGCCTTCTGGTGCTTTGGAACGTAAGTTGACCCCCTCCTCTTTGTGGCAACCTCTCAAATACTGCAATACTGCTATCATGTCACCCCCTAGTCCTTCTTTTCTCTAGACTAGTCAAACTCAAACTTGGACTGCCACTTATCCGAAATGGTGTAGGGACTCCTGCTTGAGTGGGGGGTTACAAGGTCCCTTCCAACTCTAATAATAATCTAATCAAATCCTGCAATTGTTCTTCATCAGTAGTGGGTTTCACTTACCTTCACTACCAGTTTAGAACTGTGAATGTGCACTTGCTTTGCGCGCATGCGCAGCGCTTCTGCACATGCGCAGAACCTTCTGAGCATACACAGATCGTCTGTGATGGGTGGGCAGAACCTCCCGCCGCTACTGGTTCACCCAATCCGGGGCAAACCTGTAGCAACCCACCACTGTTCTTCATATGTTTGTGTCTCCAGGCCTTTAATTGTTTTAGCTGCTCTTCTTTGCACTGTTCAATTTTCATATAAATAGTCTCTTTGACTCTCTTTCAAACCAATGGGTGTGCTCTGTCCAGAATGTGAATCTGAATAGAATATACACCTTTTGAGGTGGGGGGGGGCAGCATGTTTGGGATAACCACAACCTGGATGATTGAGAATCTCCATAGACATTTAACCATATTCTTTTAAACAGATTTCTCTAACATTCAGCTTATTCTTCCAATCCATAACTTAATGCTGTTATTCTGGGTCTTGTATCTGTGTTGACTGAGAACAATTGCTGAGTTGCCTCCAGGTGATGCCCCTCCTGTGCTTGAAACATACAGTACTATCAGATTCCTATTTAGTTGTCTTTAACGTTCGAATGGATGCACAGCTCCCATCCCTTTGTTCTACTGAAACATGAACTTCCTCCATAAGGGTGTCTTCAATTTGTAGTTCGCTATTATTAGCCTATCTACCATCACTTGAAGTTCCATCTCATGGCTGTTTCAGGATCTAGTGCACGGATGTGCAAGAAGAATCAAAAATACACATACAAACTGGGTGAAACCACACTCAATAGCAGCGATTGCGAGAGGGATCTTGGCGTCTTGGTAGACAGCCAACTAAATATGAGCCAGCAGTGTGCAGCAGCAGCAGCCAAAAAGGCCAACGCAGTCCTGAGCTGCATAAATAGAGGGATACAATCAAGGACCAGAGAGGTACTAGTACCACTCTATAAAGCCTTGGTCAGACCACACCTAGATCCAATTTTGGTCACCACACTATAAAAAAAAC
Organism: Diadophis punctatus similis; assembly: GCA_023053685.1. Classification (NCBI taxonomy): domain Eukaryota; kingdom Metazoa; phylum Chordata; class Lepidosauria; order Squamata; family Dipsadidae; genus Diadophis; species Diadophis punctatus. Next base: position 11,467,273 of record JALIGW010000002.1, on the reverse strand, counting down.
ATTGAAACCCTAGAGAAAGTGCAGAAGAGAGCAACCAGGATGATAAAGGGTCTGGAAAATAAAACATACAAAGAGCGGTTGCAGGAACTGAGCTTGGCCAGTCTGGCGAAGAGAAGGACCAGGGGTGATATGATAGCAATATTCCAATACTTGAGGGGATGCCACAGAGAGGAGGGGGTCAGGCTGTTCTCTATGGCACCAGAAAGCCAAACAAGGAATAATGGATGGAAGCTGACCAAGGAGAGATTCAACCTGGAAATGAGGAGAAACTTTCTGACGGTGAGAGCGATCAACCAGTGGAACAGCTTGCCAGCGGAGGTTGTGAGAGCCCCAACACTTGCGACCTTCAAGGAGAGACTGGACTGCCATCTGTCTCAAATGGTGTAGGAACTCCTGCTTGAGCAGGGGGTTGGACTAGATGACCTACAAGGTCCCTTCCAACTCTAATAATAAATCTAGATGTGAAACTCAATCGCGTCACGGGCTGGATGGATCATGACGTATCGCAATGTTTTTTGCCTTTGCGGAGTCGTGTTGGGTGTGGCCTGTATGTAACGTATCCGGCCCGTGGGCCACCATTTTGACAGGCCTGATTATTGTGCTTCAGAAATAATGAAAAAAGACAAGCTGTTCCTGACAGACTGTAGCTGAGGAATACAAGACCACATGGAGGGAAAGGACACTCTTGCTGCCAAGTTTACAATATTTTTGTTTGTTTGTTTCTGGGTTTTAATTTCAGGATCACGGTTATCCAAAGTGGCTTCCAAACCATGTAAACCATTTTAAATCAAAATACACAATAAATATTTTAAAACTAAGAAACATCTAAGCTTTTGTCTGTAGGAAATTGATGGCAGTGATTGAAGGTGTCAGTGGAAGAGTCCAGCTGGGCAGGATTTTATGGCTTTTGACCTCTTTCACCTCTCTGCAGGCCTCTCCTGCTGAACTGTTGGAGGTAATGTCTCAGAAATGCTTACTTGCTGGTTCCAAGATAGGAGATTTTCCATGGGATCAGATTTCTTTCTGTGAGTGTAGATAGCTAAACTAGTAGAGAATGACTGCATTGTTCTCTCCGAATGCTCTCTCTGTGCTGAAAATGCGAATTTAATTGTCGTTTGTAGGCTCGAGAACTTGGTAGTCAACAACATTTCTCAGCCATCACATTTTCTGAAATGGCTTGTTGGCCCAAACTAGAATGGGATTCTAAGTTGTTTAAAAAGCTGCAACATAATGTAATTTATTCTAAGGTTGAACATTTTTGAGCCTGGACTTGCTGATTGTATTACTTTTTACTCTTTGTGTAGAATCAAAATGGTGGAGTTTGAAACCTGTTGGAGTTTGAGAAGTGAAACCTGCCTCCAGAAAGCAGAAGCAATATGCTCTGTCCAGAGGTGGGTTCCTGCCGGTTCAGACCGGTTCTATAGAACCGGTAGAGAGAATTCCCCCCCGCTCGCCAAACTGGCAGCGATGGCCGGCTGGACACGCCCCTGAACCAGCTCTGTCGGCGATGCCATAGGCATCTCCATCTTGTTTCTTTTCTTCTACATATGTGCAGAAGCTGGGTTTTTATCACTGCGCATGTGCATGCGCGGGTAGCGCATCAGGAAGCGAACCGGCAGTGAGGTAAGCCACCCCTGGCTCCCTCCCATATTTGGATAGACCAGGTTGCCCTGATAGACTGATGTCACTGGAAAAACACTTAATCTCCCCCCTGGTACAGCTGACAAAGTGAGGAGAGCCCGTGGCCTAGAGCAGAGATGGCTAACCTTTTTCTCGTTGTGTGCCGAAAGCGCGTGTCGGCACCCATAATACAATGTGCCTCCTGCGCATGCATGCATGATCCCCCATGCTCCCCCTGCCCCCCATGCATGCGCACACGACCCCCCTCCTCCCTCCTCCATGCAGCCTCCTGGGACCAAAAATGGGCCGCGGGGGTGTGTGCCAAAAAACCCTGCGCTCCCCCATGCATGCACATGTGACCCCCATGCATTAATATGCATCTCCCGCATGTGCCCTGCCCCCCCACACATCCCAAAAATCAGCTGGCCAGCGGGAGGCATACGCACACATGTGCGGTGGAGCTGAGCTGGGCAACAGCTCACGTGCCTGCAGAGAGGGCTCTGGGTGCCAGCTCTGGCATGCATGCCATAGTTTCGCCATCACAGGCCTAGAGGTTAATACATCTGCCTAATATGCAAGCGGCTAGGGTTTGAATCCCAGAAGGGTATGGCTAGCTGATGAGCGCTAAAAAACTTGAAATAGCTATATTAGTCTCCCTTTATTTCTTGTCAGTAAATTTAAATTTAACACAAAATAATTTGTTGTGGAAGCAACTGCCTGCGAAGGCTCCTCGATTGGGGCTGAAAGGCGGAAGCAGAAGCAGTATGCTCCGTCCCATATTTGGGTAAACCAGGTTGCCTTGATAGACCGGTGTCACCGGAAAAACACTGCCTCCAGATAGACATAAGTGCTTTCATGTTTCCTGGTGATCATCCCAGTTGCCACGTCATGTCCAACTTTGTGACCCCATGGACCATAGCACACCAGGCCTCCACTGTCTCCCAGAGTTTGCCCAAACATTGTGTCAATGACACTATCTAACCATCTCATCCTCTCCCAACCCCTTCTCCTTTTGCCTTCAATCTTTCTCAACATCAGGGTCTTTCTCAATGAGTCCTCTCTTCTCATTTGGTGGCCAAAGTATTTGAGCTTCAGCTTCAACATCAGTCCTTCCAAAGAACAGTAGGGTTGATTTTCTTTAGGATTGACTGTTTTGATCCCCTCCAATCCAAGGAAATCTCAAGATTTTTCTCCAACATCACAATCTGAGAGCATCTATTGTTCAGTGCTCAGCCTTTCTTATGGTCCAACTTTCACAGCCATTCATTGTTTCTCGGAAAACTGTAGCTTTGACTATAGATCATCCTTTGCCTTCCTTAAATTAAGATGATGTCATAACAATGACAATTTATGCTGACACCAGTGATATAGTTAGGATCAGGGCCAGAGGTGGGTTCCTCCCAGTTCGGACCGGTTTGCCTGAACCGGTAGCAACCCACTGGTGATGTCACAATGACATCACAGAACCGGTTCGGTAGGTGCCGGTCAGTGGAGGCCACCATCTTTTTATATATATATATATATTTATATATAGTTTTTATTTTTTTCCGGGTTTTTTTTCTTCTGTGCATGCGCAGAAGCTGAGTTTCCGGCACTGCGCATGCATCACCATCTTGTTTTCAGCTTTTGGGGTGGAATTTTTTGGGATTTTGTGCCACTGCGCATGCGCACACATGCAAAGCACGCGCGCCCATTAAGCGCAGCCACGCGGGGCAGGAGGAAGTGAACTGGCAGCGAGGTAAGTTAGAACCCACCCATGATCAGGGCATTACACTCCTTAGGGGTATATTTCTCCCCCCCCCAAAAAAGCTACAATTTCTGGATCTACTTTTTATGGTTATTACAGTAATTTTGTCTCTCCTCTCCTTTCACACTATTCTCTATTCTGTTTCCCCCTCCATCACAATATCTGGGTATATACATAAAATGCCTCTTTTCTCTTAGTCTCATGACCTATGCATCTGATCTATTAAAGCTTACAAGATAATAAATTTGTTGTTTTTTTAAGATTCCAGAAGTCTCTTTTCTGCATTTTTAACTGGATAGACTAAGGACTGCAAGCTTAGCAGGGTGCCATTGTCTCAACATTTTCATAACCATCAGATGGTGCAGAAGGGTATTTAATTTGAGATATTAAATAAATAGGTAATAGAAATGCCATCTAACATTTACTTATTTTTTTTAAAGCTGCCATTAAAAAGATTTATAGAAAGAACAAAATGTAAAAGGTAAATATTGTTGTAGCCAAAACATTCCATAAATGTAAAATATTTGCACTTGCTATAGTGGAGAAGATTTTGCAAAATGTCAATTCATTTAGAACAGTTTACGGAAAGGTTCCCCCGCACATGCGTGCTAGTCGTTCCCGGCCCTAAGGGGCGGTGCTCATCTCCATTTCTAAGCCGAAGAGCCAGCGCTGTCCGAAGACGTCTCCATGGTCATGTGGCCAGCATGACTAAATGCCAAAGGTGCACGGAACGCTGTTCCCTTCCCACCAAGGTGGTCCCTATTTTTCTACTTGCATTTTTTACGTGCTTTCGAACTGCTAGGTTGGCAGAAGCTGGGACAAGTAACGGGAACTCACCCTGTTACATGGCGCTAGGGATTCGAACCGCTGAACTGCCGAACTTCTGATCGACAAGCTCAGCGTCTTAGCCACTGAGCCACCGCGTCCCTTAGAACAGTTTAGGCTGCCAGAAAAAAGACCATGAGGTGTCCAATAATTCTAAGAGAAAGATTATGGAAATTCACTCTGGAAAGTCGTTCATTAAATCAGAGGTGACCATCAAATACTTCTCTTCTGACAAGTTCTGAGCTCAGCATGTTTTGGATTAGTCTGAATTACCACACTATATTTAAGGCTCAACTACATGTTATATGAAATTCCAAACAATTTCTTTTCCATGATTTCTTTTTTAAGAAAGAATTTCTTTTTTAAAATAAAAAAGGAGGTAGGTTCTAGTTAATACAGGTAGTCCTTTGGCTACCTTAGAGGCAAAAAACTTTCTGGTTTTTCTTTGAAGACGTTTCACTTCTTAGCCAAGAAGCTTCTTCAGCTTCTTCAGAGCTGAAGAAGCTTCTTGGATAAGAAGTGAAATATCTTCAAAGAAAAACCAGAAAGTCCAGTTGCCTCTTGAAAAAAGCACCTTTGGGACAACCATGACCTGGATGACTGAGAATCTCCATAGATACTAAGTAGGTGGAGTAGCGGGAGGTGGAAATCAATGGCTAATTTTGTGGGCAGGGACCCAGACTGTTGTGAAAAGAAACGGCAGCTGGCTAATTTTTTTTTAGATTTATTATAATAAATATTTATTAGAGTTTGAAGGGACCTTGTAGATCATCGAGTCCAACCCCCTGCTCAAGCAGGAGTTCCATTTGAGACAGATGGCAGTCCAGTCTCTCCTTGAAGGTCACAAGTGTTCGGGCTCTCACAACCTCCGCTGGCAAGCTGTTTCACTGGTTGATCGCTCTCACCGTCAGAAAGTTTCTCCTCACTTCCAGGTTGAATCTCTCCTTGGTCAGCTTCCATCCATTATTCCTTGTTTGACTTTCTGGTGCCATAGAGAACAGCCTGACCCCCTCCTCTCTGTGGCAGCCCCTCAAGTATTGGAACACTGCTATCATGTCACCCCTGGTCCTTCTCTTTGCTAGACAGTCCAAGCTCAGTTCCTGCAACCGCTCTTTGTATGTTTCATTTTCCAGACCCTTTATCATCCTGGTTGCTCTCTTCTGCACTTTCTCTAGGGTTTCAATGTATTTGAATTTTGAAATTTGAATGAATTTGAAGCCGTTGTAGCACTGCAACACAAGTATTCTGATTTTACAGCATCGTGGTTTGGAAAATCATAGCTTCTCAGTCCTGTGGGCCAGATCACAAAGCCCATCCTAGTGATTCTTCTTCCTATCGCTGACTTGCCTTTCAAGACGATGCTTAAGCACTTTGATCAATTATTTACTGTATCTGGTTTATGCCTTGCTGTAATGAATCTGTTGGTTTTATGGTTCTAATCTGTGTTGGATTGCAAGTTGATTTGAGTAATGTAAATATTCATCTTCTAGAGCAGTGTTTCCCAACCTTGGCAAGTTGAAGATGTCTGGACTTCAACTCCCAGAATTCCCCAGCCAGCGAATGCTGGCTGGGGAATTCTGGGAGTTGAAGTCCAGACATCTTCAACTTGCCAAGGTTGGGAAACACTGTTCTAGAGCTTGCTAATGTACCATTTATTTTGTGCTTAAGAAAACCTTGGTATTGTATTATGCCCTCTACTGGTCTCTTCTATTCATGGTGTTCTAGGAGTCCATAGATTCCATAGATTCCTTTGTCTGAGACTGAGCTGGAAACAATAGAGAAATATAGAAAAGGCAGAGAGATCTGTGAAACATCCTGGAAAAATTTGGCAGCATTCTGCCCCATTTCCTGCTACTGTATATTAGCAGAAAAAAATGGGATACAAGATGCAGAGAGATAAAAATCCTCATTTACTAAGTCTTCTGGAATGCACAGGCTTCTGCAAACAGTGAATGACAAATAGTAGAATTCTAAATAAAACTTAGCAATTCATTAAAATTAACAATATTGGTCTTGCGTATTTTAAACAAATTCATTTAAAGGAAAGTAAGAACATTTATTAATAAGCTACAGGCTAGAAAATATAAATGTTCGGATGTCTCAATTCTGTTCATGTCTCTAAATGTTGTTATTGCTGTTGCTTTGGATCATCATTTTTCAAACGTTCCTGCAAAAGTATAATAAGAATTGTAGATATGGTACAAAACCTTGTCCAAAAAAAAGGGCAGCGGGATTTTGCTTTATTTGCTTTTCATATAACTCCCAGGAGACTAAATTAGGAAAGAAAAGATACCAGTAGATGAAATTATTTGGAAATACTATTTCATGTTTTAGAAAAATATAATCATACATATGTCACAGCCATGTTAGGAAATATTTATTGATTAGATATGAATAAATGGTACATTAGCAAGCCCTAGAAAATGAATATTTACATTGCTCAAATCAACTTACAATCGAGCACCAATTAGAACCAACAAACCAACAGATTCTTTAAAGCAAGGTATAAACCAGATACAGCAAATAATTGATTAAATTCCAGGATTGTGTTAAAAATTGTTTCAGAAATGTTAGTAATGAAGAAATCAGATACATACAGATACATGCAAAGTACTTCATATATGTTCCCTGGAGTTTTCCCCCCCCCCCCAATAAATTAGACAAAATCAAGTTCTAGTCCAGCCTTTTTCAAATGGGTGGGTGCCATCCAGATGTTTATTTAGCTGGAGTGATCTAACTCAGAGGTCTTCAAACTTGGCAACTTTAAGACTTGTGGACTTCAACTCCCAGAATTCTCCAGCCAGCAGGCTGGAGAATTCTGGGAGTTGAAGTCCACAAGTTCTAACTTGTGGCAAAAAAAGAAGCCCTGTTCTAACTGGTGGCAAAAAATAGATAGAGAAGATGTTCCCTAAAACTTCAATGCAGCTGCTATAATCTTCAAAGTCCTGATTAGAGTTGCCAAATCTCTAGCTTCTAGGCTCCAATTTTGGGGTGATGGTTATGGCCTCTAGTTTCTTTAAACTTGTGGTAGGTCACTGCTGGTGACAAGCAGACTTTGTTATTTTTTTAAAAAAGTAATTGTGTTTTCCAGAAATGGCATAATGTACTATTTTTATACACCTCTCTTTCCCAACTTGGTATCCTCCGGATATGTTGGTCTCCTACTCCTCCTCCCCTCCGGACAGCTTGACCATTGGCCTTAATGGTAGTCTGGTGCTTCAGTTTGTGCCAAGAAACTTGTGGTCTTCCTGCAAGTCAAGAGCTATTGTTTCCTGAGGCAAAGTCCACACAGAGGATGTTATATGAATCATATCTGGTGTGTGCTAGAGCAATGTCCTTATTAGGCTCTTAATGGTTATAAAAACATGTAAACCTTTGGTATCATTCTCTATCCTGATTTAAGGATAGAAACTTAATAATCTTAAGGGAGGAATTATGAAAACATTGCCATCCTAGTGCCGTGATGGCGAACCTATGACATGCGTGCCGGAAGTGGCACGCAGAGCCATCTCTCTGGGCACACCAGCTGTCTCCCGTTGCTCTTATGGGTTCCAGTGTGCACATGCGCGCTGGCCAGCTAGTCTTCGCATGTGTGGGAGTGCCGGAAACCAGAAGAACAGCTCTGTGGTGTGCATGCGCATGCCGGGAAGCTGAGCTTCCAGTTTCTGGCACGCACATGCACGCCGGCCAGCTGGTCTTTGCACGGGCATGCATACCAGAAACTGGAAGCTCAGCTTCCCGGCGTACACATGCTACTCTTCTGGTTTCCAGTGTTTCCCTGTGTGCGCATTCCCATTTCGGCTCTCGGTGCCAAAAAGGTTTGCCAACACTGTCCCAGTGGACATTTATAGCAATAGCTAAATAGGAAGTTAATCCTTGAATTCTGCTGGAATTTCAGGAGCTTTTGTTACTCAGGTTATCATTCTTTTGTTCTGAGAATGATTGGTAAGACTTAGTATCATGATGTTTACTGGTTTTATTCCTATATACAGGTAGGTTACAGAAAATGATAATGAAGAAATGCTTCATTAATCTGCAAGATCCTTGGATTTCTGGAAGTTTTTTTAATGGGGGGGATATGCTGTTTAAAAAGTAGAATTTTCCTAAACTTCTGAAATAAATTGTCAACAATCATTAGATGCCATCCACTCTGCCATGGAAATTCACTGGCCAGTCACAGAATTATTGGGAAGAGAAAATGAAGGGAGATTCCCATGAACTCCAGTTTGAATTTCTGAAAAGAAAGCAGAATATAAATATAAGAAATATTTTTTTCCATTCATGGCCACAGAAGAAAGATAGATTTTGAATTTGTAGTGGAATAAGTGAAGGCTGGATGTGAACTAATGCATTGAAAAATATACAGAGAGGAAGGAGCTGTTTCTTGTTGTTATAAATGCAACTTGTTCAAAGCCCAGGGATGCTCAGGATCTGATTTTGTTCTTGGACGATTTGGTGGAAGTCTAGCCATATCAGTCGCTTTCAAATCACATCACAGTTGACTCCAAAACCAAAAATTGCTCTTGATATGGAATGCAGCTCTCCAGTTTATTCTGATCTCATTAGATTTTATCATTCCACAAATTGTTTTTCAGCCTTGCCAGGAAATACTACCCCTTAAGGCCTCATAGTCACCAAGCCAGATGTGGTTTGCCTTTGCTACTGTCAGACTGACCACAGCCTGCTCCCTAGGAAAGAACGACCCTTAACTCCAGAGGTGTTATAGAGAAGGTACTTTTACTAGAGATGCTGAGTGAAGCGTGAGTGAGGCAAGCTCTGGAAAAACCCGCGCAAAAATCATATATTGAAAGCAACCTCCCCCAATGTCCAAAACCATCCCCCTTGTGAGAGTAGTCCAATCAAGCTCTGTCCTGATATTTTGGGAACCTGGTACCCCAGGCACCGCTGTAAATTCCTTTCCCAGGGTCGATGCCCTTGAAGGTAGGAATATGACTCGGTTTGGCACCTCTGGTTCCTGTTAGTGTCCATACTCCCCAAATTGTCACATCTCCAGCACTCTTCCCCTCCCAAATGCCCACTCCCCCTTGGTTGTGGCAGTTGCTAGCGAGCTTCAAAGAAAGTGAAGATAGGCATCTGGCAGCTGCACTACTTAAACTCAAAAGAGCACTTAAGAGTGCATTTCTCACTACTTTTGCATTATAAGAGCCTCAAGAATTGATCTTTTAAGAGTATTATCCCTCAGAGATGGAGATCCAATAAAAGGACCTAGACCGGCCAGCCTTCTTCTTAGGGGGGCTCAGAAGTTATTTGCACTGTGCTAAGGCAATTGCTCCAACCAGCATTTTCTATAAGGCTCTGTCCAGGGTCCTGATGTGAGTTTCCCCTGTGAAAAGCAAGGCCTCACTTAGTTTCCCCTCAGCTTTGACTTGTAATGGGACAGGACTTAACTGTATTTGTTATTCAATCTGTGGTTTTTTATTAGTCGCTGGTCCTTATTTAAAACCCATATGATTAGAATAAAGGGGGTGTTTTTTGTCATGGCCTGAAGTTTAGTGATGTTTCCAGGAGGATAAACATTTTTCCAATAAATAAATATTGTGCTCAGTTTTAATGTCCTTCTGTGGACACCAAAAAAATCAGAGGCAGGAATATCATCTCTGCATTTGATATTAAGGTTCTGGATGGTGAATTGGCTAAGCTTATCATCTGCCTTTGATCAGATTGGAAGGCACTTTAGAAAATGATATCTTAATCATCCTATTGCTTTTCAGGCTTCACCTCTGGATACTTGAATAACACTCTCTCTCTGTAACAGAATAACAGAAGAGTTGGAAGGGATGTTTGAGGTCTTCTTGTCCAACCATCTGCTCAAGCAGGAAACCCTATCCCATTTCAGATAAGTGGTTGTCCAATCTCTTCTTAAAAGGTACTCCTGTGTTAGAGCACCCACCGTTTCTGGAAGCAAGTTGTAGACTCCTCTAATCCATGGGATCGTGTTGCAAATCATGTGGTCTAAATGGAAGTAGAGTTTGGCATTATCTAGTCCAGGGGTATCAAACTCACAGCCCGCCGCCGGATGCATCACATGCTGGCCACGCCCACACCCATTTTAGGGAAGGGGGGAAAGTTGTGATACATCATGCGATGACAATATGTCATTGCAAGTTTGACACCCCTGATCTAGTCTAACTAAAGCAGAGTTTGACATTTTGGTTAGTTAGTTAGATGCCATCTGGAGATTATATAGACAAATGCCATTTTAAACTTTTTCCAGTGGTAGTGTTTCCAAGAACAGTCCTAGACCAGGAACCCTTGCTCACAGTCATTCAACTCCCTGTTGGATTACTGCAATATACTCTACTTGGGGTTGACCTTGAAGATCATCCAGAATGTATAATCCCATATGTGCAGTTCTGGTTGCTCCATGTATGGACCATATTGTACCAATGCACTGGCTTCCAACTTCTTTCCAGGTCTAATTCATTTTTTTAAAAGCTTTGAATGGCATTAGAGCTGAGGTGGCGCAGCGGTTAGAGGCAGTACTGCAGGCCACTTTAGCTGACTGTGATCCGCAGGTCAGCGGTTCAAATCTCACCGGCTCAAGGTTGACTCAGCCTTCCATCCTTCCGAGGTAGGTAAAATGAGGACCCAGATTGTTGGGGGCAATATAAATATACATTGCTTACTGGTGTAAACCACTTAGAGCAGTAATGGCGAACCTTTTTTTCCTCAGGTGCCGAAAGCACATGTGTGCACGCTATCGCACACGGGCGAGTGCCCATATCCATAATTCAATGTCTGGGGAGGGCGAAAATGGCTTCCCCCGCCCCCCGGAGGCCCTTTGGAGGCCGGAAATGGCCCATTTCCTGACTTCCGGTGGGCCCAGTAGGCCTGTTTTTCGCCCTCCCCAGGCTCCAGAGGCTTCTCTAGAGTCTGGGGAGAGTAAAAATGCCCTCCCCCACCCCCCCGGAGGCCCTCTGGAAGCTGGAAATGCCCTCCCAGAGCTTCCGTGTGAGCCGAAAATCAGCTTGCCGGCGTGCACATGCACGCTGGAGCTAAGCTGGGGCAACAGCTCACGTGCCGGCAGATACGGCTCTGCGTGCCACCTGTGGCACGCGGGCCATAGGTTCGCCATCACTGGCTTAAAGAGTGCTTGCACTGTGAGGCGGAATATAAATCTCACAAATCAATCAATCAATCAATAAATAAGATCAGGTTATTTGTGGGGCTACCTCTCCCCAAGGATGTCAGCTCTTTCCACCTGGTCAAATATAGTGGACATACTGGAGGTCCTTTCCCTTAAGTGGAATTCTTGGTAGAACTCAGATTAAACATGAGCCAGCAATGTGTCACAGTGGGCAAAAGAGCCATTTTCAGTTTTGGACTGCATCAACAGAGGCATAATCAAGACCACAAGAAATGATAGTACTACTCTATGTTGAACTGGTCAGACTACACTTGAAATGTTGTGTCCAGTTCTGGTTGCCACCATACAAAAAGGAAACCAAGGAACTAGAACTAGTGCAGAGAATAGCAACAAAGATGGTTCAGAGCTTGGAAGTTAAGTCCTATAAAGAATGACTATAGGAACTGAATAGGTTTAATCTAACAAAGGGAAGCTATGATAGCAGTCTTCTAATACATGAAAGGATGTCACAGGGCAGAGGTGTGGATATATCCTTTATAGCACCTGAGTGAGATAAGAACCAATGATGGAACCTTAGAACAGAATAGAGTAGAATAGAATTACAGAGTTGGAAGGGACCTTGGAGGTCTTCTAGTACAACTCCCTGCTTAGGCAGGAAACCCTACACTACTTCAGACAAATGGTTATCCAACATCTTTAGAACGTCCAGTGTTGGAGCACCCACAACTTCTGGAGGCAAGTTGTTCCACTGATTAATTGTTCTAAATGTCAGGAAATTTCTCCTTAGTTCTAAGTTGCTTCTCTCCTTGATTAGTTTCCATCTATTGCTTCTTGTCCAATTACCCAGTTCCTGCAACCGTTCTTCATATGTTTTATCCTCCCGTTGCCTAATCGTCTTTGTTGCTCTTCTCTGCACTCTTTCTAGAGTCTCAACATCTTTTTTACATCGTGGCGACCAAAACTGGATGCAGTATTCCAAGTGTGGAATACAAGGCATTATAAAGTGGTATAAAAACATCTTCACGTGATCTTGATTCTATCCCTCTGTTTATGCAGCCTAGAACTGTGTTGGCTTTTTTGGCAGCTGCTGGCTCATATTTAAATGGTTGTCCACTAGGACTCCAAGATCCCTCTCACAGTTACTACTATTGAGCAAGGTACCACATATACTATACCTGTGCATTTTGTTTTTCTTGCCTAAATGTAGATAAATGCCTTAACAGAGAGATATCCAGGCTTGAAATAAATAAGGAGTTTTGTAATACCTCAATACCTGTGAGAGGTATTACGTCTGTTTTCTGGAGTCATATATGCTTCAAAGGTCTTCAAAGGAAAGTTTGGGCAGCCATTTGTCTAGGACAGTGATGGCGAACCTATAGCACGGGTGCCACAGGTGGCACGCGGAGCCATATCTGCCGGCACGCGAGCTGTTGCCCTAATTCAGCTCCAGTGCACATGTGAATGCCCGCCAGCTGATTTTTGGCTCGTGCGGAGGCTCTGGGAGGTCATTTTGGCCTCCAGAGGGCCTCCAGGATGGTGGGGGAAATGTTTTTGCCCTCCCCAAGCTCCAAGAAAGCCTCTGGAGCCTGGGGAGGGCAAAAAATGGGCCCACCGGGCCCACTGGAAGTCGGGAAATGGGGAAGTGAGGGGGGTCACGCACACATGTACAGGAGGGTGGGGCAAGTGAGGAGCTTTGAATTATGGCTGTGGGCACGCACGCACATGCAATAGCGCGCAGACACACTATTTCGGCACCCGAGGGAAAAAAGGTTCACCATCATTGGTCTAGGATGATATGAAGATTCCTGCTCCCCCAAGATTAAGTTTATATCCTTAAATCAGGATAGAGAAATGATACCAAAGGTTTACATGTTTTTATAACCATTGAGAGCCAAATAACCTCTAAAGTGCCTTCCAATCTAGCAATAGCAATAGCACTTAGACTTATATACCGCTTCATAGTGCTTTACAGCCCTCTCTAAGTGATTTACAGAGTTCAGCATATTGCCCCCAACAATCTGGGTCCTCATTTTACCCACCTCGGAAGGATGGAAGGCTGAGTCAACCTTGAGCCTGGTGAGATTTGAACAGCTGAACTGCTGAACTAGCAGTCAGCTGAAGTAGCCGGCAGTGCTGCACTTTAACCACTGCGCCACCTCGGCTCCCATCTAATGGGTCTATGATTCTGACATTCAAGATTTGGGGCATATAGCAATAGCAAGAGCACTTAGACTTACTATACCACTTCATAGTGCTTCACAGCCCTCTCTAAGCAGTTTACAAAGTCAGCCTATTGCCCCCAACAATCTGGGTCCTCATTTTACCGACCTCAGAAGAATGGAAGGATGAATCAACTTTGAGCCGATCAGGATCGAATTGCTGGCACAAGTGAGCAGAGTTAGCCTGCAATACTGCATTCTAACCACTGCGCCACCACAGCTCCTATTCTTTTATCCGCTCTCCTAGTGGAACGTACATGCACAATCAAGTTATTTTAAAAGTCATATTTTATAATATTTTAATGGGGGGGATTAGAACCTCTCTACGGCACAATCCTTTTTCTGTTTTACTTCTGCAGCTGTGCCTCTCTCAGATGAAGAAACTGGACTGATGCCACTTAGTTGTCTCTGAAAGCAACAACATGACTCCTCTGCCATGTGGCTCTGTGATGTTGCAAACAGAATGCCCCCCCACTCCCCTCAAGATATGAACAATGTAAAACTCAGCAATAGTCAGCTGCTGCAGAAATGACATACAATGAAATATATTAGTCAAACTTTTCCTTGTATGTTAAGGAGAATAAATCTCCATTGAGGCGATGTTGATCTTTCTCTCGGAACTCAGACATTTAAAAATAAAGCCGAAGTTAAAAGTCTAATAAAAAATATTTATTTCGGTACAAAAACAATAAATTCTGAATAGTTACATTCTTGCTAATTAAATGCGACCATTTCGGTCAGAGCCAAACCACAAGAGAGTAATGGAGAATCAGGAATGCATACATGCGCATAAGATCACATCACGTGTTCTGCTTGTAATGGAATGTACCATAATATTAGGATAGGGGTGCATTACCCTGCATAGACATACAACTGACAATATTCACTACGTGACATTCTAGCACTTTCTGGTGGTGGTTATAGTGGTGGCAAATATCCTCACCAAGCAGAAAAGAACAATCTTACTCCCTCTAAAGCTAGAACAAACATTTGAGATTATGATTCTCCAAATTCCATGCTAGTGAGTACACTGGTAGGATTCATTAGTAGTTGCATTTCAAAAACATCTGGAGGGCATCATGTTCACATTTCAACCTCTCTAAAACCCTGTCAACACATTTCCAGCAGCTTAAAAAGAGTATGAAAAATGTCAAAATTTAGGTGATGGGACAGGCGCATTTATTCATACACCGTAAATGGTTGCCTAAGGACCCTGTGGGGGCTGAATTTAAGCCATTCTTACTGAAGCAACATGAACTATGAGAACAAGGGGGCTGCCTATTGTGGGGTGATTGAGTTGTAATTCTGCCCAGTCTGTGTGCTGGCATTCTCAGGACCTTGCATGAGGGCCATCTGGGGATTGTCCGGATGAAAGCCCTCGCTAGAAGCTATGTATGGTGGCCAAATATGGACATAGAAATCCAGGAGTGGGTGGCAAAGTGTAAGCCGTGCCAAGAGTCACGGCCGGCTCCCCCGAAGGCCCCGGTTCAGGACTGGAAAAAGCCTAAAGCCCCATGGTCCAGAATACATGTTGACTTTGCTGGCCCATTCCATGGCCAGACATTCATGATACTGGTAGACACCTATTCTAAATGGGTTGAGATTTTTTTAATGGGTTCCACAGCAGCCGAGGCAGTCATAAAGGTTCTCAGGCAGTTGTTTGCGACCCACGGCCTACCTGATGTACTGGTGTCCGATAACGGCTCACAGTTTACAGCCACCCAATTTGAGGAATTTCTGGCAGAGTGAGGGATTCGCCATGCACTCTCTGCACTGTTCCACCCAGCCACAAATGGCCTTGTAGAGGGAGCCGTGAGATCCGCAAAGAAAGCCCTAGGAAGACTAGGCCCCGGGGATTGGCAAGCCAGAATAGATGCTTTCATCCTCAGCCAATACATATCCCCTTGCACAGCCACCGGCTGCAGCCCGGCCAAACTCTTAATGGGCTGCAGACTCCACTCAGTCCTGGACTGGCTGCACCCAAATTATGTGCCCCAGAAAAACAACAACACAGCACAATGCACCAGGTCCTTTAGCATCGGGGACCTGGTCTTTGCAAGAAATTACGCCGAGGGGTAAATTCGAAACCGATTAGTTGAAAATGCACAAACAGCAAAAACTGAGCAAAATTACACTCCTTCCTCAGCTAACTCAAGTCTAATGGAACCGGAGGACTCCTCTGAGGAACCAGGAGTCCAGCGACGATCAAACAGCGAACCAAGAACTTCAGAAAGACACCAAAACAAAAAGATTAAAAACATGATGGAATTGAAGAAACACAAAATGAACTTGATGGAAAATGAAGAGGTGGCAAGGAAAATAAAAATGACTAAACAGAACTTTTTTGAACACGCAAATAAGCCAGGGAGATGGTTAGCTTACAAAATGAAGAAGGAAAAGGAGAAAAAATGGATTAAACAATTGGAAGATGCTGAGGGGAATCTACAACATCAAAATGAGGGGGGGAGATTGTATGGGCGTATTATGAGGATTTATACAAACAAAGAATGGTTACTGAAGAAAATATAAAACAATATTTGGAAGAAGTGGAACTACCTAAAATACCAGAAAAGTTTAAGAACTTATTAGAAGAGAAAATAACAATGATGGAATTAACAGAAGCAATTATAAGACAGAAAAATTGCAAAACACCGGGACCAGATGGATTACCAGCAGAGGTATATAAAACATTGGAAGAAACACTAGGAATAGTAATGTTGGAGCTCTGTAATGAACTTCTAATAGATACTAAGATACTGGATTCATGGTCGGAGACATTTATAACCCTAATTCCGAAAGAGGAGACTGACTTACAGAAAATTAAGAACTATAGACCGATCTTGCTTTTGAATGCGGACTATAAAATTTTTGCTTCAATAATGGCGGAAAGACTAAAAAATTTTTTAAATGAATTTATACATTCAGACCAAAATGGCTTTTTACCTAAAAGGCAGATTAAGGATAATGTAGGTTATTGTCAATTATTGCCAAAGATACGGAAAGCCTATCTTGTCATTATATTGACCAAAAACATCCTATTCCTCTGTTCTATTTAAGTTTAAAGGTTACTTGCTCTACTCTCTGTGTATCTAGGGTCAAGGTTACCGTATTTTTCGGAGTATAAGATGCACCTTAGTTTTGGGGGAGGAAAACAAGGAAAAAAGGCCTCTGCCCCCCCAGCAATTTGCCAAACAGCAAACAGCAAACAGCACAGATGATATACACTGTTTGCTGTGTATTTCTGTGCATGTATGTCTAACCCATAGAAATAGCAAAGAATTGGAGAAATGTACATTATGGCAGTATATTAATCCCAGAAAGTTTTCTTAAATGTAATCACACTAACTACTCCCAATTATTTAAATAGATCTACTCCAAACATGACTAAGTCAAGGTTTAACTCAGCTGCCTTATTTTAATACTAATACTTAATACTAATACTTAGTACTTAATACTAAAACAGGACATTTCAGATTATACTTTTACAGATCTTTAAAATTGATGTGGCTTTCTGGAAGTATTCTCTGCTATTTAAAAGAAGATACAATAGCACTGGGCCTCTTCAGATCAAGCATTTATTTTAAAAAGCTTCTGCATTTTGTTAAGTTGTCTAGAACAATAATAAAACAGTCTTTAAAAATAAGTCTAATAATTTGAACATTCTATAGACATTTATAGTTATTGACTTACCTCCTTGCAGCATAAAACAAACAGCTAGTTTCAGCACAGTCTGGTTAGCACAAGAAAATAAAATTCTGTCTTTGCCTCTCCTTCTAGCAATTTGCCTCTGTGCAGCTTTAGTTTCACTTTCATTTTAGCACGTGGGCTTGTCGGCAACTTCAATCAATCAGCTGCGTGTCGGGAGGCAGATAATCAGTGGCTTGTGCTAATCAGGCTCTACTGCTGTTTGCTGCAAGGAGGTAAATTGCTGGCAGGCAAAGATCAAAGAGTGGGGGTGGCTGGGAGGGGCTACATTCAGTGTATAAGATGCACCCAAGTTTTCACCCTCTTTTGGGGGGTAAAAAGGTGTGTCTTATACTCCAAAAAGTATGGACTTATTCAGCTCTTCTATTGTTCTAGCTAAGAGCAAAAGGTTAAATTAGCAATCATGCGCTCACCTGCTTGCTTGCTTGATATGATTTATCTGTATGCTGTATATTAACCTGTTACTAGTTAGCTATCTTTGGGGTAAGTCAATCATTGTAATTGTATACACAAGAAACTTGTTATAAATAATAAACTACAAGTCCAGAAAACCAGAGCTTCTGAATACGGAGGCTGCTCAGCTCAGAGAGATTCCTAACTTGGACAAGCTTTGCTCAAGAAATCATGTCTCTGTGTCTTTGATTCCTACAGGATAACATGCGGACAATTCTAAATACAGTAGAATACTATGTGGCGCATCCAAAAAACCAAGTGGCACTGATGTTTTTAGATGTACAGAAGGCATTTGACAATGTGAATTGGCAATTTATGATAATGCAACTTCAGAATATGGATTTTGGAAAGAGATTTACAAACATAATTAAAACAATTTACTGCAAGCAATCAGCAAAAGTAATGGTGAATGGAGATATGACAGAAAAGGTGAATATTATGAAAGGAACAAGACAAGGATGTCCTCTATCTCCACTACTATTTGTTTTGACTTTGGAGGTATTGAATAGAAGTATAAGACAGAGTAAAGATATAAAAGGAATGAAAATCAAGAGAGAAGAGTATAAATTGCAAGCGTTTGCAGATGACTTGGTGTTCATTTTGGAAGAACCATTAGAGACAGGACCCAAATTAATACAACAAATAGAAAAATATGGAGAAGTGGCAGGATTGGAAATTAATAAAGACAAAACAAAATTATTAGTGAAAAATATTACAGAAAAACAAAAGAAGGAATTTATGGGGAAGTTAGATATACAGATAACAAAAAAGGTAAAATATTTGGGTATCCTGCTATCAGCAAGATGCATAACAATCAAAGAAGATAATTACTATAGATTAAAGAAACAAATTGAAATAGACTTGGAAAAATGGAAAAAATTACAACTATCATTGATGGGAAGGATTGCGATAACTAAAATAAATATATTGCCAGGATTGTTGTTTTTATTTTCAACAATATCAATAAGAATAGAGAATTTTTTTTGATGAGTTAAATAAAATGATCTTGAAGTTTGTTTGGCAGGGAAAGAAGGTGAGAATTAATATAAAAATGCTACAAGATGTAAGACTTAGAGATGGGTTTCGACTACCGAATTGGGAATTATATTATCATGCAGCGACATTGTCATGGATGAGAGAATCGATTTTACTAAGAAACACATGACTTTTGACTTTGGAGGGACATGATTTACAGATAGGATGGCATGCATTCATATGGTATGGAAAAAGTAGAATACACAGCTATTTCCAGAGACATTACATAATAAATTCTTTGTATGTGGTGTGGGAGAAGATAAAAGAGAAACATAATTTTAAAATACCATATTGGTTGTCAATAATGGAAGCACTAATTCATCCAAACATGTTCAATATGGGGAATATTGCAAGATACAAAGACATTTTAAGTGAAAAAGGGGAGTTGAAATCTTTGCACAAAATTGGAAAGCAACAAAAGCCCCCTCCGAAGGGGAGGTAATTAAGAAAATATTTGACTGTGCGGAGATGAATAAATTAACAATGATAATGAAAGAAAAAGAAGATTATAATATTATATAATATTATAATATTTGGGGGAAATTTTATGATTGGATGGAAAATGAATATGGATAGAAGATAAGTTACACCAATTAAAATGGGAGGAAAATGAAAAGTTAAAGATATGAGACCCAGGTGACAAAATTATGTAACTAAGGAGGCAGCATTATAATAGTATAAAAATATACCTAGAATGATTAATATGTATAGAAGTATTGACATAGAAAAGACTTAAGATTAATAGTAGTACCGTAGGTTAAAGGAAGTTAGAGAGATGAGTTGCTTGTCTGTTAACCACAAAATAGATTATAAATGGATATACTCAGGGAAGGAATAAGAGGGAGGAAGAGGAAGTAGAGGAGGAGAGAAGGAAGAGTTTAGGTAGGCGAAGAGAAGGAGGTTAGAAGGAAGGAGGAGGAGAGAAGGAGAAGAGAGAGGTGATGAGAGGAGAGGTCGAGGTGGAGGAGGAGAAAGTTAGAGGAAGGGGAAGAGGGAAGTAGGAAGAAGGGAGAGAAGGAGAAAGAAGGTAGAGAAAAGGGAGGGAGGTAAGAGAGAGGGGAGTGACATGATGTGATATGGGAAAACAGATGGGCAACCTGGTAATGATATGTGTAAGATTATTATGTTTGTTTATTGTTTATTGGATAATAATATATAATTTATGTTAATACTTGATAAGATATTATGGTATATGTATTGATGTTTATGTGGAGTGTGGGGAAAAAATAAAAAACTTTTGCAAAAAACAAAACAAAACAGCGAACCGGTTCCCATGGATGAGAAGGCCCGGCCTGAAAGCTTCCAGGAGCTTTCAGGCTCAGACCTCGGAGCAGCAGCAGACCTGTCCGCACAAGCTGCTGCCTCAACGTCGACTGAGCTGCGCAGGTCAGGGAGGGTCCCTAAACGCCCCGCCTACCTGTGTGATTACGTCTGCAGCATGGAATGCTCCATCGAAGAGGGTAGGGGTGTTATGTATTGACAATTGAAATGGTTTTACTCAGGTCCAGCATTTGAGTGAGAAGAATGCTCAAACGCTATCGGTTAAAGCGTCTGATAGCTCCCTATAAAAGGGCCGGCTGTCAGACAGCTAGTTGCTGGTTGTAGAGAGAAGTTGCCTAATAAACAGTGTTCAAGAGTCGGTCTCCAGAGTTGTTATTCCCACAACTTAACAGTACATGTGAAAGACCTTGGGTGATGGGACAAAGAAATCTGACTAGGAAACGGTCAGATAAGAGACAGCATAGCCCACAGTTGCATAAGGGGTGGAACAAGAGGTTAAAAAAGGACTTTCCCCTATAGAGGGAGAATTTTACCTTCAATATAATGTTCTATAACTTCACTCTATTTCCTCCCAAAGCAGAAAACTGTCTCCCCCCACCCCAAAAAATCAATCTTAGTGATTTTAGTGACATTTCAGAAAACTGTAAAAAAACACACCACCTAATCTTTATCCCATATTTGCCGTTCTTTAAGATGGTACTTTGCAGGATACTTTTGCAGCTACAATGAAGAAACAAATGATAGTAGAATCCTTTAAAATTTGGTTTTGAATTCACTTTTTCCATGATTGCCCAGGTGCTGTGGCCAAGCCATTAGTTATGGCTTTGGCTAAGATGCCCCATCCAACCGTTATTGCTCCTAAGAGTTTTCCTTTGATGTAATAAGAAGTCTCAATGTTGTCTGTGAAATGATGATGATTGCAAATAGAGATTAGTCATTAATAAGCAAACTACAAATGAGAGGGTGCGTACAGTTCCAGGAACACTTCTGCTGTTAGTAAAGGCTGAGGATATGTGGAAATAGAATATCCTACGGAAAGTGTCCATTAAGCTTTCCCAGATTTGAGGAGGTTTTTTTGTAGAGTGTGCATTTTCTTTGAAAAATGACTAATTAGAAGTCATCAGGGGAAACTAACATTTCTTAATGTTAGTACTCTGAAAATAACCTAAAACAAAAGCACTGGGGAAAGACACTTAAAAGAGAAATGTGGGAAACTTCTTACCAACTCTCACTGGGTATCATCAATTATTAAATTCTAAGATACATTAGAACATCACTAGGGAGCAAGATTTAGGTCAAGAACTTAGCAGGAAAGTTCTGGCAACTCCTAAGTCAACAACAATCAAAACGGAAAAACTAACTTGCTTGTCATCAATTTAAGGAAGCTCACTGTGCCTCAAACAGAGCAAAAGGTTTAATAGAAAAGTAGACAACTTTACAACCTGGATTTACAGCATGGCTTACAAACATCGTATTACTTAGAATCCAGTCTGCCACCCTGGAAACCAGGAATGTCACTTTGTTGAGAAGATGGATTTGTTCACATAGGTGCCTTGATGAAGTTTGCTATTTTGGTCGACCAAAATGCATTTACTACCGACAAAGTGAATGCAAGCTTTGCAGTTATTGTACAGTGCAGGGAAGTTTGAATGTAACTAAATTTAATGCTGTGAGATAGACATGATTAATGTATGGCTGTGAAAGTTGGACCATAAGGAAGGCTGAGCGCCAAAGAATTGAGGCCTTTGAACTATGGTGCTGGAGAAGACTCCTGCGAGTCCCTTGGACTGCAAGGGGATCAAACCGGTCAGTCCTAGAGGAGACCAACCCTGACTGCTCTTTAGAAGGCCAGAACCTGAAGATGAAATTCAAATACTTTGGCCACCTAATGAGAAGGAAGGACTCACTGGAGAAGAGCCTAATGCTGGGAACGATTGAGGGCAAAAGAAGAAGGGGACAACAGAGAATGAGGTGGATGGATGGAGTTACTGAAGCAGTCGGCATGAGATTAAATGGACTCCAGAAGATGGTAGAGGACAGAAAGGCCTGGAGGAACATTGTCCATGGGATCACGATGGGTCAGACATGACTTCGCGGCTAACAACATCTAGCATGGTAAAGAATTCTTTGCTAGGTTGAACTTTTTAAGTCACGGATGATTCCAGCTGAAGGAGAATGTGATTTTTAAGATTTAAGAAGATCAGAAAGGCTGCATGAGATGATCACACTCATTCGTAGGCCTCCTCTACAAGGTTGAAAAATAAATGGTGCATTGTTATGTCATGACATAGAGCTTGTATTTTCATACTGAACTAAAAAACTATGTCTATGGAGATTCTCAGTCATATCAATGTTCCATATCAATGATGTTCAGGACTTCAGTGTGATTCCTGATGCTTTCCTTGAAAAGGGCAATGCATTCTCAAGATATACATGGATATACATAGAGCCGTGGTGGCGCAGTGGTTAGAAGGCAGTATTGCAGGCTAACTTACTGATCACTGTCAGATCAATTCTGACCAGGTAAAGATTGACTCAGCCTTCTATCCTTCTGAGGTTGGTAAAATGAGGACCCAGATTGTTGGGGGAAATATCCTGACACTGTAAATCACTTAGAGAGGGCTGTAACACACTATGAATCAGTATATAAGTCTAAGTGCTATTAATATTGCTAATATCTTATTATGGCTTTCTTCTGGCACTTTAACTTATGTTGAAACTGTTCCACACTTAGCTTTGGCCATGCCTTTGCTGTTATAACTGACTTCTTCCATTTCCATGTACCAATAATATTTCCATCCTTGCCATTCCAATCTCTAGTCACAAGCAGCACAACTTGTTTGCATGTTCTGTCAATTTTGGATTGAACCTGACCATAAAACTGGTCAAACTTCCTCTTCCTCTGCATCAGTGGTCAAAGCATAAACTTGGACAATCAGCATATTAAAGGGTTGTCCATGAAGTCTAATGGATATTATTTGGCTGCTGACTGCAAGGTACCCAAGTACAATCATTGCTATATCCTTCCTGACTACGTAAACAATAACACTCCTTCTTTGTTTTTATAACCTGAGTAGTAAACAGTATGATCTTCGGACTGAAAGCATCCAATTCCAGCCCATTTTAATTCACTTCACCTTTCACTGAGCTAAGCTTTCCCATACTCATACTCTTTAAGTGCCACATTCCCACTGTAATTCTGTAATTTGAAACTTTGGATTTTCTTTACCTGCATGGCAACCTTTATTATCTATCTATCTATCTATCTATCTATCTATCTATCTATCTATCTATCTATCTATCTATCTATCTATCTATCTATCTATCTATCTATCTATCTATCTATCTCCTGTCTAAGCAGGGGGTTGGACTAGAAGACCTCCAAGGTCCCTTCCAACTCTGTTATTCTATTCTATTCTATTCTATTCTATTCTATTCTATTCTATTCTATTCTATTCTATTCTATTCTATTCTATTCTATTCTATTCTATTGAGCTTGAGTCTATTCATTCCCATCCAGACCCTAACATCATCCAGGCAATGGCACATTACATCAACTGCTTCCCTGAACTGAAACGGGGTGGAGATGTAAACTGGGTATCATCAGCATACTGCTGATACCTCACCCTGTGTCGTCGGATGATCTTACCCAGCGGTTTCATGTAGATGTTAAACAGGATAGGCGAGAGGACCAAGCCCTGAGGCACCCCGCAGATAAGGGCCTAGGGGCCGACCTCTGACCCCCTGTCAATACCGACTGCATCCTATCGGAGAGGTAGGAGAACCACCATAAAACAGTGCCTCCCACTCCCAACTCGCCGAGATGGCACAGAAGGATACCATGGTCAATGGTATCGAAAGCCGCTGAGAGGTCAAGTAGCACCAGGATGGAGGAATAACCTCCATTCCGGGCTCGCCAGAGATCATCCATCAGGGTGACTAAAGCAGTTTCCAAACTGCAGCCGCGCCTGAAACCCAATTGAAAGGGATCTAGATAATCAGTGTCCGCAGGAGTATGGAGCGCCACCACTTTCTCTACAACCTTACCCACAAAGGGTAGGTTGGAGACAGGACGGAAGTTCTTTAAATCCGCCGGGTCCAGGGAAGGCTTCTTGAGGAGGGGCCTCACCACCACAGTTTTTAAGGGCTGTGGGATGGATCCCTCTCTCAAAGAAGCGATCACAACCACCTGGAGCCAGCCACGTGACACCTCCCTGCTGGCCGAAACCAGCCAGGAGGGGCACGGGTCCAGTAAACAAGTGGAGGCACTCATCGCTCCTATGGCCTTGTCAACATCATTAGGAGTGATAGGTTCAAATTCATCCCAAATAACAGGACTAAGACCGACCCATTTCGTCTCGGCTTGCCCTGTCCAATCGGAGTAAAGTCTCAAGGTTGGAGACCCCTGCTTTAAAGGACCCTGCTGGGAGCATATACTCTTAGCATACACTCCTGGTGGCCTTAATTGTTAAGGTCTCTAAAATCTCTGTCGATGGGTGGGATGTTATGGGTGGGAAAAGCTGAAAAAGTAGAGGCAGTCTAATTAATTTTAAACCCAGCCTAAACAAAATATCAAAACTATGTTTCTCAAATGGTTCTGAATGAAAAATGTATGAGCAAAATCATTGAGGAGAAGAATCATTACTCTTTGATCTGGAAAAGCTGTATATTTGTGACCTTATTTATTTTATTTAGGATTCTTATATGCCGCCCTACTCCCTGGGGACTGATTAAACCATTGGCACTTGCAAGCATTATCTATTCTGGAATCAAAGATCCAATGAAAAGAAATATGTAAAATATTCCTTTAAACTGCCCATTATGTAGAACACTTTGCTGAATGATATATGCTGTACTAATTTTAGTCCCAGTTACGATACTAATACTATACAAAAAATGTTGCTCACACCAACCAAGTGGCAACTACTGTGGGTGGAGTAGAACTGAAAAGCTTGATAGAAGTTGAGTTGAATGGAACACAGAACATAGAATAATAGAGTTGGAAGAGACCTTGGAGGTCTTCTAGTCCAACCCCCTGCTTGAGTAGGAAACCCTATACCATTTAAGTGGCTGAGCAGTCTTTCTTAAAAGCCTCCAGATATGAGGCACCCATAACTTCTGAAGGCAAAGCATTCCACAGGTTAATTGTTCTCACCATTAGGAAATTTTCCTTACTTATAAGTTGCTTTCCTCCTTGATTAGTTTCCATCCATTGCTTCTTGTTTTGCCTTCTAGTGCTTTGGAAAATAGGTTGACTCCCTCAACTTTGTGGCAGACCCTCAAATATTGGAACGCTAGATTAGACATGCCCAATCCCTGCAACCATTCTTCATAAGTTTATCATAAGTTTTTTCATAAGTTTTTCATAAGAACCTATAAATTGTTCACAATATGGAATATATATGTGGTAGCCCCAGCCCTATGGGCAGTTTTATCAAGGACTGTATCTTACCGAGCCGAGGTGGCGCAGCGTTAGAGGCAGTACTGCAGGCCACTTTAGCTGACTGTGATCCGCAGGTCAGCGGTTCAAATCTCACCGGCTCAAGGTTGACTCAGCCTTCCATCCTTCCGAGGTAGGTAAAATGAGGACCCAGATTGTTGGGGGCAATATAAATATACATTGCTTACTGGTGTAAACCGCTTAGAGAGTGCTTGCACTGTGAGGCGGTATATAAATCTCACTAAATGAATGAATGAATGAATGAATGAATGAATGAATGAATGAATGAATGAATGAATGAATGAACGAACGAACAAACAAACAAACAAACAAACAAACAAACAAACAAACAAACAAACAAACAAACAAACAAACAAACAAACAAACAAATCTTCCCTAAACACCACCCTGCTTACCAAAAGTCACTAGAAATAAAGATCTGGTACTGAACATAAACACCATTTAGAATCTACATATTTAAGGGGGAAAAAGCCATTTCTCCATTATAGTCTGGTTCCAGGCTTGGCTGTAAATCGGAAACTCCCTTGGTCACTCTGTAAGTTGATAGTTGTGAAGAGAAAAAGTCAACAGCACAATGCCCTTTGCAAATTAAGTACACACACATTCACATCCTCAACTAGCATACCTTTAATAACATATGCCATCCGTCTGGTTAACTCGCAAGATTCGTTTTTCTCACTATGTACATGTATGCATCCGAACTAGACTATGTTGTTTCTCTGTGTCATATACCGTAATATATGTGGGTTTATGCATAATTGTTCATTTACTTGTATTTATATTTTGTCATGTTTATGTAGTGTATACTGGAGGTGGTGACCAGGGGTGGGTTCTAACTTACCTCACTGCCGGTTTGCTTCCTCCCACGCCGCGTGGCCGTGCTGCGTGGGCACGCGCGTGCATGCGCAGTGCTGAATTTTTTTAAAAAAAAAACCCCAAAAAGCTAAAAACAAGATGGTGATGCATGCGCAGTTCCAGAAACTCGGCTTCTGTGCATGCGCAGAAGAAAAAAAACCTGGAAAAAATTCCAAAAAAAAAGATGGTGCCACAGACCAGCACCAACAGAACCAGTTCAATGACATCATTGTGATGTCATCAGTGGCATGCTACTGGTTCGGGCGAACCGGTCCGAACCGGGAGGAACCCACCTCTGGTGGTGACCCTTTGAGAGCTGAATGCAACAAAATTTCATTTTAATGTATGCCAATTAGTGTACATTTAAAGTGATAATAAAGTTATTTATTAGATTAGGAGGAGGAGCCACGGCAAGATGGTGGAGAAAGATCTCACTCCCCGAAAACTTTGAACTTTCCTCGGGCTTTTTGCCGAAGGGAGACCCCTCCTTGTGGATTTTTGTCCTCGGAGAGAGATAAGAACTTGTGAGGCACCAGGCGGGTGTTACAGGATCAATTTACACACCCGCTGTTACTGCCTCTCCTCCCGTTTCGATCGGCGCTTGGGGAAGACCATCGCCCATTTTAGGAGCGACATTGATGCCGTGAGGGCTAGTTTGCTAGCCTTGACTGCAGGTTTGGAGGATTAATTCGAATGAAGACTGACAAACTGAGGGGCTGATTTGCAGCTTTGGAAGGAGGGATGGGGAACTTGGATAGTGTGCCTGTTTCGGTTGCTGAGAGCTTCACCGTGCCTTGCCCTTTAAACTTTCTGCTTGCTGCGTATGTGCTGCTTGGTCCGGATATTGCAGCTGGAGGATTTTGGTGGCTGCGGGGGAGATTTGTGCTCTGTGGGGGGGTGTTAGGTGAAACTTGGTGAACTCCCCCCCCCCGGTTAGGAGCGAGAGCACTGTTTGGCAGTTTAGAAATTTCTAGTCCTGAGACTCCCACCGCCATTATTAGGAGAGGGGAGACACGTTTCCGGGCACTAGTGTCATTCTGAGAAGCCCGAAGAAACAGAAAAGATCACGAGAAGCCCTTTATTACCATCTGCTCTGTGAGCCTGTGAAAGAATTCTGGGACTGGTGCTGATTGAGGATGACCAGCGCCAAAATTGCCTTTGAGTGCTTCAACCCCCCCCCTTGCTGTTCCCAGCTTATATCCAGAGACTTTTTACATCTATGGAGATTACATCTTCCTGGACGCTGTGCTCAATTTTACCCCTGTTCCCACGGATGTCCCTGCTCATTTTAAAGACCACTGCACGCAGGGAGAAGATGCTAAATCCCCCCTCGGACAGAAATCGATCGCATACCGAGGGGGGTAGGACTATAAACTCCCAATGTCATCGGAGTAAGGGAGGTTCTCCGTCATCCTGGGATTATAGAACAATAGGGAGGCTAAGCTGAACCAGGGAACCTGCCTCCCCAGCACACCCTTACCTGGACGAACTTGCCTTCATTTTTAAAACTTTTTAACTTATTCTCCTCCTCTGAGACGTGGTATGGGTGTGATTGAGTATAGGGACGAGTGAGATGAGTGAGATGAGTGTCTGATTGTTAACGAATGTGTGTCTGAAAAAGAAATGGAAAAGCCAGGGGCTGCGATCCCGACCCCCCTCGCTGAGTGTAGAAATAGAAGCGGGGGGGGCGGGGCGTAGTGACCCCAGCCTGTGAGAATGGTATGTATGACCTGCAGGAAATGAGGAGGACCAGCGGGGAGGGGGAGGGGGTCTCTGGTGGGGATGAGAGCCGGAACATCTCGGTCATAATGGGAAGAGGCAGATATGGCGGGAGCAGAGGGGAGGGCCGCTCTCGGGGAATAAGACCTCGCTGTTTACAAGCGATCCCTTGTTCCGGCCCCTCTGATCTGGTTCCATCTTGCTCAACCCGGATACCTGGCAACCAGGGTTCTCAGGGCCCTGGGCTCAGGATGCTGCTGCTTAACGCCAGGTCAATTATCAACAAAGCCCCCCCTGATACGTGATTTAATCACAGAGGAGGGGGCAGACCTGGTATGTGTTACCGAGACCTGGCTAGGGCAGGAGGGGGGAGTAGCCCTCTCCGAGATATGCCCAGCCGGTTTCTCGGTACAGCACCATTCTCGGCCCCAGGGAAGGGGGGGAGGAGTGGCAATTATAACGCGTGGAAATCTGCATCCTCGTAGGATCCCTTCCCCGGAGATTGTTGGGTGTGAGACGCTCCTTCTGAAGTTGGACTTAGGGGTTCAGGTGGGCCTTTTCTTAATGTACCTGCCTCCCAGCTGTGTAAGTAAGGCCCTGCCTGAGCTGCTCGAGGCAGTAGCCGGCTTGGCGGTTGAGTTCCCTAGGGTTATGGTGCTGGGGGACTTCAACTTGCCATCTGCTGGCGAAACCTCTGGGATAGCTCAGGAGTTCATGGATTCCATGACAACCATGGACCTGACCCAAGTAATTCAGGGTCCGACTCATGAGGGTGGTCACATGCTTGACCTAGTGTTTCTTTCGGGGCAGTGGAGAGATGATCTGAAGATAAGGGATATAGTCATCACCCCACTGTCATGGTCAGATCATTTCCTACTGAGGCTGGATTTCACAACCCCATTCCTCCCCCGCAGGGAGGCGGGACCGACTAGGTGGTTCCGCCCCAGGCACCTAATGGAGCCGGATGGATTCCAGAGGGAACTTGGGGAAATACCTGAAACCCTGGTACACAATTCGGTGACTCCCTGGTGGCTGCTTGGAACACCGCAGCATCAGGGGCTCTAGACGGAATTGCGCCTAAGCGACCTCTCCGTGGCAGTGGATCCCGGAAAGCTCCCTGGTTTACCGAGGAGCTCCGGGAGATGAAACGCCAAAAGAGACGTCTGGAGCGCCGCTGGAGGACCAAGAGGGCCGAATCTGACCGAACACTATTAAGAATTTACATCAGATCTTATTTAGTGGCGATAAGGGCGGCAAGACGATCCTATCTTTCCGCTCTTATTGCGTCCGCAGATTCTCGTCCAGCCGCCTTGTTTAGGGTGACTCGCTCCCTCCTTGGAAAAGGGGGGAGCGAGGAACACTTACAAGGCAGAGCTGAGGAATTTGCTGAGTTTCTGTCGGATAAAGTCACTCAGATTCGGTCAAACTTGGACTCTGGCAGGGCAGAGTCCATAGAGTTGACGGGGGCAAGTCCTAGTCCATCATTATGGGAAGAGTTTGGGCCTGTTTCTCCCGAGGATGTGGACAGGGCTATGGGAGCTATGGGTACCTCCACCTGTTTATTGGACCCATGCCCCTCCTGGCTGGTCTCGGCCAGCAGGTCGGTGGCACGCGGCTGGATCCAGGCGGTGATCACCGCTTCTTTGAGGGAGGGATCCGTACCGCAGTCGTTAAAAGCTGCGGTGGTGCGACCCCTCCTGAAGAAGCCTTCCCTGGATCCAGCTGATTTGAAAAACTATCGTCCAGTCTCCAACTTACCTTTCCTAGGGAAAGTTGTGGAGAAGGTGGTGGTGACTCAGCTTCTGCAGCTCCTGGATGAAACAGACCATCTAGATCCTTACCAGTCGGGCTTCAGGCGCGGCTACAGTACAGAAACTGCCTTGGTCGCCCTGATGGATGATCTCTGGCGGGCCCGGGATGGAGGAAACTCCTCCATCCTGGTGCTATTTGACCTCTCAGCGGCTTTCGATACCATCGACCATGGTATCCTTCTGCATCGGCTCGGCGAGTTGGGAGTGGGAGGCACCGTTTTAAGGTGGTTCTCCTCTTATCTCGCCGATCGGATGCAGTCGGTGTTGGCAGGAGGGCAGAGATCGTCCCCTAGGCCCCTATCATGTGGGGTGCCTCAGGGGTCGGTTCTCTCGCCCATCCTGTTTAATATCTACATGAAACCGTTGGGTGAGATCATTCGCAGACATGGGGTGTGTTTCCATCAGTACGCTGACGACACCCAGCTGTACATCACCACCCCGTCTGACTTCAGGGAGGCAGTTGATGTAATGTGCCGTTGCCTGGACGATGTTAAGATCTGGATGGGGAGGAACAGACTCAGACTCAATCCCGACAAGACTGAGTGGCTGTGGATATTGCCTCCTAAGGACCATGACAACTACCCCTCCTTGGTCTTTGAGGGTGCGAAACTGACTCCCTCAGACCAGGTCCGCAACTTGGGGTCCTCCTAGATCCACAGCTAAAATTGGACCACCATCTTTCTGCTGTGGCTAGGGGGGCCTTTGCACAGGTCCGCCTAGTGCACCAGTTGCGGCCATACTTGGAGAAGGAGGCTCTACTCACGGTCACTCATGCCCTTGTCACCTCGCGTTTGGACTACTGCAATGCGCTCTACATGGGGCTACCCTTGAAGAGTATCCGGAGACTTCAGCTGGTGCAAAATGCGGCTGCGCGTGCTGTGGTGGGTGTGCCAAGGTACACCCACGTGACACCAATACTCCACCAGCTGCATTGGTTGCCCATCGGTCTCCGGGTCCAATTCAAGGTGTTGATCACCATCTTTAAAGCCCTTCATGGCTTAGGACCAGGATATCTTCGGGACTGCATTCTGCCTCATACTTCCCTCCGACCGGTTAGGGCCCACAGAATTGGCCTCCTCCAGGTCCCGTCGGCCAAGCAATGCCGGCTGGTGAGCCCTAGGGGGAGAGCCTTCTTTGTGGCCGGCCCTCGTGCTCTGGAACCAACTACCCCCAGAGACCCGGACCATCCCCACTCTGCTGGCCTTCCGAAAAGCCGTTAAAACATGGCTTTTCCTGCAGGTAGGGGGGACAGCTTAATCCACCTGAGATCACCCCCCAAGTATATATGATGTTGAATGGATGTTGTTGTTTTAATACTGTTTTTAAAAATTTGTACTCGTTTTTTTAATTATGTGTATTTTGATTATTCTTGTATTTTTCCCTGTTGTACGCCGCCCTGAGTCCTTCGGGAGTTGGGCGGCATATAAGAATAACAAAATAAATAAATAATAAATAAATAAATTCTAAGTTCCATAACACTTCTCCATAAATGCATTGAACAACTAAAGGGGTATCAACTTGCCTTACTCCATGCTCCGTGCTCAATGTACTATGCATCCCAATTAATCTCATGCATGTTCTATCCATTATATCTTACTAAAAAATGTCAAGTGAAATTCCCTGCAATAATATCTTGTTACTAAATGGATTGTATTCGCATATCTTTCTCCGTTCTTTTGGCATATACATATATAGCACAAAAATGTAAAGCTTGCTGACCTGGGTATGTTATCAAAGGAAACAGTTTTACTTAAAATCTTGTTTTTGCCAACATATTTTGCAAAGTATTTGGACCGAAGTCAAACCACTGTGGTTCTCAGCTGTGTTTCCTCTTACTATTTCCCCAGGTAGTTTCGGCATAGCACTCTGAAACAGAATATTCTTTTAGGGAATTTAAAAAGAAGACAAGGAGTTCAGAAGATGGTTTATAGCTGTAAAAATACTCCTAAGGGTATTAAGCCACAAATGTAACAGCCCTCAACTGCCATTTCTAAATTTCCAGTGATTGCAGACTGTTCCCAGAGGCAAAAAGAAAAAAGAAACACAAACAAAAAAATCCTGTATGAAATTAAAACCAATCACAAAATATTTAAAACATTGTTACAAGATGTGATTTTGTCTATTTTCCCCCTCTTTATCTGGAATTTTACTAAGAAAGTTTTAGCTAACTCTGCAACAGTTCCCATTTGAGAACATTGTAAAAGCTGAAATGTCCCCAGTTGTAACCTTAAATATGAACCACCAACATACCCAATCAAAACCAAATTTGATCACAATATAAGATGAATTAGAGGGCTTCATTTACCACCACAATCTCTGTCATCATCTATTTATTTGTTCTGTGAAACTGCAAGCTTTTATAATAGAGGCTTGTCGGCTTCAGAATACAATCTCTTATTATGAAATTTGGTTAATGCTCCCAAACTCTGTTTAATCTTGCTAGGCTCATATCTCAAAAACACATTTCCCAATTTAAATATTAAGATTGTAAACATATGAACACCATTACTTTGGCTCTGGTAGTGTTGAATTCCTTCCTTCATTGCTTGCAATAAAATTCCCTTTAAAGATTCTGGGGAGACAGCTTAAAATTAAATTTGGAATGCAGAACTAATCTCTTTTTGGTTTTTAGTGGGGATTTATTGTAGTCCTTCTTAGCATTGAATAATTCATTACTGAATTCTTGTAGTATAATAAAAACTAAATGGACCATATTCAATAAACAACATGAAATGCTGACAGCATGGCTTCTTCTTTTTTTAATAAAAAGAAAAAATAGTTTCTGGATCTATACAGTATTTCTCTATCCCATATTGGCACAGCCTCTGGTTATATTGGGCAATAGGTTGTCAAAATAAAATCTTCATATTCAGTTAGGCCATTTAGTAAAGGTGTGTTGACAATCAGAGCCCCCGTGAGGCATCTCAAGTAAATTTTGAAATTCACATATCACCTTTCAGCTGTTTATTTATCCAATTAAAATATTTTAAAAGAATAAAACTAGGTGGAATCTGTTGGTTACTGGAAAGGTGCATAGAGTGCCACTGGTTTGCTTGATAATAGTAGTGCCTCAAATAGAAGGTTCATACAAAATGGTAAGGACAACTGAGAATAGAATAGAATAGAATAGAATAGAATAGAATAGAATAGAATAGAATAGAATAGAATAGAATAGAATAGGAGTTGGAAGGGGCCTTGGAGATCTTCTAGTCCAACCCCCTGCTTGTTAGGAGAATAAATCTCCCTAGAGGCGATGTTTGATCTTTCTCTCAGAGCTCAGACATTTAGAAATAAAGCCGAAGTTAAAAGGTCTAATAAAATATTTATTTCGGTACAAAAACAATAAATTCTGAATAATTACATTCTTGCTAATTAAATGCGACTGCTCCTGGTCAGAGCCAAACCACAAGAAGAAATTAATGGAGAATCAGGAATGTACACATGCGTACAAGATCACATGACGTGTCCTGCTTGTAATAGAATGTACCATAATATTAGGATAGGGGTGCATCACCCTGCATAGACATACAACTGACAATATTCACTACGTGACACTGCTTAGGCAGGGAACCCTGTACCATTTCAGACAAATGGTTATCCAATTTCTTCTTAAAAACTGCCAGTGCTGGAGAATTCATAACTTCTGAAGGCAAGTTGTTTCACTGATTACTTGTACTGTCAGGAAATTTCTTCTTAATTTCTAGGTTCTCTCCTTGATTAGTTTCCATCCATTGCTTCCTGACCTGCCCTCAGGTGCTTTGGAGAATAGCTTCACTCCCTCTTCTTTGTGGCAGCCCCTCAAATATTGGAACACTGCTATCATGTCTCCCTTAGTCCTTCTTTTCATTAAACTAGACATACCCAAATCCAGCAACCGTTCTTTATATATAGAAAGATTCCCCGTTATTTAGGGTACTGTTTATAAGTGAGCAACAAAGAGCAACAAAGATGATTAGGGGACTGGAGGCTAAAACATATGAAGAACAGTTGCAGCAACTGGGTATGTCTAGTTTAATGAAAAGAAGGACTAGGGGAGACATGATAGCAGTGTTCCAATATCTCAGGGGTTGCCACAAAGAAGAGGGAGTCAAACTATTCCCCAAAGCACCTGAGGGTAGGACAAGAAGCAATGGGTGGAAACTAATCAAGGAGAGAAGCAACTTAGAACTAAGGAGAAATTTCCTGACAGTTAGAACAATTAATCCGTGGAACGGCTTGCCTCCAGAAGTTGTGAATGCAACTTGGAAGTTTTTAAGAAGATGTTGGATAACCATTTGTCTGAAGTAGTGTAGGGTTTCCTGCCTAAGCAGGGGGTTGGACTAGAAGACCTCCAAGGTCCCTTCCAACTCTGTTGTTGTTGTTATTATTATTATTATTATTATTATTATTATTATTATTATTATTATTATTATTATTATTATTATTATTATTATTATTATTATTATTATTATTATTATTATTATTATTATTGCTATGTGATTAGAGCTCGAAGCATTGTCAGGGACCCCACACACCCACTTCACGGTCTGTTTCTGTTGCTCCCCTCTGGGAGGAAGTTTCGAAGTATCTATAGTAGGATTCTAGCCTTGTTCCTTATGCCATCCTTGTAAACTCGCAGGATTCTTCCCCCCCCCCCTCCGCCATGTATATATACATCGGAACTGGACTGTGTTGTTTCTCTGTGTCACATATGTGTGAGTATGTGTGTATATGCATAATGGTTATCTTTTGAGAGCTAAATGCAACAAAATTTCATTTTAATGCATGCTGATTAGCATACATTTTAAGTGACAATAAAGTTTTTATTCTTATTCTTCTTAAAACTAGGGGGGACCTGTTGCTTACTGAAAAGGTGCATAGAGTGTCCATGGGCAGCCTTGTGCTTATTCTGAACACATCTTCGCATCTTTATGAAAATAGCCTTGGCTCCATAATGAAATGATACATACCTTGTATTGTAGACCAAACAAGAAACATGATCAGATTTTATTGTAAAGCTACATTAACAATCTTTCAAGTCTGAAAGTACACATCTCCTGCTGTCTCTTTTACAGCCTGAGAAACTGGGGGGGGGGGGGTAATCCCTTCTCAGCCCTTTTCTCCACCCATTATGCAGCTGTAGGCTACGCCCTGGCTTATCTGACCATTTTGTAGGCAGCATTTCTTCTCTCGGAGTATGCCATTACTTGGTGTCATCATGCAAATTACATGCATTAAAATAATTTGCAATAACATAATATGCTCACACACAGAGACACTACAGGCACCCATGATGGTTCTGAAATCCGATAAATTTGTGTGACTCTCCTTGAGGGCATCTGCCTGTCCCATCCAGTTGGATAAGTGAACACACTCCACATCTTTTCTTTTCATTGTTGTCATTTATCAGAACATAAGAAGTGTGCCCCAATGGTGGGATTCAAATAACTTAACAACCAGTTTGTCCAGGGTCTGGTTGGCTGTCGTGGAAAGCGTGGCCCATCCCCGTCCTCCAGCTCTGCCGCATATGCAGGACGAGCCTCAACCTGACTCTTGACGAACCAGTTGTTAAATTATCCCCACCCCCACCCCATTTCCCCTCTTCTCCCTGCTCCTCCGCCTTCCCTCGTGCTGGCCACTCCATTGCCAGTTTCTCCATTGCAGCGCAGTGCCCAGGATCCACTTTGACAGCACAGGGGGTGGGTAATTTAACAACCAGTTCATCCGAACCAGTGTGAACCGTCTGACTCCCACCACTGATGTGCCCTCACCAAAGTGGTCCCTGCCCTTGGGAACACTTTCCAAACACATTTACTTACAATAGCATGGGGATTTTCTCAGAGAAGTTTCTGTTTTCTCCAGTATTTCCTGGAAAAACCAAGAAGTACGGATACCACAGTCAGCTCTAGAAGTGCTTGAGAATCAAAAGCTTCTCTATCAAAATAGCATGTGGCATGTGGGATATTTTATACAATTTGAAAACAGGATGAAAGATTCTCAGTCATCTTATACAAGAACAGCAGCAAAAAGTTTATCCAACCCCTAAATCAGTGGTCCCCAACCCCCGGTCCGCGGCCCGGTACCGGTCTGCAGAACAAATGTTACCGGGCCGCCCTGCTACTGCGTCTTCTGTGCAGCAGCGGCGGCGGGTCCTGCGACTTTTGCGAGTCCTGCGAGTCCCGATAATAAGCGCAGGGACGGGACTCCTGCGTCTGCCGACGTGCCCCGGCCCAGCTGATCAGCGTGGGGGCGGGGCTTCTGTGCGCGGCTCATCAGTATTAAAAGTAACGTGTACAGGAGGGCCTGTCTGCGGTGCAGCAGGTAAAGGGGAGTTAAAATGTTAAATTAAGTTATATTAATTTTGTTGTAACTGTATTTTATTTTGATGCCATGTTTAAATACAATTAAATTAAAATTGTTTATATTTGAGATTATTTTGATTTAATAATCAACGCGACGCCGCAAATCCCCCCCCCAGTGGGCCGCGGAAAAATTATCAAACGTTGACCGGTCCACGGCAATAAAAAGGTTGGGGACCACTGCCCTAAATGACTAAGCATCTTTTACATTTTTAATTTTATTTCAAAGTTAATGTGGAAAACTCTCCCCCATCCTAAAAATCTGCTGCAAAAATATACAGTGGTTATCTTTAGATACTTATACCTGTTGGTCTCATAGTCCTTATAGTGTCGGTCTCTCATCCTTAATATCTCTGCATTTTCTCTCATCAAATTTTTATATTATTTAGACAGGAAATATAAGTTAGTGACCCTTACTTATGTTTAGCTTGGGGGGGGGGAAAGAGACTGGGTTCCAAAGTAAATAAAAATGTAAAGTATTTCAAATAAACTTTGAGTACATCCACCATTTACCACCCACAGCTGAGTTCATTTCTAAGATGAAATCATGGTCTGTTAAAAACATGTTAAAAGAATTAAGCACAGCACACCCACAAAATGGAATGTTCAAACTTTTACCAACTATTCCAAACGGCAAAAGTGTTATGATATGGTATCTTACATGGAATAACTGTCATCTCCAGATAAAGTCTGTATATATTCAGTAGCTAAATAAAACATTTAAAGTCATGTCCATCTAAGATAATTAATTATGTTATCATGTTGGAATATTTTTGAGAAGTAAACTCAGGGTAAGTTTCATGTTCCATAATTCTTTGGAACTGAAATCTTAGAATCTCAACTAATAGATGTTTCCATATTTCTTATAGAGCCGAGGTGGCACAGTGGTTAGAGTGCAGCACTGCAGGCTACTTCAGCTGACTGCTAGCTGCAGTTCAGCTGTACAAATCTCACCAGCTCAAGGTTGACTCAGCCTTCCATCCTTCCGAGGTGGGTAAAATGAGGACCCAGATTGTTGGGGGCAATATGCTGAACCCTGTAAACCACTTAGAGAGGGCTGTAAAGCACTATGAAGCAGTATATAAGTCTAAGTGCTATTGCTATTGCTATTATAAAATAAAAAGCATGGAGGCTTCAAAGAGGCCTGGTCTTCTAATAGCACTTAGCAATAGCACTTAGACTTATATACCGCTTCACAGTGCTTTACAGTTCTCCATAAGCGGTTTACAGAGTCAGCCTATTGCCCCCAACAATCTGGGTCCTCATTTTACCAACTTCAGAAGGATGGAAGGCTGAGTCAACCTTGAGCCGCTCGGAATCGAACTCTTGGAGTGAGCAGTTGTAAGAAGTTAGCACCCACCCCCTCCTAGAAAAATGAAATATCCTAGGAAACATTGAAAAAGGAAAGAATGTTTCCCTGAATGAGGAAAGGAGAAACATGTTTTAAATACAAAGCAGCTTCCTGCAGCTCCCTGCCCTCCTCCTTCAGCTCCAGGGTGATGGGATTAAGATCTCCCCCCTTAGGACATCAGAGGATTAGCCCTCTACCACCTGGGAAATTACCAGCACTCAAACAAACTTGGGAGACAGCCTAAAAGGCTAGCTAAAAACCCCGCCCCTAGGGGGGTTCTGACCACCAATTGGAGGGCATTACATACACAGGAACAGGAAACTAAGAGGTGGGGCCCAACAGAGGTCATAAAAACCAAGGGACTCAGCATCTTCCTTCCCTTTTCTCTTCACCCACACCTGGAAGCATGTAATCTACCTTTTCTGTACAGGGGCTCCTGCCATGTGCTCCTGTCCACCATTAAACCTTCTTTCCAAGCAACTTCCATGAATCCAGTGTCTTTTTCCCCACTTGGAACTGAACCCAGAAGGATATTCCTTACAACACAGTGAGTTAGCCTGCAGTACTGCATTCTAACCACTGTGCCACCATGGCTCCTAGATGAGTGCCATTCTTTATCTTGATGACAATTCAGGCCTTGTTGATGCCACCACTCTGGGCAAAGGCATTTCATTCTTTGGACTTCTCTATGGACATTTGCTTTGAAATTTACTAAAAGCCCTGTGATGAATAGTGTTGCAGGTAAAGCAATTTAAGATGGAAGGATGTGCAAAAGGAGCAGATAGGAAGTAGCACAGAGTTGCAGGAAACAGATGGGGCCTCCAAAAAAAAAAAAACAAGGCACTCTTTGACCTAAATTCAAACAGTGCTTTCCTGGCATTTGGTTTTTCCGTAGTCCAATTCCATGCATTTCTGGTAAACATGGTATTGTTATGCAGTTCTTGTATTGCAGCTCTTGCATTGTTGCACAACTTCTGTAAGTTGTTCTAGATGTACAGGATCATTGGGAGAAGAGTCAGAGGACTGTGATCTGAAGGTTCCTAGTGAGATCCACGACTAGCAGTCAACATAAAGGGGAAAGTGTGCCCATCCACCCCATTGCTTTTATAGGACATCAGTCTGTACCCACCCTTCAACGTCTTTAGTTAATGACTCAAGTCATTCCAATAATAAGACATATCTCAGGAAGCAGTTTCATTATTTATTTTTAATAAACATTTTTTTCCTACAAGCATAGGATGCTTAAGTAATTGTTGTTTCACACCTAGGCTTCATTTATGCTTTCCTTTTTTGCTCATTCCCAATTCTCCTGATGAATAATAATTATTTTCCTTCCTCCCCCCCCCCCCATGTTCTTCTTCTAGGCTTAGCAAGTTTCTATGATGTGATGATGACCATCTTCAAATGTTGACTATGCCTCTTGTAATGTTGCTCTAAGGCAGATAGTAAATGAATGGAGGAGGGTGGGGGGTCTGCAACATCATGTTTGGAAGCAGAGTTTGCTCTGCAGAGTACCGTATTTTCGGAGTATAAGACGCACCTTTTTACCCTCAAAAAGAGGGTGAAAATTTGGGTGCATCTTATACACCGAATGTAGCTCCATCCAGCCACCCCCACCCTTTGGCCTCTGCCTGCCAGAAATTTACCTCTTTGCAGCAAACAGCAGCAGAGCCTGATTTGCACAAGAAACTAATTAGCAGCCTCCCAACCTACAGCTGACTGAGGCTTGCAAGCCACATGCTAAAATGAAACTAACTATGGTGGCTGTAATGAGACAAATTGCTGGGAGATAAACTGCGGGCAATGTTAGACTGCTGAAATTGCAAGGAGGTAAGCTGTAACTGCTGTGGCCTAGAGGTAGAGCTCTTGCTTCACAATCAGGAGGTTGTGAGTTCTATCCTAGGTAGAGGCAGATTCTGTTAATGATGTTATTTTGTTAAATGTTTGTAGAGTGTTCAAATTATTAGACTTATTTTTTAAAGACCGCTTTATTATTGTTCTAGACAACTTAACAAAATGAAGCTTTTTAAAATAAATGCTTGCTCTGAAGAGGCCCAGTGCTATTGTATCTTCTTTTAAATAATAGAGAATAATGTATACTTCCAGAAATTTTAATTAATTTTAACAGCTCTGTACAAGTATAGTCTGAAATGTAACAGTGTCCTGTTTAGTATTAAAGTTTAGTTACCTTGGAGTAGATCTATTTAAATAATTGGGAGGAGTTAGTGTGACTACATTTAAGAAAACTTTCTGGCATAATGTACATTTCTCCAATTCTCTGCTATTTCTATGGGTCAAGCACACATGCACAGAAATACACAGCAAACAGTGTATATCATCTGTGATGTTTGCTGTTTGGCAAATTGCTTGGAGGCAGAGGCCTGTTTTCCTTGTTTTCCTCCCCCAAAACTAAGGTGCGTCTTATACTTCGGTGCATCTTATACTCCAAAAAATACGGTATATTATATATAGAATATAGAATATACAGTGGAATGTAGAATATATACTATAAAATACTTTATTGGCCAACTGTGATAGACACACAAGGAATTTGTCTCCAATACATAAGTACAACATCAGTGTACATGCAAAGCAACAAAGTAATAATAATCATAATATCAAAATAATCATAATCATGATACAATAAGAGAAGGTAGTGGAACAGATGAGTAAAATAGAAGTAATATAGTCATAATACATGGGTAAATATACTTAGACATGAGACAGTACTGTAGGAATTAGGTGTTCAGCAAAGAGATGGCATGAAGAAAAGACAGCCAACTATGCCTTGTTTGGAGTGATTCCATTTCGTTTGCCTTTCCTCTCTAGATGGCCTTTCTTCCTTGCTTCTACAAGAGATGCTTAAGATTCTGTAAGCAGTGACTATGCAGTCGTTCTTGAAATGTTTTGTTTTGGTTGGGGTGGGCAGGTTTGCTTTCTTCAGATTTTGGCTTTCCTGCAAATTTGTGGTTCCCCAAGTCATGCAATAACTACTTATTTTTCAGCGCTCCTGGTTGACCTTGTACAGTTTGTGCTCTACAGCTATTGGAAGGGGATTTTGATTAAAACTAGATCTATTCTCCGGGTAAGTATTAGAATGAGCAAACCCACTTATGCCATGTAGGATCTAATTCAAATGGGGTACTAGGTCTCCTGAGCGCTGGTCTATATTTATCACTGAAAGTACCCCAAACTACATCAAAGAAAATCAATCAATCAGAATAGAGTTGGAAGGGACCTTGGAGGACTTCTAGTCCAACCCCCTGCTCAAACAAATTAGTCTAAGACCTACTTTAGATATTAGCAGACTAAAGAGAGCAAAAGAATGGGTCCTAAGCAGCAAAAGGTTAGTAGATAGGCAGGTCTATCAGCCAATCAAAATGCAAGGAAGCCAGACAAAAGCTCGCATGCAGCAAACTTTCCTTCCAGAAATACCGTAAGTTGCTCTCCAATAGATTTGTGTGTACTTTATCTCACCTGTGACTCATATATTTCAGGTGATTGTTCCTGTGCCTGTTTTTAAACTTCAAGAAAGTGGTAGAAAATCTTTAATCCTTCTGCATGCCATCTGCTTTGGTCTCTAAGTACAGGAGGAACTGATATACACCAGTCTCATGCTTCATAGCATTTCCATAAGTGAAAATATGTAGTAAATCCCCTTCACCTCAAGTCATAGTCTCTACATTTGCAGTACAGATGTATGGAGCATGTTATTGTGGGCTGGTAATCACTCAGTTTATCAATACAGGTAGTCCTCGATTTATGACTACAATGGGGATCAGAATTTCTATTGCTAAGCAAGGCAGTTGTTAATTGAGTTGTGCCCAATTTTACAACCTTTTTTTGCCATGGTTGTTAAGCAAATCACTGTTGTTTTTAAGTGAATCATATGGTTGTTAAATGAATCCGGTTTCCCCCCCCCATTGAGTTTGCTAACAGAAGCCAGCTGGGAAGGTCACAAATAATGTGTCAGGGTTCCAAGCAAGAGACCCGATGCAATCAAAACTCTGAGACCAAGGTGCTCCTCAAAGTCCAAATTTATTTGGCCCATCATATTGGCACATCTGGTGAAAACCTGACTCTGAAGGTCCCAAGGTTTTCCCCACCCAAATTAAAAAGTTCTCTCCCCCCCCAGTCCACATGTCCATCACATGGTCCAACACAGAGGTAGGATTCAGCAGGTTCTGGCCAGTTCTGGAGAACTGGTAGCGGAAATTTTGAGTTCGGAGAACCGGTAAATACCACCTCTGACTGGCCCCGCCCCTATTTATTCTCTGCCTCCTGAGTCCCAGCTGAATTGGAGGAAATGGGGATTTTGCAGTAACCTTCCCCTGCCACGCCCACCAAGTCACACCACGGCCACCAAGCAATGCCCACAGAACCGGTAGTAAAAAGTTTTGAAACCCACCACTGGTCCAACCAGGTCACAGTCCCAACTCCAATTGGTTTCAATCCACGCCTCCCCAGCCCCTGGTGGGAACATCCTTGGTTCCCAGGAGAAAGAATTTTATTTTGGCTACAAGTCCCCAGCTATCTCTATTCCCCCCTCCCGTTCTCACAGCTCCAACCAGCCTTGCTGTGGCAGCTCTGAAGACGCTCCAAAATGGCTTCGGGGTTGAACATGACGATCATATGATCCCGGGCCACTGCAACCTTCATAAATACATGACAGTTGTCAAAAACACAAATGTTGATCACATGACTATGGGGATGCTGCAAAAGTAAAAAATGCGAGGACCAATTGTATCACTACTTTCAGTGCTGTTGTAACTTTGAACAATCTCTAAATAAATGGTTGAAAGTTGAG
Source organism: Diadophis punctatus similis (assembly GCA_023053685.1). Lineage (NCBI taxonomy): Eukaryota > Metazoa > Chordata > Lepidosauria > Squamata > Dipsadidae > Diadophis > Diadophis punctatus. The sequence continues at coordinate 11,424,938 of JALIGW010000002.1, read as the reverse complement.
CGCTATCTGTACTGGCCACACTGGATATGGTGCAGGGGTGAAAATCAAAAATTTTCCCTCCTGGTTCTGTGGGCTTGGCTTGGTGGGTGTGGCAGGGGAAGGATACTGCAAAATCTCCATTAGCAATAGCACTTAGACTTATATACCACTTCACAGTGCTTTACAGCCCTCTCTAAGCAGTTTACAGAGTCAGCCTATTGTCCTCAACAATCTGGGTCCTCATTTTACCCACCTCGGAAGGATGGAAGGTTGAGTCAACCTTGAACCTGGTGAGATTCGATCTGCCAGACTGCTGGCAGCCGGTGATCAGCAGAAGTAGCCTGCAGTACTGCACTCTAACCACTGTGCCACTGCGCCACTGCGGCCATTCCCACCCCACTCTGGGGCCAGCCAGAGGTGGTATTTGCCGGTTCTCCGAACTACTCAAAATTTCCTCTACCGGTTCTCCAGAACCTGTCAGAACCTGCTGAATTTCACCCCTGATATGGTGGGTCCTTGTTACAGAGTACAGGAGATGGAATAATAGAGACTAACACATTTCCAGAAGCAGATTCCATCTGAATGCTAGGAAAAATTTCCAAACAGCAAAGATTTCACAGTGAAGCTCATTTGAAGCACTGTTTTAGTTGATATGATAAGAGCCATAGTGGTGCAGTGGTTAGAATGCAGTATTGCAGACTAACTCTGGCTACTGCCGGCAGTTCGAGTCTCGCTGGCTCAAGGTTGACTCAGCCTTCCATCCTTCCGAGGTCGGTATGATGAGGACCCAGATTGTTGAGGGGCAATATGCTGACTCGGTAAACTGCTTAGGGAGGGTTGTAAAGCACTGTGAAGTGGTATATAAGTCTATGTAAGTGCTATTGCTATTGTACAAGAGGGGTTAGACCAGGGTTTATCAACCTTGGCAACTTTATAATGTGTGAACCCATAAGCTGGCTGGGGAATTCTGGGAGTTGAAGTCCAGACATCTTAAACTTGCCAAGGTTGAGAAAGACTGGGTTAGACAGCTGCTTGGCATTTTGTCATTGGAATCCTCTGCTGAGCAGAGATTGACTCATTTGCATAAATGGCCCTTTCTAATGGTATTATTTAAATGTGATTCAGTCATAGCTGCTTGTATGTATTTCACTGGTGTGAAATGAAGAGAGATGGGCAAAAATTTGATTGAAACCGACAATTTTTTAAAAAAAAGTATGTGTTAATGAAGTCTCCCACCCAGAAAATTATGTTATTGCTCAGTAACTTGCCAAATCTTATTCCATCTTCAAACAAATTTTCTAATCATAAAAACGTTATTTTATTTCTCTAACAGCTAAACCAACATAGTCACAATTTCAGCACAGTTCATTGAAGTACCTACATGTATCTGCAACCTTATTCCATTCCTGCTTTCTAATTTTTTGCTTACCGTTCCCATTTCTATTTACCAAATATTTATCCTAGGAAGGTAAAAAGAGAATTTTTTGCTTTGTAACCATTCCAAAAGTCCTGCAATCCCACAATTGGAATGAATGGAATCCCTTGATCAGAAATGTTTTTGAAAACAAGCTGCTGAACTCTTTTAGCAGAATGTTATATGGAGCTTCGTAGGATTGAAGAGTGAATGATAAAATAATTAAAAACACTGTTCATCCAGGAACTCAAATTACTTTTTTTTTAAAAGCATACTTTTGCTTATCAGAGCACTGGGGAATAAATTGGCAAAGATCTGTTTAACATGTGTTTGTCTGGGGCAGAAGTCCCCAAACTTGGCAACTTTAAGACTTGTGGACTTCAACTCCTAGGGAATTGAAGTTCACAAGTCTTAAAGTTGCCAAGTTTGGGGACCCCTGGTCTGGGGTGTTTTCAAACCATCTATGCCAGGGGTGTCAAACTCAAGGCCTGCGGGCCAGATCCAGCCCACGGGTTGCTTAGTTCTGGCCCGCGGAGCCACCTTGGAAGCAACGAATGACCTGCCAGCTGTGCCATTGCCAGCTGGCAGAGGGTTGCAGGAAGCCGTCGCAGCCAAAACAGAGCTCAGGAGCCCATTTTCTCTGGCAGAGCACTCGGACCACCACAAGCATGCCCAACATGAGTGACGATGAGCTGGCCATGCCCACCCTTGCCACGCCCCCTGCCCCCCCCTCGAGGTCAAATACAATCCTGCTGCGGCCCTCAATGAAATCGAGTTTGACACGCCTGATCTATGCATTGTGATTCAGAATTTCATTCATAGCAGTGGTTTAATGTAAGGAGAAGAACCCCTTGGATTCATGTTTCTGCTCAAATACCAATGGTAAGTTGAACATGTATCTACCCTAATAGATACCGTATTTTTTGGAGTATAAGACACACCTTTTTTCTCCCTAAAAGTGGCTGAAAATTTGGATGCGTCTTATACTTCGAATGTACCTTTTTTTTTTCCAGCCCTAACTAGGTGCTAACAGATCTTCCCAGCTCTTACCTTGAAAGCTTTTTCACTGTTACTCTCTCCAAAGAATATTTTTCCAGCCCTAAGTCTTTGCAGAATTTTTTTCATTGCTCTACTTGCTCCGAATAAGTGTTTTTCTAGCCCTTACCAGGTACTAACTATCTTCCCAGCTCTTACCGGCTTGCAGGCTCTTTCATTGTTACTCTCTCCTAAGAAGGTTTTTTTAAGTCCTAACCAGGGGATAAAATAATGTGCTGAACCAGGTGCTAACGATCTTCCCAGCGCTTACTGGCTTGCAGGTTCTTTCATTGTTATTCTCTTAGAAGAAGGTTTTTTTAAGTCCTAACCAGGAGATAAAATAATGTGCTGAAGCTGCTCCGAATAAGTTTTTTTCTAGCCCTAACCAGGTGCTAACGCTCTTCCCAGCTCTTACTGGTTTGTAGGTTCTTTCATTGTTATTCTCTCAGACGAAGGCTTTTTTAAGTCCTAACCAGGAGATAAAATAATGTGCTGAAGCTGCTCCGAATAAGTTTTTTTCTAGCCCTAACCAGGTGCTAACTATCTTCCCAACTCTTACCGGCTTGCAGGCTCTTTCATTGTTACTCTCTCAGAAGATTGTTTTTCCAGCCCTAAGTTTTTGCAGGTTTTTTTTCATTGCTCTACTTGCTCTGAATAAGTTTTTTTCTAGCCCTAACCAGGTGCTAACGATCTTCCCAGCTCTTACTGGCTTGCATGCTCTTTCATTGTTACTCTCTCAGAAGAAGGTTTTTTAAAATCCTAACCAGGGGATAAAATAATGTGCTGAAGCTGACCAGACTAAGGATGCTAGCCAGATGAATACCTGGTAGGCAGATTGTTTTCCCCTATTTTCCTCCACAAAAACTAAGGTGCGTCTTATACTCCGGTGCGTCTTATACTCCAAAAAATACGGTAATTATGGGTTAAACTGAATTGGTGTAGGATAGTGGTTAAAATCAAGAGACTGTGAGTTTTAGTCCTAGACCCCAAATATAAAGTGAGTGGGACCAGGGTAATTGAGTGCCCTTGAGCATGTGGGCTGGAATCACTTCTCCAGAATTATAATGGCCCAATCTCTATTTTTAACATACCGTGAAACTCATAGCAAATCAAGTGAATATGCAGGATCTTCTTCTTGTTGTGCCATATCCGTCATCGGACATTGGCGATCATGTTGGCGATCCTATTTTTATCAACAGCAGCACGAAAAAGTGTTGCTGAGTTTTGTCCAAACCAGTCCCTTAGATTTTGATGCCAGGATGTTCTTCTTCTGCCTGGACCTCGTTTGCCTTCAATCTTTCCCTGGAGGGTTAAGAGAGATATGGCGTATTTTATTAGATTTTAGATTTAGATTTTTAGATTTATTATTAGAGTTGGAAGGGACCTTGTAGGTCATCTAGTCCAACCCCCCGCTCAAGCAGGAGTCTCTACACCATTTCGGACAAATGGCAGTCCAATCTCCCTTTGAAAGTCTCAAGTGTTGGAGCTCTCACAACCTCCACAGGCAAGCTGTTCCACTGGTTGATCGCTCTCACCGTCAGAACGTTTCTCCTTATTTCCAGGTTGAATCTCTCCTTGGTCAGCTTCCATCCATTATTTCTTGTCTGGCCTTCTGGTGCTTTGGAAAACAGCCTGACCCCCTCCTCTCTGTGGCAGCCCCTCAAGTATTGGAACACTGTTATCATGTCACCCCTGGTCCTTCTCTTCGCCAGACTGGCCATGCCCAGTTCCTGCAACCGCTCTTCGTATGTTTTAGTTTCCAGTCCCCTTATCATCCTGGTTGCTCTCTTCTGCACTTTCTCTAGAGTTTTAAAGTCTTTTTTGTGGTGAACAAAACTGGATGCAGTATTCCAGTTTTGGTCTAACTAGGGCTTTATAGAGTGGTATTAGTACCTCCCTAGTCCTAGATTGCATCTCTCTGTTAATGTAATTTAGGATTGCATTGGCTTTTTTGACTGCCGCTGCACATTGCTGGCTCATATTTAGTTGGTTGTCCACCAAGACTCCAAGATCCCTCTCACAGTCGCTGCTATTGAGTGTGGTTTCTCCCAGTTTATATGTATATCTTTGGTTTTTCTTACCTAGGTGTAGGATTTTACTTTTTTCTATTTTTTTTATTTGTACTTTTTTTTATTTATATTTTTCCGAGTGTCGCATCACATGTCCAAAATATTCTAACTTTCACTTTTTAATGGTTTTGGTGATTTCCCTTGGCTTTCCCAGGTGGCTTATCACCTCCTCATTTCTGATTTTGTCAATCCAGCTTATACGTAACAGCCGCCTGTAAATCCACATTTCAAATGCTTCTAGTCTCTTCAAGTGGCTTTCTGTCAGAGACCAACTCTCCACTCCGTAGAGCAGGATAGAAAAGATGTAACATCTGACAAGCCTGATTTTCAATCTTAGATTTATGTCGTGATTGCAGAAGACCTTTTTCATTTTGAAGAATGCTGCTCGAGCTTTCTATGTCCATTATATGCAGGATACTCAGATCCTATCCAAATTCTGAAGTCATGGATTACCTTATGAATTTGGTATCCTTTATTTAATCCTTTAGGAGGCCAAGTAATATTCATTGTATAGTTTACAAAAGGTGAACAAAAACAAAGGAAGAGCAATTTATTTTGTGCAAAACAAACAAAATCTTAAAAAGTTATGATATTTATGCAGTTACTTGCCAAGCACATCTAAATTACATTATTGTAACCAAAATATCTTTACAATCCCCAAGGCATGTCACAACTTTTGAGAACTCCTAATGTTTGGAAATTGAAAGTTGAAACATTACTACAGCATAAAGGTAAAAGGTAAAGGTTCCCCTTGCACATATGTGCTAGTCGTTCCCGACTCTAGGGGGCGGTGTTCATCTCCGTTTCTAAGCCGAAGAGCCAGCGCTGTCTGATGACGATTCTGTGGTCATGTGGCCAGCATGACTAAACACCGAAGGCGCACGGAACGCTGTTACCTTCCCACCAAAGTAGTCCCTATTTTTCTACTTGCATTTTTACATGCTTCCGAACTGCTAGGTTGGCAGAAGCTAGAGCAAGTAACGGAACTCACTCCGTTATATGGTGCTAGGCAGGGGCAGGTTTCTCGCTTACCCGTGCCAGTGCGCTGCGCGTGCATCTCCACGTTTCAGGATGCGTACGCTCGCTACACGCACGTGCCCCTCACGCGATTTTGCTTCTGCGCAAAATCTTGCGAGGGGATGCATGTGTGCGTGAGAGATTTTGGCAAGAATTTGGCAAGAATTTGCTTCCGTGCATGCACAGAAGCAAAATCACCCAAAAATTCTCAGAAAAAGATGGCAATGCACACGACGGACCGGTGAAGATGGCTCCGGAGCGGTCGCACGCAAATTGGGCAATCCGCCGCTCCCTACCGGAGCTATGCACTGGACAGCTCCGGCAGGAACCCACCACTGGTGCTAGGGATTCGAACCACCGAACTGCCGACCTTTCTGATCGACAAGCTCAGCGTCTTAGCCACTGAGCCACCGCGTCCCCTACTATAGCATAATTGAGCACAATTCATCCATAAATATGCTTTTCCATTTTAGGTCCAATTAGTAGCAAGATATAATTCCAGAGATGGAATTGACCAACTTATCCTTATATTTTTGAAAATGAGCTAAAAGCAACTCAGCATTATTATTTTTTTGAAGGAATCTTAGTTTTGACTTTTTAATCTCCTCCTTTTCTAGGAATAGATACATAAGAGAACTAACGTCCCTCTTGTGCTGTATAAAATTACTGGGTATCTTTTTTAATATACAGTAGATGAATGATATTTCATCCTTCCTTAGACAAGATCTTTTGTCTGTGGACAAGGCAGAAATTGTAAAAAGGAAGTCAAAAGAATATGAAATGACCAGTGATAATTATCTTAATGTTGATCATGCCCAATCTTTAGAAGTGAGAGTTGCCAAATATATATATATATCCTCCTAGGTAGTCTTAAAGGTCTTTTTCAAGAGAAAACTGGACTTTTTTGTTTTTCTTTGAAGACATTTCACTTCTCATCCAAGAATCTTTTTCAGCTCTCAGTTCTTCATTTCGCTTCTTGGATGAGAAAGAAAAATAAGAAAGTCCAGTTGCCTCTTGAAAAAGCACCTTTGGGACAACAATGACTTGGATGACTGAGAATCTTCATAGACCTCCTTCTACGTAGTCCCAATTTGTAGAAACAATCCTATCCTTTGACATATATATAAAAAACTAAGCTAAAACAAAATGCCATTTAATACCATATTTTTAGAGTATAAGACGCACCTTTTTCCTCCCTAAAAGTGGCTGAAAATTTGGGTGCTCTTATACTTCGAATGTAACTTTTTTTTCCAGCCCTAACTAGGTGCTAACAGATCTTCCCAGCTCTTACCTTGCAGGCTTTTTCATTGTTACTCTCTCCAAAGAATGTTTTTCCAGCCCTAAGTCTTTGCAGGGTTTTTTTTTTCATTGCTCTACTTGCTCCAAAGAAGGTTTTTTCCAGCCCTAACCAGGTGCTAACGATCTTCCCAGCTCTTACTGGCTTGCATGCTCTTTCATTGTTACTCTCTCAGAAGAAGGTTTTTTTAAGTCCTAACCAGGGGATAAAATAATGTGCTGAAGCTGACCAGACTAAGGATGCTAGCCAGATGAATACCTGGTAGGCAGATTGTTTTCCCCTATTTTCCTCCCCAAAAACTAAGGTGTGTCTTATACTCCGAAAAATACGGTAAGTCAAAGAATTTAACCACCCTAGTTGTTCTTGAGAGATAGATAGATCTTAAATATTTCTCATATATTCGTAAGAAACACATACGGTTTGTAAAATGTCGCTGATAAACTCCAAAGCCATCAGTTTAATACTGGAAAAAAATGTACCTTCCTGTCTTGAAAAGATTATTTAGGACAGGGGTATATATAAGAGGAAGTAGTCTACCACAATAAGAAGCCCAGACATATAAAAGAGATTGAGTCCTTATCACTGGTGCCAAAGACAACTGTTAGTTTAAGCAGAAATATGTCAAGCGCTTCACTTCACTCCATTCGAGGGCCAGATATGAGGCCCAGAATCTTTGGGGTGTGGTAGGGGGAACACAGCCCACATCTAATCGTGAACAGATTTTTTTTTTAATGTTCCATTTGTATAATGTCTAAATGCTAACAGGCCTGCAATATTTCAGAAATATTTCATTTTATGTATTTTATGTATTTCCTCAATAGACACATTCATTGTCGGGAAATAGCTATTATTTAGCATTTTTAATAAAAAAAATAATCTGTCTCTGTCTGTCTCCTTTTCCTCTCCTTTCAGGTTAGAAGGATTATCCAGAATAAAGAGGGAGTGTGAAAAGGAAGCCAAGAGCCAAAAGTCCTTAAAGTTGACAGTTATGTAAACACTCAAGTACCACTCAGCTTCAAGGCCTCAAGTGCTGTACAAAGAATAAAAGAAGCCATTCATTCATGGGGGGGAGGGGGGGAGGAGAAGGAGAAGAAAAGGAGGAGGAGGAGGAGGAGGAGAAAAGGAGAAGGAGAAGGAGAAGGAGAAGGAGAAGGAGAAGAAGAAGAAGAAGAAGAAGAAGAAGAAGAAGAAGAAGAAGAAGAAGAAGAAGAAGAAGAAGAAGAAGAAGAAGAAGAAGAAGAAGAAGAAGAAGAAGAAGAAGAAGAAGAAGAAGAAGAAGCCCTACATGGCTCAGGGCCAGGTTACCTTCGGGACCGCATCCTGCCGCATACCTCCCTATGACCAGTCAGGGCCCACAGAGTTGGCCTCCTCCAGGTCCCATCGACCAAGCAATGCCGGTTGGTGGGGCCGAGGGGGAGAGCCTTCTCTGTGGGAGCCCCCTCCCTTTGGAACCAGCTTCCTCTAGAGATCAGGACTATCCCCACCCTGCTGGCCTTCCGTAAAGCAATAAAAACTTGGCTCTTCCGGCAGGCGGGGTGAAAATGAGACCAACTAGACTAGATATGGGTCTCCCCCCTTGATTGCGAATGTGAGATACTCTTTAATTTTTGTACTTTTTAATTATTGTATTTTTTAATACTGTGGAATGGATTCTGATATGTTGTGAGCCGCCCAGAGTCCCCCGGGAGTTGGGCGGCATAGAAATCCATTTAAATAAATAAATAAAATAAAGAAGAAGAAGTAGTAGTAGTAGTAGTAGTAACAATAGTAGTTGTTGTTTGAAGATCCGGGTCAAAGGACCCTGACAGAATGAGCCCTCAAGAGTGATTGAATCATAATGCCTGGGTCAACAATTCCATCATAGGAGTCCTCAAAGTGATTTTAAAAAAGTTCAAGATGGCCGCCATGACAATTGAACTTTCCTCCTTTTTTAAGGGCATTGTACACAAAAAGAGGGACAAAATAGTGTGGTTGTAACTAACATCCGGATGTTTTATGCTCCCCTACCCCAATGCAGATACCTTTGGAAAACATTAATGGAAAACAATTTCAGCATCATGTATGAATGAACAGCTGAAAATATTGAAATTATAAATAAATCATGAGATATAAATCAATCATTTCATTTTTTCCCCTCTGGAATCGTAGTCTTGTTTGAATCAGCTCATTAGCAAATGCAGTGTGCTATACGCAAACAAATTAACCATTAACTGGTTCTTCCTTCGTACTTCTCCCATTTTTAAATACGTTAATGAACAATTACATATTAATTGAATCTTTCTTTGTTCAAATTGTTCTCAGAGGCAAGGTTAATAAAGGTAACTGATTTTAGTAGAATAAATTGGCTTGAGTTCATATACTGGAGTTGTAGCATGTTTGACAAAAACTGAAACACAGAGTTAAAATTTCTGGATGGCTGAGCATTTCCACCACCTTATGTGAAATATCTCTCATACACTGCATGGCTTCTAGCTTCGGGGTAATAAATATTAATAGGTATTATTTGTATATCGCCCTGAGTCTTTCTGTGAGGGAGATGGGTGGTTTTAAAATTTGACAAATAAATAAATAAAATTAATCTGGTATAACTGTGCTGGCTTGAGATGCCCACCAGTAGTGGGTTCTAAATCCGTCGCTGCTGGTTCGCATGTGCAGAAGCGTCCCTGGCAGGTGGGCGGAGCCTCCCGCCACCGCTACTGGTTCACCGAACCAGGCCGAACTGGGCCGAACCGGGAGCAACCCACTGCTGATGCCTACCCTCAAATCTCAAAGCTTGTGTTTGTAATTTTAATCACAATCCTCAACCTGTCCTCAAGCATGGAAATCCATCAAGTGATCATTCATTCTCTCCCGGGCCACCCAAAGGTTGCTACCTACCTCCCATCTAAGTTTAAAACACTGTCATCCTAAGATATTTTAAAAAGATATTTGAATTTATCTGAGGTATTGCATAATTAGGGATGCGGTGGCTCAGACGCTGAGCTTGTCGATCAGAAAGGTCGGCAGTTCAGCAGTTCGAATCCCTAGCGCCGCGTAACGGAGTGAGTTCCCGTTACTTGTCCCAGCTTCTGCCAACCTAGCAGTTCGAAAGCATGTAAAAATGCAAGTAGAAAAATAGGAACCACCCTTGGTGGGAAGGTAAGTTAGCGTTTAGTCATGCCAGCCACATGACCATGGAGACGTCTTCGGACAGCGCTGGCTCTTCGGCTTTGAGACGAAGATCAGCACCGCCCTCTAGAGTTGGGAACAACTAGCACGTATGTGCGAGGGGAACCTTTACCTTTTATTGCATAATTGGTTTTCAGAAATGATCAATTAGGTTTCCTACATTTCCTGTAGGTACTAGTAGCTTTGGAAAGTCAGTGTTGGAGGAGGAGGAGGAGGAGGAGGAGGAGGAGGAGGAGGAGGAGGAGGAGGAGGAGGAGGAGGAGGAGGAGGAGGAGGAGGAGGAGGAATGCAGTTAATTCTTCATGATTTCCATATCTTTACAGTTTTTCAGTCTCCCTCAAAAGGATGATCCAGCTCTCCCAAATAGAGAGAAAAAAAGTATCTATAAAATCTAAGCAACATACTTTCATATTACTGGAAGTAATTTTTTAACACATCATAATGTGTGTTTTATTTGGGAAAACTGAAATCACCCTCTTGTGAGTATCTGTGTAAATAATGTTTTTTCTTATACTCAGCTGTTTATTTTTTGCATTATACAAGTCCAGCATTTATTCCTTTAGCTGGGATAATAACTGGCAGACACTGAAAATTAAGAACAAATTTAGGGAGGACCAGTTTTTAATTAGCTATAATATATTCAAATATGTCCAACAGTAAAATTCATATTTTGTTTGTCCAATGAAAAAAATATAATTTTTGTTCCCTTGTGGTTCTTCTCCTGATATATTTTAAATTGATGCTTTCATATTAGTCTTGACATTTCTTGGAATATTTTCTTGCAATGCTGTTTAGACTATGACTTGTAATACTTTAATTTAAAGCCAGCTCTTTCTCAAAAATTAAGTGGACCATTTTTCAAATTGGCAATAACTTTAGAAAGAAATTATTACATCAATAGAATATAATGTGCAAATAAATGTTTTAAGTGAGCATGCCCATACCAAATCTTTACGTGACTGAGTCTATCTAAACTGCTACAGGGGCTACATCAGTTACAATAGCAAACAGAACTAAAAGTATATTTGATTGTTTCAATTAATAACATGATTTTCAAAAATCTAACTAAGACTCTTTTTACAGGGGAAAAAATATTAGCATATCAAGAAAATCTGTAGGGACAGCAATTTACTGATGTTTAAATAAGGATTATTGTATAGACTTGTATTTCTAATATGTATAATTAATAGAGGGAGGGAAGGAGAGGGAGGGAAGGAGAGGGAGGGGGGAGGGAGGGAGGGAGGGAGGGAGGGAGAGAGAGAGAGAGAGAGAGAGAGAGAGAGAGAGAGAGAGAGAGAGAGAGAGAGAGAGAGAGAGAGAGAGAGAGAGGGAGAGGGAGAGAGAGAGAGAGAGAGAGAGAGAATGTGCCATGAAGATGTTGTTGACTCTTAGGAATCATATACTGTAGATTTTCTCCAAGTTGTTCAGATTCCATCCTGTCCCTTCAAGGTCTCCTACTGCGATTGTAACGGAGTGCGTCCACCTTCTTGTTGATCATTCTTTTTTCCTGGATGTGTCACCGCTCCAAGTAATGCACCCATTGAAAGTAGAATTCCGAGGCAGGTAGATTCCTCAAAGAACAATTTATTGGATACATCATATTGGCACAACTGGTGAAAACCGACTCTGGAAGTCCCCACGGTTTTCACCTAATTAAAAAGTGAAAGTTTTCCCCTTCCCTCAAGTCATCAGTCACGTTCTCCAATAGAGGTGCTGGGCGATTGCTTGGTTACTTCACTCCTCCTTTCCCAGCCACCTGTTGGAATGACCTTGGTTCCCAGAGGAAAACTTTTTGTTATGACTGCAAAGCCCCAGTTAAAACTATTTACCCCCCCCCCGTCCCCTCTTCTGCCTTGTGGCAACTCTGAAGCCACAAAGATGGCCTCAGCCAGGTTCACTTCAGGGTTGACAGGATGATGATTGATGATGATTGATGATGATGATGATGATATCCATTCAGTCACGTCTGACTCTTGGCGATACTATGGGCCAGATCTCCTATATCTTCTGATCTTGCACTGCTTCTTTGAATTGTTCTATGCTCTGGCTGGTGTCAGTTTTAATAGAGTCCAGCCATCGTGTTCTTTGGTGGCCTGGTTTCCTTTTACTGCTAACTCTTCTAAACATAATTGCTTTCTGCAGTGAATTCCCCCATATGACGTGGCCAAAATAAGTGAGAAATTGTTTTGTGAGCCCCCACCCCCCGGATGAGCTAGGTCTTCACATAATGTCTCCAAAATATAATTTTAGCCTGCCCATTTGTGCCTTGAGTAAAAAATCTTGGTTGGTGTGTTCAATTATCTATTTGTTTTTTTCATGACTATTCATAGTATTCCAATAAATATAATAGAGTCTGCTATTCGACGGTGAGGTCTATTTGATCTATGGATTATAGAATCAGGACATTTCCCTTGGACCCCTTCAACATCAATATCTTTCTCTATAATGCACTGTATCTTAATCAGCAATCTCTGTGGTTCATAATATCCACAGTTTTAAAAAAACCATACAACACAAAAGTTGATTATTTCAGGGGTCCTAGGTTTCTGCTACAGGTTGAGATCTCATAAGTTTGTAGCATTTCAGTTTCTTGAAACTTCTATTCTTTTTCACACCGTACTGAGGGCTGTAGCCAATATTTCACTGTCTTTCAACTTCACTTGAGGGTTTTTTCTTTCTTTCTGATGTTCTGTCTTTGTTGGTGCTCTTTGATGTCTTTGACAGGCCCCAAGCAAATGTGAGTTATCTTTTTGGGGGAGGGGGAGGGGGAATCTCTCAAGGAAACCAGAGTTGCTTGTGAAAAATAAGATCAGAGCTTTCTGTCTTAACTAAAGCTTCTCTTTTACCCATTTGTACAATTGATTTATCACTGGTTGAGCATTCTATAAACATCAGCATTTGCATTAGAAATGCAAAAGATCAGGTAGCTGATATTTCTTAAGCCACCATCTTGCCTGACTTTAATTATGTCTTTCACAGTTTTCTATGGGAACTTCCCATGCCCATTAATTGGGTATACAATATATAGCATACCGTATATATGCATACACCTACACACCACACACTCGACACTCCACTCTGGGTGAAGATGAGACTTGCAAATAAGTCTACAAAAAACATTAAGGAGGAAATTATTAGAAAGGATTCATGTATGGATGAACTCACTGCAGAAATCTTGAGCATCATAGAAAAGGAAACAGATAATCTATACAACATCTTTCAATAAAATGGATACTATATGCAACTATACCAAAAGAGCCTAACAACTCAATGTACTACAGCACAATTAACACTTCTGTACATCAAAAACGTATCAGAAACAACCAACAGTCTGCCACAATCACATAGCATCACCATAGCACTAAACATAACACTAAAGCCCTCCAAAACATTTTAAGTAAACCAAAAGACCTCGTAGTCCAAGAAGAAAAAACAGAAGTCCTTTACAACATACGGTATAAGGACTATAACATCCATTTTGTAGGACAAACAGGCAAAAGACTAGCTGAGTGAACCATGAACACCAACTAGCAGTCAGAAGACATGATGCATAACACAGGAACAGAAATTAACCACAATTTCAATTGAGAAACTGGGAGCATTCTAGACCAAGCTAAATCCAAAAACACTAGAGAATTCCTGAAAGCCTGGCACTCAGGCAAATCCATCATTGACAGGCACATAAAGATAAACAATATCTACCTACCATTAAAAAGAGACAGTCAAAAAGCTAGAAAGCAAACAGACCAAAACCCCTCCTCGCCAGCAATCAACACCCAGATAAGCAGAGATTAACATCAAGATTAATATTAGACTAACAATCAAACAGTAAACAATACCAATCAAGGAACTACCAACTCAGACAAACATTCAAACAGTAACCAACAGTTGAACCATCAAGAACACTCCCACCAACTTTGACAGGGCAAGTACCCCCTTCTAGCACTGATGTTGTTTCCTAGTTTGGTGATGAAACGTCTGCAAGAAAGGGAGGGAGGGAGGGAGGAATTTGTAATTCTGTGCAGATGCCAGGATCAGGGGCCACTAAATTAAATCACATTTGTACATAGATTAAATTGATTGAGTCCAGGCTTTGTATTTGCCAAAACAATCCTAGTACATCTCATTTGTGAATAATCTAGAAATAGGGTTGCTAATGGCATGCATCCTGAACAGCTACTGCTAGTCAGAGGAAACCGGGGTACAAAAAACCAACAACTCAGCAGCTGGATTGCTTAGGAATCCACAGATATTTTTCTCCATTTTTCTGTCAGCATTAATTCCAATCCAGATTGAACCAAATACAACCGGGAGAATCCCTAGATGGCCAAGTGACTCAGCACTTTGGAAAGAGTTCAGGTCTTTTTTGCTAAAAAAAAAATAATAATACTGTGTTTTTAAAGTATTTGAAATATTTGTTTTTGGAAATGTTATGTCTCCAAATTTCAAAGTGGGTGTTCTCTGCCCACATGTCTATGGATGAAATGTGTGCCTCTTCCAACACATACACATACACTCCCTCCCTACTGCGCTCTATGAGGCAAGATCCTTGCTGGGCTGATTTATATCAGACATAGAGTGGCAGAAACACGGGACTAGAGTCGGATATTGTTGACAAAGTTCAGGTTAACACCAGTGGTGGGTTGCTACCGTTTCACCCGGTTCAGGCGAACCGGTAGCATCAGTGGCGGGAGGCTCCGCCCACCCACCCAGACATCGTCATGGATGATCTGCGCATGCGCAGAAGCGGCACACGCACATCTCCGAACTGGTAGCAAAGGTAAGTGAAACCCATTACTGGTTAACACAAACGTATAGACCAGTGGTGGGTTCCTACCGGTGCAGTCCACTCTATAACACCAGTAGCGGCCCGCTGGTGATGTCACAGTACTGGTGCGGTCGCTTGCCGGTGCCTGGGCGCCACCATTTTTTTTAAAAAAATTTTTTTTTATTTTCTTCTACGCATGCCCAGAAGCCGAGCTTCCGGCACTGCGCATGCGCTGCCTTCCTACCCCACAGTGAGTCCAAGAAGGAGAGGATGGCTGAGGGAGCCATCTCCATTCCCCTCCCTTCAGCAGTCCGAGAAGCCACGAATGTGCGGTGATGATTCTAGGCATTTTCGCACGTTTGAGGCTTCTTGAGCTGCTGAGGGGAGGGGGAATGGGCGGCAGGACCTATCTCAGTTCCCCTCCCTTCAGCAGTCCGAGAAGCCACGCCCACCCAGTCACATGGCCGGCAATCCACACCCATCCGTTCACATGGCTAGCAAGCCACACCCACAAAATAAGCCACGCCCACAGAGTGGTAGTAAAAAAATTAGGAACCCGCCCCTGGTATAGACCCAGATTCAGTCAGTCTGGAAAGATTCTTGTAACACAGGTGACTAACAATGAAGAATTTATTTGAGACCATCCACAAGTGGTTCTGGTTGCTTGCTCCTGGTATTTGCTCCAATATACTTAGGTCTTACTGTACTTAATTTAATAGTGAATAGTTGTGGTTAATGCTGCAGCCAATCACAAGCATAGGTCATATTGCTAACTGTTGTCCTACAGATATTGATCAACAAACATTGCTGATTTGTTTTGGGGTGTCTAGTCTTCCCTACAAATTCCCAGTGGCATTTATGTCAGCAACAATGAAATTCACTATTCGCCCAGTAGGCCAAAAAAAGAACCCACTGGGAGGATTCAACCAATTGCATCCATTCTTAAGATTGAGGACCTGTACAAAAGGTTGTGAAGTAGCATTTAAATGCCACAAAAATGTAGAGGTTTTTTTTTTTTTTGGCCTTCCTAGTTTCTTCCTAACTGCCTGGATGACCCAACCTAGAGTTGATTTCAAGATGACTAAAATCAGCTTCCAAAACAATTTAAATAGTCTGTAGATCAGATCTAAGAATGCTTTATGTCTGGGAGTAACGTGGCAAATTTTGTAAATTCGCATTTGCCAACAATGTGGTTTCGTCTTTGGAAATTATGCTAGAGAAAGAGATTCTTGGAATAAAATATATGGACCTGGCAATAATCCCTGGAGCCGAGTGCACCTACTAAGAATCTGTTCACTTCTATTTACAGATCAGAAAAAATGCAAAGAAGGAATTCATATTTATCCCATACATGGCATAGCGTTGCCTTCATGGTTAATCACCGCAATACTCAGGTTGAGTCTCCAAAGTTCACAGACAGAATTCTTTGGAATATGAGATGCTGGTAATAAACAAAGGTGTTTAATGGCCCTGAACTAAATAACTGTTGAGGATATTCCTGTGCTTATACCCGTGTTTCCCTGAAAATAAGACCTGGTCTTATTTTCTTTTGGAAACACGATTTCAGGGTGATCAGCCCGGTTGGGCGCCCCACCCCCTGGTGCACATAGAAGAGCCGGCAAGCGCACGGGGACCAACGGTATGCAGCTGCAGCCTGCCGGTCCCTTGGTTGGTGCACTCTGGGGCTGCGCAGAGTGAATGGCATGGAGCGGAAGGCAGACGATCCCGACACAGGGCTGCTTGCACAGGTATTCCACTCACCTGTGCTGTCTGGGATACAGCTGCTGCCAGACACCATCTGCCTCCGTGTGCTCACCGCCTCCTATGCTGGCCATGCAAACCCCCTTCACTAGGGCTTATTTTGGGGGTGGGGCTTATATTAGGCGCAGGCGTAAAAAACAGGCTGGGGCTTATTTTCAGGGTAGGTCATCTTTTTGGGGAAACACAGTACTGCGGGGGAAACTGGTCTGCTGCAGTAATGTTTAGTCTCTTGTGCTTATTATTCATTAGAAACTGGTTCCTAATATTTCTATTCAAGCATATACATCTTCAGGCTGGTGTCTTCTGCTTCCTGCTTCATTTGCTCCTAGAAGCAGGAAGCAGAAGACACCAGCCTGAAGATGATGAATAAGACTTCATCGAAACATCGCCAAGACACTTCCAATTTCACGCGGGAGAAAACCCGAATACCCAAAGACCTACATACAAACACCCGCGAAAACTTCAGAAAACATATACATACATACATACATACATACATACATACATACATACATACATACATACATACATACATACATACATACATATATATATATATATATATATATATATATATATATATATATATATAGTATATTCATTTCAATTCTTGAAATTAATTGTGCCCCATCATACAAGGAGACCTAGAAACTTTTTCCCCTATATTCAGAAGATTCCATGTGAGGGAATGGTGTCCAAAAAATACAAAATAGCAGGTGCTTGAAGCTGGTCATGGCTATCATCTTGAGATTTTTCATCCCTCTACAGATGCCTTGGCAACTAATGGAAGCATTTAGATGACTAATTGACTAATGACTTTCCAATATTTACACTTCCTTTTTGCCTATTGTATTTTTCTCTTGTTTTGAATATTTTTATATGTGTGGCCTCCCTAAGGCATTGGGAGTTGGGCAACATAAATACATGACAACATATTTGTTCGATAACATATAACTAAATAATAACAATGCACCATCTCAATACCACTGTCATTGACAAAACTATCGTCAATTGCAAAACACAGCTTTACTTGGAAGAGCTTACATCCTGCAACAAAACTGTTAACACCATCAAACAACAACATTTGCCTATCTGCCTTGGGAAGGATTAAAATGCTAAACCCAGTCTAAACATCTGTCTGATTATGTGATGAATTATAATATTGTATTACATTTAGTAACTCAATCACCTCTGCAGTTATGGTCCCTATTTGAGGGATCATCTCATGCCATTGGGACTGCCTGTTCTTCTTGTGTTGGCAGAGCATGTTGTGGGTCCTATCAGCCCAATTATTCTGGCTGGTTGGGTCCAGAAGGAGGCCCTTCTCTGCTGTTGCTCCTGCTCTCTGGAACATCTTGCCCCTCCCATGTGAGGTAGGTAGGCCCCAACCCTCCTATCCTCTCCTGAGGCCTAAAAATCTGGCTCTGCCAGTTGGTCTGAGGCCCCAGTGAGAAAACAGCACAGTGGAGGTGGTTGATCAACAATAGATCCCACCTCCCTCCACCCCGCCCCCGTTTTCCCCACCTGTCATTAGATGTCTATGGAGATTCTCAGTCATCCAGGTCATGGTTGTCCCAAAGGTGCTTTTTCAAGAGGCAACTGGACTCCAGAGCTAAAGAAGCTTCTTGGATGAGAAGCGAAATGTCTTCGAAGAAAAACCAGAAAGTCCAGTATCCTCTTGAAAAAGCACCTTTGGGATACCTGTCTTTAGATTTTATTGTTTGGTTTTAATTATTTTTTTAATGTGCAGCAATAAACACATTTTTATAGCTGTAAGCTGCTCAGAGTTAAGATGGGTGGCCAATAAATTTTATAAATAAATAATAATATCATATCTGTATTAGTCATGGAAAGAGGAAGCTATGATAATAATGGCATGCATAAGCTGATCTAGAACAGCTTTCCCAAATCTTGGAGAGGATTCGGAGAGATATGGTCCCAAACAGGTTGAGACAGTAGACAGGGAACGAATGTACTGTAGTAATTTTAGTAATGAGTAGGTTGAACTTTGCTGAAACTCCAGGTCTCTGTGCCAATGGCCAAAACACTGAATACTTGACACGAGAGAACTCAAGTGTTCTACATTCAAAGATACAATTTGCCACACAAGCAGCTTTTATGAGTCTCAAACCCACTACATGTTCAGCCTTCAAAACCAACTTCATTTCGAGGCCAAGACCTACCGTGTTTTCTGTACTGATTTATACTGTGGCCAAAACAGAGGAAAAGATCTACGTTTTCATACCAATAATATATTTACCAATGCTCCGCTTCCTTTTCTTTCTAGATATGTTATGAGAAATGTTTTGAGGGTTGTCACATTTTACTATTTAGAAATGTCTTCACCAAAATGAAGGACTGAAGAGATTAATAAGAATCTTAGGATCTGTCTGTGTCACATCAAGCTCTACCAAATAACAAAGCATCAGGTTACTAACTTTTGACTCTTTATCCTTAATTGTGGTGGTGGTGGGGTTTTGGGTGAGGAAAATGATGGAAAGCACAACAGAGATTAGTAAACAGGAAAAATTTCTGAGCAAACCTACTGATGCTAGCAGAACTTTCCCAAAAATCTGAGCTGAAGTCCAGATCAGACTTAAGCATATTCTGCTGTCTCCAGAAAAGGTTAGCCATCACTGCCCTATACCAGTTCAGACAAATGGTTGACTGGTTTGTTCTTAAAAATCTCCAGTGTTGGAGCACCCACACCTTCTGAAGGCAAGTTGTTCCACAGTGATTAATTGTTCTAATTGTCAGGAAATTTCTCCTTAGTTTTAGGCTGTTTCTCCCCTTGATTAGTTTCCATCCATTGCTTCTTGTCCTACCTTCAGGTGCTTTAGACAATAGGTTGACCTCCCCTCTTCTTTGTGGCGGCCCCTGAGAAGTGGAAGCAAAATCTCGCTGAAATCTCGCACGTGTGTGCGTCCTCTCGCAAGATTTCAGTGCGATTTTGCTTCCACGCATGCGCGAAAGCAAAAATTTGCCGAAAAATTAGCGAAAAAAGATGGAGGCTCCTAGGCACCGGCAACCGACCGCACCGGGTCGGTAGCCTCTTGATGATGTCACCAGCCCGCCACTAAATGGTGCAATAGAGTGGACCGCACCGGTAGGAACCCACCACTGACTGCGCCACCTCGGCTACAAGACTATGGATAAGTCTACAGGGTTACAGGTAGTCCTCGACTTGCGACCACAATTGAGCCCAAGATTTCTGTTGATAAGTGAGAGAGTTCTTAAGTGACTTTTGCCCCATTTTACGACCTTTCTTGCCATAGTTGTTAAGTGAATCATTGCAGTTGTTAAGTCAGTAACACAAATTGTTAAATGAATCTGGCTTCCCCGTTGATTTTGCTTGACAGAAGGTCACAAAAGGTGATCACATGATCCCAGAACATTGCAACGGTCATAAATATGAGTCAGTTGCCAAGCTTCTCAATTTTAATCATGGGGATGCTGCAAAATTGCCATAAGTCACTTTTTTAAAGTGATGACGTAACTTCGAACTAAGCTGTTATAACTTGAGGACTACCTGTACTTACATGTTGTAATCTAGGGCACATCAGAATGGTTTGAAAATCAAAAGGAAACACCCCATGGCCTATAAAAATACTGCATGGCCAGCGATCTAATCATGATTGTAGTAGCTGGGCCAGAAGCTGTTTAAAATGAAAGAATTTGTCAAAATATGAAGAGCAGATTTAGAAAAGCAACGAAACAGCAATGCGCCATTCTCGTGCTCTTTTGGCTCATGTGCCTTGGAAGATGCTCTCTGCTAAGTTCAGTTTCCTGCTACTCACATCTTTTATACTAAATAAAGTTTAGAGTCATCTAATGTCATCTAATGAGCACTTCTTACATTGTGCAAATATAGTCAGGAATCCGGTGCCTAAGTTGTTTTCCAAAAATAGCAATAGCAATAGCACTTTACTTATATACCGCTTCATAGTGCTTTACAGCCCTCTCTAAGCGGTTTACAGAGTTCAGCATATTGCCCCCAACAATCTGGGCCCTCATTTTACTCACCTCGGAAGGATGGAAGGCTGAGTCAACCTTGAGCCTAGTGAGATTTGAACAGCTGAACTGCTGAACTAGCAGTCAGCCTGCAGTCGCAACATTTAACCACTGCACCACTTCAGCTCTTGTACAATTAAAAACAAGTACAATTAAGTTAGTCAGTTGTTCAGAGGCCAAAATTCTCATAAAAGAGCCAGACTTACAAACAGGTGGAGTTCCTATTTAATTTTAAAATTCCTCTGTCTAAATTTTGCAAAGATTCCAAGAAGAAACCGTTCAAAACAAAAAACATCCTAAGATCATAAGAGAAGAAAACAAACAGCTACAAATGGTTTCATTCTGTCCATTGCATATTCTCTTTGATATTCATCCCTTTTAGTAAATCCAGATGATGTACAGTATGTACTTTACAGCTAAACTTCAAATGGAAAATACTTTCAGGCATCTTTGCTGTCTATTTATCTATCTATATTCACATTTTTTCACTTTCATTTTCTTTATTTATTTATGTAGAACGAGTGCCACTAAGAACAACTGGCTTGGGCATTCTTATACCATTTGTCATGCAAATTTTTCAAACCGTATATCTCTTGCAAACTTTGCAAAACGATACAAAATTAACATCTGTCTAAATAAACCCTTTGCACAATTGTGATTGCATAATTTAACTGCCATTTAAGCCATCTATTTATTTATTTTAACAAACACAATTAAAAAAACAATATTTACAGATTTTTTTATTAAACATAAATGCAAAGTAAGAAGAAAAGAAGGGGGAAACTTATATTTATCAATAGTCGCTGGTTTACTAGTGAATTCATTACTACATTGTGAATATTCACTAAAATGTAATATCTTAATTATTGGGCCCTTTGCTGTAGGATTTCCATGCACGATCACCACTATATTTTAGTAAAAGGATTATTTGTGCTGAACAGCCTTTTCCCCCAAAGATATGTTTATCTTCCTTTCCAATTTGGAGTGACGATAGCAGTGACGTGGATCAGGGCTTCAGTGCTAGAGAGCAGCTGCTAGCAAGACAAGTGAAATCTTTGCATGTTGATTCAAAAGTTCTGCAGCCCACATTCATTTCCTCAGTGACGGCAAAACTGCATGGAGACATCGCATTAAGAGAAAAAGGAAAGAAAAACAGACATAAAGGCCAGATAAGGATGTGACATTTGTATGTTTGATGCTGTCAACCCGAAAGGAAGAAAATGATATTTTTTTAAAATCTCTCTTGCTACCACCATTAGAACAGGAGAAGAAGAACAAAAACCATCTCGCACCAGAATAGCTCTGCTGAGAGAGACGGTGAAAACCTTCTATCTGTTGTGTCCCAGCACGGAGACCCCTCAGAAATGATGCACACACAACTGTTTGCAAATAATACTAATTTTTACTACTAATAAAGATTCTTAGTAGCTAGGTTTTTTAAAGTCCAGGAATAACAGAAAAAGTTCTTTGAGCAGAAAGCCCGATACTGTTTCTTCTTAAGATTTGGCCAGAATTCAATCCCCAAAGGAAACAGACAATTAGTCCTCGGTTATCAGTAACTCACCAAAGTTGGCAGAAAGTCCAGAACCAATTATTGCACAAACCGAAAATCCAGAAATCCAAGCCGTAGAAATTCAAGAGCATTGAACGTGGTGAGAATAATGTAACAAGTTGCTTCCAGCATCAACTTCAGCATGCTGAAGCCTTAAATAGCCTTAGGGCATGACCAATTCGCCTGCAGCTCTACATGCGAGGAGACCTCCTCCTGCAGAGCCATTCTTGCCTGCTAGCTGCCCTGCATGCCCTAGCATCAAGCAGAGACTCCTCCTCTTCTCCTGAGTCACTCAGCTCCAACTGAGAAGGTGCAGAAGGCCCTGGCTGGCTTTCATCCTCTGGCACCGAGTCCACCTCACTATCTGACTCAGGTGCCAGGTGCACGGGATGATAGTGCCGCGCCACAGTCGGCTCTTGGTCCTCTGGATCCATGACCAGCTACGCAGGACACGGGCAAGCCACAACACTATCAACTTACAACCACCACTGGGGCCAGAATTTTGGTTGCTAAGCAAGGCAGTTGTTAAGTGAGTCCCATCCAATTTTACAACCTTTTCGCCATGGTTGTTAAGCAAATCATTGCAGTTCTTAAGTAAATCACATAGTCACTAAGCAAATCCGGGTTCCCTTGTTGACTTTGCTTGTTGGAAGCTTGCTAGAAAAGTTGTCAATGGGGATCACGTGACCCCACGATTATGCAAATGTTGCAAATAAATGCCAATTGCACCCAAATTTTCATCGGGTGACTGCGACGATGCTGTGATGGTTGTAAGTGTGAAGACTGGCCATAAGTTACTTTTTTCAGTGTTGTTACAACCTCAAAGAGTTGCTGAACAAATGGTTGTAAATCAAGAACTAATTGTACACAATTCTGCCCACATTTAAATAGTTTTATTCCGGATAAGCCTGAAGAATTTGTATGCAGGATTGCAGCACCAAGACGGACCAGGAATAAAACTGAAAAACTGCCTCAATATATTAATTACATGCATCCCATCCTTTTTAATTCGAAGCTTGACTATTCAGATTTTGCAAATTTACAAAAAAGTTAATTGCAATGCAAGTTTCAGAAGTCACACATATCTTCCGGGGCACATGTTCCAAAAAGCAGGAGTTTTGTCATGACATCACCATGGACATTTCCTCATTTTTTTTTCATCACTGTAGTTTGTACTAGACATCTATAATAGTAATGTTAACCTCACAAAAATTAAACCACCCAATACTGTACATTTGAGGTCCTTATATTTCTATGAATATTAATGGAGAAGCATAGAAATTGAGAATTGCCTACATAATTCTGCAAGCACACATTTAGTCAGTTTGTACCATCAGGTTGCTAAAACTTTACTCATAATCTATAATAAAGTCTTCCTCAAGTTAGGATTGACTCTAGATAACTATATGGCAGTGGTGAAATCCAATTTTTTTTACAACCAGTTCTGTGAGTGTGGCTTGGTGGGTGTGGTGTGGCTTGGTGGGCGTGGCAGGGGAAGGATACTGGAAAATCCCCATTTCCACCCCACTCCAGGGGAAGGATATTGCAAAATCCCCATTCCCACCCCACTCCAGGGGAAGGACATTACAAAATCTCCATTCCCACCCCACTCTGGGGCCAACCAGAGATGGTATTTTCTGGTTTTCCGAACTACTTAAAATTTCCACTACCGGTTCTCTGAACTACTCAAAATTTCGCTACCGGTCCTCCAGAACCTGTCAGAACCTGCTGGATTTCACCCCTGCTACATGGACACATCCATGTTGTTCTCTTGGCAACAAATGGGTTTAACATTGTTTATTTGCAGGATGTTCTTTTACATACCCAGAGTAGACAACAATCCTGATTTATTTATTTATTTATTTATTTATTTATTTATTTATTTATTTATTTATTTATTTATTTATTTATTTATTTATTTATTTATTATTTAATCAATCAATCAATCTTATAGGCCGCCCAACTCCCAGGGGACTCTATAGAGGATAGAGGAGATATATTTCTCGCTTAGAGTTGAACTGTGGGATCTTTAATGCTTTTTATTGCCAACTACCAATAAAATAATACATTTTATTACCAAGCTAGATTACATCATCAGTACTCTGATGCAGTGCATTGATGAAGTTACCCAGTTTGGTAATGAAATGTCTGTAAGAAAACAACCAACCTCAGAGAGCACCAAGGACCTCACATCCCTGGCATATTCTAGTTGCCTCCCACCTTAGCATTCACCATTATAATCCAGTTTAAATTTTTTCATGGTTAATCCAGTTCACCTTGATGCTTTCACCTGTTCATGCATGCATGCCTTTGAGTCCATCTTGACTCCTGGTGTCTACGTGGACCAATTTTTTTCAACCTTGGCTCTTTTAATATATTTGGACTTCAGCTCCCAGAATTCCTTAGCCAGCATGTTTAGGATAAAGTGACCAGATTTTTTTTTTTTTAAGCGGGACACCGAAGGGGGCGGGGCCGCCTGGACGCCGGGTTTTGCCCTCTGCACATGCGCAGAATGCTGCGCATGCGCTGAGGGCAAAAGACCGCTAATGTCGTTTCACAAGAGCCGTTCGCGTGCAGGGCAGTTTATAAATAGCGGCCGCCAGGTAGGGAGCCGGCCGGGGTTGCGCAGGGCTGGGGGAGGCTCGCTAGCCCGGCAGCTCCGGCCGCAGGAAAGAGCGGGGGGGGTGCCGTACTGGGAAGGGCCAGCAGTAGCGGCCGCCTGAGGGGGCCACCCCCCCCCGCCCGCCCGCTTCGCTGCAGGGGACGCTGCACCGGATCCCGAGTCGCGCCGGCTCTCCCGCGGCCACGATGCCCGCCGACCTGATGGAGAAGAGCTCCTCCTCGCCCGCGGCGGCCATTCCGGCCAGCGCCGGAGGAGTCAACGCAGGACGCACGCCCGCCGCCGGCCCGAGCTGAGAGGCCTGCTGCTGCTGCTGCTGCGGCTGGGCCCCCAGTCCCGGCGGCGGGAAGGCTGCGGCGGCGACCCCAGCCTGCTGAGCCAGCGCCGGCCCGAGCCGAGGGCCATGGATGCGACCCCTTTACTCGGGCCGCCCCGCCCACCGTGACGCCGGCCTTTTCGAGAGGGCGGGGCTGCATCAGGCGCCTCTCCACCTTCCAGGGGCGGCCCGAGCGAAGGAGTCGCATCCATGACCCTCGGGCCGGCGCTGGCTCAGCAGGCTGGGGCCGCCGCCGCAGCCTTCCCGCCGCCGGGACTGGGGGCCCAGCCGCAGCAGCAGCAGGCCTCTCAGCTGTGGGCAGCGGGCGGGCGTCCTGCGTTGACTCCTCCGGCGCTGGCCGGGATGGCCGCCGCGGGCGAGGAGGAGCTCTTCTCCATCAGGTCGGCGGGCATCGTGGCCGCGGGAGAGCCGGCGCGACTCGGGATCCGGTGCAGCGTCCCCTGCAGCGAAGCGGGGGGGGTGGCCCCCTCAGGCGGCGGCGACTGCTGGCCCTTCCCAGTACGGCACCCCCCCCCGCTCTTTCCTGCGGCCGGAGCTGCCGGGCTAGCGAGCCTCCCCCAGCCCTGTGCAACCCCGGCCGGCTCCCTACCTGGCGGCCGCTATTTATAAACTGCCCTGCACGCGAACGGCTCTTGTGAAACTTGCCAAACTTGTGAAGAGCCCTTGCAAAGCCGTGCCCGCCGAAAATTGTATTTGTCTTTCGCCCCCCATGAGCCGCGGTCGGCCGTCCCTGCAGGGGAGAGCCCGCCCCCCAGCCCTCCCTCGCCCCTTTCAAAAAATTGGGACTTTTTAAGAGGGCGGGCGGGACGCGGGACAAACCATTAAAAAGCGGGTCTGTCCCGCCAAAATCGGGACGTCTGGTCACCTTAGTTTAGGAGTTGAAGTCCAGACATCTTAAAGTTACCAAGAATGACAACTGGCCTGCACAATAACCAGCAGTTTTTTGTGGCAACATTTGTGGAAATGGTTTGCCGGTGTCTCCTACCTGGGGCTAAGAGAGAAGGTCTAGTCCAAAGTCAGCAACTGGTTTCATACCTATGACAGGCCTAGAATTCACAGTCTCCCAGTTGCTAGCCCAGTGTCTTAGCCACTGTGCCAAATTAGCTCCTGTGTTGCCTATTGCATAATTTGCAACATCCTTTCTTAAACAGGGCTCAGCCTAATATTAGTTATAATTCTAAAGGAACTCCTGTCCCACTATGCATAAAATAATCAAACTAGCTCCAGTTCTCTTTGAACATCTACTAAACATAAAGGTGGAGGCGGAAGAGCTGAAAAGAAAAAAAAACATTCTTTCCTATAAACATTGAGCTTTATAATACCAATCGCTTTCTGTTCTGAAATTAAACTGCAGCCCACATTTCAAATATTATGTTTTCAAATGGTCTGCAGTAACAAAACCTCCACAGTTTTTGAGAAGCACATACAGAAGATAAAACACAACTAGGACTGAACTGTTTGTTTTTATTTTAACAGAACAATAATCCAACTTGAAAAATAAGAGAATTTGACTTGTAGAGTTCACAAAAATAGCTAACATTTTTTAAAGGACTGAATGTACCTTTGTTTGTGGTAACACTGCTATGCTTCCAGATGGAGAGACCCTAATGCAAGGATGGGGAACTATGACCCCTTTACAACCTCTGGACTTCAACTTCCAGAATTCCCGAACCAGCCATAGCAGCTATTTCATTCCCCATCCCACTTCCTAAGGTGGTACAATTCAGAGCTATCTTGTCCAAAAAGACTCATAAAATAGTTTCTTCCCAAGTTTTTTATTTTTTACAAACGAATCAGTGCGTGAACAGTGTGGCACCTGAGTGTCATACATTTTGATACAAATAAAATAATATTAATCATATTTCTTTCATTTAACAAGCTTATATAATTCTAGTAATAATATACATATTTTTATTAAATTATAATCTTTCATTATTTAGTTATTCAATATTTTAGCAAGCTTATATAATCTAATAATAATACTAACTATGTTAAATTAAAATCTTCCATTGTTTGCCTGTTCAATTTATAATCCTTCATTATTTAGTTATTCAATATGTTATTTGTATGTCAATCACCATATTCTGCATGTCATACATTTTAATACAAATAAAATATTTTAATCATATTTGTTACATTTAGCAAACATACACATATTCATCTTGAAGTATAACCTTTCATTATTTATTTAATCAATAGTTCAATATATTATTTTTATGCCAGTCACCATATTATTTAAGTATACTTAGTAATACCATCATTCAAATTCTAATTTCCCCTCTTATTATTACTTCTCCTTGTTATATAAGAATGTGTATTCTATTAATCCTCCTCTCTCTAGTTTTCATCCCTATTCTAACTTTGATTATGCCACTACTGTATTTAAACATATTCCCTTTCTAACCATCGTCTCTTATCCGCTTTAAAGCTTTAATTGTTCGTTTCTTAGCTTGCCTCCCGTATTCCTCTCTTGGATCTTTATTTCTGTCTACTTCCACATCTTGGCTACTCATTTTAAACATTTCTCCCTTCTCTGCCCTTCTCCGTTGTCTAGTTCCCAAAATATCTACTCTTGCCCCTATCTCTCTCCCATAAAAATCTTCCTGGTTCTCCAATTCCTTTTTTAATTCTTCCCAATAAGACATTCTGTTGTGGCCAGGTCGAGTCCGGTGCACTTAGCAGCCGATCCCAAGGATTTAGAGGTAGTGGGCGTGCAGTACAGAAGACCGGTGTTCCTGGCACCAGAGACGGAGAGTGAAGAGGACGTGGGGTCAGAGGCTGGCGAACAATTAGAGCCTGATGCATCTCCTGAGATTAGTGACTCAGGAGAAGAGGAGGAGCCTCTTCTTGATGCTCTTTCTCCTCAAAGAGACATGAGTGGCTAATCAGGAGGAGGTTTCCTCGTGAGTAGTACTGCAGGTCTTGACCACGCCCTGAGGGTATTTAAGGGTCTGTCACGAGGGGCTTCGTTGCAGAGAACCCCGTTCTGTGTTTCCACCGTCTTGATCTCAATTTGTGTCTGCGGCTTGGATTCTAAAAAGTGAACATTTTTCCTGTGCTAATTGGATTTGGGTTTCCGCCAACCTATGTGAGTTGAGATAACAGTATCAGCCTGCTTTCTGGGACTCTAGCCAACTACTGAGAAGGCCTTGTGTAAATAACTCATTAATACCTGATATTCTTTTGAAAAGATTTAACTCTTGCTAAGACTTTATTGGAAGTAAAAGGGTATTGTTCCCAATTCATTTCCGTGCATCTTATTTTGGGGGGGCATACCCGTGGGGACAGAACACATTCTTATGGACTCAACTGGGTGACTGAGGAGCATTGATTTAGGACAAAGGAGAATTTTGGAAAGTTTTGCCGATACGATCCCAAGCATGATATGTCTTTTCCATTGGACTCTGGAAGACTGTGAGTATTCTATACAATTACTGGAAATCAATGAAGGACTAAATGTGGGCCAAAATATTTTAGCTTAAACAGACAAGGTAGAGATATTATTGAGTACTGATCCAGGATTTAGAGAGATTCCAGCCCATTCTGGATGGTTTGAACCTCTGCTTGAAGATGGGGTCTAGAGTTAGATAATGTTCCTGGATTCAGTATTCTCATTATAGTGTGTCCTTCTTACCTGCCCACCGACCATCATGAACTTTATAATCTAAGCTTTCATTGCCTATTTCACGAGAAGAGGACAGTCTTCCAAATAGCCCTGGGATGTAGCTATGTGGTACATTTTGTCTTCTAAAAAATATCTGCAATGTCCTGTTCATTATTCTAACCCTCTGAAAGTTTTGATACTATCAACAAAGATATTTCTTTAGACTATCTGGCATCTCTGGGCCTTGAAGACACTGATTAATCCTTACTAACACATTGAGTCCAGAACGCAGTCCTAGCAGATATTGTCAGATACAAATAACCAGGAGCATCCATTGAGTTCAAAACACAAAAGAGTTTACTCTTGCTACCAATACACAAGATTCTGGTCAACTAGTGGTCAAAGATAAATTATTGCTAGATGAAGGTCAACAGAATTCACAGGGGGCTGGACTTGGGTCTCTCATGGCAATGCAATGACTCCAAACTGATGACATGTTTAACTTCACCTTCCAGCTCAGCCTGCTCATCTCCTACAGATATGCCCACAATAGAAGAACCAAGGAAACCAAAATGGGGGTGCAGCAGCAGATCGGAGCCCTGCCTGTTTGAATATGTGTTAATCATTGGCATGCAAAGAAAGGGATGAGGCTTCAAGCAATGCTTACATTTGCCATTTTGGTCCCCTTCCAGACTCCTCTGAGGGCTAGGGCAGTACCATTGGATACCTAGACCATGGACCTATTATGTCCCAGGTGTTCATCTTGTATCCCCTACTCATTCACATTCATGGAGACCATCCAGAGCTTTGGAGTGAGGTGCCGTAATTATGCTGATGGTACCCAGCTCTCCTGCTCCTTACTCCATGAAATCGTTTGGCTGAAAATTGTGTAAAATCAAACAAGCAGAAATGAAATTGAGACAAGACAGGGAACCTATTGGTAATTAGGAAATGTCACCCAGAAGTGATGATGATTCAACTTATTTTGAACAGGGTTGTCTATGCAGATTCTCAGGGTTTGAGCAGGGTTGTATTCTCTCTGGAAGAACAAGTCCACAATATGGAAATGTTCCTTCTTTCTGCATTATGCATTGTTCATCTACGTGTGTGTGTGTGTGTGTGTGTGTTGCTTTTGAGTAAGTAAAAAATTACATCTAGAAGTCCAAGAAAGCTGTTCTCCATACTAGAGAAACAATTGTGCAACTTCTCTGTGTCCATGGAAGGAGATCAGTGATAAATGGGCCTTTTGTAGTTTGAAGCCCAACAACCTGACACTAATTTTTTCATTGGGAAACTGTCTTGATATTTAAATCCTTTTGGCTTGTATTTCCAGTCTTGGTTGCAAAGGACATTCCATTCCTCTTCAGCCTGCCCGCCCCCAGCCCCAATGCGATGTGATGATATTACCGGCATAATATCCATATAAGACTTGTGGGCAGGTTCCATCTCACTGTGCTGCATGTTATTGTTTGTGTATCCGAATCCAACCTCTTTTTATGCAACATATCCAGTACTCAGATTTATGCTGACATATAGGAGAGGTTGAAGGAATGCTTTATAGTCTGTGAGATTGGCTGAAGCGAAGGCAAGCACCAGCAAGATCCAAGGTCAAGGTTAAAGAATGGGGCAATGGGGCTCATAGATTGACAATTACAGCTGTGCTTTGGACACACTGAAAGATGTGGGCAGCATGCTGTCTCCCCAGTAAGCTTATACAGATAGTCCTTGACTTATAACAGTTCATTTAGTGACCGCTCAAAGTTACGACATCACTAAAAAAAAGTGACTTGTGACACTTTTTCACACTTACGATCAATTACAGCATACCCAGAATCACATGATCAAAATTCAAACATTTAGCTGGCTAGTTTATATTATTATTGAAAAGTAAAAAGTTGAGGGTAGATGCTAATGCCTTATTTTACTGCACCAAAGGAGTCGAAAGCAGGGTTGGGTTCCGGTTTTTACCAAAGATGGTAAAAAGTGCCTCTTTCCTTTTTACATTTCCAACAAAGTGATGATGAATTTGGAAACATCTTTGCGATTCTTACTGGTGGCAAATGCCATCTATAAAACATCTGGGGGCTGCTTTCCAAGAGCCTGTTTCTCCATTTCTTATCCAGGGAAATATAATATTCTGCCTTTTTAGTATTTCTCAAAATATTTCATTCTTCTAGGAGAGGGGTGGGTGCTAACGTAGGTCACAAAAGGTGATCACATGATCCTGGGACACTGCAACCGTCATACATGTGAACTAGTTCCCAACATCTGAATTTTGATCATGTGACCATGGGGATGCTGCAAAGCTCACAACTGTCATCAGTCACTTTTTTCAGTGCTGTTGTAACTTTGAATGGTCATTATATGAACTTTTGTAAATTGAGGACTACCTGTAGAACTATATCAAGTTGGGGGGAAAGTGATTCAAATATATTACAGGCTTAATTTCAGGAAATGCCAAGTGTAATATCTTCTTTCAACTTAGTTAGAGGCGACTTATGAGCCGCAGTGGCGCAGTGGTTAGAGTGCAGTACTGCAGACTACTTCTGCTGATCACGAGTGCCAGCAGTTGGCAGTTCGAATCTCATCAGGCTCATGGTTGACTCAGTCTTCCATCCTTCCGAGGTGGGTAAAATGAGGGCCCAGATTGTTGGGGGCAATATGCTGACTCTGTAAACCGCTTAGAGAGGGCTGTAAAGCACTGTGAAGCGGTATATAAGTAAGTGCTATTGCTATTGCTAATATTTTAATTTAAAAGCCACATAAAAATCTTATTTCAGAATTTTAATGAAGAAAAGACAGTTTACAGTTTATAAAGACATAGGTTCAGTCTTAGCTCACTTGCACTGTGGCTCATATATTTATTCAGCCCCAAACAAGTGCTAAAATGTTTGTCTTTTTATTAACCTCCCCCTACAAACATTAATAATGCTCTATTCATTTCTCTATTGATGTCATTTTATGTCTTCTTAATTGAGTTAGAAAGATTTTTGCCACAAGATTCTATTTGCAAGAATAACAGAATATGAGGCTGTAGACTGTAATTATGTTGAAAAAGTCCATGGCAAAATTTTCTTGTGAAAATCCCATGGAAGTAAACAGAAACTTCTCTGAGCAAAACTCTGGAGGTTTTTAAAGAAGGAATTGGACAACCATTTGTCTGAAACGGGATCCAGGACAACCTGGCATGGCCAGCTCGGTGCGGCCAGCTCGCCACCATCAAGTTGCCTCTGCCAACTCACCGCTGCCAAATTGTCGCAGGACAACTCAACACAGCCAACTTGCTGCCGGGACAACTCACTGTAGGCAGCCGACAGGAGAACTGGATTGGTGGGCTGGCGAGCGAGCGAGCGGGTTGGCAGAGCCAGAGCCGTGGTGGCAGTCAGGGGCTTCCCATTTTCACACCCCTCTCCACCGCCACCACAGGCTATTCAGCAGTGGTGGCAGTGTTCGGGCTATTTGGGGGGTGGCAGTAGCAGGTGAGACTGGCGGTGGGGAGGTGGTGGTGGCTGGGTGCGTCCCATTCTCCATAGTGGGCGGAGCTAACCTCCAAGAATGGGATGATCCAATCCATCAGCCAATCAGGACTGAGTCTGACTCTATAAAAACTGTCACCCCGAAGGGCACCCCCTCTTTCGACTCAGTCCTTGGTCAAGGATTTGTGTCATTCCAACCTTGCAGGTTACCTCAACCTTCTACTTCTTCGCTCTCAACCTTCAATCAACTGTTTCCCTTGTGAGTGCTGAACCCTACTATAGCCCCTGTCTGGCTCTGTGGGGGGAGGCTAGTGAGGCCTAAGGCCTCAGTGGCAGTTCATAGGCCTACTACCCGGGTGACAGACTGCCACAGGAGCTATTAGCGGCCTGGCCACCAACGTCTGGGACATAAGTCACATTCTCACACTGCTACCGCCACCACCGCAGGCTGTTTGGCAGTGGTGTTGGTGTGTGGGTGTTCAGGGGACGGTGCCAGTGGGCAGGGTGACCAGCGGAGAGGTGGTGCATCCCATTTTCACACATCCTACTGCCGCCACCACTCTGCCCAGCTCCACACATAATACTCCCGCCTCTTATTTTCCCCACATCAAAAATCCTGTGAGGTGAGTGGGCTGAGAAAGAGGGACTACTTCAAAGTCATGCAGCTGACTTTCAGAAGTAAGGGAGAACTAGAACTCAGTGTTTCCTATTGTTTCTAGTGGGTTCCATAGCCAGTTTCTTTTATTTGTGACTTTCCTATTTTTCTGAATTTTTAGGGGTAAGGGAGAACTTGGAATATTTGTCTCAGAAAAATAGGTCACCAACCCTTTCTCTTTGCAAAAGTCCCCTATGGAATTGGGAGAGGGTTTTTCTTTTAAAAAAAAAATCTAGGCTATCACTGTGTCTTGGTTGATTTTATGAATGCAATACAGGTGGTCCTTGACTTACCACACTTTGACTGTTCAAAGTTACAACGGCACTGAAAAATGTGACTTATGACCGTTTTTCATAGTTATGAAATTTCAACTCCAGGTTGTAAGTCCCCTTTTTAGGCAGGTCATAACTTCAAATGGTCACTAAGCAACCGGTCATAAGCCAATGACTACATATAGTTACACATTATATCTATATAGTCTATAAAAAGTGAAATGGGCGAGTCTGAAATTCTCAAAATGTAGGATTATTATTATTATTTTTAACAAGTTTTTTTTATTTTCCCATATAAACATACATATTTTGTGGACAGTACATTCACTGGGTCAAGTCTTTTTTAAACAATGTTAACAATAATAACACAAATCAATAAATGTAGTCCTAATCTTCCAACTTCAACAATGCTATTCTCTTTTCATAATCTTTTATCATTTTCCCATCAGGGGTGAAATCCAACAGGTTCTGACAGGAGAATTGGAGAACTGGTAGTGGAAATTTTGAGTACTGCCATCAGTTTGGCAGATCGAATCTCACCAGGCTCAAGGCTGACTCAGCCTTCCATCCTTCCGAGGTGGGTAAAATGAGGACCCAGATTGTTGGGGGCAATATGCTGACTCTGTAAAACTGCTTAGAGAGGACTGTAAAGCACTGTGAAGCGGTATATAAGTCTAAGTGCTATTGCTAAGTACTATAATAAAGGAGAATATTTGTAGCTCAGGGTTGACATGAGGGGTCCTTGATGCTGTCTGAGCTTGCTTGTTTTCTTGCAGGCATTTCATTACCCAAACTAGGTACATCCGCAAAAAAACAAGCAAGTTCAGAAAGCACCAAGAACCCCTAACTTTGAATCATCTATGGAAGTAGGATTCAGTGATAGGAAAGGTAGGATTATTTTATTGTGTCCCAAAAATACAGTGGTGGTTGGATGGGTTGTCCAAACCACATTCCTTTCATAAGTAAGAAAAGAAATGAGACTAAATTATAAATTATTTTTGAGGATGTTGGTAGAAACTGAAGTAGTGCTCCACAGAGACTGATTGATTAAAAAAAATGTCTACCTAACAGGACCAGGTAAATTCCTAAGAATAGAATAGAATAGAATAGAATAGAATAGAATAGAATAGAATAGAATAGAATAGAATAGAATAGAATAGAATAGAATTCTTTATTGTCCAAGTTTGATCGGACACACAAGGAATTTATCTCTGGTGCATAAGCTCTCAGTGTACATATAAATAACAAGTAATAAGTCATAGGTCATAATCATAGTTACAATCATTAATCATAAGTTACAAACAGGGGTGGGGTCCTCCCGAACTGTTAGCGACCCCTGGTGACGCGACAATGGCATCTCGGATCCCGTTCGATCGGTGCCAGTCCGTGGATGCTGCCTTCTTTTGGGGGGAATTTTTGGTGAATTTTTCCGTGTTTGGATGGCTTCTCCTCTTCCATGGCTTGAAAAAGAGCCCGCCCGCCCGCCTGCCCCCGGGTTAATACTCACCTTTATTTCTTCACCCAAAGCACAGCTGATCAGCTCCTCAGCTGTGTTTCGGGCTGAATCCTGCTACTGAGCATGCGCAGAAGTGAAATTGCATGGGGGGGACACGTGCATGCGCGCGAGTGGAGCTAGCACGTGCGCAAGAAATGTCGCGGTGCGAACCGGTGGCGAAGGTAAGTGGAACCCACCCCTGGTTACAAACAATTGATAAATTATAAGAAACCAGTAAGAGAAACAGTTAGTGGAGAAAGGGGCCCCCCACAAGTCATTTTGTCCAGAGACCTTTCTTAATCCAAAGATGAAGCATCTGAGAAGGCAGAGATAAAACTTCTTATCCCCCAGCTAAGCATAATTCATATATAAACACATCCATTGCTGGTCTCATCCCAAAAGCAAATCTGAAATAAGACTGGAATAGAACTAAATAAATAACATCTCCCAAAATTAACTAAAGTTGAGAGGCTGTCATATGTTTAGTAGCAACCTCCCTGCCTGAGCTGCTTGGGGTTGTCAATGACATTTCCCATGCTTATGGTCTTGGGAGATTTCAATTTGCCCTCCCTGGGATCAGCCTCAGAAGCAGCTCAGGAATTCATGGTCGCCATGATGGCCATGGGCATATCCCAGATCATCCAAGGCCCGACTCAGGACTCTAGATATGATCTTCTTGTCTGAGCAGTGGCAATGTGATCTGGGGGGAGAGCTGTCATTATCCCCTTTATTGTGGGTCAACCATATCCTGTTGTCGAGATTTTTCAATGCTGCCCCCCATTACTTACTTACCGATACCGGTGCGCTGCGCGCGCATCTCCACGTTCCGTGCACGCGCATGCACCCTCACACGATTTTGTTTCTGCGCATACATGAAGCAAAATCTCACCGAAATCTCACATGCACGTGCGTGTGAGATTTTGGCAAGATTTCACTTACGTGCATGTGCGGAAGCAAAATCTTGCCAAAATCTCTCGCGCACGTGCATCACCTCATGAGATTTTGGCGAGATTTTGCTTCCGCGCATGTGCAGAAACAAAAAAGCCCAAAAATTCTTTAAAAAAGATGGCAACATGCACGACGGACCGGTGAAGATGGCACTGGAGCAGTTGCGCGCAAATTAGGTAATCGCCGGGTCCCTACCGGAGTTGCGCACTGGACCGCACCAGTAGGAACCCACCCCTGCTGCCCCCCCCAGCAGGCAGGCTGGACCTATTTGAATGGTGTCAGATAGGAATTTTCCTATCAAGAGGCGATTTAGGATCTTGCTTCCCTGAAGTCATTCGTACTTAGAAAATAAAACCGAGATTCAATTCTAATTAACAAAATATTTATTTTAGTACAAAAGTAACAAAAGAATAAACCTTTAATAAGCTACATCTTCTCAGCTAAGTATTCACGTCTGCCTCGGGCGAGGCTTCGAAGAAGAAGAAAAAAAGGAGGAGACAAACTCCTGGAATGCACACATGCTAGTGAAACATATCACATGTCTGCTTGATTAGGAAATACAGTAAATCTAGAAATAGTAGAGATGCACAACTGGCAATTATTCACATCATGACAAATGGTCTACTCCCGGTGACAGATGGACTGGGGGTCCCTCAGGTGGCAGATGTGACACCATTGTTATTTGAGCTGCACTTGCTGCCAGTTTACTTCCAGTTGATAGTCATCACCTTTAAAGTCCTTTATGGCATGGGTCTAGGGTACCTGAAGCCTTATCCAAATGGGACTAACCTGCCCCAATCATTTCAGGGGAAGGGGCCTACTTTGGATCTCATCAGCCAAAAAATGATGCAGTAATTGCTTTCAAGGCTAGTGCTGCCTTCAAGGTTAGTATTCTCAAGCAATAGCATAAGAACTGTTTTCTCAAGCAATAGCATAAGCCAAAATTTAGACTTTCATTCATTTTTCCTTCAGGATGAGGTACATCAGATGAATGAATGAATTTAGATATTCATTTCTTTCTTTCTTTCTTTCTTTCTTTCTTTCTTTCTTTCTTTCTTTCTTTCTTTTTCTTTCTTTCTTTCATTCATTCATTCATTCTTCAATCAGCTGATAGTTTTTCCTTCATGAAGTTAAGATGAGGTGTACAGAACTCTATCCCTCAACTTCCTACAAAAATTATCCAAAGTAGGTTGGGCTGAGAGAAGTCATCTAATGAGCCTACATGGCTCCGGGCTAACAAGAACCTGGATCTTCTTGGTTTGGTCCAGTTCAAAACTGAACTGCCATCCCATTTTAACTCAGTTGTCAAGAAATTTTACTATTTCACTTTTGATAAACTTCAAGCTTTTGGAAATTTTGAACTGCTATTCCTGGTACATTTAGGTTTGTTGGTGGTTTTTTAAATTATGGGGTCTAATATTTTGAAGAATGTTTACAATCCATACTGGTCCTGTAGAAGAGAGTGAGACAAGAATATAAATACATTGACAATAAATAATAAAATATAAATAAATAATAAAGATACCCAGAGTTGCCTTATCGTGGAGATAGATGGCGTATAAATTTAATAAATAAATAGAATAGAAAATAAATACATTTTTAGAAGAACTAGGACATTTTCTGTTGTAGATTGTTATGAAGGTACCTCTAAAGATACAAAACGAATTTGTATGTTCAGCATACAAAATTTCTTTGTATGCTGAACATTAGACCAGTCAAGTCAATTTAAAATAGGCTGGGTTTTGCTTGTTTGAAATGGAATGCGTTTGTGGTTTAGCAAAATTCAAATTTGGCCAGTTTTATGACACAGTGCTAGCTGTCTCTGATTTTATATGGATCTGCAGGAACATCTGGGTGGTCATTTTAGCTCAAACAGCATGATCAAATATTTTTAGTGGTAAAAGTTTTCTTGTGGCCATGTAAACATTCTGGTTACTTTCACACATCTGCTAAGAGTATACTGTACACTCATTGGTCACAACCAGCCTAGGAATAACATATCATTTATGGATGATGGAGGAAGTGAATATTGGGTGGCTACTTACAAAGGGAATTCCTCTCTTTGAAATGCAGACCAATCTATGTCTCAACAACAAACTTTATTATGGTCAAATAACAAAAAAGAAGTAAAATCACAGACAAAGAAGGAAAGTTTGTTTTCAAAGTAAGGAGCCTTGATGTTGCCCATCAATCTTTCCTACTTAAGCAGACAAAAGATTGTGCAGACAAAAAAATTATCTTGCCATAGACTTTTGATCTCTAGTTGAAGTCTTCTGTATTTTTATATACATCTGTTTAGGCAAGGATTAAGCAAATTCTTGCTCTTTTTTATCGATGTATTTCTTCCTGTAGGGTGATGAGTCAAAAGCCGCTATCTGTGATAATGATTTTGATTTTGGGGCTCTGGGTTAAGTGATGAAGTTCTCATATACAGCTCTCTCAATTCCAATTTACAAACCTAAACTTACTACTAATTTACAAACCTAAACTTACTATTAATTTGTAATGTCAAACCCAGATACCAAGGACCAAACTGAGCTTCGTTTCTTTGCAAAACAGAAAGCTTTTAAAATCTTTTTATTGTCCTTTTAAAAGTAGACTGTGTGACCGCTATAGTTACTGTGATAATAATCTGTTTTTTCATCCTCCCACACAATGAATCAGGATAACTTCACTATTAATAGCTGAAAAGGAAACATAATCAGAAAAACTACTCTTGATTCTTCTCTTTAACTGCCTTCTGCTTTTAAAACAGAGCCGTTGAATCCCATCCTAACCATTTTACAATTGCCAGACTATTTCAGTGATAGAAGTTGTTGTTCCCTGTCCTGTAATTCTCCTCATTTCGCTGAATTACCATAGCTTCACACATTGGATTGGTTGACTGATTGATTGTGGGCAGGGGTGGGTTCCACTTACCTTCACCACCGGTTCGCATTGCGACGTTTCGCGCACGATCTCTCGCTCCACTCGCGCATGCGCTTGCGTCCCCCCCCCCGGTGCAATTTCACAAAACTGCCCCCCTGGCAAATAATTGATTCACTTAAAAACTGTGGCATTTGCTTAACAACCACAGATTAATGTAATGACTGCAATGATTAACTTAATGACTGCTGCAAAAAAACATCATAAAATCAATGTTTACTACCAGTTACATCCATCACACATATGAATGTAATGGGCAGGCTCCATTACAGTCATATGTTGAGGACTATCTATAATGATATGGTATTTACACTTACATCTCTCCATTTTTCAACTTTTAAGAGCGACTGGGAGCTGGCAATATCGATATCAAAATCAATATCAAGAGACGAGGTGGCACAGTGGTTAAATGCAGCACTGCAGGCTACTGCTAGTTCAGCAGTTCAGCTGTTCAAATCTCACCAGCTCAAGGTTGACTCAGCCTTCCATCCTTCTGAGGTCAGTAAAATGAGGACCCAGATTGTTGGGGGCAATATGCTGAACTCTGTAAACCGCTTAGAGAGGGCTGTAAAGCACTATGAAGCGGTATATAAGTCTAAGTGCTATTGCTATTGCTAATTCCACCAAATCGCCAGCAAGTATTTTAGCAGATAACAATTCTTTTGCTTCCCCTCCCACACACCTTCTTAAAAAGAGTTGAGTTTTTCTACCCACTCAATAAACTCTTGTTTAGAAACTGCACATAACAACCTCTCTTGGCTAGAGGTAGAGTAGTAAAAACATGTTGTGCAGCGAAATCACCAGCTTGAGAAACGGAAGGCCTGGCTAAGAGTTTTGCACAATCATCCCTTATGCCACGCAGCCAGGCGGTGCAATATGCTTTCTTTGAAAGGCCGCCTGTTAGATCAGGTGTTTTGCAGCTGTTTCCTCACAGTGATTCACAGCATCAGTTAAAAAACTGTTCTCCACAAGGAACACATCTAAAGCCACAGAGAGTTACATCTGAGTGAGAGATCTCTTCCTAAAATTTACCACAGTGGCAACAACCATCCTGTCCCATCTGGGTGGGTCTTGACAGAGGGTTTTAAAAGAAAAAAATATATATTGGGTCTTTACCAGCAGCCACTAATGAACACTGAAAAATGAGCCAATCTTCCTGAGGTTGTTCCAGAATTGCCACTAAACTATTTCCCACCCAGCTTGTGGAGATATTTTACCGTCAGTCATGGGAAAAGTTAAAACATTTAATTTAAACGATTAGCAGTTGTTGTTTTCAATTCATTTAAACTACATATTGCGATGCCGGCCAATTAAAATGTAAGTGACAAGTCAGACTGATTCAGAAGAAATGCTTTTAAAAGAGTGAATTGACATTCTCAACCAAAAATGAAAAATAATGCAACAGGGATTTATTTTTCCTTAGCCCATCGAAGGTGACTCATCTGCAATATTGTTAAACTAAGATAAGGTAAGATTAGCTTTATAAGATAAGATAACCTTTATTGTCATTTTCCTGTATACGCAATGGAACGTATTAAAATGAAATGCCGATGCCCACTCTCGAAAGAAAAAAATGTCCCTCACCAAATAATGTCACCACTCCAAGGATAACAACAATTATAATAATTATTTTTATTGCTATTGTTGTTAATACTTGCTGCTCAAGAACAAGCACTACAAACTAATGCCATGAAAGCGAAGATACAAAAATCCACTGACAATCCTAACTGCCAACTTTGCAATGACAAAGTTGAAACTGTTTCACATTTAATATGTGAGTGCAGCAAAATCACACAAACTGATTACAAAGCTAGACATGACCGAGTTGCTAAATTAACCCATTCATTATGGTCATTATGTAAAAAATATGACTTACCTGTATCCCAAAAGTCATGGGAAGATAAAGTGGAAAAAGTTGTTGAAAATAAGAAGGTGAAAATCTTGTGGGACTTTCGAATACAGACAGATCATCATTTGGAACACAACATGCCAGCTATCACAGTTGTCGAAAACTGAAGCGTACAATTTATTGATATCACTGTACCAGAAGATGCCAGAGTCGAAGAAAAAGAACTGGAAAAAATACAAAAAAATATCGCGACCTGGCCATCGAAACTACACGATTATGGATGAAACATGTAACAGTGATATCCATTGTCATCGGGGCACTTGGTACCATGTCCAAGAATTGACACATTTGCATGTCGAGGTCTACACAGGTCCGCACAGAACCATGCAGGCTGCTTTTCACGGGCAGCCCCATGTAGAACACATTGCCATAGTCAAGACGGGAGGTGATTAGGGCACGAGTGACCTTGAGTAGGGTCCAGGAAAGGGACCAAAGAACAGGAAGCTGTTCTTCTAAGGGGAAAAAGCACTCACATTGCAAGAAAAGGTATTATGGCTCTACTTGCCTAATAAGTCAAAACAAGAATAGATCACCATGTTCCCAACATTATCCGTCAAAGGCAATAAACACAATATGGAAAGAATCTGTCCAGAACAGAGTCACCGGGCTTATCATGATTGTTTCCTGGTGGGAAGCTGGAATAAACAAACAGATTCCAAAGCCAATTTTAAAAGAAAAAAGTTGGGAAGCTTTCCACCCCCACCCCCCGTTGCTGTAGATACAAAACAAGAAGTAAACAATTTAGAAAAGTACTGGAAATCACAGCAAGGAAGTTCAATTTTCTTTTGGTGCACTTGTCCAACCTTTTTTGTTTTCCCCAGTAGGGGGTCTTTAGAAACACTGGACACCCACAATTCCCTATGTGGAACCTGCTAGCTGAGAATTCTGGGACTTGTGTGGTCCAACAAAAACTGGAGGCCAATAAGTTACAGAAGGCTTTCTTTTATTTCCAAAGGCTTTCTTTTATTTCCAAAGGCTTTCTGCAAAGGCTCCAACAGATATGTGTTTGCAGAAAGAAGGCATGGATTCCATTCTATTTGTTTCATTTAAGAACTAAAACAATCTCTTCGAGTTTATCAGAAGTTTAGATAAAACTGCAATGTCCTTTCCCAGTAAGTAAATCTTCCTGGAATCAAGATGGAATTGTCCTCAATGGGGTTCATAGTAAGTGGTGTGGACGTGTAGGTGCAGGTGCAGGGATGGGTTCCACTTACTTTCCTTACCAGTTCACATCGCGTCGGAAGTGCGTGTTTTGCACCTACATCACATTGGGGAAATGACCCTCTGTACATGTGCAGAAGCCTTTGCGCATGTGCAGAGCATTCTTTGCCAGCCGCTTTCAAGGAGCGGCGACCAGAGGACAGGTTCGGGGGCGTGGCCGGCCAGCCATCGCTGTTGGTTCGGCGAGCGGCAGCAAATTTCCGCCTCCGGTTCGGGCGAACCGGTCCGAACCGGCAACAACCCACCACTGTGTAGGTGACATTTTACTCTTTGAATCCATTGCAAAGTGTGTGAGAGTGTTTTCAGTATTGGATACAAGTGTTTGGCAGAAACCTGATCTGGTAGCAGGGGTGGGTTCCTCCCGGTGCGGTCAACTCTGCCGCACCGGTAGGGGCCATCCAATTGCTCAATTTGTGCATGACGGCTCCAGTGCCATCTTTTTAAAAGATTTTTTGGGCTTTTTTGCTTCTGCACATGTGTGGAAGCAAAATCTCACCAAAATCTTGCGAGGGGATGCCCGTGCACATGAGATTTCGGCGAGATTTTGCTTCTTCACTGCAGTTTTCACTTCCTCGTCACTGGAATAATGTTTGCCTCTCAAACCCTCTTTCATGGGGCCGAAGAGATGATAGTCTGAAGGTGCTAAATCTGGTGAGTATGGAGGATTATTATTCCAGTGACAAGGAAGTGAAAACTGCAATGAAGAAGTGGCTCAAAGAACAGTCAACAAAATTTTTACGAGACAGGGATACATGCTCTCATTCGAAGATGGAACATTGCTATTGAGAGAAACGGTGACTATGCTGAGAAGTAGGGATGTGTTCCACAGAGGACCAGCTACATTTTGATGTATGCTACATGTTCCTGTGTTGGTAATTATACCTGTCCTAAAGAAAATGGCATTACGTTTTGATTCACCCTCGTACATGCAAATGCCCACATTTTGACCTTGTGACTATGGGGATGCTTCAATGGTTGTAAGTATCAGGAATTGTTGTAAGTCACTTTTTTCCAGTGCTGTTGTAATTTCGAACAGCCCCTAAATGAATGGTTGCAAGTCGAGAACTACATACCGTACCATATATTGCATGACTCTCAACAAAGATCCAAATCCTCAACGAAGAGTCATCAACTCTGATTTGAAAACACAATAGTTATGTTCTCCTAACCTTCTGTTCTACATTAAAATTGGATTCAGTTGTTTGTAATTCAGCATGTTGTAGGAACCCAGACTTAATATATGATGTGATGTTTACTTTTTTTTAAAAAAAAAGAAACAATAATTGTTAATCCAGGTTTAGGATTTACGTGTGTTAACACAGCCAGGGCTTTAGAATATAAATATTCTAGATATGTAGGCAAGATCACCTTTATCATTACGAAGGCTGAAATGACTACATCAGATATCTAGTTAGGAGTATAGAAGAAGAAACTACAATAATATTTACTTCATTTAGTATTTTGATTTTACTGTCAGGTGCTAGGAGGAGTGTTTGTAAGAACTTTTTGCATCTTATGTCAAACAGACTTGGCTGTCAGCAGTAAGAAAATAAAACAGTCTCATTAATCCCTATTACAAAACGAAGAAACAACAACTTGGGGAAAAACTCAAAAACAGTGCAGGACATGTAGCCATGTTTTCAGAAATGGAAGACTGTCTTTTGTGTTGAAAACACAAAGACAATATTTACTTCTGTTCTCCAGTTCTAACTGCATTTGCCAATAAAAGAGAAAGAGGAATTATTATGGTAGCAATGTCTACTTTTAAATAGATTTCACTTTAAAAGACATCATGACAAGGTTATAATGAACAGAGTCCCTGTTGGTTATGAAACAAAAGCAATTACCGTATTTTTCTGAGTATAAGACGCACCTTTTCCCTCCCTAAAAGTGGCTGAAAATTTGGGTGCATCTTATACTTCGAATGTAGCTTTTTTTTCCAGCCCTAACTAGGTGCTAACAGATCTTCCCAGCTCTTACCTTGCAGGCTTTTTCATTGTTACTCTCTCCAAAGAATGTTTTTCCAGCCCTAAGTCTTTGCAGGGTTTTTTTTCATTGCTCTACTTGCTCCGAATAAGTTTTTTTCTAGCCCTAACCAGGTGCTAACGATCTTCCCAGCTCTTACTGGCTTGCAGGCTCTTTCATTGTTACTCTCTCAGAAGAATGTTTTTCCAGCCCTAAGTCTTTGCAGGGTTTTTTTTTCATTGCTCTACTTGCTCCAAAGAAGTTTTTTTCTAGCCCTAACCAGGTGCTAACGATCTTCCCAGCTCTTACTGGCTTGCAGGCTCTTTCATTGTTATTCTCTCAGAAGAATGTTTTTCCAGCCCTAAGTCTTTGCAGGGTTTTTTTTTCATTGCTCTACTTGCTCCAAAGAAGTTTTTTTCCAGCCCCAACCAGGTGCTAACGATCTTCCCAGCTCTTACTGGCTTGCAGGCTCTTTCATTGTTATTCTCTCAGAAGAAGGTTTTTTTAAGTCCTAACCAGGAGATAAAATAGTGTGCTGAAGCTGACCAGACTAAGGATGCTAGCCAGATGAATACCTGGTAGGCAGATTGTTTTCCCCTATTTTCCTCCCCAAAAACTAAGGTGCCTC